>CM057458.1:237632500-238832500 GCA_016271365.2 Neoceratodus forsteri
TGGAACGATTAACCGCAACTCAGTAATACTACTACCCAGTTTGAGGACTTTTGGAGACACTGAGATCTTTCAGGAATCTATTTTCACCATTGATGCCAACTGATGGGTCTGGGGCAAGAGGCACTAGGACTCCATGGGAGTAAAATTTTGCTTGGAGGGAGCCGATGTCTGGTAGTGACATACCTGCTCACTGTACATGGTACCATGCCTCCTAGCCAATAACTGTTCCTGGCTTCTTCAGCACCTTAGTTCTGTTCTTCCCACTATTGAGTGCACACCGTGGGAGCAGCAGCAGCACCTTTTCGCCAGTTCGAACTGCATCATCACTTCAGTATGTCACGCCATTTTCTCTCTCTATTTATATTTTCTAATCATGCCAAAACCAGAAAAGAAGGGGACTAAGAAGAAGCATCGTTTGCCCCCCCATCATGTGTTGGTGCCCCTATGGGAAACAAATAGCGACACCGGGCCGGCATCTGACCTGCGTGTCTTCCCTTGGCCTACATCATAATGCGGATGAGAACAACACCTACTTCCCAATAGACCCCCACACAGTTGGAATCCATGCAATGAGGTGAGGTTGGCCGACCCCCCACCTTTGGAGACAGGCATCGCACTGGTGGGGCCATGCTAAGGTCTTTGGGTCCCTTTCTGGCACCTCTAGTTCCAAGGAAGCACATGATCCTCCTTGAATTCACCCTGCTGAGCGTTAGAGGCCATGGGGAGTGGGACTAGCAGACAACTGACTTCTTATAAAGACTGGCTATAAACCCCTACCCAGTCTGTCTGCCCTGGGCAGCAGACATCCTCCCATGATGAAGATGAAGCTATATGCTTAGATCTTCCTGGACATAAGTCTCCACCACTCATTCACACTATTGGGATCTGCGCCGGAGGCACTAGGACCCATCGGAAGCAAACTTTTGCGGAGGTTGGCGCCAGAGGCAGACCCCGCCGGGAATGGCACCTGAGCCTCAGCTCACGCGGCAATGACTATCTCGACGCCAACCTCCAACTGCCTCAGTTAATATTTTCCCGCCGAAGTTCGGCTTCAGTGACCACGCTGTTTCGTCACTAGGAGTCAAAACTTCAAACCAGCAGCATAGTTTTCACTTTTGTTATTTTGTAGTAATATCTCGATAAGTATCGCTTAAGTTTATTCTTATTTTAAAAACAAAAAGAAGTCTCAGCCTACTTTGACAGAGTTGACCATGAGCAGGTCAGGTGACGGTAGGGAGACTTCGTATGAAAGCTGTTCAGTCAGTCGGGCTGGGTCTGGTCCGCCGCCTTCTCCGGAGGGGGGAGTCTGACAACGACCAGTCCAGTGCCCGGAGGGATGGGCGGTCCCCGCGGAAGCATGAAAATAAATGGTCGCATTCTTGGCACCGTTCGGCCTCGAGCTCTTCTTCGGCCCACAGGTCAAAAAAGAGAAGGCATCACTCGAGGTCACCCTGTGGTACGTCTGCGCGTAGACGTTCGGTTATTGGGGCTAGTTGCTGGTTTCCTCCTTCAGAGTCGCCAACCTCTGCTTCTGGTAGCCAACGGCTTCGACATCGGAGCCCTACCCCGCCCGCAGGTAGGTCTTCAGATGAGCGGTTTCATCAGTGGGCCACTCTTATGGAGCAATGGGCTTGGAGGTTGGTTCAGCTACCTGGCTCGGTCACTCGTGGGCCTTCGGGCTTATTGGGAGACCAGGTAGGGCGGTTGGACTTCCCTAGTCGTGCGGCATCTTCTTCGGTGCCATCGACTCCGCGCTTAGGTGTTTCCCCCCCTCACATGACTACTGGCGAGGGGCCACACCGATGCCCTTATCTCCTGCTCTTCTTCCTTCAAAACATGTTTTTGAGTCTTGGAGTGTTTGTGCCGCGGTGGTGGCCCGCTCGGCGCCGTCCTCGGCGCCGTGCGGCTCTTCGGTGCCATTTGCGGCGCCGTGTGGCCTCTCAGCACCGTGCGGCTCTTCTGCACCGTTTTCGGCACCGTGTGGCTCCGCAGTGCCGTTTTCGGCGCCGCGTGGGTCCTCAGCTTCGTTCTCGGTGCCGTGCGCCTCCATGGCGCCGGGGGCTCTCAGGGCGTCCTCCACTTTTCAGGACTCCTCTTTTCACTCTTTTCCTTCTTCGCTTTCCTCTGACTTTCATTCCTTTCCTGTCCATACAGTCCCTTCTGGACTGTCAGGAGATGACATTGAGCCTGACCCAGACCTTCGGCTGGGTGATGAAGTGGAGGAAGCAGGATCTATTACTGCTACAGAGCCTGTGGTCGAGGACCTGTCCTTTTAGTCTCTGCTGAAAAATTTGATCTCCACTCTTTCTCTCCAGACTACAGACATTGATCCTGGGAAATTGTTAAGACTCCAGTACCTTCATGTCCCGGAGATCCCTATGGATTTGACTCCTCCGGTTCAGCCTTCCTTCGAGACGCTGTCTCAAATGGTGTGGAATAATCCTGCTCTCACCCTTTCGGTGGCTAAATCCATAGATAGGAAATATTCAGCCCCCAAGGATCATCCCATTTTGGCATCTCAAGCCTTTGTGGATCCAATTGTAGTCCTGGCAGAGAATGATAAGATCGTTCTTCACCAAACTACTACAGCTCGACCTATTAACAAAGAATCTCATAAGATAGACACCTTAGGTAAGAGAGTCTTTGCTGCTTCTACCCTAAATATGCGTATTGCCAGCTACCAGGGCTATTTCTCCCAGTACGAGTATATATTGTGGCACTCTATCAAGCAGATGATTGAAGCTCTACCGGAATCGGATACAAAGCCAGAGCTTCTTCAAACCATTACCAGAGGTATCGAATCCAATAACCAGCAGGTGAAAGCAGCTATGGATGCTTTCGACACTGCTTCCGTTCAACGGCTGCTGGTATTTGTACCCGCTGTCATTCCTGGCTGCGCACTGCGGGCTTCACGAATGACGTGCAGCAGCAGGTGATGGCGTTACCCTTCGATGGCGCATATCTTTTCGGTCCTCAGGTAGAACAAGCTCTAGAAGCTACTCAAAAGACTAGGTCAGCCATTAAATTGTCTAGACCCCCTCCTGTCCCCTCTCAAGGGAGTGCCAACAAACGTCAGTTTCATAACAGTCAGTCCTTTCGAGGCAGAGGGGGTTTCCATAAACAACAACCTGCCCAACCTCAAAAGAAGACGCAACAGAAGGCGCAAGGGTCCAAAGTGCCCAGCGCCACCCTGTGAGTTGCTGGCCCAAGTACCATCTCAGCTGCCTGAGATGGACTTTTCCTCTCCGGTGGGAGGTCGTCTGATGCACTTCTACAACCAATGGAAGTCCATAACCTCAGACAAATGGGTCCTTTGGATAATTTGCGAGGGGTATTCACTCAATTTGGTGGAGACCCCTCCGGATCGTCCTCCCAAACGACAGCCCAGGCTGTCAACCCTTCAGTCAGACCTTCTCGTCGCCGAGATTCAGGGCCTTCTGAACAACAGGGCAGTAGAAGTAGTGCCGCTGCATCAACGGAACACGGGGTTCTGCTCCCATTACTTTCTGGTTCCAAAGAAGTCTGGGGGCATGCGCCCCATTCTAGATCTCAGAAAGCTAAACAAATTTCTCCCCAAGGAGAAATTCAAAATGATCTCTTTGGGAACCCTGTTACCTTTGCTTCATCAACATGACCGGCTAGCCTCCCTAGACATGCAGGATGCTTACCAACACATTTCTATTCACCCGAGGCATCACAAATTCCTGAGGTTTGTGGCTCTGGGACAACATTATCAGTTCAGAGTTCTGCCTTTTGGGCTATCCTCGACGCTGCGGGTTTTTACAAAGTGTTGTGCAGTTCTCGCAGCGCACCTCAGAAAGGTCAGAATACAGGTGTTCCCTTATCTGGACGATTGGCTTCTAGCAAGCCCTTCCAGGCAAGGGACTCTGGACGCCGTAGAGACGGCCTCTCACTTCCTTACATCCATGGGAGTTCTGCTGAACCTCAAGAAATCGCAACTGCAGCCCTCCCAGAGGCTCCTGTTTATAGGGACTCTTCTGGACACCTCCTATGCGAAGGCTTTTCTTCCAGAAGACAGAAGGAACGATATCCTTCAAATGGCCCGTCACATTGGGGAAAACAGCTCAGTTACAGCTCTCTTGATGCAACGGATGCTAGGCCTCATGGCATCCTCAGTGTTCACTGTACCCCTAGTGCGTCTGCACATGAGAACCACTCAGTGGATGCTCAGCACTCAGTGGTCCCCAACCACTCACCCGCAGTCCTATCTCATCAAGGTGGCAGAACCTTTAAAGAGGTCACTCACCTGGTGGTCTCAAGAGAGCAATCTCCTGGAAAGATATCCCTTCACTACTCTGGACCATCAAATCTCCATTACCATGGACGCTTCCCTAATGGGGTGGGGAGCCCACTGTCAGGCTCTCCACACTCAAGGAGCATGGACTCAAGTCGAGTCTCAGCTTCACATAAACGTCCTAGAAATGAGAGTCGTCCTTTATGCAGTCCGAGCATTGAAGGACATTCTCTGTCACAAGAACATTCTCCTTCAAATGGACAACAAAGCAGTGATGTATTACATCAACAAGTAGGGCGGTGCCCATTCTTACCCCTTATGCAGGGAAGCGATGAGGGTATGGGAATGGTGCTTGGAGCACGAGGCTCTAATTCATGCGGTCTACCTACTGGGAATACAGAACGAACTGGCAGACCGTCTCAGCAGGTCAGAGGCAGATCCTCACGAGTGGTCTCTCGACTCAACCATAGTTCAGTCACTGTTCAAAGAGTGGGGAACTGCAGACCTGGACCTTTTTGCATCCCCACTCAACGCAAAACTGCCTCTCTTCTGCTCCAGAAATCCAGGGCCTGGCATTTTCTGTCAGGATGCGTTCAGGCTGCGGTGGACAAAATGCTTTCTTTACGCCTTTCCATCTCTTCCTCTAATTCAGAGGGTACTTCTCAAGTTCGAATCCCAGGGGGACAAGATGATACTCATTGCTCCCTTCTGGCCTTGGCAGCTGTGGTTTCCACTACTCAACAATATGTTGGCAGTTCCTCCGAGACCACTTCCCATGCAGATGAACCTTTTGACTCAGGGGCCGGTGGTCCATCCCAACCTGAGATCGCTTCACCTTCACGCTTGGCTCCTGAAGAGGTAGAAGTCAATCGGTTCAATGTCTCTCGAAGGGTTTCGGATATTCTTCTGGCTGCGCGGAAGCCAGCCACTCGGAAAACTTACACAGCCAAATGGAAGCGTTTTTCACTCTGGTGTGCAAAGTCCTCTTTGAATCCCTTTTCCTGCCCACCAGATAAGGTTCTGGAGTACCTCTTGGACCTCTCAAATTCAGGCCTGCAGTACTCTACAGTCAAAGTTCACCTTAGTGCCATTTCAGTGTATCATGAGCCGTTTTTTTCCTTAACACTGGCCCAGTTACCTGTGGTTAAGAGATTTCTCAAAGGAATTCTGCATACCAGACCCCCTACAAGGCGTCCAGTTGCAGCCTGGGACATTAATCTTGTGCTAGACATGCTTGCTCGGAAGCCTTTTGAACCTCTGGCTACTTGTGAGCTAAAATTCCTCACCTGGAAGACTGCCTTCCTAGTGGCCATTACCTCAGCCTGCAGGGTCTCTGAGATACATGCCCTGGTCACAGACCCTCCGTATACTGTGTTCCATAAGGACAAAGTAGTCCTTCAAACTCATCCTAAATTTCTTCCTAAGGTTCTGTCAGACTTTCATCTAAACCAACCTTTGGTCCTTCCCTCTTACTTTGCGGACTTCCAAAATGAAGGAGAATGATCTCTTCATTCTTTGGATGTTAAGAGAGCTTTGTGTTTCTATCTAGATAGAACCAAAGATTTTCGCAAAGCCCAACAACTGTTTGTTTCCTTCAGCGAGACCCGGCTGGGTCAACCTGTCGCTATTAGATGTATCTCAGCATGATTGGTGGCATGCTTTCGCCACTACTATTCCATGGCGCAGGTTAAGTTGGAGGGCAGGGTTTACGCTCACTCTACTAGAGCGGTCGCGGCATCCCTAGCAGAAATTTGCAACGTGCCCATTGCAGATATTTGCAACATGGCCACCTGGAGCTCAGTGCATACTTTCGTTAAACATTATGCACTGGATGTCCATGCCAGACGACATTCTTCCTTTGGCAGAGCCATCCTTAATGGACTTCTGTCCTAGAAACGTGAGCTCTTGGTCTCTCCTGCCACTCTCTTGGGGGATTATTAGCTCAGTACTCTCCCAATAGTGTGAATGAGTGGTGGAGACTTATGTCCAGGAAGATATGAAAATTACGTACTTACTGTAATTCTTGATCTTCTTGGACGAGTCTCCACCACTCATTCATACGCCCACCCTCCGTCCCCCGAGCTCACCTCTGTTGTTGGTCTTCACTCCCTCAAATCATTAGGCTGTGAAGACTTCTTTGTTGACCCTTCTTTACAGGTCGCCCGGACTATCTTATGTCCGATTTTTAGGTTAGGCTATCCTTCTAGGTTAGTTGCGCTGCATCTCCTTGGTAAAAAAAGTACTGAGGTGGTTGGAGGGTCAATGCCGAGATAGTCATTGCTGCGTGAGCTGAGACTCGCGGTGCTGTTCCTCACGGCTCCGTCTCTGGCGCCGACCCTCCGGCAAAAAGTTTGCTCCCGATGGGTTCTAGTGCCTCCGGTGCAGATCCCAATAGTGTGAATGAGTGGTGGAGACTCGTCCAAGAAGATCAAGAATTACGGTAGGTGCGTAATTTTCATTTTCGCTTGGTGGGCACCTCAGTGTTGCAGCATGGTGCTGCCCCAGTTCTTGGCACTGTTTGCAGTGTCAGTGAGCAGGGTGGAGCTGGCTGCTATGTTGGGTCCCCTTCCAACACTGTTCATGGTGTCAGGAGAGAGACCAACATGTGTGCTTTGCAGTGTCCTGTCACTGAGGTGGAGGGAGTTCTCTCATCTGGTGTCAATAGTGATGCTGAGGGGGAGGATGACACCACCCTCAGCAATGGATGCGGCAATGGCCATGGTGTCAGTCCTGGGTCCGGCACCAAGCACAATGCTAGTGATTCATCCCTGGGGTGTCCCTGGTCCCTCGGCTGCTTGCCGCACTTGGTCAGTCCCTGCTGCTGCTCCTGCCAGTGGAGATGGGGACTGCTCCAAGGCTGACACCAGACCCGACGTCAGGCCTGGCACCAAGATAGCGGCAGCCACAGTGACAGGGTGAACTCATCTCCAGGCCCGTTGTTGACCCTGAGCCCGGTGTTAGAGGCAGCACCAGTTGGAGTCAGAAGGTGGCTGGGAGTTGATGTTCTTCTCAGAGTTGTGTGCTGACTCCATCACTGGTGGGACTGGGACCACACTATGAGAACTGTACAGCTCCGCTGTCCCCACCTGGGTGAATCCTCTCATGAGCACTGACTGCCTCATTCCTCAGATATGGGATAGTCCTGTTCAGGCAATCCTGCCAGGCCCTTCCCTTGGGAGAGGTCCCCTAAGTAACCCTGCAGCCCATGTGGTGGACCTGGAAACCTTGGGTCTCTGTTCCCTCTCAGACCCCTGCCACCCTTGCCAGAGATACCTATGTACATGGGCCCTCTGAGGCCTGTTACTTGGTCTAAACAAAGATACGTAGTTGGTGCCTTAGCGCAATACCACAGGGAGTCCAACAGGATCCAGTTTTGGCCCTTCTCCCCCCAGTGCCACTACCCTTTGGTTTCAGCACCTCATCTGTCAACGTCCTCCTCAGAGGACAACAAATCACCCCATCACTTGTCCTCTGCTTCTGAGCACACTGTATACCAGAGGTTCCTGGCAGACATGCTTGAGGTACTGACAGTTGGCTCATATTCAAGTTGTGATCTGGTATCTTTGGAGCTGGAACTCCATGGGGTTTTCAGTGATGGCTCAGCAGTCATCCCTCCTTCGCCTAGAGCCTTTGAGGACTCATCAAGGATACATTGAGATGTCTCTTCTCTTGTCCTGCAGCCCCCAGGGACTTCATGCTACAGTACTGCAAACCATCACAATCTGCTGCAAACCATCACAATCTGTAGGTGCAGTGCCTTACCCCTCTTTGTGTAGAGGGGTCTTGCAGACTCCGACAGGGCTGAAACTCCTTACATGTGACTGACTTCCCGAGGCTGACTCTGAGAGAAATGCCTTGGGTAGGAAGTTGTTCTCCTCAGCTCACATCATGATCATACCTCACAACTGCCTCAATTTTTTTGGGAAATCCTGATTTTGATGCTCCAATCCAGATGTCCTGAATAAACCCCAGTTACGCCTGATTTGGTATGGACTCCACCACTAATCACACTGAACCAATGTCCTTGTGTGCCTCTTGTTTTTCTCCCTTTGATTTTCCTGTGCTGCAGCTGATGTGAGTGTGTCTGACATAAGAGTGCACCTCAGCCAATCAGATGCACAGCTCGTGGTCCTTCTCAGTTTTCATTCTCACCTCCCCCACCACAGACTGATTTCATTTCCCCCCTAAAGTCTGCTCTCCATTGTAATATAACTCAGAAAAACAGCTATATCACTAGCACTACTTGCTAGTAGCACTGTCAGCAGCCAGAGCAACTAGTCAGTCTCTGTCTAAAGTCAGAAGTGCTAGCAGCAGCCAGAGAGGGAGAACCTGTTTTTTTTTCAGCCTGCCAGTGCCAGCCAGTATATTACCTTACTTTTGCTGAGGTAAGTTGATATTTATGGGTGATTCCCATGCTAAACTTTAACTATCTCTGTCTGATACCTGATTCTGCACTGTGCATAATTTAAAGCCAGGGCCTCAGCGTGCCAAGTGAAACTTGTTCTCCATTTATTTTTCTTATTTTTTCTCTCCTATACCCCCCCCCCCGGTCGGCTCCTTCTCCTTCCTCCTTCTCCAGCTGTCATCCACCTGCTCCGATCTCCTCTTGGGCCACCACCTTGTACTCCCCAACGGCTTACCCCCCCATGGTGGGGAGGTGAAGGAGCCCAACAACTCCCCCACCAAGCATGGACCCGGATCAGGTAGTGCCCGTGAAGATGGCACGCGCTGGGCAGACAGCCATCAAGCCGCACAACCTGGCTGCCACTATTTTCCAGTTTTCTCACCTTACGGGAGTGTGGCGTGCAGTGACGCCTGTGACGAGGTCATGCATGCTCCTGTGCATGCCCACATCAAGTGTCTGCCATGCTCCCACCCCATGTTCTTGCAGCTTCATGCCGTTGAGCCCCAGCCTCCGCTAGGGGTCAGGCGTGCACCAGCCGCTGGTCTCTCCCCTCCACAGAGATGGAGAGCAGTCCATCAGATGCTCGATCCATCTTCTCCTTGCCAACCCATGGCAGCCTGTGCTTATTCCTGAACACAGGTTGCCAGCGTGGCGTGAGATGTGGCGTCCAGCGCCTCAACCCTCTGCACCACCAGGCCTGCTTAGTTCTCCATTTTTTAGTGCAGCAAAAAATAGTCTGTATAAAAAGCAAACCTAGGCTATACCTCTTTGCCATTAATTGTTTACATAGGACAACATGCTGTAATTTAATATTTGCATTTCTGTCTATTAGTCACTAGTACAGATCTGCAGTTTATCCACCATCCCTGTTTTGAGATGTAGTAGACAGTGTGACACAGGCATAACATCATTGCCAGAATAATTTTAAAGCAGTAGCTGGTGCCCAGTCCCAGTGCATAGTGTAGTTTATAATAAATACACTAGCCACTGCTTTAAAGTGACTGTTGCAATTATGCCATGCCCCAGTGGTCAAACCACAGTCATGTCCAACCTTTGAACATTTCCACACATGTGATCATTGCTAATTAATTATTGTTTGGGGTTATATGGCTATTATATAGCTTGAAGTTGAGAAACGTTAATGAATTTTTATTGGGGGCATAGGTTGTCATCAGTGTGGCCTTCCTTGATCATTTTAGAAGAAATCAATTCCAGGGGGGCACATTGAATGTGAAAAATATGATAAAGAAAATGCTGTAAAATGTCTAATCAAAGCAGCAAGGGAAACCTAGCACACATAGAACAATCAGAGTAAACAGACTTACTACAAACATACTGGGGTGTGGGGTACACATTGTATGCAGCTGCAATTTATCAAATGTGAATCTTTTAACACTTTAATAAACATTTTGCATTAATACACATTCATAGCAAGTCTGTTTACGTGGATTGCGTGTGCCAGGCTTCATCTTGTAGCTCTGAAGAGGTCTCTACACACAGTGCCATGTTTTACATTGTGTTTCTAACTGCAGTTATGTAATATTCAAGAAGTCTATGAATTTCATGCATTTAAATAGATGCAAGAATTGCAACACTGTGAAATATGTCAAGTAAAAAATGGTGCTCCTGATTTTAAGGGGCAGTATCTCTCATTCAGGGGCTGGCAGGTTATGGTCAGGACGTGCATTGCTGCACATCAGGCAGCCTTCAGACGGTGCCTGTGGCTGAAGATAGGTCAACTCCTCACTGCAGTGCCAAACAGTGAGTTAGTCAAGCAAGCCATTTGCCTTTCTGCTAGAGGCCTGGAGGGGGCAAGGCATCAATAAAGGGCATCATACAGTACCAAATAACATGGCCTCCAGGCTCACGGGAACTACAGTCTACCTCAGGCAGGCGGCATGGCTTTGCTTTTCCAGGCTCGCACCTTTGACCTGGCATAAGGTGCAAAACCCACACTTCGAAAGGGCTCACTTTAGCTCTCGCAGGGTCAGGCAAGAGCAGTTGGGGCATCCTCCTGCTCCAGTACCACAGGAGCACTTGCCTGACCCTGACCAGTCTTGGGTCCTACCAGACCCCAAAAAAGCCCCTGCCCTCACAGGTGTCCTCCCCCATGCAGAGGGCTGAGGCATTTGTTAATTTTAACATTCCTTTACTAGTCCAGGGCCTAGTGCAGATTGACCAGGACTAGTGCAGTTAAGGCTGTACTTGATTGCTTTGGCTAGTGCAGGTTTTCCATGGCTGTTAATGAAGTTAAAAAGTCCCTACATTAGCAGGCTCTTGTCCTTACACTAATTTCCTAGTGTTCCTGATGGCTTGGTATGATTAACAGCTCTTTACGAGCTGCAGTTATCTAGTAGTATGAAAGGGGGTTCCCACAAAAGACTCACTGTTAGCCATTCTCGCTCCATTGTTAGATGGAGTCATAATGACTGATGTATGCTTCCTACCATCACTGGAAACTCCTTCAGAGCCTTTTATATAATTTTGGTGACACAGAGGCAGACTGAGAAGGCATATTTATTTTTTTAATTTTTATTCTTTTGAAAAGAGTTTTTTTTGGCAGAAAAATATGACAGGAATTACAGTATAAAAAGCTGTGTTCTGGACCTAGGCACTGTGAACAAAGCCCATGGTGGTCTGTCCTTGACAGGAGCTGGAAACAGTTTTTACAGTTATTCAAGACTGTGGTTCCACCAGGTCTCTCACACGTTACATATCCAATTTGAGAGATGCTACAGAAAAATATATATTGATTTCTTAAAATGGTAGAGTAAGAACAGCCCAATACAAAAAGATGGCACTGTACACCGGAAACCATGCACAGGTTAAATTGTGGTTTAGGAAATGCTTACCATTTAATTAAGGTGAAACGGCACAGGATTAAAACAGAAAGTGAAAGTGCCACATTTCACACACAGAGGTGATAAAAAAATAGTTTAATAAATAGGCTTATCCAATTATCAAACCTAAATAAAAAAAGTAGCCAATTAGAAAAGTCTTCAGTTCCCGGGAAAGGGGGGAGACTGGGGTGATTGAAATTATGACAAAGTGCCGAACTACAATTGAAAAACTAAAACCAATGAGTTACTTTAAAAGAAATAAACCAATGGAGAACCAGTCGCTACTGGAGTTAACTATGGGGTGACTGATCTCTTCAGTTGGAGAAACACATTTTACAAACGGCGATAGTGGAGTGTGGATGCAGAGTTTGAACCTACATTCCAAATCTTAAGATTTACATAGGTTCCATTCTCCAGGGCATCTCTCTGAGCCAGTATGACTGCTAAAGTGTGAACATTAAGTGAGGGATTCCTGGGGTTAGAAGTGGTTCTTTTCCTTCTGGCCTGTTCTGACTCCCTTTTCCTTTGCCATTGTCAGTGAGCGCATTTGTTAAGGCAAGGCAAGGCAAGGCAAATTTTATTCTTAAGGCGCCCAATCCCAGAGGCCCTGTGAGCCATACAAATACAAAATGTAAACAGTAAAAAACAAATAGAGAAAACCTACATAAATATAAATACTTAAATAAAATATGATAAAACTGCAGACCTAGAACAGGAATAAAACAGTTGCCTGCAGGACAGATAGTTATACTTAACACTGTCATTAGAAGACTATATGTGGGAATGCCTGATTGAATTAATATGTCTTGAGGTGGGCTTTGAATACCTCAACTGAGGGGGCTTCTTTTACAGCTGGAGGAAGCAAATTCCACAGCAAGGGGCCGGTGACACTTAAATCTCTGTCACTGGCATTTTTAAACTTGTCCTGGGAATCGCAAGGAGGCCCCTAGAGGAGGAACAGAGGGAGCGGACTGGTGAGGCTGGTGTTAGGTCAGTCAGGTAGCCAGGGCCAAGTCCATGTAGGGCCTTAAAGGTGAGCAAACTCACCTTGAAGACTATCCTACACCTAACTGGCAGCCAATGCAGTTCACACAATACTGAGGTGATATGATTATATTTTGACTGCCCAGTCAGCAGCCTAGTAGCTGCATTCTGCACTAGCTGCAGATGGCTCAGGGTGCCTCCAGAGATGCTGAAATAGTGTGCATTACAGTAATCCAGCCTGGATGTCACAAAGGCGTGCACTAAGGTGGGGAGGTCCTCAGGCGGAACTAGGGGTTTGATCCTAGTGACATTCCTCAGATGGTAAAAGCTGGTTTGGACAATGGATGACACCTTGGATTTAAATGTCAGCCCATCTTCAAGGATAACGCCCAGACTGTGCACCCTAGAGGAGGCCTTCACTGGTGTAGGCCCCAGGAATAATCCTGTTACCACACCAGAGGCCATCCTATCACACTTTCTGTTTGACTCCACCACCAGTACCTCCGTCTTATCAGGGTTCAGTCACAACCAGCTGGAGGCCATCCAGCCATTGATCATGGAAAGGCAGTTATTAAGCACTTACACCGCACTGGATGTCCCAGGGGCAAAGGAGAGATACAGCTGGGTATCATCTGCATAGCAATGAAAATCCAAGCTGTACTTTCTAATGAGCTCATCCAGGGACAGCATGTACACAGCAAACAACATTGGTGACAGAACCAAACACTGAGGCATCCACAAGACAGGAGGCTTGGGGAGGAGACGTTCCCCATCACCACATGTTGACTCCTGTTTGCGAGGTAGGACTCAAACCAGCCGATGACAGTGCTGGCGAGTCCGCAATACTCTCTCAGGCAGTCGCGTAATACACAATGGTCCATCGTGTTGAATACTGAGGAGAGAGCGAGGAGAATGATAATTGACCCCTCCCCTCAATCTCTTGCCCTGAGGTTGTTATGCACTCGAACTAATGCAGATTTCATGCTGTGCTTCACACAAAACCCAGACTAGAGTTGCTCATATAGATCAAAGGTCACAAGGTGCTCCTCAAACTGCTGTGCCACAATCTTCTCAACAACCTTTCCTAGAAAAGGAAGGTTGGAGATAGTTCAGTAATTCACCTTGACATTAGAGTCTAAAGATGTTTTTTTTTTCAGAAGGGGGCCTCACCAGTGTCTCTTTCAAGGAATATGGGAATCTCCCCACCAATAAAGAGCACTGGACAATCAAGGCGAACACCAGGCCAATGGAGTTGTCACATCCCATTAAGAAATGTTTTGGTACCAGGTCCAGTTCACAATATGTGTGCTTCAGGTTGGAAGCAACCTTGATGACCTCAGCCACCTCCACCAGTTTAAGCTCATCCCAAACAGGTAGAGTGCCCCTCTGCCATGCAAGGTGATCACTGTCTGCCATATTCTGGCTTGCTGGCAGAATTCCCTACCAGATGGTGGACACCCTGTCAGAGAAGAACCAAGCAAACTCCTCACAAAAGGAATCAGAAAAGGCTTTCTTCAGCTGTAGACAGACTGGGTGTAGTAGCCTATCCACAGTCTGAAAGAGCACGGTTGGTTGATTCTTCCCTGCAGCAATCTCCCTGGACAGGAACTCTGCCTTCTTACAGTTGATTGTCCCCTGGTAATCACCGTAGTGGGCATGCAGGGTCAGTTTATTCACCTCCAGCCCGGTCTTCTGCCAGTGGTGTTAAAACCTCTGACCTGCAATCTTCATCACTTTGAGCTCCCCATCAAACCAGGGGGATGTTAAGTGAGAGGATTTGGCTCGTACATGGACCAGTGCAAAGGTGTCAAGTGCATCTGACATCGCCTTGTTATAGGCAGCAACTACCTTGCTCGGTCCCCACACACATACATTACCTACACGAGATAGAGCAACCACCACCAAGAATCCCTCCAGGGTCAATTCCCATAAAGGGTGGTAGTTGACCATCTCTTCAGGGGGAAGGCTCTCAGGAACGGGGCAAATGAAAACTTCACCTTGCAATGATCGGACCAGCTGACCCAGTCAGTCTTGAGGTTGTTAATCTCAAGCTCCAGTGAGAACACAAGGTCCAGCATGAGGCTGCTCTGATGGGTCACGGAAGAAACTTCTTGTGACAGGCCCAGAGATGACATCATCTGGAGGAGGTTTGAAACCTAGCCTAGAAGATTTGTTGTTGGACCACACGTTGAAGTCCCCCAGTACTAAACATCTGAGGTCTCCAATGTTTCACTGATAATAAAATTGGCATATGGTGCAGGGAGGTACACAGTGGTGGGCTGGCTCACAAATAGACCAGACAAAAAGTTTAATGTGGTAGGATATTGGTTACTTTACAATAAAGTAACAAGGCATCTAGCCAGAGAAAGTTATTTCCTTTGGTTTTTGTTGATTTCTCCATTCAATATTAGAGAAGGTTCATTGCATTACATTTGTATTGCATATCAATTGAATTCAGAGACATTCCTTATTGTGCTGTTAGTTTTATGTAAAGGACTACAAAGTGCTATGCATGAATGTTCAAAATTGCTGCTTAGAGCTGCCATACAAGTACTCAAGTGCAGAACAGTCTCCTGACATTCCTTTATATAATCAAACAGCGATAAGAGTCCTTCTAATGTAAACTCCATTGTGCAAGCAGACCCACAGAACAACCTCAGCACTTCACCCTGCAAGGACTTCATCACGGAGTGTCATATGTATACCGACACAGAAAGGGGAATTTAGTGCCTTACTGGTATTTCTGGTTATGTGTAGACTCTATTCAAGGGCAGGAAAGCCTTTCTGAGCAGTCAGTGCTAGTTTCTTGTTCATGCCATTGCTAATCTTTTTGGTTACTTGTATATAGTTGTACATGCTAAGTTCATGGGAGTAAAAGAAGGCTGTGATTCTCATATATCCTGCTCCCCACTTCTCAGTGGTAATAACAGATCTTACTTCAAGGGCATCTCTTACAGCAGGCCATCACTGGTAGGACTAAGCCGCCAGGCACCAGGACCACATGGAAACCTTCTAGCTAGCAGTCTACCAGAGGGGGCTGCCCACCTCTGATGTCAATGCCTGAGGTCAGCCAATCCTATAAAGGCAGGCAGCACCCACACCCTTAGTTGTTTCCCGGCATCAACCAACACATGTTGGAACAGTGATACGCTGCAGCTACAATCGTCATTCATTTTTCTGTGTTTAATCGCACCTTATTACTTTCTTTCAAACATAGAAACATAGAATTTGACGGCAGATAAGGACCGTTTGGCCCACCCAGTCTGCCCATTTCCCTACCTAATGGATAAGCTGCAGGTCCTAGTTAACTAACAGCCTACTTCTTCCTACATAGAAACATAGAAACATGAACTTTGATGACAGATAAGGACTGCTTGGCCCACCTAGTCTGCCCATTTCCCTACCTACAGGATAAGCTGCAAATCCTAGTTAACCAACAGCCTATTTCTTCTTACCCCCCACAATAATTGTCTTATGTCTGTCCCATGTATTCTTGAATTCTCTCACAGTTTTAGACCCCACAACCTCCTCAGGAAGGCTGTTCCATGCGTCCACCGCCCTCTCTGTGAAAAAACACTTCCTCACATTGCCCCTGAACCGCCCCCCCATCTTTAAATTGTGTCCCCTTGTTCTTGTACATCTCTTTTTCTGAAAGATGCTACCCTCTTGGACTTTGTTGATTCCACTGAGGTACTTAAATGTTTCTATCATGTCTCCTCTCTCCCTCCTTTCCTCAAGGGTATACATACTAAGCTCCTTTAGTCTCTCCTCGTATGGCTTCTCTTACAGACCCTGCACCATTTTAGTTGTCCTCCTCTGGACTGCCTCTATCCTGTCTATGTCTTTTCGGAGATGGGGCCTCCAGAACTGGATGCAGTACTCCAAATGGGGTCTTACCAACTGTCTGTACAGAGGGATAACAACTTCCTGTTTTCTGCTGGTGATGTCTTTCCCTAGACATCCCAGTATACCCCCAGCCCTCCCTACTGCCTTCTCACATTGCTTGTTAAACTGATGGTCATCTGATATGATTATCCCCAGGTCCCTTTCCATTTTTGTAGTTGTTACTATCCCCCCCCCAATTGTGTAATCTTCCCCTGGGTTTTTGTTTCCCAGGTGCTTTATTTTGCACTTCTTTGCATTGAATCCAAGCTGCCATAATTCTGACCATTCCTCCAACCTTGCCAAGTCCCTTCTCATCCTTTCCATGCCTCCTTGTGTATCAACCCTGTTGCAGATCTTTATGTCATCTGCAAAGAGGCATAGTTTTCCTTCCAGTCCCTCTGCAGTGTCACTTATAAAGACATTAAAAAGGACTGGATCCAGTACTGAACCCTGCGGTACCCCACTAGTAACCCCTCTTTCTTCAGAGTGGACTCCATTTACAATTACCTTCTGTGTCCTGTTGTCCAGCCAATGTTTTACCCAGGCTGCCACTCTGGGACCCACTCCCAAGCTGGTTAGTTTGACTATTAATCTTTTATGTGGGACTGTGTCAAATACCTTGCTAAAGTCTAGGTAGGCCATGTCCACAGCCCCTCCCTGGTCTACTACTTTGGTCACCCAATCAAAGAAATCAATTAGATTTGTCTGACATGACCTTCCCGCTGTGAACTCATGCTGCCTAGGGTCCTGTGCCCCACTGGCCACTAGGTACTCAACAATTCTTTCCTTCAGAAGTGATTTCATCACTTTCTCTACCACAGAGGTCAAACTGACAGGTCTGTAGTTTCCTGCCTCTGTCTTGCTCCCACTTTTGTGAAGGGGAATCACATCCGCCTTCCTCCAGTCCTCAGGTACCACACCATCCTCCCTTGATTTGTTAAAAGGGGTGGTTCGTGGCTTCACTAGTTCTCCCCTCATTCTTTTAGAATTCTGGGGTGAATTCTGTCAGGCCCCATTGCTTTGTCCACCTTCAGTTTTAAGAGTTCTTTCAGAACCCTTTCTTCTGAGAAAGGACTGAGATCACCCCCTCTATCAAAAGTGCTTCTGCTAATTGGATTAGGCACATCCCTCTCCTCCTCTTTTGTGAATACTAAGCAGAAATATTCGTTCAGTATCCCTGCTTTTTCACTGTCCCTCTCTGCCCACCCACCGTCCATTCTATTCAACCTCACTATCCCTTCCTTTGTCTTTTTATGCTCCCTGATGTACCTATAAAAGGTTTTATCCCCCTTCTTAACCGAGTTGGCTATCTTTTCCTCAGTTTGGGCCTTTGCTATTCTGACTTCCCTCCCTGCTTCCTTCTGCCTTAACTGGTACAGCTATCTGTCCAGCTCCTTCTGTGTTTCCTTATACTTCCTGAATGCTTTATTTTCTCCCTGACTTTCCCCGCCACCTCTTTTGAGAACCATAGTGGATTTTCCTTTCATTTTGATTTGTTTATTTGCTTCACACAAAGGCTTGCTGCCTCTGTGATGGCAGTTTTGATGTTTCCCTATTGTTGCTCCACCCCTCCTTCTTGCCTGTTTGCTAGTGCTTTTCTAAGGCACTCTTCCATCTTGCCAAAGTCAGCCTTCCTGAAGTCCAGTACCCTTACTTTTGTATGGCTTGACTCCATAGCTGAGTTTATCATGAACCACACTGTTTGATGGTCACTAGTTTCCAGATGGCAACCCACTTCTAGATCTGAGATCCTCTCACTGTCCCCATTTGAGAGTACGAGGTCTAAGATTGCTTCCTCACCCCCTGGAGACCCAATCTCCACAAAGACATAAACAGGATGTAGGATACCCCCACCCCCTAGAATTGTCTTATGACTGTCCCATGCATTCTTGAATTCCACCACTGTTTTTGACTCTGCAACCTCCTCCGGAAGGCCGTTCCATGCATCCACAACCATCTCTGTGAAAAAAATACTTCCTTACATTACCTCTGGGCCGCCCCCCATCTTCAAATTGTGCCCCCTTGTTCTTGCACACCTCTTTTTCTGAAATATGCTACCCTCATGGACTTTGTTGATTCCCTTGAGGTACTTGAAAGATTCTATCATGTCCCCCTCTCCCTCCTTTCCTCGAGGCTGTACATATTAAGCTCCTTAAGTCTCTCTTCATGTCTTCCGGTGCAGACCCTGCACCATTTTAGTTGCCCTCCTCTGGACTGCCTCCATCCTATTTATGTCTTTGTGGAGACTGGGTCTTCAGAACTGCACGCAGTACTCCAGATGGGGTCTCACCAGCTGTCTATACAGAGGGATAACAGCTTCCTGTTTTGTACTGGTGATGCCTCACCCTATGCATCCAAGTATCCCACCAGCCCTCCTTATTGAATTCTCACATTGCTTGCCCACCTTTAGGTCATCTGATATGACTACCCCCAGGTCACTTTCCATCTTTGCTGTTGTTAGTATCTCACCCCCATTGTGTACTGTTCTCCTGGGTTTTTGTTTCCCAGGTGCATTACCTTGCACTTCTTAGCATTGAATCTAAGCTGCCATACATTTGACCATTCCTCCAACCTTGCCAAGTCCCTTCTCATCCTTTCCACTCCACCCTGTGTATCAACTCTGTTGCAGATCTTTGTGTTGTCTGCAAAGAGACATACTTTTCCTTCCAGTCCCTCTGCAATGTTGCTTATAAAGACATTGAAGAGGACCGGTCCTAGTACTGAACCCTGCAGTATCCCACTAGTAATCCCCCTTTCTTCAGAGTTGGTTCCGTTTACTATTACCCTCTGTGTCCTGTTCTCCAGCCAATTCTTTACTCAGGCTACCATCTTGGGACCCACTCCCAGGCTGGCTAACTTGTATATTAATCTTTTGTGTGGGACTGTGTTAAATGCCTTGCTAAAGTGTAGGTAGGCCATGTCCACAGCCCCTCCCTGATCTAGTACTTTGGCCACCCAGTCAAAGAAATCTATTAGATTCATCTGACATGACCTTCCTGCTGTGAAACCATGCTGCCTTGGGTCCTGTACCCCTCTGGCCTCTAAGTACTCAACAGTTATTTCCTTCAGAAGTGATTCCATCATTTTCTCTATCACTGAGGTTAAACTAATTGGTCTATATCTTCCTGCTTCTGCCCTGCTCCCACTTTTGTGAAGTGGAATCACATCTGCCCTCCTCCAGTCCTCAGGTACTACCCCATCATCCCATAATTTGTTAAAGAGGTTAGTCAGTGGTGTCACTAGTTCTACCCTTAGTTCTTTTAGAATTCTGGGATGAATCCCATCAGGCCCCATTGCTTTGTCCACCTTCAGTGTGAAGAGTTCTTTCAGAACCCTTTCTTCTGTAAATGGGCTGGTATCAACTTCTATATCCAGAGTGTTTCTATTGTTTGGTTTACATACCTCTCCCTCTTCATTTGTGAATACTGAGCAAAAATATTTGTTTAGTATCTCTGCCTTTTCACAGTCACCCTCTGCCCACCCCCCTCCCCTTTATTGAGCCTCACTATCCCTTCCTTGGTCTTCCTTCACTCCCTGGTGTACCAATAAAATATTTTATCCCCCTTCTTAACTGAGTTGGCTATCTTGTCCTCGGTTTGGGCCTTTGCTGTTCTTACTGCCTTCCCAGCTTCCTTTTGCTTTAACTGATACAACTCTCTGTCCTGCTCCTTCTGCGATTCCTTGTACTTTCTGAATGCTTTCTTCTTCTCTTGAACCTTCTCTGCCACCTCCTTTGAGAACCATAGTGGTTTCTTACATTGTTTTGTTTTGTTTATTTGCTTCACACAAAGGCTTGTTGCCTCTGTGATGGCAGTTTCGATTATTCCCCATTGTTCTTTTACCCCTCCTTCCTGCCCATTTGCTAGTGCATTCCTTAGGCACTCACCCATTTTGGCAAAGTCAGCCCTCCTAAAGTCCAGTACTTTTGCCTTTGTATGGGTTGACTCTGCAGATGTGTTTATCGTGAACCATACTGTTCGATGGTCGCTAGTTCCCAGATGGCTACACACTTCTACATCTGTGATCTTCTCTCCATCTCAATTTGAGAGTACCAGGTCTAAGATTGCTCCCTCTCAAGTAGGTTCCAATACTAGTTGTCTAAGGCATGTCCCCTGTAGGGCATCTAGAATAACTCCACTCTTAGAAGTTCCTGCTGCAACTGCACTCCAGTTAACATCTGGCATATTCAGATCCCCATCAGCAATATCTCCCCTTTTTCTGCCATTCTAAGTATACTTTCTATCATTTCCTTGTCCATTTCCTCCCCCTGAGAGGGGGTCTGTATACAACCCCCTGTAAGGATTGTGGTGACATTGCCTGTCTCCAAATTGATCCACAGTGCTTCCTCTCCTCCCTGTTTACCCTTTTGTTCTGTTGCTTTGATTCCTTCCCTTATGTAGAGAGCTACGCCTCCTCCTCCTCCTCTTTTACCCTCCCTGTCCCTGCTGTAGATAATGTATCCTGGTATGTTTACGTCGCAGTCATGGTTCTGTGTGTACCATGTTTCTGTGACTGCCATGATATTCAGTTTAACATTAAAATTTTGTTGTTTCCACCTCACGGGTTATGTCTTTAAAACCTTCTTCATCTTCTGACTGTTCCATGAAGTGTGCCTGTGGCAGACAGATCCTAGACAAGGATGGCCATTCTGCCTGCATCTTGTGCCTAGGCCCAGACCACAACATCCAAGCCTGTGAGGCCTGCCAGAAGTTCAAGACCAACAGCAAGCTCCACTGCAAGCCGCTCATCTGTGCCAGGTTATATAAGTCAATCACGAAGAAAGCAAGACTGGCTCCAAAGATAGAGAAAAAATGGCTTTATTCACAGACTTGCCAACAGCTTGGGTAAAACAGTGACCTTGACCAGTTTCGCTCACAAGAGCATCCTCAGGAGGCTCTGACGTAGTGCTGCACAACCACTATTTAAAACAAGCTGATTTAAAGTGACAGAGTGTAATAATTTATGAAGTGCAATCATACAATTACATAAACACAAAGATAGACATACAGTACTATAATCATTCATGTATCCATTAATAGTTTATGTCACAATAAATAGTTCTAAATGTTCCAAACTAAAATTAGTTAGGAAAAGGGAATGAATGTCCCACTTTAGAAATAAATGAAATAGCCATAGAAGCTGAACGGTGCATTTTTGATTCCCCCATTAACTCTATGGATGAAATCCAAAAGGTTGCCAAGGAGCATCAACAACCTCCTTTGCAGAAAAGAGAAGAAAAATCAATTTGTTCTCTCATAAAAAAACATCAAAAATTCTTCTGGGACTACTTCCATTTCTGCCCCTCCTTCTCAGGGGCAGATGCTGCAGGACATCGGCACCTCCCCTGACCCTGTTTCTCCTCAGCCTTTGCCTGGGGGGTTGCTCTCCACTCCGGCGTCTATCTCCCCACAGCCAGTGCCCATGCACACCCCTCCAGCATTGACGCCTGCATGGTCTGCACCTGCCCTTCCTCTGCTGCAGCCTGTGGAACCCACGCCAGCCCTGCACCCTCTGCTGGTGCCTGTGGACCTGTTGGCCATCTTTCTACCACCCATTCCGGTGAGTCCGGCGTCTGTCCTGCTTCAACCTGTCTATGGCAAGGGGGAGGTTAGGAAACTTTGCACCAGGGAATTCAATGCATGATTGGAGGAATGGTGTGGGGTGGAGGGTTTCAGCTTCAGTGGGGACTGGGGACCCACCTGGAGGGGTGAGGGCCTGTACAGGGGCAACAAGCTTCATCCATCCAGAGGGGGGAACAGAGGTCCTCAGTGAGTGGTTTATATGCTTTATTGGCAAGCATTTAAACTAGCTAAGGGAGGAGGCAGGGAAACAAAAACTGTCCTCCCCTACAGGCTCACGTGACAAGAAATGTGAAAAATGAAGGAGAGACAACCGAAAAAGGAACAAATAACAATAAATGCCAAGGGGTGGAAAGCAAGAATATACATAAGAAATATAGTGGATGCATAGGTTTGGGAGGGCAAATGGAAAAGAAGAGTAGAGGATGGCAACCTAACCTGGACAGCCATGTGTGTAAATGCCTGGAGTCTGTGCAACAAGTTGGCAGACCTAGAGGCTACAATGGCAGAAGCAGACCCAGACGTAGTTGCCATCCCAGAGACATGGTACAATATAAACCAGGACTGGAAAGCTACCACACCAGGTTATACTCTGTTCAGAAAGGACAGGGTAGGTAGAAAGGGAGGAGGAGTGGCACTTTATGTAAGGGATGGCGTAAAAGCCATGGAAATATAGGGGATGCAGGGAGTGGGGGAGGTGCTGTGGGTCACTCTGGAGGGAAGGGAAGAAAAGGGGTAGCTGTTAGGATATGAGTGATTTACAGACCTCCAGCACGGGCGGAGGTGGATATGGAAATAACAGAAGCAATCCTAAGGATGGCTCACTTGGGGCAAGTGTTGCTCATAGGTGACTTCAGTCTACCAGATGTGGATTGGAGCCTCCCTGCTACAACTACAGCCAAGAGTAGGAACATCCTAGATACCCTGCAGGGGGCATTCCTCAGGTAACTAGTATTGGAAGCATTACTGGACCTAGTACTGACAAACGGAAACAGTGTGATTGCCGTTGCAGTGTGGGATCACCTGGGAACCAGTGACCACCGTACAGTGTGGTTTGATATAAGTTCAGGGTTGGATTTAACTCATACAAAGATGAGAGTGCCGGACTTCAGGGGGGCAGAGTTTAAGAAAATGGAAGCATGCCTCAGAAATACCATAGCAGGGATAGGAAAACTGGAGGGAGTTGAGGAACAGTGGGAAAAATAAAAGAAGGCACTGAAAAAGTGACAAACTTCTGTGTCATGCAGGTTAGCAAGGGCAAGAGAAAAAGGAGACCACTATAGTTCTCTAGGGGAGGTAGCGGAAAAACCAAGGGCTAAAAGGAAGGCATTTAGAAGGTACAAAGACATGCAGAAGGAGGGTGACAAGGAGAGTTACTGGGAAAAACAAAGGAAGGCATGGAAGGTAGTTTGGAGCGCTAAACGCAAACAGAGGAAATATTGCCAGATCAGTGTCAAAGGGGAATAAAACATTTTTCAGATACATAAGTTAAAAGAGGAAGGCAAAGGAAGGGATAGTAAGGCTGAAGGAGGAAGGAAGGGTATCTGTGGAAGAGGACCACCACAAAGCAGATATTTTGAACAAATACTTCTGCTCGGTATTCAAGGAGCAGAAGGAAGGAAGGAAGTGGTCCAAGGATCGAGAACAAGGGTATGGTGGGGCAGGAAGTGGAGACAAGTCTTTTTACAGAAGAATGAGTGCTTATGGAACTATCAACGTTAAAGGTAAACAAGGCAATTGGGCTGGACGAAGTGCACCCAAGGATACTGAGGGAACTGAAAGAGGTGCTAGCTGCACCTATGATAACCCTTTGCAGTCTGTCACTGGAAACAGGGGAGGTGCCAGGGGACTGGAGGAGGGTGGACATAGTCCCACTACACAAAAGTGGGAATAGGGAATAATCAGGAAATTACAGGCCTGTCAGCCTGACGTCAGTAGTAGGCAAGGTGATGGAATCACTGCTAAAGTAAAGGATTGGGGAAACCTTCTATAGAATCCAAGGCAACATGGTTTCATAGGGAAGCAGTGTTGCCAGATGAGCCTGATCAAGTTCTTTGATTGGGTGACCAGGAAGGTGGATGAAGGAGAGGCAGTGGACGTGGCCTACCTGGATTTCAGCAAAGCCTTCAACACTCTTCTGCATAGGAGGCTCATAAGCAAGCTGAGGAGCCTTGGAGTAGGGCCTAAGGTGGGAACATGGGTGGAAAATTGGCTGACCAATAGAAGTCAAACAGTGGTAGTAAATGGCACCCACTCTGGGTATGCGCTCATTCATCGCAGAAGTTCAGTCTGGCGGCCAGCCGTGGTGGAGAAGTGGAGGGCTGTGCTGGTCGCCCACTAGAGGTTGGGGTAGGGGTGGGAGCGGGGGGGGGGACTATCTGGGGTGGTTGGGGGGTCCACTAGACACCAGGAAGTTCTCACTCATTACTGCTTACTGTGACAGATTGGTGTGGGGGAACACTACGGTGTACTACTGGGTAGTCAGTTGCTGTGGATGGGACATGGCAGATGGTATAAGGGGCACACCTGCAACCAGGGGCAGTACCTCACACTGCCTGCTTGCGATATGTTGGGCGGTGATATTATGTGCACGCCGACGTTGTCGGCTGCAATGATTTCCCGGCTTAGTAATGTGCTGCGCTGTTTAGGACATGATGTTACTGGCCGGATCCACAATTTCTGTAAGTAGGTAATTTTCATTTCTTTACCAGCTGGATATTAATCCTGAGTTTATGCCTTCAGGATCTGAAAAAATGTTAATTCTACCTTGTGCTACCTGCCTTCCTTATGTCACTCATAACAGATGATCCGATACTTACCATACCGTGCATAAGCAATAAGACACGACAGGGTGTGTGTTGAACAGATATTACCACACACTCAGGGGCATAGTAAGGCACGAGGCCCTGCTGAGTGCCTTCAGCCCCTGGAAGTGAGGTAATATCTGTTCAACACACACCCTGGAGTGTTTTATTGCGCTTATAAAATGGGAAACTTTTTTTTAGTTTTTGCCTCTACAAAATAGCACATCTGTAAGCAGTAATAGGCATTTTTTTATCAGAACTTTATATAAAATAGTCCTTCCACCAGCAAGAAAATGATATCGTGGTTTTGGCAGGCTGCCAGGCTGGACCCCCCAAGCGTGCATGCGCGCGAGCACACTCACACACTCTCTCTCTCTCTCTCACTCTCTGGGTTTGAGGAGAATCTGCTATATTTGTGTTAAATTACTTTTTATTTCAGTGCTGTGAAGTGGTTTTCTTCACACAGGACTGCAGGACCGAGCTCTCCCTTCTTTCAGTGATACAGTGAGCATTGTTGACAGATGAACAAACAGATTGAAACTGACACATCTGTCCGTCGCAGCTACACTGCATCAGGAACTGCTTCTCGTTTACATACCTGAATGGTACAATGATTATTCGAAGATACGGGGAAGTACTGCAGTTGCCTGCTTCACTATTTGCTCGTATGGCTCTCGCTAAGCGTGAAAACAAGATGGCTAACTTAACATTTATGAACGTTCCATTTTTTTTGTCAACCTTCTATTTAGGGGCATTGATTTGTTTGCCTGTCCTTTTTTTTTTTTTTTCTATGTGTAATACACATATGGCACCGATTTTCTAGCCAATCAATACTCTTATTTTGCTATGCCCATTTTATAATTATGAACACAGAGACCCTATTGCCTTGCCTGGTCACTATAGTGCCACTCACTGTTTTGGTGGCTGTTATCTTCTCTTTCTGTACTTGAATATGCTGTTGGAAAAGACCAATAAAAATAAATTATAGAAATAGACACAACTTCAACAAGATTCTCCAGAATGTAGCCCACCTATGTTGTGTAAAATAAAATCTTCAGTTCTTGATTTTGTCTGTGACCAAAACAGGCAGGCTCTGCTCTAAGGAACTTTTACATCATCAATTATTGTGTTCATGTTGCTTCTTACTTTGCTTATGGTTCATTAAAATTAAGAGCCACCACTCAACTAATAAGACTTTTTAAATAAAAGGTATTCTAAAATAATTTTTAAAAAGCTATGTAAAGTGATGCCCCAATTCAGTTCTAGCAGATGTCAGAAAAAGTCTGAATGTAGGGGCAGGGTGTCACATAGAAAAGTGGGAGAGATCTATCTGCTGGCTTCAGTGACCCAAAATATAGCACAATCCCTTCTCTTCCTTTCCATTAGGGTTGTAACAAGAAAGTCTTGAAACTGCCACACTACCTTACCAGGAGGTATGGCTCCTTTGTGTTTAGTTTGGACCTTTTTGTTTGAATATGACTATATTGTTTTTTATCCCCTTTTTTCCTGCTGCCATCTTCAGGGAGTGCAGGAACCCACTGCCAACCCTCCCTGCCCGAGTTGCACTGCCCCATGGCAGCAGCATGTAGCCCTGCCTGCCTCCCATCGTGGCGACCCAAGTTGGCACCTGAAACCTGATCACCTGCATGACAATGCAGTGCACTACTTCTGGGCCATCGTGTTGGTCCCAACTGGATAGACTTTTAAGGGTTTTTCTTAAATAAAAAGGATCCCTGCTGCATACATATCAGCCAGTTAAAGGCAATGTACTTATTAAGAAGTGCTGCTCAAATAGTGCTGCTATGGATCCGCCAGTGATCTGGTGGATGGTGGCACTATTTGAGTGGGATCTGGCCCGGTATCTGGCCGAATATAGAAGTCAGATCCCGGGTCAGATCCCATGTTATCTGGCACTGGATCCAGGGATTCAGCATCAGATCCGTGGATCTGGCATCAGATCCCAGCGCCAGATCCAGGGATCTGGCTTCAGATGCCTGGATCCAGCAATGGATCCCTGGATCTAGCCCCAGATCCCTGGATCCAGCCATCAGATAATGCTGGACCCAATCTGGGATTCGATGGCCAGATCCATGGGCAGATAGTGGTGGTATCTGGTGGATCCACTATTCTGCTGCGAGGGGCAGGTATCTTGTGGATCCAGATTGGTCCAGATACCATCCGAGCACCACTATCATTACGTAACATCAACTTCACCTTGGGCTTGAGACCCTCCTCCCAACTATTTTTTAAATGACTGATAAAGGACCCATGCAGCAGAGCTTTTTATTGATTGATTGACTGAGTGATTGATTGATAGATTGATTGATTGGTTGATTAATGTCAGCAGTTTTACTAGGAAAGCCATACTAAGCTGGTAACAGTTCATTTACAGATGTGCCCTGGGGGAGGAGAATGAGGAACACAAAGAACAGTAATGCAATAGTAGGTGAATAAGCATCATAAATAACAGTTGTACAAAGACTGTAAGTAGTAAAATACATAACAATACAATAAAGTGCTGGAGGATAACTGCATTTGCAGTTACAGTACAATAAAATGCTGTAGGATAACAGCATTTGCAATGTGCAGAGGCAATACTGAGTTCAGAATGGGAGCAAAGGTTGCCCATTGGGGAGGGTGAAGAGGAGACCACTCTAGTGGATGTGTGGGGCGAAGATGACGCAGAGGTAGGAGGGTGGTGGACAGCAGCCAGGGGACCAGTATCGAGGGTAACTGCAGAAGTGAGTAGTGAAGTCAGACAGAAGAGAGGAGAGTAAGTGAATGGTGGGAGAGACAGTGCAGATGGTAAGGGGGAAAGAACCCTATATTTTGGGGAATCGGAAGGAGAAGGCAGCTTGACCAGCAGTGGCTTTTTATGAGGGTAGAGAGAGGGAGAGATTGATAACCAGAGATGCAGTGGGGGTTAAAATGGTTTGGGGGAAGAGAGGAGGGAAGCAGGGCTGTGACCAGAGGGGTGTAAGAGCTACAGTTGCAGTAGGGCTTGCACTGTCAGGGGGCCCACTTCCACAGAGGTCAGCATTAAGAAAACCTTTACTCACAGATAAAATTTAACTTTCTCTTTGGAAATTACTTATCTATTTGAAATTGAATCTATCAGCTGTGGTGTCAGCAGCTTGCAACTCCAGCTTTGCATGGTCAAGGGGTGGGAGTACAGAACAAAGAAGCAATAGGGCCCATTACTCAAAGCATTTAATCTTGGTACCAGTGTCCCCGGGAGGAGCAGGGACAAATTACATTGTTCAGTCCCTTGATCATGGTGCCAGCAAGGGGGATGAGGGACAGCATGGACAAAATCATGGATGCCCAGCAAGACTGATATAAAAACACTGTATAAAACTTTCATATGCACTAAAGGTTATTTTATGTTCATTAGTGGGGAGGTAGGCCCCACAACATAGTTTGCAGGGGGGGTCCTTACATC
Organism: Neoceratodus forsteri; assembly: GCA_016271365.2. Classification (NCBI taxonomy): domain Eukaryota; kingdom Metazoa; phylum Chordata; order Ceratodontiformes; family Ceratodontidae; genus Neoceratodus; species Neoceratodus forsteri. The sequence continues at coordinate 237,660,695 of CM057458.1, forward strand.
TGTTGGCACAGTCCTGGAGGGAAACAAGGTTGGAGGGGAAGGAGCTAAACTGCAGTTCAGAACAAAGTGACGAAACGGAATGAAAAAGGGGATCCAGTCTGGCCAGGGTGGACTTGGGCGCAATGCTGCATACTATGTTACAGTAGTCAAAGATGGGGAGAATAATTTTTGAGATGATCTCTCAACATGCAAGAAGCGAGATACACCCTTTATTCCTGCAAAGTGCACCAAGTCTGGGGTGCAGCTTTTCGGAGATGGCATCCACGTGTGCTAAGAAATTGAGGTGCTGGTCTAGCCAGACCCTGAGGTACCTGAATGAGGAGACATTGTCAATTGTAGCACCATCCAGGGTATGGAGGGAGGGAAGAGGATGAGCCTGGGGAGCAGCTACCTAGTGCCAAAGGTCATAGAGACTATATTCTTAGCGTTGAGGGACAGCTGATTGCCCAGAAACCAGTGCTGGATGTTAGTAAAGTTCAATTGGAGCCTAGTCATGAGGTCAGAGGCAGAGGAGCCAAAGACAAAGAGTACTGTGCCATCTACATACATATGGATGGATGCAGGGGAGCAAGGAGTGGAGAGGTCATGGAAGAAGATGAAGAAGAGTACAGGGCCAAGGGCAGACCCTTGGGAGATGCCTAAGCTGATAAAGAGTGGGGAATATGAGTTACCCAATCCCGACAGCTTGAGACCTTCCCTCAAGGTAGAAGTGGAACCAGCTGGAGACTCAGAGAGTCACACTGCCTTGAGCTTGTCCAGGAGAAGAGGATGGACAACAGTGTTAAAAGCTTTGGCCAAATCGACAAAATGGCAGAGATGGGAGCTGGTGGAGTGGGACTTCTGGATGCCAGACTGGACAAAGGTAAAGAAGGAGGATGAATCAAGTTAGGGGAAGAGCTGAGCTGGTACAGGTGTTCTTGAATCTTAGCTAGAGTGGACATCAGGGAAATAGGTTGGTAGTTGCCAAGAGAGGTGAAGTCTCCCCATTTGGGAATGGAGATGGCTGTGGCTATTGTACACCTCGTGATGTTCTCTTCTTCCTCTCCTGACACCTTACTACAGTGGGCCTCTGGAAACCTGGTCTTCCCATCTGGACACTCTGCAGTCCTTCTCCAACCGATTAAATTGATGATTAACCTTATTTATTTAATTTATTCTTTATTTGGATAATATGTTTGAGCAAGAATGCTTTACATAGGTTCCGCATCAACAATCAAGACAATAACAAGAACACGAACAAAGGAATGAAAACAATAGATTGGCAATACAGTGATTAGAATGACACTATTACACTGCTATAAATACACATGGACGTGAACCTAATATTTTTCTTCAACTGGGTGACAATGGAGTTAGAAAAGGGCCGTGCTGTGGATCTGCTCTACTTTGACTCAGGCTTTTGACTTGGTACCTCACCAATGATTGCTCCAGAAGGTGGAAAAGCCAGGTGTAGCTAAACCCATAGTGAGCTGGGTGGGTAACTGGCTAGACAGGAGGCAGCAGAGGGTGGTCAATTGGGTTCAAAGAAGAGGGAGATCAGTCCTTGGTTCGGTCCTCTTCAACATGTTCATTGGTGACACTGGAGAATGAATGCAGTGCAGTTTGTGTCTCTTTGCAAATGACACAAAACTTTGTGAGCGGGAGGATAGTGACGAGGGAATAAGGGAAATGCAGAGAAACGTACAAAAGCTAGAGGGGTGGTCAAAATCTGGCAGTTAAAATTCAATGCCAGAAAGTGCCAGGTAACACACCTAAGGAAAAAGAAGCCCAAGACAGAGTACTGGATGGGAGGAGAGAGACTTAGCACTACAGCTGAGGAACGTGATCTGAGAGTTAGTATTACCAACTCACTTAAGCATCGAGTTGGTGCAACAAGGCCTATAGCAAGGCTAACAGGATGCTGGGCTGTATCAGAAGGAGTACTGATGGCAGAAAAAAAGAGGTAATGCTTCCTGTCTACAGATCCCTGGTGAGGCCTCACCTAGAGTACTGCATCCAGTTCTGGAGTCCTCACCTCAGACAGGATAAGAATAGGTTGGAGACAGTGCAGTGCAAAGTAACAGAAATGATTCAGGGCCAGCAGATCAGATCCTATGAGAAGTGCCTCAAGGCACTAAATATGTACTCACTGGAGACCAGAAGAGAGAGGGGAGGGTAACACGTAATGTGGGCGAGTCAAATTGAGCGACTCAGTTTAAGCAACTTAATTTGATCACCGGTATGAATGGCGAGGATTACTATAAACCAAGTGCAGCAGTGAGCTACACAAGCTGCAGCAGGCTATGGGGCTCTGTTCAGCCAAGCAATTTCAAGGTTGCTGTTTGGTGTAGTGGCTTCAGTCAATGCCCCTGGGGGTGGTGGACCAGGTTCAGGTCTGACTGTGGTGGATTTTATTTTTACTTATTCTTTACTTTTCTCCTGTGTCCACCCACACTGGAGTTGATTATATTAAGTTTGGGAGTGCGAGTGGCATAGCCCCCCCAATATATAAACATTTAATTTTTATTGCCACCTTTGAGAAAGTAAGCAGACGTTGCTGATTGCGGCAGTTCCTGTTATTCTGATTGCTGTTTTGACTTTCGGCGATGTTTGCTTTGCTGTTTGTGTCGGCACTCTTATTCAGTCACCCTTTTCATATAAAACCAGACTGGAGATATGACAGAGACCTTCAAGTTCCTTAAAGGAATTAACAAAGTGAACTGCGGGAAACTGTTTAGCTTGAATACCAATTCACAGTCACGTGGACACAAATGGAAATCAACAGGAGGTAGGTTCAGGAGAGATGTGAGGAAGTATTACTTTATGGCAAGGGTGGTGGAACCTTGGAACAGTCTGTCGGCTGAAGTGGTGGGTATGAAACCAGTCACAGGATTTAAGCAGGACTGGAATATAATGAAGGAAATAGTGGTTACCGGGGGCAACAGGACCAAGGAGAAGAATATAGAGAGAGGACAGGGAGGGTTAGTACCCTGGAGTAACAATAGGTTCCAGGGATTATAGGGAATTTGGGCCAACTGAATGGACCCCTGTTCTTTTCTGTTGTCATTGTCTGTTTCTAACTGCCCCCCCCCCCACACACACACACACACATACACAAGTACAGCACACATGCTGGGAGTCTTCAAAAAATGCAGACCACAAACTGGATAAGTTTCAAAGCTTTATTGCCCAAATTTACTGCACAACACAATGAGTACTGCTGACAGGTGGTGATTTAAAAGCATTTGTGATATAAAACAGGTTAATTACAATAGCTTTTTAACTTTAATTATTATCCAGTAGCTGTCACTATTTGTTAGATGTCATACCCAGCTGGTAATGACATCAGGGCTCAATTTGATGTCGGCACCCGCGAAAGGGCGACCTGCAGAAGAGCGACATCAGGGCGGCAAAACAATTTGCCACCCTGATAACTTGACACCACGACTGCCCCACACTACTTAGGATTCTCAACTCCATAGGGATGATGCATATCGGAGGTGCAAAGCAAAAAATAAGATTTTGGTCCGGGAAAAGAAAAAAGCACAAGTAACACTAGGACCCAGACCTGAACCCGGAACCCCAGCACCGCAAGTGGAGGCCATCCCTGATGCCATGGTGCAGCTCAGCAGCCGACTGCACAGCACCACCTCCACATCCTGTCTGCCCCTCCCAGGCCACACTCACTGTGCTCAGCCTCTACGCAAGACGATAGCGACATCCTGTCGCTAGGGTCGCTTCCACCACATCCAGTCACCTCCTGCCCTCGCCTTTCGGGCTTTTACCATATCACATCGCTGTTTCAGACGGCGCCCTGATTCAGACACCTACCTCACGTGATACTGACGTCAGCATCTGTTACTGGTTTAAAGGACTGAAGGACTGTCAGATTAGTCGTGGAGGCTGCCCCCTGTTGAAAGTCCGAGATTGAAGAGCTGAGGCACCTGTCAGCAATAATTAGTGCTAAGTGCAAAACATTTGTAAATTTGGGCAATAAAGCTTTGAAAATGATCCAGCTTGTTATCTGCATTTTTTGAAAACTCCCAGCATGCGTGCACTGTCCTTGTGTGTGTTCATGGTTTCCTAGGGGGCAGCCTTGCCCCACAGCAACACCGCAGACCAGCACCAGGACACATGGACATTTTACTGGATGTTTTCTCCTCTAACTACCCCACTGATACCCCCTGGAATGCTACCTGGCTGAGTGTTAAGCCAGCCTCACACGAGGGGGGTTGCTGGTGCAAAGAAAGCAGGCTGAGAAAGTTGTGCAGAAACTGGGGGGTGGGGATAGCAAGAAGCATCAGAGGCCCTGTGATACAGGCAGAGTGGTGCCTGTGATTCATCATGCCAGGTCAGCCTTTTCACATTTTTCCACAGTTCCCACCAGCCACTCTGATACTGCTGTAGCACTACTCACTATTGGCAGTGCCTTGTTCAATCATTCGTAGGAGGACTTAAAAGTGGTAGAGAACTGTTGCCTCAGACGCCACTGGCCCAGTAGGGGTATTGAGTTGTGCTCAAGGCACAGGCACAATCTCCCTTGTGGTAGTGTACTCCACTACCCACAGTGCTACTATTTTTTTTTTTTGCTTAAAATAAATTAACACTGACAAGAAGAGTTTTATTCAAATTTTAAAAAAGTCAGATGCATAATCCAAATGTTCTATTTGCATCATCTGTTCTTTATGAATAAGGGCCACTAGTCAGCTAGTTAGAATGGTGCTGGTTTACTAGGATTACTCCATTTAATTTATAAGTAAAATAACAGATGGGGAAAGATTAATTGCAAAGTTATAATTCCATTGAGGATTCGGGTTGCATTGCAGCCATGAGAGTGAAGCTTAAGGGGTTCATGATATCAGCAGATCCCCAAGGCTGAACTACAGCTGAGTGACGGATCTTTCTCCATTTCTTGTTTCTTTGTGTAACCCCCCTGCAAATGGGGGTTCCCAAAAGACTTCCAGGAGCTTGCTTGAATGCTCCAAGCCTGAATGGTGTTTGGCGTTTAAGCCATTTATCAGTGAGTGTTTTTAGAACCTCTGGTACTGTCTCTTTAAGAGCTGTCTGCTTGCAGACATAATTAGTTTGTATGGGGGACTGTGTGTTTCTTTGATTGAGTACCACTCAAGCTGCTGCCAATTCACTCCATTTTTGCAGTCACTAGGAGTGCAAAGAGAACCTATCTGAAAGATGTAACTGCCAGAAACCATTTAGAGTGATAATGAAATTACAGTTTGTCTAACCTGCTTTCTTTTGCAGTCAGAACAGTGTCTGCCTAGTTCCCCATTCTGGTTTTGAACTGCTGAACTGGACCAATCAGTGTGGGGTAAGCTAGCTCTAAATGGTGCCTTGGACTTTAATCAGAACTTGACTCATAATCTGAGCCAGCCACAAGAGGATTGTGGCGGCAGTGACTTGGGAGATGTAGTTTAGACTTCAGCGCCTTTTGGACCAACAGCAGCAGTCTATTGTGAGTGAACAGCCAATCCAGTCAAGAACTGGAGGAACTCAAAGGAAGTGCCGGTTTTGTCGGTTGGAGTTTCAGTTGAGCTGGCAGTGAAGAAGGAAGGAGCCCTGTGCTTTTCAGTGTGCAGTTTTAGTCAAAAATATGTGTAAGGCCCAGAGTTCCGGTCTGCAGCTTGTGTAACTGCTTGTTAGGACTGAATCCGTCCTGTGAAAAGAATCAAAGGATCTCTGAAGAGTGGAAACCAGGCTCACCCTGTAGAAGACTGGAGAAATTATTGAATTGCACTCGGTCTGTCAGGAACTGAATCTGCTGTGTGTTCTCCCGGGTATTGTGCAGTAATTGCGATCGGGATAGAGAAGCAGCCTGCCTGGTATAGTACTCTCTTTTTTTTACCATATAAATGTGTGAAGAGTCTCTTGGAGCTCAAGTATAGCCCTGCTGATATTGAAGGACCCTATCTTATTTGGAGGTCGTGAGTACTAATTCAGGGTCGCTCCCTGTTGAATTGCCACATTAAATCCAAATGGAATTACTGTACTGCTGACTGTTTAATTTTCCGTTTCTCTGTGAAAGGGCCCTACCAGCTGCCCGGTTTGGACTAGCCACTAGGGCTTGGGTACCAGGGACAGTAACTGATAGGGATAGGCCTCTGCACAGAGCCATAGGTAGATTATTAGAGTGATAAGCTAATTAACCTGATTTCCCTGTCCTTGTTATATCCCTAAATAAATCAGAGCTGCTTGTTTCAGCAAAGTTATACTGCCTGAGTGTATTTGTCTATGTTAAAGTACTGTACTGTGATTGTTGCACTGTATCTCATTTCACAGGAGGTCCCAGTGCGGAAACCAGTCCTGGGGGTAAGTGTATACTGTGAAGGTAATTCTGATATATTGTGTGGGCCACTAGTGGGAAGAAAGGGGTTGCAGTGTCCCAGAGGGCTGTGACCAAGTTAGTTTAACTATTGCAAACCCTGACCTCTGGGTGGAGGCACCCGCCATTGGATCCAGGCCCTCAACCTGTTAGTGGCAAATCAGGCAGGGGTAGTAGCCCCTGGGATAGCGCCATCTAGGGGTTACATTTGTAATTGTATGGAGTCAAGTAGTATTTAATGAAATAACTGATCTGTGTTTCACCAGTGGAGATACAAATGCCAAGATAAGTGATATCTTTGTAGCGTACCTCTAAATATCACGATACTGAGTTAGTAGTGTTGCCATAATTGCTATCCTAAAGGTTAGTTTCATCACAGTGGAGTACTGAATTGGTCAGACTCAGACGGCAGCTTTCCTAGTTGCCTCGTGCAGTGTTGAACCCAGCACCGGAATTCAAAGAGAAACAGTTAATCTTCAAACAAACAATAGGCTTAAAAGGTATAACTGGTAAAACTGCTGTTGTATAAATTCAGTATGCAATGTACTGTCTCATAATGATTGATGAAGAGAGACGAAAGGAGCTTAATATGTACAGCCTCGAGGAAAGGAGGGAGAGGGGGGACATGATAGAAACTTTCAAGTATCTCAAGGGAATCAACAAAGTCCAAGAGGGTAGAATCTTTCAAAAAAAAGAGGTGTGCAAGAACAAGGGGGCACAATTTGAAGATGGGGGGTGGCTCAGAGGTAATTTAAGGAAGTATTTTTTCACAGAGAGGGTTGTGGATGCATGGAATGGCCTTCCAGAGGAGGTTGTGGAGTCAATAACAGTGGTGGAATTCAAGCATGCATGGGACAGTCATAAGGCCATTCTAGGGGGTGGGAGTAGGAAGAAGTAGGCTGCTGGTTAACTATGATCTGCAGCTTATCCAGTAGGTAGGGAAATGGGCAGACTGGGTGGGCCAAGCGGTCCTTATCTGCCGTCAAATTCTATGTTTCTATGTTTCTATAACAGTTTATCATCACTTGTAAGGGGGCAGGATAACTTGCTCATGGCTCTGCCACTCGTACCCGGTTAAAATGCCAAAACAAGAATGGTAAAAACTGCACTGCAACACTAGCAAATGTCAAGACAGCTACAGGGATAGAGTAGCAAAAGTCATTACCACTGCCTCTGGAGCTGTCATCACATCTAAGAAGAGGACAAAGTAGTTAGCTGTGTGGTGTTCCATTGAGCTGCTCCCGTGGTGAAGGGGGCTGAGACATGAGCATCTATGGTGGACTGTCCTGAGAGCAGGGTTCTTTTCCTGGTCTCTCAACTGTGGTGTTTTTTTCTTCACCTCCCAAACGTGTTTTTTTCTTTTTTATGATGTTCTCCCCCCCCCGCCCTGCACAGTTACAAAGTTTCTCCTCATCCCCGATTTTCACCCCCCCCTACAGAGGTGATTATAATTAGTTGGGGGGAGGGTGCAGGGCCGGCAGAGCCCCAACCAACATTTATTTTAGCTGGTGTGCTGATTTCGGCATGGTAACATTTGCTCTTTTTACTGAGCACTACCATGACTTTCGCTGTTTTGGCATGCGCAATTTTTGACCATGCTGTTGTTGGTTTTGGCATTATGACCTAGTGCCCTGCCACTCACACTTGATGAATGCTTATTTGAGGCATGCCATTGTATTTTCCATATACACGGTATTTGGATGTTCTGCATCGTGTCACTGGCTATCACTACAAATAGCTTATTCCTACCTCACCCCCAAACAATAGAATGGTCTATCTAACACATTATGTTTTCAACGACAAGTGTGCAGTGTGCATATTTATGAAACACGCACAAACAGAGGAGAGAGAAATAAGTCCCTCAGCTGGGATTTGAACCCAGGCTGCCCGAAATACCATTCAGGTTGCGCTACCAGCTATGCCACCAGTTGCCTTGGTGATGCAGCTGGTAGCGCAACCGGAACGGTATTCTAGGTGGCCTTATTTTAAGTCCCAGCTGAGGCACTTAGTTCTTTCTCTCCTCTTTTTCCCATATTCTGTTCATCAGCTTCTGCCCCGGTGGCCCCTTCCAACCGATCCCCCCAAGCCTGTCACCCGACTTCCCTGGGACTTACCTTTCTACAGTCATCCTCTGCCACAGGACTGTGGAGGTGCCCAGTCAGCAGTGCAGGGCCTGCAAGGGGTCATCATCATCCTGCAGCCCAGATTTTTCTTCACCGGTTTTCACCCTGGGCCTACATATGTGCAATGAGTGTGATACGTGAGCCCTGCCTCCACAGAGACACCCCCTGCATGCTGAATGTGGGTTCCCTTCCCACTCCCGTGGCATCGCATGCGCTGCCACCCAGCTGCCTCTGGGAGACAGTCAAACAGTGAGCCATGCAACCCCCCTTCCCTAGGGAGGAGAGCAGTCCTACAGATGCCCAGTCCTCCCTCTCCTGGCCAGTTCCCAATTGACCCGAGTCTGTTCTCAAACCCAGGTCACCGGCATGGCAGAAGGTAAGGCACATAGTGCCTCTGCCCTCCACATCACTGGCCTGCCGCTTCAAGACAAATGTAGTATGTATCTCTATAACCCCTAGGTGGTGCTATCCATAGAGTTACAACCCCTGCCTGTGTTTCTAGCCACAGGTTGAGGGACCTGGATTCAATATTAAGGTGTCTCCACCCAGAGTAGCAATAGTGGGGATATCTAACTAGCCTGTTATAGCCTTCTGGGAAGCTATAATCACTCACAAACCCACCTAGTTATCTTGTACATTTAGCAGCCATTAATACACAATCAGCAATGAATAATAATACTATGCGCACACTCTTTACACTTACCACCAGGATCTGGCCTTCAGCAAATTCCCTGGAACCCCCTGTAAAGGAAAGACTAGCAAAGCAGGTATGCACTTGTAATACAGTAACCTAACTAATAATATGCTCATGAGCCAAGTTAAACATGAAACAACAATCAGATTTATTTATTAAGGGTGTTGTGAACAAGAATGGGGCATGAATTTAGATGAATGGTTACTATACTGATTAGATTTCAAGTTACTTTGCATGCACTTTAGTCCCAAATAATTAGTCTTACAACACTGGGTACCCAGGATGTTATATTGGCTAGCCAGAGGCGTTGCCTGGGGGTGGCTGGCATTGCAGCTGTTGTTGGGGTCCTTGATGGAAAGAAAAAGGCAGCTAGCATGCACAACAGAGCTTTGAATATTTGTAATCCTGGCCAGCTGGCCCAGCCTCTTGTAACCCAGAAAATTACTGAAGCAATTAGATGGTACCACAGACAATTAAATGATTTGTTGTAGGAAGCTACCCTGGCTTTACTCACGTTACTAGTTGGCTGTGATGAATCTGGTGATATGGAGACCTCGTGTACTGTAGTTCAACCAAGAAGCATGGGGAAGCAGGACTGATATGACACACCTCCACTTCACAGCCTTTCCCTCCAGGTGGCTGCAACTTGTGAGTTGTCTCTGCGCAAGGGCTGGATCCCCAAGGCCTGTCTCTCTCCAAAGGACTGTCTCTGGTGCAGGAATGGTTGGCTTGGGCCGAGATTGGCATAGACCCAAGGCTGAATAAACAATTCTGGCAAAGTTCAGTTTGTTTTGCTGGTGAAGCCTCCAGCTGGCATAACAATCTGGTCGTGGGCAAGCAGGCCTCAACCCACGATGAACATTCTGGTCATTTAACAAGAACAGCATTAAACTTTCCTTTACACAGATTGGTTCGGTGCCAGTCGCTATTGCAGTCAATTCACTGAGCAAACCTCTTGAATATTAAATCAGTCTCGAACAATCTCTTGGCAGAACACTTCACAGGAGTTTCCTGTCGGTCCAAATGTCAGGTCGTACCTTCAGATATCTTAGAGCTTCTGCTGCAGTTCAAAGTCACAATTCAGATTGTTCCAATTTCTGTGATAGGAAGTCCAATGCAGGAGAACAGTAGCAGAAAGGCAAGTCAGGCCTCCCCGGCCGATTTCCCTCAGCTCCTTACAGGAAGCAGCTGCTCGAAAGCTCGAGCTGTTCTCTCATCAAATTCCAGTTCTGACTGATCCCCTGTCTCTAACAGTCCTTGGGATATCCCTTGATTTCCAGAGTTCTGGTTGGCTGGAGGAGCTGTCAGTCACAGTTTGGGTGCCCCCTTCAGTTCAGTTTAGGTGCCAATCTAAAAACTACAAAAACTACAGATTTTCCTTCCCACGAGGCACTTGAGCTAAGGACCCTTCAAGGCCCTCTGAATCCCATTGGTCAAAATTCTGGAAGTCCTGGACCTAATATGGTGGCTCCCATTCAGAAAGGCAAAGCTGTAAGAAGGCAGGTTAAAAGAAACTACTTCAAATATAACAACAAGTCAGCAGTAAATAATTACAGCACTAGTTCAGTCTCCCTCTTCTCCATTATCAACAGCAGAGTGGAGCAAAGTAAAGCAGTGTCTGTCCGGTCGCGAGCTTTGAAGCACTCTGACCCATACAGGTTAGAGTCTTAAAAGGACAGGCGTGGAGGCACAGCATGGAACTCTCACGTAAATCAACAGGAGCAAACCAGTACCCTTGGATTTATTACCTCTAAAGGACATCCACGTGGCAGTGGGCATGGATAGAGCCCAGGAAGACATTAAGGTAACCCCAAATTGGTGGTGGTGGGAGGTTACATCTAAATTATAAATACTCTTGCTTCTGTATTCAGTGGCACTCTGTGAACTGAATACAGATTTGTTCTTGATCTGAAAAGCTGATTTCAGTGCCATATGTAATTTGTACCCACACCATTCATTCTTGCTGTATGTCTGAGCATGTAATGCAGTGCTGCCTCTAGCCTCAGAAGATCCTGTATACTGGCTATTTAGCCCATTGTTCTTACTTAGCAAAAAGATAAATAGAATAATCAGTTTCTGATATGTCAGACAGCTGTATTACATGGTTTGTATGTTACTGATTCCCTGTAGGGGAAAGTGACCATCTGTACAGTATATCACAGTATAACTTTCAATCTGTAACTGCCCCACCTCCCAGCAGATTATAATGTTGTATTGTGTGGGGCAGTCAGTGGAAAAGAGACCATGGCCCTCCGAGGGAGGCAGAAGGGAGTCAGTGTTTTTAATGAGCAAGTGATACAAAAAGGCTCATTTAAACATTCAAGATAAAAAGTTGAAACTGTGAAATTTATTGGTTTGTTTGAATTTTGATAACCAGGTAGGCCTACTGAGACATAGTGTCCCTTTTTCAGGGACGACCCAGAGTTAATAAGACATACAGTAGGCAAATTTGTACCCATACAGCAGATAACATGCAAAGTCAGTCAAGTGTAATATGCAAATATATACCCATACAGCAGATAACATGCAAAGTCAGTCAAGTATAGTATGCAAATATATACCCATACAGCAGATAACATGCAAAGTCAGTCTAGTATAGTATGCAAATATATACCCATACAGCAGATAACATGCAAAGTCAGTCAAGTATAATACGCAAATATATACCCATACAGCAGATAACATGCAAAGTCATTTATGGTTGTTACATCAAAAGGACAACATCGCAGTAGGGTAGAGGACAGTGGATGCAAGTTAGACAGAACAATAAAATAGGGAGACAAGAACATTGCAGCTGAGTAACCAAAAGTACTTACATTAGGAACAAAGCAGTTCACAACAGCATTGCACATTGCAATGTGTAAAATTATTCCATTAGCTTATTTTGGGAAGGTACTAACAAAAGAAAACAGTTGAATATTTGAGTTAAGGATTTTTCTGCTACACACTTTTAACAGACTTTTGAAAACTTGTCTTCATTTTTAATGTATGTCAATGAAAGGAGAATGATATGATTCACAACAGGAGATAGATATCAAAGCTTTTACGGGGGAGGGGCACTAAAGAATGCACACAAAGACACTAGATTTAGAATCGGCTGTCTTTCCTACTTTATAACATCCAGTGAGGGATGAATAATTTAATATATACAATAACTGGGGAGCGTTTTCCCCCATAGGAAACTCGGGTTATAATTCGCCGTTATAACCCACAGGTTATAACAGTGAACACAGGCCAGGTTTTCTTCACTCCGCACATGTGCCAGTCTTGCTCTTCTCTTTCTGTGCACCACCAGCCCTGCGCTTCACCACTGCACATCGCCAACACTCCCAGTCGGCGGTAAGTTCTTTTTTTAATATTTTTTACTGGCCTTATACATTGGGGATTAAACTAAAAAAGTAAACACAGTGTTCCTTCAAGAGCACTATAGACTACCATGCCGAAACCCCACTGGTCTGTGGTGCAACTCTGTGGGGTTGTCCATTTATTTTAGATAACTGCTGTGGCGAGAAAAAGCTTCCCAGCAATTACATAAAATAAAGACTGGGTGGGGGATGTAAAACTCTAATTTTACACACACCCTCAGGGTAGGATGCCTTAATAAACACCTCAAGCTTCGCTCTTGGTGTTTATGTGGCATCCCACCCCTTGGGGGGTGCAAACTCTCATTATAACCCCCTACCAAGCCAATATTATATATATATAACTTTTGTCAGGAAACTGCTTTCTAACTGGTTGCAGCACGCTCTGCAAAAGCATGATATCACATAGTCGGTGAACCACAAATTGCCTCAAATGGCTCAAAATCAAACTGACAAAGCACCTGGAGAATTAACAGTGCAATTACTTAAGAACTGTATAGAATTGTTTCCTTTGAAAACTGTTAGAATTTGATGAGAGCAATAAGACATTGTGGGCTTATTTACCTTTAGTACACTCATCACTGCAGGCACTCAGGTCAGACACCACCTGTTTTTTCCAGTTTCTGTTTCTTCTCCTTCACTCAGCCCCCATCTGCTGAGTGCTCCAGCTCCATCACCTTGATGTCCATCAGGACTTATCACCAGCCATCTTCCCCCAGGGCTTCCCCGTGCAGTCAGAAGAGTTCCCCAAGCCCTGCATGATCCAGATCCAGTTCCAGATGGCATTCCCAGCTGGTTAGGTGCAGGGCCTGTAAGAGCTTGGCACCATCCTGCCACCGGCTTTTTCCTCCATTCAATACCCCTGGGAGGAGTGGCATGCAATGATGTTATGATACCTGCCATGTGTTCCCACATGATGTGTATCAATGTCTGTCATGCTCCCGCCCCCAGGTGCTGGCTTGAGCTGCCTTCCCCAGCTTCTGCTAAGGGTTAGGCAAGGGCCAGGCTCTGACCCCAGAATAGGAGTGCAATCCTATGGGCGCTCACTCTTCCTTCCCCTCCGATGCCCCAAATTTGCTTTGAACCCAGGTCATCAGTATTGCAAGTGGTAGCACTACCGCTGCGCAGGCGGGCCAACTGCTGGACAGGCCCCTATTGGGAATACGATCCATCCCCTGTCCTGCTAATGTTTCCAGCAAAGGGAGAGATGATTTAGTTGGCCAATGTGTCTTGCGATTTAGAAGATAGTTTACGTGGTCACCTGTAAAGGACCCTATTTAATTAACTACAACATTTTAAGACTGTGGTTGTCTCATTATAGGAGCTGAGCCACAAACTGGAAAGTTCCTTGCAGAAAGTTCAATCGCTGAAACTGAAATTGCAGGACAACCAAAACAACATGAGCCGAATGGACAACTTGCTGACATCCAAGGTAAATGTCTCTTATCAAGCCTTCCACCAGGGTTAGCACCCAGAAAGATTGATCACAAATTTCTGCATTATGCATCTTTTTTTACTGTCTTAAAGCAGCAGTACAATGTAAAAACAATCTGCGCTTTTCTGACTGTTTATTCCCTGTGCTCTGCTGAGCATGTACCAGACACTCTTTCAATGTACTGTTACTGAGTAATATGCTCCGTTATCCTTTGTGTTTGTTTACATTTCTGCCCCCCCCCCACACTCCATTGACTGGATAGCGGCTGCCATATGTTCTGTGGCACTACAATGGCTATAACAGCTCACTTCCTGGTTGGGTAGTACTGCTGCTTTAAAGGGGCACTGTCAGCTTTGCCCCACCATTTGCTTCAAATCGCAGGAGTTTGCCTCCTGGCACACACACAATATACGATTACTGCAGAATGCACCCCCATGTCTCAAAACCCCCAATCTGTATGCTTTTTTATTATTTTTTACCTTTTCAGTTGGAGTTCAAGTCACGTGCCTACCGGAAGCTGATACCAGTCGGGAACGTATGTCTGCTACGAGCATGACCCAAACTGCATTTTTTCCACCAGCACGATATGAAAATATTCTCCACCGATCTAGTGTAGTAATTCTAATGTTTAGGGGCCACTCTGAAAATAAACCGAGAACTGTGAGTTGTTAAAATAAAAGTTTTTGACCAAGGTCGAAATCCCGAGCATGCGCAGAAGTGGAATTTGCAAAGATCCCGCACATGTACAGGGGTATGCTGCTCTTGCTCATGCGTGGGATTTCGACCTCAGCCGGAAACTTTTATTTTAACAACTCGGAGTTCTCGGTTTATTTTCGGAGTGCCCACTCAACATTAGAATTACTGCAATGGATCGGTGGAGCATATTTTCAAATCATGCTCATAGAAAAAATGCAGTTTGGGGACACGCTTAGTGAGACACGTTGCTCCTGAATGGTACCAGCTCGTAGGTATAACTTAAACTTGGACCCATAAATCACTGAAAAGGTAAAATAAAAAATGTGTACAGATTGGGAATTTTGAGGTGCATTCTACAGTAATCTTCTGTTGTGTATGTGCCAAGAGGCACACTAGTGCGATTTTGAAGCACATGGTGGGGCAAAGCTGACAGTGTCCCTTTAAATCAAGGAAAAGCATTGCAAGAACTCTGCAGGCAGGCAACTAACTTAGGACCGAAGAAGTCAATTGAAAGTACTCCTTTGTTTTTCCATTAGTCTTCACCTAAACAGATGAAAATCTTTCTATTGAGTCTGGTCTGCAGAATTAAAAATACTCTTTAAACTTTCAAAGCAGAGATTATTTATTGAAATGCTTTTTAATTTTTAGCTCAGTTCTGTTGTTTGTAAACGGATCTGCTTTTAATGTTCAACTCAGTCCTCTACAAATAATTGGGTATTAAAATGGATTTCTGAGATCTTCAGTCTTCATGGCCAGAATTTTTAAACAATAAACTGGGGACACATGCACATGTCTTACAGCCAGCTGGTTACATTTGCTTCCCTAATCTAGGATTGTCATTACAGTCCTAATATTCAAAGGTATCTGCTAAAACCACGCAATGAATAGCTGCATAGGCAAAATAACACATGGCTGACAGGGAACCATATTCATACAGGCAGTGTGCTCTGTCTGGGTGCACTGCATGTATGAATCCAGGGCTATGTTAGCACCACACAAAATGAATATGTGCGATGGTAACACATCACCCTGCTGGCAACAGACTCCCAGGAGCAATGGTATCTCTCAAACAGGATAGCACATGTGCTCCTGGGAGCCATTTTCAGCAGCTGTCATGCTTATGTAGTAGAAGTAGTAAAATTTTATTTATACAGAAAATTATGCCATTAGGGATTCGAGAATCCCTATTTACAAGGCATCCCTGTATTTATACAAAATAAATATACACAATACACAAATACACACCATAAAAATACAATTATCATACAATTAAGTACATACAGTCATTTCATTTATATAAACATCCAATCATCATATATTCATAACAATCAAACTTCACCTGTTACACAAACATTTAAAACGCAGCTCTTGTTTCACTGCAGACTTATATTCTGATAATGACAGATTTGTGTCCCGGGGGGGGGAGCCTGTTCCAACTCTTTGAAACTTTATACTGAAAAGTCATTGTGCTATATCTGTTTTTAATTTTTGGTATGAGATATACTCTCGCTCCAGAATTTCGTAAATTTAATCCATGTTCCGTTTTTTTTAAATTGTACAGTAGGTGATTTTGTAAATTATTCTTATGTAAACCTTTTATTTGTGTTAACCAAAAAACCTCTGCCCTCTGTTCTAATGAATTCCATCCCAACCTTGAATACATATCACAATGATGGGTACCAAAGTCACATTTTAACACAAATCTAGCTAATTTATTATTTAGAACATCCAGGTTGTGTACTTGTTTTTTTGAGGTGTGTCTATAGATATGGCAACCGTAATCAATCACAGGGAGAAGTAGTTGGTTTACCATACTCAGTCGCATTTCCCTTGTTAAACAATTTGATATGCGTCTCATAACCCCTAATTTTGAGTTGTTTTTTTTTTTATAAGTTCGGTCACGTGTTGTTCAAAGTTCAATTCCTGGTTGATTATGACCCCCAGATATTTATAATGCTGGGTTTGCTCTAATATTTTCCCATCCTGTGTCCTAATTATCAGGTTTGTGCCCGCACTATCCTTCTTCTCTGAGCCAAAGTACATAGTCTGGTTTTTTTTTATTGTTAATCAATAGACCAAAGTTTGTAAAATATTTTTGCATGTTTAGGAAATCACCCTGCAATTTTTGTTCCAGTTCACCCACATTTTTACTGGATGCAATCAAGACAGTATCGTCCGCATACAATCTAATTTGTGAATTTTTAATTACTCTTGGTAAATTATTCAAGTATACTAAGAACAGGAGGGGGCCCAGGATCGACCCCTTGGGTACCCCCCCGGTGACCGCACCCAAGCTAGAGCTGTATCCATTTACCGTTACAAACTGAGTTCTGTCTTCTACATATGATGTAAACCAACCACATGGTTCATCATCCACTCCCAGGCGTCTCAATTTCTCGATCAAGACATGGTGATTTACTAGATCAAACGCCTTTGATAGGTCCACATATACTGCACCCACCGATCTCCCCTCCGCCAGAGGGGTGGCAACTAAGTCCAAAAAATCGGTGAGTCACATATTGCATGCAGGGTGCCAAGGGGCCATTTGCATGTCATTATTTATTTATTTATTTATTTAACTATGTCATTATGTGACCACTATCAGCTCTGCACAATGTATCTAGAAACAAATGCACAGTGGCATTGTGCAGAGCCTCGTTCATTTCCCCTACCTTTGCCCTGTCCCTAGCGAGGCTGCCTCTGGTAGTCTTGTGCCCTCCAATCCCTGAGATAGTATCACAATTGTTCTGATGGTCAATATGACCATCTACCCACCCCTCACCTAATCCCTGAGTAAAATATGAATTCCATCCCAGATATTCTAGTGGACTCCCCTCACCTGATCCTCGAGTAAAAGATGAATTTCATCTTTGGTAGTCTAGTGGTACCCTGCCTCCCAGCCAGTCTCCAAGTAAAATATGAATTTCATCCCTGGTAGTGTGTTGGTACCCCCAATCCAATCCCCAGTGAAATATCCATAACCTCCCAACCCTCCTACCAAGCCCACCAACTTAGCACCCACCACTCAATGTCCGCCCTGACTCACCTTCCATACATTAAAGCACTGCCAGATGATCTGCAGAGACAGCAGTTGGCACATACTTTAAGTGCTCCCTCTAAATATGACAACACGCAGAGCAGGTTGAAGCTTTTTTTTTTTTTAATGTGGGCTACCGAAAGTCTATTTTGGCTAGTGTCCTAATGTACACATGCCACTATGAAACTCAGTTTGCATACTGTACAACAGTCTTATACAGTCCTGGTTTGTTTATCACTTCACCACACTGTTCTATACACTTGAGCACTAATGAATGTTCTCACATATTGTCTGTTACTATAAGAACCTGCTTTAAAAGTGCAATTCTAGGGTCAGTCTGACAATCTCTCATCAAAGTGCACATGCACGATATGTTGGGATGTCAGTACACACCTTCCACTGTAACCTACATCATTTGCTGTGCACCCAATATCCACTAATAAACTATAGCAACTGCAGAACTCAACCTAGCATGGTACTTGTCTGCTTTGGTAAATAGCACTATACTGTGTGTGTTCATCAACAGCACTATTTCATGTTAGTGCCATGCTAACCTTCTGAATTTTGGGGTCCATTTCCCTCAGAATTTATCTGTCACTGCTTCTTACAGTAGCAGCCACAGACACTGCCAGCTATTTCCTGAAATTTCTGTGAGATTTCCAGAAATATCTCATGCTTTCTTCATTTCCTCAGTAGGGGCAGCAGAGAGAAACTCTTTAGAAATTTTGCGAAATACCTGGAAATAGCTGGCAAAGTCTGTGGCTACTACTGCAATCCGAGATCATAATGCTCTGCTTGTGACATCACTTATTATTTTCACAATAAATTCTGGTGTCACAAGCAGAGAACTATGAGTTTGGTTTTAAACAAGAAGTAGACAAATTATGAGGAACGAAAAAAGAGGGGGTTACTAGCGGGGTTCCGCAGGGTTCAGTACTGGGACCGGTCCTCTTTAATGTCTTAATAAGTGACATCATGGAGGGACTGGAAGGAAAAGTATGCTTCACTGCAGACAACACAAAGATCTGCAACAGGGAGGATACACAAGGTGGGGTGGAGTACTGCATGCAGTTTTGGAGATACCATCTCTGCAAGGACATAGACAGGATGGAGGCTGTCCAGAGCAGGGCAACTAAAATGGTGCAGGGTCTGCACCAGAAGCATACAAAGAAAGACTAAAGGACCTTAATATGTATAGCCTCGAGGAAAGGAGGGAGAGGGGGGACATGATAGAAACTTTCAAGTACCTCAATGGGAATAAACAAAGTTCAAGAGGGTAGCATCTTTCAGAAAAAGAGATGTGCAAGAACAAGGAGGCACAATTTGAAGATGGGGGGGATGGCTCAGAGGTAATGTGAGGAAGTATTTTTTCAAAGAGAGGGATGTGGATGCACGGAACAGCTTTCCAGAGGAGGTTGTGGAGTCAAAAACAATGGGGGAATTCAAGAATGCATGGGACAGACATAAGGCAATTCTACTGGGGTAGGAGGAAGGATGCTGTTGGTTAACTAGGATCTGCAGCTCATCCAATAGGTAGGGGAAATGGGCAGACTAGGTGGGTCAAGTAGTCCTTATCTGCCATCAAATTCTATGTTTCTATGAAGATCCTGTTTTCATGCAACTGTCCACAGAAATAAAGAAAGATGGGATGGGAATTACAGACTGCATTTTTTTTTTAACTTTCTATATGCTCCCCTCTCTGACCCCTTAGGACTCTCTCCAGTGTGGTCTCCTGGACCAGCCAACTCCCACTCTGCCTGAGATCTCCCCAGACCTAGCCTCCATCTTGGGATCTCTCCTCAACCTACTACTGACCCCCAACCCCCTGGCTCTGAGCCCCCCAAGGTGGGGCCACCTACTCCTCTGATGCTCTATCTAGAATCTAGTAGGGCATCTGGAGCAGGGAAGAGATTCGGAGGCTGACTGGGGTAGACCCGACATTGAGCATGGGGGCCATCAACTGGACCCACCTTCACCTTCCCGTATGCCAGGGACTTTTTCTTTGTTTCAAGTTCCTAGAGGTGTGGAGGTGCAGTGACTCCCAGTGCACACTCCTGCACCTGTCCATGGGATGTCCACTGCCACCTCCATACCCCAGCTATGTACGTGCCCTGTTAGTTGTAATGCACCCAGTCTCCACTGGGAGCCACCAGAACTGCAGAATGCACAAACCACCCTCCCCAGGAGAGGAGAGCAATCCATCGTATGTTTTGTCCTCTCCTCCCCGGTCGACCCCTAGGTGACCCAAGTCTGCTTCTGAACACGAGTCACCCGGTGTGGCACGAGGTAAGGCTAGCACTTCAACCTTCAGTGCCACCAGACAGCTCCAAAGGCATATTAAATACAAGCTAGACTCTGGCTAAATATTGCATATCTTCCTTGAATCAATCTTCTCCATCGAGTCCTACTTTTGGGTCTAAGCTGGAGGCACTAGGACTCCTCGGGAGCAAATCTCAAATCTTTAACTGGCCAGCAATTGGCAACTGTCTCAAGGTGCCTACACAACATCGTGTGGTGAGCTGTGCTTACCAGTCATTGCTGGCTCCCTCAGTTCCATTTTTCCTGCTGTCAAATGCGAGTTGTGGAGGTGAATCATGTCGTCTCAGTTTGTCTAATATTTTCAGAATCATAACACATGCTCAGATTGTTTTTACTGTCTTTGTCCAGGAAAGGCACACAACTACAGCTTGTTTCTGGGTGTGATTTGGGAGCACAGAGAGGTTAAGTGACTTGCTCTAGTCATACAATATTCAAGTAGAGCATGACAGAATCAAAACCCATTCTGCTGAATGAACGAAGTTTGTTCACAGCTCTTTGCATTAACCTCTAGACTGTACTGCCAGCTGATAATCAAAAACTACACATTTCAAGGCTGGCCTCATGATGCCAGACCAGTAGATACATAGCCACATTTGCATCTTGTAGACCTGAGTTCACACCTGAAATTGTAAAAGAAAAGGCTGAAAGAGAGGGAATGGAAAAGGACAGATGTTTGTGCTGTGGCAGCCCCAGAAATCTATACTGACATGAACACAGATAGTGTTTAGAAATCCTGATATGAGGCCCCAATACCTGTTGGCACCAGAGAGTCGGCCTTGAGATGTGTAGTTTTTAATGATCAGCTGGCAGTATAGTCTAAAGGTTAAAGTAACCCTAAAGATGGATTATTTTTACTAACAGTTTGAAATGTAAAGATGATAACTCACTAGTTTCAATGCACATACAAAACAATTATTATACATAGAAACATAGAATTTGACGGCAGATAAGGACTGCTTGGCCCACCCAGTCTGCCCATTTCCCTACCTAATGGATAAGCTGCAGATCCTAGTTAACCAGCAGCCTACTTCTTCCTACCCCCACCCCCTAGAATTGCCTTATGACTGTCCCATGCATGCTTGAATTCCACCACTGTTATTGACTCCACAACCTCCTCCGAAGGCCATTCCATGCATCCACAACCCTCTCAGGAAAAATACTTCCTTAAATTACCTCTGAGCTACTTCCCCCATCTTCAAATTGTACTCTTGTTCTTGCACACCTTTTTTTTGAAAGATGCTACCCTCTTGGACTTTGTTGATTCCCTTGAGGTACTTGAAAGTTTCTATCATGTCTCCCCTCTCCCTCCTTTCCTCGAGGCTATACATATTAAGCTCCTTAAGTCTCTCTTCATATGTCTTCTGGTGCAGACCCTGCACCATTTTAGTTGCCCTCCTCTGGACAGCTTCCATCCTGTCTTTGTCTTTGCGGAGATTGGGTCTCCAGAGCTGCACGCAGTACTCCAGATGGGGTCTCACCAGCTGTCTGTACAGAGGGATAATAAGTTCCTGTTTTCTACTGGTGATGCCTCTCCCTATGCATCCCAGCATCTCCCCAGCCCTCCTTGCTGCCCTCTCACATTGCTTGCCCACCATTAGGTCATCTGATATGACTACCCCAGGCCCTTTCCATTTTTGTTGTTGTTAGTATCTCACCCCCATTGTACTCTTCCCTGGGTTTTGTTTCCCAGGTGCATTACCTTGCACTTCTTAACATTGAATCTAAGCTGCCATACATTTGACCATTCCTCTAACCTTGCAAGTCCCTTCTCATCCTTTCCACCCCACCTTGTGCATCAGCTCTGTTGCAGATCTTTGTGTCATCTGCAAAGAGACATACTTTCCTTCCAGTCCCTCTGCAATTTCGCTTACAAAGACATTGAAGAGGACCGGTCCTAATACTGAACCCTGCGGTACCCCACTAGTAACCCCCTTTCTTCAGAGTGGACTCCATTTACTATTACTCTGTGTCCTATTCTCCAGCCAATTCTTTACCCAGGCTGTCATCTTGGGACCCACTCCCAGGCTGGCTAACTTGTATATTAATCTTTTGTATATCACAGTCTATAAATGTAGAAAGTGTTATAATAACAGATTAAAACACACTTAATAAATCAGACAGTTTCATATTTAACCCACAGTCAATGGAGGGCCAAGATCTTTGGTGACATCATTTCATGTCAGGATCCTAAAACATATGGCTGCCCCCAGCCCTTAATTGCAGGCTGATTTACATAAGAATAACTCTGGACTGCAAAGACTCACAGATAAACACAATGGCTCATTCAGATTAGCTTTTTATGGTCTTTCAGACTTTAACAAACCATGTTGATAACAGTTCCCTTTTAAGCACCTGCCATGGATGTAGTAGCTGATGATTCAGTAGCAATTTTGACATCTGAGGTAAGGTCTTCCATTCACCCTCCAAGGCTGCAAATTTCATCCCAATGTTCTTGACCTTCCTGTTGATATCTCTGATGGTCTGTAACAGTGTGACGTTAGTGGGATCCACCATGCTGCTTGTCCCACCTGCCTGCTTACTGTACAACGGAGGCTCAGCATTCTTTCCAGCCTTCCCCTTACTTGAGTTTTGTGGGTCATTTTTTCAAGGGTTCCCCATGGTTGAGCATTCCCAAAGTTGCTTGAGGAGTACTTTTCCAAAAGTTCTAATTGCGAATGTGAAAGTTTGTTTAATCAAACAAGATTAGTGGTTTTTTATTGAAAATGTTATAATAGAAGCTAAGGAGATTGCTTCAGTGTGTATGTTCCTGCTAGATGCTAGCAGTGCCCCTCCACTACTTTATTGGTGTTGACAGTAGCTATTGGTGTCACAATGGCTGTTGTCACCATTCATAGTGCTGACACTGAGGGTGACACCAGTGCCAAGTCCAGTGCTGGTATCATTACCATTTGAAGTGTTGGGGTTGATGCTGATGTCAGTGTCTGTCACAATGTTGTCCTCGAACTCTGTGCCATGAGCAGCACTGAGGAAGAGGTCACAGTCAGGCTACACATCATTGTCATTGCCAGGGTCAGTGTCAAAGGCAAGCTTGATGCTGAGGTTGTTGGTAGTTCTGTTGTTATTGCCAGTAGTGGTGCCTACTCAAACATTGTCTCTCCTGGCTCTGGAATGGGTGTTGGCACTGAGCTGGAGTCAGGCCTCTCAGTGGGGCCCACCCAGCCACAGACTTTTATTGCCAGTTCCCCGAGCTCCTCCTCTGGGTCACCAGTCTGCCACCTCCTCCATCATAGGAGTATCAGCAGTGGGAGTCTCTGCTCAGTCCTCATGTAGGATGAAGGTGTCTCAGGAGCCTCACAGCCTTGCTTAAGACATGAGTGCTGCAGTCCAGCAGACTGTTCTGTTCCCTCATAGGCCTTTGCCTTAAGTGTTTTGGGAGAGGATTGACAGGATGCCCACATTCTTTAGGCTGCCAGGGTCCCTAACATTAGTAGAGCCTTGGTACAGGGAGTGCTACAGGGCCCAGTTCAGGGCACCTTCCCCAGTGCCTCATCCAGGTGATTTCCCCACCTCTTTCCCTCAGCATCCCCCTCACAGGACAGTGAATCTTCTCTACATCTGGCCTTATCTGCGAGTATGTTCTGTGCCATGGATCTGTGGGCAGGGGTGTACAAATCCCATTGTCCCTGTCCTGAGCAAGTAAAATCTCCTTGAAGGGCAAGTGCAAAAAGTGAGCTAATTTCATTGGAATGAATAGGGGGGCAAGTGAAAATTCAGCTACATTCATGCCTGGGCAAGTCCTACAAATTTTGATTTGAACACCCCTGTCTATGGGGAGTTGCTGCAGCACTGGAAATCCCTTCCCACATTGGAATTCCCTGCCTGTGCCAATCACAGTCCTGTCACCCTGCCGTTGGGCCTCCTCAGAGTTCCCAATACTGATACTGCTGTCATTGTCCTTGGCACAGAGTCATAAATGTGCCATAAATGTGACCATCTTGTCAGAGGACACGAAAACAAAGGCTATGGACTTCTCATTTGAGGGACCCTCTCTCGGGATAAACATAAGCCTATTTGAAAAGGTTGATGAACGAAGAACATCTTATAAGGATTTGACCCAGATGGAGAGAGCTTCTATTTCCTTTGGGCCATATGGCAAGAGAAGTCGGGGCAGAGTCTGCTACCAAAGGCTTTACATCTATTATAACTATCCTCCTCAGTGGGTACCTCAAGAAGCAGAGACAGAAGAAGTACAATGCAGAAGTAAGCACCATATCTTAAACCACAAGAAAAATAAAATCCATGACTTTGTGCAAGCAAACGTGGAACCCCTACCTCTGGGAGGCCACCAATCTCATTATGTCCAGAAGTGGAAAATCATCACCACAAACAAGCGGGTGCAGGAAGTGGGGAGTCAGAGTTTAGTCCTTCAGTTTACAAACTTCCCAGAACTAAAGAGCTCAAAGGGTTTCTCCCTTTCCAACCTCAGAAAAATCTTGTTAGAGCTGGAGGTAAAAAAATTGCTAAAGATAAAGGCGATAGAAAAGGTCCCTCCCTCACAGTGGGGAATAGGCCTCTTCTCTAGGTACTTTCTCACAAGAAAGCAAAATGGGATCAACACACACTGTGGATTTTAGGTTCTTGAACAGGCACATAAAAAAGGAAAAATTAAAAAATGGTAACACTGGGAACAGTTATACTGTCCATGCAGAAAGGGGAGTGGCTGGGATCACTGGTTATGAAAGATGCATACCTCCATATCCCTGTGAGACACTCTCACAGAAATACCTGAAATTCGGATAAGGAAAAGAGCAGTATCAGTTTACCAAACTACCTTTTGGTCTTACCTCAGCTCCAAGGGTATTCACAAAGCCTACTGGATCAATTTACCGTTTAGAAAATGGTGCACGCTAAAACCATGCATCAGAGACAGCATGGGTGGGAATAGCGACAGGGTGCAAAACCATTAAAGAATTTATACGCGGTTGTGCACCCTGCCTCTTTTCCCTTGCAGAGGATAAATCCTCTGGTTGGAGGAGGGTCCACTAAGCAGCTGCCATGGCTCAATGGGATGAACCATGGGCAGCAATAGAGGCAGTGCGTCTGAGGACTGGGTATCGAATCACGGTCCCAGACGCACATTATTTTTCTTTTCTTTTAGTCACACTTTGTGCGAATTAAGTGTCCAATCCCCCCCCCAGAGTTAATTATTTTAGTTGGGGGGTTCAGGGGTGCAACTCCTCCCCCGTATCGGGGGGGTGCAGTGGGCAGTGCCCCCCACAAAACATAGACATATACCACTGGTAATATATCGCACTGTATTGGCAGCACAGTATATTGCCTCGGTATAATGTCTTGTGACATTATGACTCTCACGCCTCCACAAAGTGCCTAGCAGCAGTGGTGGCATGTCTGAGAAGAAAAGGAATAACAGTATAGTCTTACCTGGATGACTGGTTTGTCACAGGAAGGTCAAAATAAGAAGCACTGTACTCCATTGCAATGGTGAGGAGCACCACAGAAAGCCTGGACTTTCTACTAAATATAGACAAGTCAAAAGTGCTTGTTTTCATTTCAGCAGAGTTGGACACTACTCAGGGGAAAACATGCTTGCTGCAGGCAAGAGTGGAAAGCCTGTTGTCCTGTGCAAGATCTTACAAGCCAGAGCCAGTAAGGGACTTCTTGCAGCTGTTAGGGCATATGTCAGCAGTAACAGCTGTGGTGCCCTGGGCCCACTTACAGATGAGAGATGTTCAGTACTTAAGAAGGCACTGGCATCAAAGGTCAAACCCCCTGAGCCAGCTAGTACCAGTCACTCTTGACCTGGTCAGTGCTATAGAGTGGTGGAAGGAAGAGGACATCTAGAGTGGTGAAAGGAAGTGGACAATCTCTGGGAAGGGATCTCATTCCAACAACTGTTCAAAGCACTCACTTTGTCAACAGATGCCTCCCTACTAGGATGAGGAGGGCATCTGGATGATCACACAGTAAGTGGAGTCTCGTCTCTACAAGAGCAGCAGGAACACATAAACCTGCTGGAGCTCAGCACTGGATTCCTGTCTCTACAATACTTCTCAGGCCTGGACCAAGACCAATCAGTTCTGATCAGAACAGACAATACCACCACAATGTACTACATAAACAATCAATGTGCACCAGATCCTCAAAACTGTGCACAGAGGAAATGAGGATCTGGAATATGGCAGGCTCCATAAACACAGAAACCACTGCTGTACATCAACCAGGAAAGGACACTGTTCTGGCAGATTCACTAAGTAGGGTAAGACCGGGAAACCATGAGTAGTGATTAGACCACCAGGGAGTTCAAACATTATTCAAGAGATGGGGCATACCAGAGGTGGGCTTTTTTGCCTCATGGGACAATCACAAGTTGCCAGTGTTCTGCTGCAGGCCACCCCACAGGGGGTTTCTACCCAGGATACTCCGACTCATTTGGGAGGTAAAGTTCCTCTATCCATTTTTCCCCCATTCTCTCTAATTCAGAGTGCTCTGGAAATTGAGAAAAAAGAGTCTGCAGCAATGATTCTAGTGACACCAGATTAGGTAAGAGAGCCATGGTTCTCTCTCCTACTGTCCTTGTCAGACAGGAATCCCATCTCTCTCCCCGTGAGATGTGACATTCTGACTCTGCCTCAGAGCAGGATAAAATTCCCAAACCTCAGAACACTGAGGCTAAAGGTTTGGTTCTTGGAGACCTAGAATACATTAGCATGAACCTGTCAGTCATAGTATTAAAATATTCCTAAAGTTTGAAGGAAATGGTCGTCAAGAAAGTCCTATTCCTCAGAATGGAAACGATTTTCAATTTGGTGCTCGAGTAACGGTGTTTTTTCACTGAAAGCTGATTTTACAGCTGTTCTGGATTATTTAGAACATCTGTGCAGAAATGGATTGAGAATTTAATCACTGAAAATCTACTTGACAGAAGTATTAACCTTCCTATTTGCAGGGAATCCAAAATCTCTAGCCTCAAGCCCTGTGTTCAAGAAATGTTTAAAGACCTCCTTCATTGCAGCCCCCAGTTATGGAACCTCCCCCCCCCCCAGAACCTAAATATATGCTTGGCACAACTAGTGCATGCCCACCTTGAGCCCATAGGCTTTGTGGACCCCAGCTTTGTCACATGGAAAACACTCTTCCTTCTACTGTAGCTATGGCATCTGCCAGGAGAGTCAGTGAGCTCCAATCCCTGTGCACAGAGCCCAACTACATTATCATTCACAGGGATCAAGTTGTCCTGAGGACAACAGAAAATTTCTCCCCAAAGTGGTGTCAAAATTCCACTTTAACCTGTTACTTTGCCTGTGCTTTTTCCATCCCATTCAAGTCCAGGT
Organism: Neoceratodus forsteri; assembly: GCA_016271365.2. Taxonomy (NCBI): domain Eukaryota; kingdom Metazoa; phylum Chordata; order Ceratodontiformes; family Ceratodontidae; genus Neoceratodus; species Neoceratodus forsteri. Next base: position 237,687,990 of record CM057458.1, read on the forward strand.
GAACAAAAATTGCACTGTTTGGATGTCAGGAGAGCATTCAACTACTATTCTGACAGAAGGGGAAGATGACAGATCTGACAACAGCCAGCTGTTTGTCACCTATGGGGAGGCTGGCAAAGGCAAGTCTGCTCCAAGAAAGACCATTTCTAGGTAGTTGGATTCTTGCATACGATTCTGTTATGAAAATGCAGGTAAGCAGCCCCTCTTAGGGCTTAGAGCATATTCCACAGGGTGCACTGTACCCTCAGTGGCAGCCTCATATAGCATCCCTCTGGCATATATCTGCAAAGCAGCTACCTGAACAACTGTACACATTTTCACAAAGTACTACTGACTGGATTGTCTCTGGAGGAGATGCTAGGTTTAGGCCAGTAGTCTTACAGAACCATTTTCCAGTTAGATCCCAGACCCAGCTTCTGAAGGTACTGCTATGTAGTTTGCAGGTTTTGTATGGCATCACTATTGGACTCATGTTGTTAGAAGAAAAAAAATACTCACCATAGTAATGATGTTTCTTCTAATGGATCCAATAGTGAGCCAGTACAATCCCATCCCTACCTCCCTTTCTGGAACCTAATCAAAAAAGTTTCCTAGCTATAATAGGGGTATACATTTTATACTCTTTTCTGTCTGAGCATTTAAATATGTTTACACACTTTATATTTTAAATATGTCTTTTAAAGTATTTATGACAGTTACTTAAAAAATTCTAAATTTTAAGTCTGCTTGTTTTTTGCTGTTGCTTACTATAAGCATTGCATTTTAGCTATTTAGTACTGCTCCCTTCTGCTCTTTAGTACAAATCTGACATTAGAATACTAGGGGGAGCATCACACACAGAAACATTTGAATGGAGTTCTGATTCCACACAGCACCATTCAAATCTCCGAGGCAACATCTCAGAGTGAGAATGATGCAGTTTTGTATTGGCTCACTATTAGACCTTCTAGAAAAAAACATCATTACTATAGTGAATAATTTTTATTTTCACCATGTGCACATGCACAGCAAACATCTTGCTGCAAAAAAGTGGCTTTTGAGGGTGTGTCACTGCCGAGCCCATTGCAGTTCAAACTATAAGGGGCTCGGCAGATTAGACCAATGACCACACACTGTGATCTTGATGCCACTCATTGCTTGCTGCGTGGAAACTGCATGTACTTCAAAGGACCAAACTGCTTCAATCAGAGAGGGCTTAGGTCCTTTTATTTGCAAGAAGCCAGTCAGCAAGCAGCTGATTGATTTTCAACATCAGAAGCCTATCAGTGTCAGCAGGGGAGTGACAACCGCTGACATCCTGTGTACGGGAGCAATGCAGTGCTGTTTGGAGTGGTTCTGCACACCAAATGCCCTAGTAAGACAAAAAAAATAAAACAGTGGAGAAAAAGGCTGTTCCTGGCCGGCTGGCTGGCCTTGGTCACTTGCAGTTATCACACCTGATGAGCACCTGGGCCATGCAGCAAAATTTTTTTTTTTTTTTAATATAAGCAGAGCAGGGTGCCCACACACACACACTAACACTTCTATCTCCCTGTCCCTTCAAGGTTACGTGCCAGCCCTTCCCATCTTTATAAATATATAGTTTTTTAAAAAAAATGTAAGCAGTCTGGGGTGCCAACCCCTGGTACTGCTTCTCTTGACCCCTCTCCCCTTCAGGTCACCTATCCCTGTTCCTCAACAAGCCCAGTACTAGGTTGCCCAGTCTGAAATATAGAAAATCATCCCTTGGGTTCCGGCAAGCAACATCGCGGGACGAAATGCTGCGGCCAAAAATAAAGAGGCAATAACATTGCCTCCCACAATGGCGGCAGCACATGACATTGCAGGACGTAACAGTGCAGGCCGGTGAACATGCAGGCAGCAAACAGAGCCTGCTGCACAGAGACACCACACAGCACAGCAGCAGGAACCTGAGCATAAGAACAACACAGGGGTGCCTGAGTAGGGAGCAGTGCATGGGACCCCATGCCATCGTGGTGTTGTTGTTCGTCCCCCAACCTGCTCATTCCCCGCAGTCCTGTCCTGTGAGCACCAGACACAGCCATAGCCTCTGCCTGCTGTCCCATGCCTAGCACAACCTGTGTGTTCTGTGTCCTCTGTTCCATAGGGTGACATACAATACCATGCTCCCCCTGTAGTGTGCCCTGTGAAGTCCTGGCATAGCACCCTTTCTGCTGCTTTGTGGTGGGGCCTGCCTGGGGGTGGACATTGCACTAACTCCAGTGTGCCCCTGTGCTTGGGGTCCCAGTATTGGACCCTGGCAGCAGAGACTCCCGCTCAGACCCCCCCCCCATGCATCCTTATACCGCAGTGCTGTAGCTGTGTACGGCAGGTCAGTATTCGGCATTGTTACCCAGCTTTATTATAAGCCTCGCAATATTATGGTCCACGATGTTTTGCCAGCGATATTATTTCCACGATATTTCGGTCATGATGTTACTGTCCGGAACCGCGGTTCAATGTATTTCAATGGGGTTTTGCACTTAGTGGCATAACTTGGTTGTTTTTAAATATTTCTGCCCCAAATTTTCAACATGCCTTTTTGGGGACACCACTTCATGGACAATGGCAGTGAAATTAAGCAAGTCTGTCCTGAAAGGTGATTTTGCAGTCACTACCTGAAATCACCTTTCAGGCATGAGTTAAAATGTTCTCTGCCCTTCATGATGTGGGGTCATAAGAAAGCTATGTTGAAAATTTGACATAAAAATATTTAAAAACAACAAAGTTATGAGCCTACATTGAAATTTGAAAATGCAGGCTTGTAACTTTGGTAATGTCCAGTATTTTGACCCCAAATTTACAACATAGCCATATCTTCACAGCACCTCTTGAATGTGACAGCTGTCATTTCTCAAATCCTGGCCAAAATGTGTTTTTATGTCCCAAAAAGGTGATTGTGCAGTCACTGCACAAAATCCCCTTTTGGGCAGGAGTTGAAAATTTTCTCTGTACTTGTTCATACGGTGGGGTCATAAGAAGGTTATGTTGAAAATGTGTGCCAAAAATATTAAAAAACAACAAAATTATGAGCCTGTGTTGAAATCTATGAATGCAGGCTGGTGACTTTGCTAATTTTCAATATTTTGACCCCAAATTTTCAACCTAGCTATTTCTTCACAGCACCTCATGAATGTGAAAGCTGTCATTTTTCAAATCCTGTCCAAAATGTGTTTTCACACTTGTGGCACAAAATTACCTTTTGGGCAGGGTTTGAAAATGTTCTCTACCCTTGTTCATGAGGTGGGCTCATAAGAAGGCCATGTGGGGGTCATAAGAAGGCTGTGTTGAAAACGTGGGGTAAAAATATGAGAAAACAATAAAGTTATGAGTCTATATTACAATTTTTCAATGCACGCTCATGACTGTGGTAATTTTCAATATTTTGACCACAACTTTTCAACATAGCCATTTTTTGACACCACCTCATGAATGTAACAGCTCTCATTTCTCAAATCCTACCCAAAATGTGGTTTAACACTTGTGGTGTAAAAAGACATTTCAGCCATTGTTTTATAAATGACACCTGTCATGCTCAGAAAAAGACATGAAAAGATTATGTTGAAAATTTGGGATAAGAATGTGAAAAAACAGTACAAAAGCAATACCAGCGGTGAACATTCGGCATTGACTAATGCTTGTTTTGTTGTGCCCTGTGCTGGTATGCACACAGTTGCTTAGTTACCAGTCATTTCTGTTTACCAACAGCGCCACCTACTCCCTCGGCAGCCTCTTTTGTTTACCTTGGTTCTCACTTAGTTAATGACATACTCATATGAACTTATGGTCACTACTGAGCTAAAGTACCTAATCTGGAAAATTTATTTCTGGTGTCTATTACATCAAGAAGGAGAGTCAGTGAACTACAACCACTCAGCACTAATCCCTCATGCTTCATTTTTTCCAAAAGGAAAACTGATGTTAAGAACAAATGTTCTTTCTAAAGGTAACGTTAAAATTCCATTAGAATCAGACTATTACCTTGCTTGTAAATTTCCCATGATTACTTACCATTAGAGGAGAGGAAAAGCTTCACCCATTAGATGTCGGAAGAGTCCTCATTTTTTACAAGTCTAGAACAAAGAATGTTAGGAATAATTTATTTTACCAGGCAGAACATTGTTGAGAAGAATTCATGTACAAGATGGACCTGAGTAGGATCACACATAATTTTGACAAATAAAAATTCAGGCAGTGATAGGCTAAGTACAGGGTAACGTGAAAATACAAACAGCATATGGAGTGCAGAATTTATTAAATAAATAGCCACTCAGTGCAGCACACTATGAAAACAATCCAAACTTATGGTGTATGTGTATATATGTGTGTATATATATATGTATATATATATATATATATATATAAATAACGGTTATACAATGGAGAACTGTAAGATAAATGATTTATCTACACAAGTGCTGTTTGACCTCGGGTAACCTCACGAGTGGCATATGCCCTGAGTGCGGTGTCCAACGTCAAACAGCACAAGTGTAGATAAATCATTTATCTGACAGCTCATAATTGTCTATTTCATTTATGCAATGGATGCTTTCTGTCAGTGCAGGGTCATTTGCTTTTGATTGCTTATCTTTTTTTTGCATGTTTGTCAAAAAAGTGAACACAAAATTGCATTTTCTGTTCTTTTTTGCTAATTATAACGAAATCTATAAGGTATTTATGAATGAAACACCACTCATTTTGTAGATAATTTTGTGCTGAACAACTTTCATGCTCGTAGTACCATGCTATCTTTTTTCGTTTTAAAGTTATTCACATTTGAATATGGATAGTACTGCTACTGAGGCCGAACATTCTAAATGAGTTCCGGAGTGACTGTGACATAGCTACTATATGGATAAATTTAAGCAATAAGGCACGACGGGGTGTGGTATATCATGGGATATTGTCACGCCTCTGGTGGTGGCCTCGCGCATCCAGCTGTCCGAGACGTGACAATATCCCATGATATACCACACCCTGGAGTGACTTATTGCTGTTATGAACTGGCTTAAAAGTTTTAGTAGTATAAACTACAAAAAAAATGTTTAAAATATTTTTAAATTGACTTTGAGTGGTGGAGGAGCATGTTTTCAGAAAAACGTTCCTATAATTCTCTGGTCAGCAGGTGGCGCTGTTATAAGTGGAGATGGTTGAATAGGTGCTGCTCTGAACTCTAACCTCCCAGCAGTGTGTGCTCCTTACATTTAACCTGGTCATGCTGTGTGCTCCGAGGCTGTGTGAAGATGGACTGTATTTTAAACTTTGATCTGGTGACAGTGGGAGAGAACAACTAAACAGGTATGCACACACACATCGTGTGACTAATTTTTTTTTGTGTGTGTTTCGCGGGGAGTTGCTCGAGGCGTGCCTGACACCACGCTGAATGTGTTTTCTGCTTGCGGTATTTGTTGTGTGAGGAGGAATGAGCGACGGTTGTTTTTAAACAGACACTTTGTGACGGTCGTGTTGGGGAACTCCATCCATTTTTCCAGAGGCAGTGGGCACAGTTGTGTGAGGTAAAGTGGGTAAATGCAGCTGTCGGAGGAATATCTGTCTGTGAGGAGGCTGGTGGCAGAGGCTTTTTGAAGCCGTGATAATGTAACCTGATATCATCACGGCTTCAAAGAGCTCTCAGCCAATCAGATTCATCTATTTATGATCGCCGGTTCATAATTTTATTTATTCAATGGCTGTGAAGATAAATGGATTTATTAAGTGAGTTTTGAGCCCACTCCTATTGCATAAACAATCAAACCTATGTACAACAAAACACAATATGAGAAATAAACAGTGTGAAGGAGCTGCGCACATAAGAGTGAGGGTTAGAGAGCAAGGAAGTGGGACAGTAAAGATAGAAAGCTAGAAAAGTGATAGCAAAGGAAAGGTTTGATGAAGAAGACTATGGGACTACAGAGATAAAGGGAGGGGAGGCACAATGGTGTAATCATGCAAGGCCAAGATTCGAGGTCATCAATGAAACCAATTGCATGCCTCCTTAAAAGAGCACATGAACAGCTTCTTGAAGAAGGTCAGACTCATGGGAGTTGCAAGCCTCAGGGTTTTTTGTATATTATTCCAAATGACAGGGAGGGCATGACTTATAGCTGCCCTTCTAAAGCGTGTTCTAACTTTGGGTATTTCAAGAGAAATGTAAGAGAGAGACTTCTTAAAGCAGCAGTACTTGTTAGTTGGCCAAAAAATTCATCATATAGGTTTTTTAGCAAAAATGTATTTCTGACAACCTAAAAGTCATGCTTAGTGTATTTTTTGTTTTCTGGATGTTATTAAGACTCTTTTTATAGTGGATTATGTAATTAATGACTCATATCATTAAAGATGGCTGCCATTCGCCATTTTTAAAAATCTCTCCCCCTGGTGTTACTTGTTAAATGTACATACTAGATTCATGCTGTAGTTGTATTAGGATAGTTCTTCCACATGTTTACAATAGTAAACAGTGCAAAATATTAAATTTTTGTGGGTGGTGTGGCAAGGATGTGGCATGGGTGTGGCATGGGCATGGGAACTTTTATAAGCTTCAAGACCCCGTATCTTGGTTCAGGAATGAAAGAAAACCAAAAAGAAAACTATGTATCTTGATATTTTTGCCAGCTGAACCTTATAAACTGAAAAATGTGTATGCTTACTAACAAGCGCTGCTGCTTTAAAGGGTAAGTTCTGGCAGTACAGACGGAAAGGCAGTTGGAGATATACTGAGCTAATTTGTTAATGATGGCTGTATATGTCCAGAGGACTGCATTTTTATGCCATCTGAGTCAAACGGTTTGTTTCATATGGCAAAGGTGTCAAAGGGATGCCAGGACCTTGATTTTAAAAGCTCCGAAGTTGACGCAAAGTGCCTGCATCAAACAAAATTGACGCAGTGGGCACCATGCATCAAAACTTGCAGCAATCCCAATTTTCAAGCAGAGGCTGCATCAAAATTGGGTGCCCTTTTGCCAGACTGGCCCTGTAACAGCCCTGCACCAAACACGGAGGTGAGCCATGATGGAATGGGGTGTGTGGCAGAACCCGGCTGCAGCATCCCCTAATTTGGGATTCCAGATGGCTCATAAATGCCATGTGTTTTGCACCAGTGGGTGTGCAAGGCTGGTCTAAGGACCATTGCGTCAACACCACCTCAAAGGCAGGCTTGACATCCTTCTTGCATCCATGGGTGTCTGCCCGTAGACATAGGCCAGACAGACACAGAGGCAGTGCTACCCATCAATGGCCATTGTCAGTAGTATGGCTGTGTAGGATCTCTGGAATGCCAGTACCCCACATGGATGTAGCGGACCACAGATAAGTATGTAGATGGCTGTATAGTCTTGAGAGCACAGCAGTCATGGACCCCATGGCACACATAGTGCCAAACCAATATATACTCCCCATGTGGTACCTGTGGATGGACGCTTGCAACATGTGTACCCACAAGTGCCAGTCATGGTTATCTCAATGCCCAGGGCCCCAGATGCATGACTATATCATGTGGGTGGGCCCTTGCAATCCAATGTAAGTGCAGTTGCATGCCGAGGACCAGACCTCCAAAGATGCTGCAGTCACAGAGTGCTGCACGGTATACACAGGGCATCAGTAGCAGCAGCATCGGTCCATAAGCCACATGGGTTGGCTGTTGCTCCATGGCCACAGGATGATGGACACCTCAGTCAGCTCCCAGTCACCATCTCTTAGATGCAAAGAGCCACTTATGGCTGCCTCAGGTACTTTGGTGCCAGGACCAATTTCCTACCAAAATCCAGCACAGAGTCCCATGGATGCATCTTGCTTTGGTCTAGCAGGCTTCTGAAAATCAAGCCCCAAACCTCTAAGCAGACTATATTAGGGTGGATAGTATCCACTAGTAGTGTGTGAGTAAAGAATAGTATTTCCTGAATACTACGGATAATGCACTATTTGTTATTCAGATATGAATAATGGATAGTGCCATTCATATTTAGGAAATACTAACAAAAAAAAATATTTAAAAAAAAAAGAAACAAGCCCTCAGCCTCCTTTTACCTATTCACATAACCCCAAATCCCTCACCCTCTGCAATGCTCCCACTCCCACCCTTTTTCCCCCCAGCACCACGATTTAAACTTTCATTGGAGATTAACAAAAGATTCCCATGATGAGGGACCAGCACAGCCTGCCCAGTTCCATGGCTGGATGCCATCTCCTCTTGCAATTTATTTCTTGTAATAAATCATCCCCCCACCATGGCAGCAGCACCCAATCCCCACCCTCCTTCCCCCAGTACCCAGATTTCATAAAATTAACTAAGACCTTCTTTGGGGATATCTCCTCCATCAGGCTACACCTTTGGAGATTCTTAGACATCTACTGTTCTGGTAAATTTTTACGTAGCTGTCCCCCCCCCCCGGGTGCAGGAAGGCAACTGACACAGCTTCCCTCCTCCATGGCCAGCTGCTTCTTGTGAGTGGCACTCCCAGGTTTGCTTGCATAGTAAAACAGCTGATCACATAATAAGCTGATTTACTATGTGAGCAAGTGTGGGGGTGACATTCACAAGAAGGCAGGCAGCGACAGAGGAGAGTGGTTGTGTTTGCCGTCTTCCCATGCCTGTAGGGCGAGACTTAGTTCATTTTATGAAACTTGGGTGGGGAGGATAGTGGAACTGGGGGCTGCTGCCAAGGTAGGGGGATAATTTATTACATTAAAAAAATGACAAGAAGAGATGGCAGCCAGTCGCTCATCGTGGGAGTTTTTTTATTAATTTTTAATGAAAGTTTAAACTGTGAGTGCTGGAGGGAGGTGGAAAGTGTCCTTGTTGCAGAGGTTGGGGGGACAGGGGGTTGTTTTTAACATGATTGGGCTGGGGGTTGGGAGCTTGAGTTGCTTTTTTTTTACTTCCCAAACAGTTATACAAATAATCTATATGAACATCAAATTTCTGAATATTTCAACCAAATATTCAAAATAAAGTATTTGCCCACTCCTAGTATCCACAATAAATTTCTGCTATCATAAGGCAGGGAAAGAACCTCCAGAGGGCATTAGGGCACACTACTTGGAGAGTATAGTAGCATCTGGAAGGAATGTGCCATTGGCAGAAATTTGCAAAGCTGGTACCTGGTCCACATTCTACACATTCACATCTCATTATTGCCTGGACACACAGACAAGAGAGGATGCTACCGTATGTTTGTGATTTCCTCCTTCAGAATCTATTTCTAAAGTGATCATAAAGCCCTCCAACACAGGGTACTGCTTGGAGAATGCACAAGTTTGGCAAGGCTGTTCTAATTCATGAAAAAGTTGTAAAGGTGCAGATGCAGTTCAATATCCACCTAACAATAGTCTTCGTGGAGTCATCAGAGTCATCAGAATATCCTCAAGCTAAGTTCCTCCCACCACTCGGGTGCTTTATCCTCTGTCTCCACCCTGTGATGTCAGATCTTTCTTTCCAATGAAAGGGACAAGTCTCTTCCTTCACAGCTCTACATGCATAGAAGGATTTCCGAGTTTCAAGTGTTTTAGTTTGGTGAATCTTGTGCTTTATAGTCCACGTCCAATATTAAAGTCTCCTGCATCTTCTGCTCCTGCATCTTCTGACTGTGCTTCACAATTGAGAATGGAAGGCAAGAAACCAGGATTCAAATTCTGCACCCGGTGTAAGCAGATGTTGTTTGCCACAGATCCAAATGACACTGTGTGTGTACTCCCTTGGTGATCAACATGATATTAAGGACTGCAGCAAGTGCTGGACCATGCTGGCAGTGTCCAATGATGAACGGAAGGCCGGGCTGACCCTTAGTAGGCCTAAAGACCACTGATCAGCCTCAGTGGCTGCCTTGTCACCTGCACAGCTTGTCATCATAGAAGAAGAGATGGAGTCAGCTGCGGTGAGTTCATCGTCAGTCTCAACACTGTTTCCAGCTGGGGCCAGTGTCAGAGGGTTCTTCTCTGATGATTTCTGGTATATATGCATAGACTTCCAGAGACAGCCTGTCTCACTGCAACAAGAAACACAAGAAACTGTGTCACTGCAGGTCATGGGACTAGGAAAGATCACACTCATACTGCTATCAATACCCCTCCTGATACATCCCAGCATCCTCCTAGTCTTGCAATAGGCCATGTTGCACTGACTCGATTGCTTAAATGGTATATTGAGTTGGGGATGGTGGGGGTTACAGCAAGAAGTAGAGGGAGATCAGATATTAGTTATTTAGACTTAAGATAAGCCACAAAAGTACACCACAGAGCATACTGTAGCCCATGGTTTCTGGGAGCCTATTAGCCCCAGACTCCTGCCCTAGAAGTAAGCCAGCACTGCAGTAAGTTAGTAGTGTACAATACCCAGCCAAAACCAGCTGTAGACTCTGCAATGAGGCTCAGTGCATTTATATATATATATATGAATAGGGGATACATGATGGGCAGGAGTGGAATTTGGAAAATATTCTCACTCCTGCAGAGTGAGCTCTCGGCACTCATGAAATATACAGTGCTCACGATGCAGGAGTGAGAATATTTTCCATATTCCATGATCTGCCCATCATGTGTGCTATTTATACTATAGAGGTGAGACCAATTTCCATGAGAGAGGTATATTTGTTGTTATGAGGTTCATGTCATTTTAAATGATGCTGGTGCTGTGGTAGTGTGTGTGTGTGTGTGTGAAGTTTTATGAATGGGTTGTTGTAGTGAGCTGTTGTTGGTTGGTGTGTGTGTGTGTGTGTGTGTGTGTGTGTGTGTCTTGACTGGGTGTGTTGTGTTTTGGTAATTGGTTGACTGAGGGAGGTTCTGTTCTGTGACAAGCTGGATGTTTGCAATATACTGGTTATTTGTTGTTCGTTTTGTAGGTCACTATGTGGCAATGCAGGATTCAGTAATGTACTAAACTCGGGTTTTGAAATGCAGCACAAGAGATTTGGAGATTGTTACATTTAGAAGGAGTGCTGCAGCTGACTGTCATTATCTATCTTAATTATGTTAATTTCAGTGTAGGGCCTGTTTTAGAACTCAGCAAATTACAGGGGTGTTTCTTAATGTTTTTAGATGCAGGTGAGTGATGTCAGCAGAGTAGGTATAAATGGTATTTATTTTAACTCTGCTGATGTCATCAGGATTTATTTCACTCCAGTGAAAATAACATGGTTTATTTCACTGGAATTGATCTCACCCCCCCGTGGTGTATATATTTATAAAATGAGATCTATATCTATCTCAATATCCACTGTTCTGATTGTACAAAACACATCACATGACCGTGCGTATATCAGAGCGCAACCGCACACCTGCACCTTTACCCTCCCCTCAAAACAATTTTGCCATTTTATAAGAGACCCTACTCTACAGTCTGATATCGCATGCCTTGGATGGTTGGCCGCGCACCAAGGATGCGCATGTAGATCTTAGAGCACACCGCACACCTAGAGTGGGCTATCTATTACATATATATATATATATATATATATATATATATATATATATATATGTTAAGATATATATAGATATATATATATATATATATATATATATGATATATATATACATATATATATAGATACTGTATATATATATATCATAAACACACAATCTGAGCCACCCAGATAGTAATAATTGTCCTTAGAGCAGGAGATGGAGGGAGATCACAGATGAATTATTATTTGTTTAAAATAAGCCACAAAATGAGCCACAGAGCATCTAGTACCTCAAAGCTTCTGCGGGCCTGGTAGCCCCCAGATCCCTTACCTACACAGCAGTAGATACAGCTGCAGATATTAAAGCTGATAACTTATCTGAGACAGTGCCTTATGTTTATTAAATTAACAGCATCTTGCTGCCCTCCAGTTCTGAGTACATATATTTATGCAATGTATGTGGACAGATAAACAGTGGAATAAATTCATTTATTCTCACTGCCGTGGGATAAATGGTGATTCTAATATTTATCCCACACCCTGCTATCAATCAACCACTGTTTATCCCACACCTTGCCATCAATCATTCCCCTTCTGCCAGAACTAGACCATCAGCAATGCTCCCCCATACCATTCCTGTCACGATCCATTCAAACTGTAACACAGCTGTTCAAAAAATAGTCATTCCCACCACACTCGTCCTCACTCCTCAGCGCCTCCACACAGTTCCCCAGCTCCAAGCAATAAAAACAGCAATACCTTTTTTATTCCTTTTACCCACATTTTCTGCTAAACTTTTTCTTTTCTTTTTCAGACTCCTTTTCCATGACTACCTGCCGGCTCGCTCGCTCACTTCCTCACTAGTCCATGTACCACTCAGTCACAAAAAAACTAATTTCCAAATAAAACTTCTTCGGGCTCTTCATGCCCCAATTCCACAGACCAAATCCACTCCTTCTCAAACCACCGATGACTTACCCATATCTCCACTGCCACGTACCTCTTTCTCAAGCTACTGTATCCCACCTTCCCCACTGTAAAACTAATCGCTATTCTGAACGCTGAATCCGCAGGCCAACAGTCCCTTTCGATGCCTCCACACCAACTGAACCAAAACTGAGGCATAAAAATCAAACCCACCCACAAACATTACCTAAAAACCACCACCAATCAAAACACATTCCCCATGCTCCAACCATCCAATGAAAGTCCACAACCACCTCCATTTACAAAAACAACCAATCAAAATTTACACATCATCTAATCACTGCCAAAGTAAACTTCCACCACAACAACAAACTGAATCACAAATATTCCCCATTTAAAACAAACAAATGTAAACAATATCACGAAAAAAATGCAATCACAGCCCATTGCATAAATCGCACATGTGATGGGCTGCTGCGGGATACATCATTTATTTGAACGAGCAGTGTGTGACCTCAGGACCTCACTCATGGCTCCGCCACTCGTGAGGTCAACCGAGGTCACACACTGCTCGTTCAAATAGATGGTGTATCCCACAGCAGCCCATCACATATCCCCTATGAATTCATCCTGCAGCCAGCCAGTTAATAGTTTTGTTTAGAGCAAGGGGTGTAAGAGAGTTCAGATATGACTTCTATACCTTCAAAATAAGGTACAAATTTCACCCCAGAGCATCTAGGACCCAGTGACTTCTGGGGTCCTGGTGGCCCTAAGTCTCGCAGCTTTTTTAAAAAGGTTGCAGACTGCATAAAAAGAACCCCCCCTTGTGAAAATCCTGGTAACGGCCCTGTAGAGAGTAGTCAAAATGTATTTATTATTCGGTCATAGACCATTACAAAATGCATAAACACATAAACTTTAAAAATGCAGTACAAACATTCAATATAAAAAATATAAAAATACATTACAGCTAGTAGATTACAATATGAGAAAAAAAGAGAAAAACTGAAAGCTAAACAGTCATGCCACACCATGCACACAAAATAAAAGTCAGCAAGCAAATGCTTAACCAAAGTTTAAAATATTTATTTTGGCCACCACAGCAGCAGTGCAACACCGCCTGGAGAATAACAGCAACCTTCCAACATTTCAACCAACCAATCTTGGTCTTTAACAAAGATACTGCCCCCTAGTGAACACTCTGTTTAAATACAATATTCCTTAATCACTAAATTAACATTGTCTCTTAATCACTTAATAACAACTAAAGTGCTAGTGCAATACTGAAACCATGTGCAAATTTCAATAATGCAATCAAAACAGTGTGCAAAACAGGAAAACAGAAACATTCATCTCCCTTACACATTTCAGTTAGACAAACATTCCTTTATAACCTCAGGAACCTATTCCTGTCCTACTTAATTTACAGACAATGTTATAAATGGTCCAACGTTTTTTGTTGTTTCCCTGGAAGAAACTTCCTTACATTCTTTTTATAAACTTTGAAATCAAGACCATTACCAGGATTACTGTGCTATAGAAACATACTGTAGAATTTGACGTCAGTTAAGGACCACTTGACCCATCCAGTCTGCCCATTTCCCAACCTAATGGATAAGCTGCAGATCCTAGTTAACCAATAGCCTACTTCTTCCTACCCCCACCCCCTAGAATTGCCTTATGACTGTCCCATGCATTCTTGAAATCCACCACTGTTTTTGACTCCACAACCTGCTCAGGAAGGCTGTTCCATGCATCCACAACCCTCTCCGTGAAAAAATACTTCCTCACTTTACCTCTGAGCCGTCCTCCCTCAATCTTCAAATTGGGCCCCCTTGTTCTTGCACACCTCTTTTTCTGAAAGCTGTTACCCTCTTGGACTTTGTTGATTCCCTTGAGGTACTTGAAAGTTTCTATCATATCTCCCCTCTCCCTCCTTTCCTCGAGGCTATTCATATTAAGCTCCTTAAGTCTCTCTTCATATGTCTTCTGGTGCAGACCATGCACCATTTTAGTTGCCCTCCTCTGGACTGCCTCCATCCTGTCTATGTCTTTGCGGAGATTGGGTCTCCAGAACTGCACTCAGTACTCCAGATGGGGTCTCACCAGCTGTCTGTACAGAGGAATAACAACTTCCTGTTTTCTACTGGTGATGCCTCTCCCTATGCATTCCAGTATCTCCCCATCCTTCCTTACTGCCCTCTTACATTGCTTGCCTACCTTTAGGTCATCTGATATGACTACCCCCAGGTCCCTTTCCATTTTTGTTGTTGTCAGTATCTCACCCCCCATTGTCTACTCTTCCCCTAGGTTTTTGTTTCCCAGGTGCATTACTTTGCACTTCTTAGCATTGAATCTAAGCTGCCATACATTTGACCATTCCTCCAGCCTTTCCAAGTCCCATCTCATTCTTTCCACCCCACCTTCTGTATCAACTCTGTTGCAGATCTTTATGTCGTCTGCAAAGAGACATACTTTTCCTTCCAGTCCCTCTGCAATGTCACTTATAAAGACATTAAAGAGGACCGGTCCTGGTACTGAACCCTGCGGTACCCCAATAGTAACCCCCCTTTCTTCAGAGTGAACTCTGTTTACTATTACCCTCTGTGTCCTATTCTCCAGCCAATTCTTTACCCAGGCTACCATCTTGGGACCCACTCCCAGACTGGCCAGCTTGTATATTAATCTTTTGTGTGGGACTCTGTCAAATGCCTTGCTAAAGTCTAGGTAGGCCATGTCCACAGCCCCTTCCTGATCTACTACTTTGGTCACCCAGTCAAAGAAATCTATTAGATTCGTCTGACATGACCTTCCCACTGTGAATCCATGCTGCATTGGGCCCTGTGCCCCTCTGACCTCTAGGTACTCAACAATTCTTTCCTTCAGAAGTAATTCCATCATTTTCCCAATCACTGAGGTTAAATTAACAGGTCTATAGTTTCCTGCTTCTGTGCTGCTCCCACTTTTGTGAAGGGGAATAACATCTGCCCCTCCAGTCCTCAGGTACCACCCCATCCTCCCATGATTTGTTAAAGAGGGTAGTCAGTGGTGTCACTTGTTCTACCCTTAGTACTTTTAGAATTCTGGGATGAATCCAATGAAGCCCCATTGCTTTGTCCACCTTCAGTTTTAAGAGTTCCTTCAGAACCCTTTCTTCTGTGAATGGGCTGGTATCAACCCCCGTGTCTAGAGTGTTTCTGTTGTTTGGTTTCGGTACTTCCCCCTCTTCATTTGTGAGTACTGAGCAAAAATATTTGTATGTAGGCCTGGATATTCAAAAGGGTTATGCATGGTGCAACAGGGATGTACCATCGCCAACCCTGTTAATGCCAACACGATATTCAAAGGGAGATCGTTAATGTTCAACTCCCAATGCGCTGAGGTGCATCGGTAATGTATGCATCACAAATGTGGGGCATGCCCATGCATATGCAGCACATCCTGATATTCAGCCCGGGATGTGCGGTGCATATGCTGGCACAAACCCACCTTGTGCCGCTCGGGGGGCACAAAGATGTAGCTGGTAAAACCAGGAACAAATCCTGGCCACTCACAGGTGAGCTGCCATATTGCAGGGTGCAACACGGCAGCCACCAGCAGTGGGTGGCCACCCACCCAACCACAACACTGTCCACAAGCTCTCTGCCTTGGGAGCGCTGTGCCCCCCCACCTCGTCGCCCGATCATGGGCATAAGTATCAGCAATCCCTGGTGGTCCAGTGCAACCCCCTCCATCGCCCGATCGTGGACATATGTAAAATTAACATCCCTAGTGGTCCAGTGCAATCCCTCCCCATCGCCCGATTGCAGGCATATATAAATTAACATCCCTGGTGGTCAGTGGAAACCCCCCATCGCCTGATCACGCGGCAGAAATAGCAAACAAAGCCCTGGTGGTCAGCGGTACCCCTCCCACCCGCCCACTGAGGTTCCAGCGCCAGCACACTCCCCAGTCAGTGGTGGGCATCAGCACCCGCCGCATGCCATCCAGCCACCCGCCGACTGACAGCCACAGTACAGTCTGTACGCCTATTGGTCCACTGTGTGGACCAATGGGCATGCAGACCATACTATACTATGCAGGCCTGATATATGTGAATGAACGATCATTTACACATCGGGCCTCGTGAGTACAGTATGGTCTGCATGCCATTGGTCCACTAAATGGACTAATAGGCGCTCAGACTGTACTGTATGCTGTCAGTCGCGAGCGGCAGGGTGGCATGCGGGTGTGCTGCCACCACCGCTGACTGGGGGTGCTGGGTGGATGGGGACCCCAGTGGTGGGTGGGAGGGGGTACCACTGACTACCAGGTTTCTTGCTATTCCTGCCCATGATCGGGCGATGGGGGCATTTCCACCAGACCACCAGGGATGTTAATTTTACATATTCCCGTGATTGGGCGATGTGGGGGTTAACATTGGACCACCAGGGACTTTAAGTTTACTTATGCCCGCAATCGGGTGATTTTTTTTTTTCCACTGGACCACTAGGAATTATTTATACTTATGCCCGTGATCGGACGATCGGGAGCTGAGGACTGCCATGGGACTGCAGGGTGTCGGTCCCCAATGGCTGCAGCCTGGTAGGGCGCCAGGCGCAAGTCACTGGGGATCAGCGCACCACATGCAAATGGGGCCATAATGACATACAAATAGCCCCATTTGCACCTTGCATGCATAATGGCCTCATTTGCATGCCCAGTGCTGAATATCGCGTTGGTGTGCCTAGCACAACTGCACTTGTGCTGGCTCATCCCCCTGCTCCTGATCTGCCACTTGCACTGGTGCAGTGCCACTGCGCCATGAGCAGTGCGTGCGCCATCAGTGCCATATTCAACTATGCTGTGCCATGACGCAGCACCATTGAATATCGCCTGGTCCATGCCCTGGCGCAGCGCAGTTGCGCTGTGCCCAGGCTTGCGCTGCTGCCCGGCACAGTCTGAATATCCAGGCCCTGTTGTTAACCTTAACTATGTATGGGGATTTATTAACTGTGCCATCAGGTCTTTACTCTGCAAGGGCCTGGTATTAAACTGCTCCTCAGATTTACTTGCATTATTATCATATGCTCTGTTTCCTTTGTCATCACAATCTACGATATGTATACCAAACCTATCCGAAATGGGACTGCAAGCTACCAGCTTTTTATAGGCATGCATTGTAGTTACATTAATTAGAATCTGGTCATTCTGTAAGTAATTTCCAATGCGACATGCTGTAAAAGAATCAGTTGCCAAGCTAAAAATATTTAGAGTGTGTTCAAACAGATCTTTCAGAATAAATTTCATCTTTGAGTCTGTTTCTTCAGGGCTTTTTACAAGCCCAAATATAGTTATTGTCTTCCTTATCACTTTATTTTCCTCTGGGTTTCCTACTTCTTTCTCTTTGTTTTGACTATTGCCCAGGATTGCACTGTCAATTATATGAATGCATAAGTCATCCAAAACTGCATGCAGCCTTCTGCAAAATCACATCAGCAGTTTCTGAACCCTGGAGTAATATATCTATCTGGCTACATTTACTCTCAAAGTGCCATCTGTGTACCCCAAGGATCTTAATTTTGTCTAGAGGAACCTACAGAAAGTGCACAAATAAGTCGGAAAGGGCATTCCTTAGTTTACCTTTTTTTTCTCTATACATTGTTTTAAACCAAAAACTGTAATTTGCATGTGGCCACCTTCCCTTACATTACTCTCTTTATTCAGCTTGTCTGTATTCAGGTATTCTACATGTCAACCATAATTTCCTAAGACAACATTGTTTAACCATATATGATTGGCTAAGCACGGGGAG
The DNA here is from genome assembly GCA_016271365.2 of Neoceratodus forsteri. Taxonomy (NCBI): domain Eukaryota; kingdom Metazoa; phylum Chordata; order Ceratodontiformes; family Ceratodontidae; genus Neoceratodus; species Neoceratodus forsteri. Next base: position 237,706,104 of record CM057458.1, read on the forward strand.
TTACAAAACATGAAAACACGGTCTATACCTGAGACATCTTTGTCTCTCCTAATCTGAATAAAATCCTCATCACAAACCATAGAGCCTGAGGCTGCCCTGAGTAGGTGCGCAATCTCCTTTTTGTTATTCCAGTTCGTAATATTCATATCCCAACAGTAACCATACAGGCACAGGATTGCACAGCTGTCAAGATCCACCCTCTCCTGGGTTTTGTTGGAGCTGTATGGCAAAACGTTTTCAGGGACTTTTATGCCATTAGCCTCTTGAGGGTAATCAGATCATTTCTTCAGGTCCTGCCTTAGGGCTTTTATCTCTGACTCCAAAGTACTAAGTGCAACCGTAATAACTTGTGGCTCAGTTTCTACTTCCTTTTGTAAAGAAGTTTCCTGAACTATCTGTACTGATGCCTGCTGTGCACTATTATACATTATAAAATGGGCAAAGGATTTCAAGCAGTCTGATTGGTTGTTAGCCGTGCATTAGATGTGTCTAATGCACAGCTAAAACTAGAACCCCCATTTAGAATACACAGGCCCATTTTATAAGCGCAATAAGCCACTCTGGGGATGTGCATTAGACAGGTCTAATGCACGGCTAGAGGACTGGCCGCGCTTGGCCTGCGGCCTCGTGCCTCACTACGTCCCCCTAGCCGTGCATTAGAACTGTCTAATGCACACCTCGTCGTGTCTTATTGCTTACATGCCTTGTTTTTCTGGTTTACTAGCTTCGCCTGATTTGCTACACTAACTTTCCCTGATTATTTTGCAGTAAAAGCACTATGTTCCTAGCTGGTTCTATTTGTTAGGGCAGTCTGTGAGGCCTGTAATCCTTGTGCCTTATTACCCTCCCTACTAGTTTTTGTTTAACTAGGTCTTTTCTTACTACCCCTCTTTTTGGTTTTTATTGGGGAAATTGGAATAGCTACTTCCGGGAAATCAGGTCTCAGCTGAGACGTTTCATCCAGTGGCAAAGAAGGTGAACCCCACACATGGCATAATTGTGTTTAATTTTTCCAAAATGTCTTCCAGTCTAAAACTGTTTAGTGCAATGTTTTGATTAAGGTTTTCAATCTCATTTCGTATGCACATCATTTGGTCTAAAATCATCAGGTGGGCAGCATATGGATTTTTTTATAAATTGCTTAAGATCCTCACTAAGGGCAAATGGATAATTATTTATTTCATCTAATGAACAGTTTAGACTCTGATATTTAACAGGTTTATCATGTTTTTTCAGGCCAAGATTGTAGTTTGACATTCCTCCAAAACTTCATTTATGTTAGCATTCATTAAGGGGGGAACATTATTATCTCTGGTTATTATGGGTGTATATGTCTCTGGAGAAAAGTCCAGAGAGGGGGAATCATACTCTTCAAAAACCTGCTGAGCAGTTTTCCCTACTAGCTGGAGAAGCTAGAGACTCACCCAAGCTCATATTCTCAGCCCCAGTTTGCTCCAGGACTGTTATTTCGCTGACTGTATTTTCTAGAACAACAGGCTCTTCAGAGCTATATTTATTGGCCTGCTGATTACCTGAACTCGACTCGGAAGCATCAGATATCTTTGGCGTGGATGAGAGCCTAGAAAATGCCATGGCTTCCATGTTTTGCTGCTGATCTGTTATTAGCTCCTTCTGTACTGTATCTAAGTTAAGTTAAAAAAACTGGGTTCTGGGCTTGGGTTCACAAAATGTTCATTAATTTTCATTTGCTTGTACTGACATTTGCCCAATTGCTCTACAATACATTGTTCCACAGAACCCATTTTTTTCCTTTTTGATTGTTTAACCTGTCTTTGCCCTTTAATTTTGGCTATATTTGGCTTGTTTTGATTTTTTTCTCTTGGGTTTCCATTCTTTAGTTGTAGTTGTGTCGTCATAACTAGTACAGTTAGGATCTACAGTACTCTGTGCGACACTTATAGTAGATCGCTCATTGCTATATTGGTCTGCCCGCACCAGCTGCAGTCTCCACTTCAGCAGCTTGTTTTCTGGTAATGACCATAGCAAGGTAAATACAACATATAAATGAATTTGTCTTAATAAGTTCACTAGCTGTATGGGAGAAATGTTACAGACAGATGCCTCTGAGCAGAATTTTACCGTAGCACTAGCAAGTCCTTCTGGGCACACCGCATCCAGCTTTTGTAGTTCAAGTTTCTGCAGGTTAAATTCAAATAGAATTCTATGTAAAATGTGTATTGAATGTTCAGTAGCCTGCAAACTTTTCCAGTAAACCCAAATTATGCCGTGGTGAAGCGGAAGGGATTGAGGTAAACAGCTTTCTCTCAGCCAGGTCAAACCAAATTTATGAAGGGAAAAGAGCTAGGTTACTTGGTTGTTCCAAGTCTAAAGTCCCAAATCTTCCCCTTTCCATTACTTTTCTAGCCTGAGTACTTAATAGAATGGATCTTGGATCTTAACAGCTTGAGTTTATAGCGATATCTTTGCCCTTAACATTGGGACCAGAGCCAAGCCCTGGCCAGACGGGAGCCATTAAGGTTAGATCCCTTCTGGGCGATGCTACTTTCAACTGTGAGGTTCTTAAAGAGCTAATGAACACACGAAAGAGGCACTCCGTAGCCAAGCAGAAGATGGAGTATCCAGTAGAACTTTGTTATGCCTTTTCCCTTCTGTCTGTCTGTTTCTCTTCTTCACTCCTCACTCCACCACTGGTCTAGTTCTGGTTCTGGACAACAGCTTCTCAGTGTTAAAGGCTCCACTCTCCCAATTCAACAATGATGCAACAACACGGGAGATGTAGATGAGATGTAGAGCAAGGAGGGAGATAGCTGTGGCTGCTGCTTTTTGCATGGGAATTGGTAGCAGGGGGAGCAGCTCGTGCAGGTGGTCCAAGTTCTGTGGCTGCCCTGAGGATGCGGCAAGGTGCTGTGCTAGTGGGAAGGGCACAACTGTTGAGCCCTGTCAGGACTAGGAACTGTGATGTTGATGTAGCCTCTCCTTCCTCACCTGCAAGGAACACACACACCCTTTATCCTTTCCCCTGTATCCAGATAAAAATGTTACTACAGGTCCTAAGACTGATCCCTGTGGCACCCCCACCCAGTTACTTCCCTGACCCTTGAACATTCAGTTTTCTACATTCTGTGAGTCCCCCCAACCAGTTCTTAATCCAAATACTTCTAAAATAATAGCATATATTTCAGAGTCCGGAGCTGTATAATTATACCAATAATATGCATTTCAGTTCTACTAGGAAAGGAAGCAGATGAATCAAAATACCATATTAACGAATTTTAGACCAGGTATGCAATCATGAAAAAGTGTGTTTTCAAACGAGAAATAATATGACTCAAAAAGGTGAATAGTGTCCCTTTAATGTGCTGTTTTTCTTTAAGGTGGTCACCCTGCATACGTGGTATTAATGTAATAATATTAAGGACCAGGGCTTTGCTCTGCTAGAAAAATGGGTCAAGCAAGAGGGTGGTCAATGAATGCTTCAGGGGAAACTGCAAATGCATAGATGCACATATAAGAGGCAACACCAAGACACATACATTTTATGCAGTGTAATCCTGGACACCTTAAAAGTACAGTATCACAGTCTTTCTGCAAAAAAACAAAACAAACAAAAAAAAAAAACTCCTGCCATTCTCACTAAAGGATTATAACAAAGTGAGGCACTGATAATAAGATACCATCCAATTAGTGCTGCTGTCCAATTTTATTGGAAAGAGCTGCATTAGGTCTATATATGCCAGGACTAAGTGAGAAAACATTTCCTGCAAAGACTAGTACTGTAATTGTTCTGGCATCACAGGCTGGATGTTGTACTGAAGGATACAGACGTGTCAACGAAGTTCATATCAATCACAGATTTGGGAGGCAGTATAGCACAGTGGTTTAAGGCTCTGAGCTGCAAATCTGGAGACCTGGGTTTGAATCCCACAGCCCCCACTTGCATACTGTGTGACCTTGAGCAAGTCACTTAACTTCCCTGTGTTCCCAGGTCGCACCTGTAAACAAGCTTTCAGCTTAGTGTGTTATTCCTGGTAAAACAATTGGAAAAGATGTAGATATATAAACAAACAGCAAGACTTGTTTTAGTAAACATCTTTAAAAGCTCTGTGCACAACACTCCCTCTTTAAATATATAGTGCCTCCAATATACTGCACTACTCGGTGAAAGATGCCATAAAATTTTATCCTGCTGGCAGAACTTGGTATGGGGTGGATGGGATGGGAGTGTACCTAGTGAGTGACCCAGGATGGACACCCAGGGGCAGGGACCCTAACTGCTGCTCAAATCCAGAACAGATCCAAAACTGGCACCCAGCCTGTTGGTAAAATACAGAACTGCTAGAAAATCAAAAACCTCAGAATCCGTGCAAATGTTCACCCGTTCTGCATTCCTGCGATTCTGGATTTCACTATTTGCACATGTTTCAGTATTCTGTCCCTTCTGGAGTTCCAGAAGTCACCCGCACCGCAGCAGTGGTTTGGGAGCCAGGCAATCAGAGCCCAATCCTCACTGTGTGATTTTGAGAAAGTCACTTTACCTTAAGGCACCCCCAGTCCATCCAGCTGTGAGTGTGCAAAAGTGGGAGATCAGATGACTGAGAAAATGAGATGTTGTAGCTCAGCGGGGTTGTTAGCCTGGGCAAATAAAGATATCAATTATTAATCGATATGTTTATTTACCCAGGCTAACAACCCCACTGAGATACAACATCTAATTTTCTCAGTCGTCCGGTCATTACTTATGAAACGAAATGTAAAAAAGCTGAGAGGAATCAGAGACACGAAATTACTTTGGCATAATTATTTCCTTACTGGCTCTCCTCGCTGTGTGGATCAGGGCATTACTGATGAACAGGAAGGTCACCCCAGGCTCTTAACAACAGTCAACAAACAGTGTCCTTTCCCTGATGATTCCCTTCACAGTAAAGACTGCCCTCAAGAAAGTTCTATCTCCCTGTCACACTATCCTGCTCATTAGCTCGTGTTCCACTGTTGCATCTGGCTACAGTTATCTGCCTCTTGTTCACGCTCTCCCACCCTCCATTACACTGGCACAGAGTCTCTCTCTCTCTCTCATGGGCGTGCTGGTGCCGATACAGCAGGAACACTAGGCGTTTTTCCCCTCACATAAGAAAGTGAAACTGATTTTAAAAGGGTGGGGACGGGTGAGCGCTGCTGCACCCATATGTAGCATCTGACACTGATTGTGTGGGTCCTACCTCTGTTCCACCACCCCCCCCAAAAAAAAATGCAGCATCTTTCATTTGGTTACATTGAATTTATATACTGTTCATGCTCTCCCTGTCCATAATTTGATGTGCTTGATAATGCCCTATTGTATTTAAATTTTGTTTATATTTAAAAAAAAAAAAAAAGTAGCCTGCAAATCCTAAATGAATTATGTCTGTGTTTTGTTGGGGTGTTGAAGGTGTTCATAAATGTGTATGGCCAGAGTAAGGAAACTTACAGTGCCAACTCACCACTTTCTGCGTAACAAATATAATCTCAAAGTTACTTATCAACCAGGGCCTAGACGTGGCACCACCAAAAGTAAGAAAGCTGTAATGAGGTAGAGTACTGTTATCTGTGAACCTGCAGACCCTGGTTTGAATTCCATCACAGACACTTGCCCACAGTTCTTTAACCTCCTCTCTTTTTTTCTGTGCTTAAACTCCTAAGCTTTCCTTAAAGAGCCCCTAACAGCTTTAGGAAAACACTGAAAAAAGTGACATTTTATATATCTCCATCCTATGCCTGTGGTTCAATGGGCAGAGCAACTAAGCATGCCCCCAGTCAGGCCTTAAAAGGCTGCTCCTCCTGATTGCTCCAGGACAGTTTTTCGTTACGGCCAGAGGTGTCACCCCCTCGTTCATTGTCCTCCCCTCTTCTTTGCATCCTTGCTCCATTCGTCTCTCTTGTGGGTCTGCCTTACCTGCCACTCCCCATTTCCTTTCCCTGGGACACAAACCTGTTTCTTCTGCCTGTGCTCATTTCTCCTGCCTGCCTGTTTCTGGTCTCCTACCAACTGCTCGGACCTCACCTGCTGCGTTCCTCCCTGCCCTCCCTCTGCAGCCCACCGGTCTCTACTCTGCTATGCCTTGGCCTGGCTTGCCATCTCCTCACCCTCACATCTGCTGTTTCCCCAGAATGCTATGCATTGGTTTCTGGTGGCCTTCTCCTGCAGTCATCCTCTGCCTCTGCTCCCAGGCGAGCCGGCCCCCGCCCCACCTTGTTTCCCTCTTTGTAGCTTCCTCCCCTGTCTGTCCCTCCCTGCCCCCTCCTTCAGTGGCCTTATACCTTGATAGTGTGTCATTCCTTCCTTCTCTGCCTCATTCATTTCAGGCTTTTCTTTTGCCCTCCGGCCACATCACTAGCATCTCACTGGCGCTTTCGGGGTGTGATGTCACCCGCTTACCAAATGTAGCTCTTCAATTCATGCTGCTCTGCCTTGGAGACCTCCTTCCCCTTAGTTTTTGGATTGCTGCTTTCCCTCCCACCATTCGTCCAGTCCCGGTCACCTTGGGATTCTAATTTCATGCCTCTGCCTTTGTCTACACCCATTAACCCCTCATTCCTGGTTCTGCCACCTCTGTATTTTGCTCCACCTCTTATCTGCCCAGCCAGCATCACTGCCCAGCGTCATCCATTGTTCCTGTCATTATTTCTTTCCACTCCTTTCTGTAGGACTCATAGGCATCTACTAGCCTCTGAATTCGGGCTCTCCTTATTCGCTTCCCAATCCCTGCTCCTCTGTTTACAGGGATAGTGGGGATTTCCCAGGAGCTCTCGGCCCCTCAATTTGCTTATTGCTCATTGTTGGTTTCTCTTCTTGGTTTCCCTGCCTGCCCCACTTGCTCTTCAACTGGGGCCTTTGCTGGCTTGCTGTCCAGCCTTCTTTTGGGGTTTTCCTTCCCTACCTTTCCCCTTTACCATTCATATATTCTTGCCTTTAGTCCTACGTACAGCATGTAATTACTTCCATTCCTGTCGCCAGCTATGGCTGCTGGCGTTACCTCTATTTTATCTCATACTTCTTTCCGCTGCTTGGTATCATGATGCCTAATCTATGGCTTACATGTTTTTCCTACGGTGGGGGACTACATTGTAGCAGTGGGCATCGTGGATCCCGGCAGTGAGAGCAGCTTTATTCTTCCCATCTATATTACTCCATTCTGGCTCACCCTGGCTTCCACAGCTGCTGTATACCAGCCTTTCTGGGTTTTATACAGTCGGCATATCGACTCCAGTCATTCTTGAGCTCACCTCTCCATGTGCAGACTTCGCTGCTCCTTCTCTCTCTTCCTATACTGTCAACGCAGCTCCTACCTATACTCACTCAACTCGTATATCCCTCCACTCCATGTCAACCTTCTTTCATCCTCGAATGTCATTCCTCCTATACCCTACCTGCCATTATACCTAGCATTACTCCTGGTACTTTGTAGCTCACCCATCAGCTGCGGGCTTTGCCTGGCCATTCTCATCTCTTCCACTCGTACAATTCAATCCACTCCTAATTTGACTTCTTAATGCACCCCGGTTGGCATGCACTCCTGTGGTTACTATTTGCAATCTGCCTCCTCCAAACCCACTTCATAGAAACATAGACTTTGATGGCAGATAATGACCGCTTGACTCACCCAGTCTGACCACTTCCCTGCCTATTGGATACGCTGCAGATCCTAGTTAACCAACAGCCTACTTCTTCCTACCTCACACTATAATTGCCTTATGTCAGTCCCATGCATTCTTGAATTCCCCCACTGTTTTTGACCCCATGACCTCCTCAGGAAGGCCATTCCATGCTTCCACCACCCTCTCTCTGAAAAAATAATGTCCTCACATTGCCCCTGAGCTGTCCCCCCCCATCTTGAAACTGTGCCCCCATTCTTGCACATCTCTTTTTCTTAAAGATGCTACCCTCTTGGACTTTGTTGATTCCCTTGAAGTACTTTAATGTTTCTATCATGTCCCCCCATCCCTCCTTTCCTCAAGGGTATACATATTAAGCTTCTTTAGTCTCTCTCTCTTTGTATGGTTTGTGGTGCAGACCCTGCACCATTTTAGTTGCCCTCCTCTGGATTGCCTCCATCCTGTCTTTGTCCTTGTGGAGATGGGGTCTCCAGAACTGCATGCAGTACTCTAGATGGGTTCTCACCAACCATCTGTACAGAGGGATGACAACTTCCTGTTTTCTACTGGTGATGCCTCTCTCTATGCATCCCAGTATTCCCCCAGCTCTCCTTACTGCCTTCTCACATTGCCTGCCTTCATTTAGGTCATCTGATGCAACTACCCCCAAGTCCCTTTCCATTTTTTTGTTGTTAATACCCCCCCCACCACCATCGTGTACTCTTCCCCTGGAGTTTTGTTTCCCAGGTGTATTATTTTATACTTCTTTGCATTGAATCTAAGACGTCATACTTTAGACCATTCCTCCAACCTTGCCAAGTCCCTATTCATCCTTTCCACCCCCCCCGTGTATCAACCCTGTTGCAGATCTTTGTGTCATCTGCAAAGAGGCATACTTTTCCATCCAGTTCCTCTGCAATGTCACGAAGAGAGAGACTGAAGAAGCTTAATATGTATACCCTTGAGGAAAGTAGGGAGAGTGGGGACATTGATAGAACCTTTCAAGTACTCTGCAATGTCACTTATAAAGACATTAAAGAGGACCAGCCTCAGTACTGAACCCTGCGGTACCCCGCTAGTAACCCCCATGTGAAACCCCGCTAGTAACCCCCCTTTCTTTGGACTGGACTCCGTTTACTATTACCCTCTGCGTCCTGTTGTCCAGCCAATATTTTACCCAGGCTGCCACCTGTGGACCCACCCACAGGCTAACTAACTTGTTTATTAATCTTTTGTGTGGGACTGTGTCAAATGCCTTGCCAAAGTCTATGTAGGCCATGTCCACAGTACCTCCCTGGTCTACTACTTTGGTCACCTAGTCAAAGAAATGTATTAGATTCATCTGACATGACCTTCCCACTGTGAATCCATGCTGCCTTGGGTCCTGTGCCCCCGCTGACCTCTAGGTACTCAACAATGCTTTCTTTCAGAAGTGATTCCATCATTCTCCCTACCACTGAGGTCAAACTAACAGGTCAGTAGTTTCCTGCCTCTGCCTTGCTCCCAGGTTTGTGAAGGGGAATCACATCCGCCTTCCTCTAGTCCTCAGGTACCATACCATCCTCTCATGATTTGTTAGAAAGGGTAGTCAGTGGTGTCACTAGTTCTCCCCTTAATTCTTTTAGAATTCTGGGGTGAATCCCATCAGGTCCCATTGCCTTGTCCACCTTGAGTTTTAGGAGTTCTTTCAGGACCCTTTCTTCTGTGGATGGATGGATTGGTATCGACCCTCCTATCCAGAGTGCTTCTATTGTTTGGTTTAGGTACGTCCTCCTCCTCTTCCTCAGGGTCTCCTTCTTTCAGTCCAACCTATTTACTGAGCTACTCATCCAACTTGACCATCCGGGAACAACCCTCATCCAGGTCCCGTGCTACCTTGACTCAACCTATTCTCCACACAGAGGCGTGCCTTCCATGTCCATTACTCCATGGCTCGGGGTTAGCCTGTAGCCGACGGTCTCTCTCTGCACTCACAAAGTCAGCATCTAGAGCATGCAAAGCTCGGACCGGGGTCCTTCTCCCTGGCCCATAGTGGGAATGTCTTTGTTCCGGGTGGACCTTCAGCCTTCACTCATTCCAGCGACACCTCTGGATGTACAATTTATGACTTCAGCTGTAGGGGGTTGGGCTCTCATCGGCAAGGCCCCTTTGGGTGCCCGAGCAGGTTCGGGGGCACCCTCTATGCTATTCTCCCTCTGATTGCCTCTGATTCACCTGGTCTGTTTTGTAGGATTGTGTAGGCCAGTTGAGTGCCTCAGTGGTCATTTCTCTCCTCCTTTGTTTTTGGGCACCTAGTTGTAGAGACATCGCTCACAAACCTCAAAAGCATTCCTGTTAGAAGGACAGAGTGAGAGCTTCCTCCAAATTGGAATCTTTTCCTCTTTCCTTGAACGATATATGCATGTGGAGGCATGCATACGTCATGCACTGTGGGATTCCCCACCCTACTAGCCACCCCTTCCCTGCCTATGCCACCACCTTACCTCCACCTGGTGGTGATGAAACTATGGGAGGGACAGCATCCATCTTAGGACAGAAGAGCTACTGATAGATGGCTCAATCCTGCTCCCACCCTCCCCCTGGCTGGCTCCCCAATGACCTGAGATTGTTCCCAAACCCATGACACGAGGTAAGGCTAGATGCCTAGGTGCACAGTTTTGCACGTTTTTCCATTGAACCCCAACTGCCATGTCTTTGACCACTCCTTGAGTTTCCTAAGATCCTTTTATATTTTCCCAACTCTCTCCTGAGTGTCCACATATTACTGATGTTGGTGCTATCTGCAAAAAGGCATACCTTCCCCTCTAGTTCTTCTGTGAAGATATTGAAGAGGACTGGTCCTAGTACCGAGCCTTGTGGTACCCCTCTGGACACTCTCCCATCCTTAGAATGAGTGCCAAATCCCAACACCCTCTGTCTCTTATCTGTTAACCAGTTTCTAACCCAGTTTATCACATTGGACCTCACTCCTGTGCTGGTCAACTTCCTAATCAGCCTGTTGTGCAGCCCGTGTCAAATGCCTTGCTGATGTCCAGATAGGCCACATCCACTGTCCTCCCTTTATCTGTTTCCCTTGTCACCCAGTCAAAGAAATCTATCAGATTTGTTTGGCATCCATGCTGTCTGTGGTCCGGCAACCCCTTGGATTCTAGATGCTCAACTAGTTTCTATTTCGGTAGGATTTCCATTAATTTCTCTATCACTGAAGTAGGACTGGTCAGTCTATAGTTGCTATCCTCCTCCCTGCTGCCACCCTTTTGTAGAGGGGCCACGTCAGCCCTTCTGTAAGAGTACTTATTTGAAAAGCACTAGCGCTGAATGGATAAATGCATGGGTATAAACTTTTGGTACTGTACTGTAGCTGTAAATTCTCACTGAAAGAATACAAATGCCTGTTCTAATAATGACAGCTTGTTAGTGATGTCATACAAAATTGTATCATCTCAGTCCTAAGTTGCTGCCCAGGAAATAGGATGTTTGAATGTTAAAGTTCAAACTCAGGGCTGTGGTCACGTTCCCTGTAGTGTTCTAACGACAGATTTATTTTTCTGCTGAAGTTGAAAGGACACTGTCAACTCCCTTGGGCCTCAGAGTGTCTCTAGTTTAAGAAACACATTTTATGATTGGTCTCATTCTGTAGATACTGTTGATGTAGCTCGTAGTTTGAATCTGCTTCCTTTCTCTTTTCTTTTTAAAAGTGAAAAAGAGACTGCCTACCATACCGGTGTTATCACACAAAAGCATATTTGCATACAGTATTGATTAACTCCTGCTGCATCTTTCCAGGACTTGAAAACACCCCCAACACAGTCTAGCCACTCATGGTGCAGTGGGAGGAGAGGGAACTATTGCCTCATGAGTGGCTGCACTGCTTGGGGGTGTTTCTAATGTTCAGCAAGTGTGCAAATTATTTATTTGATAACAGGGTATGAACACTGGTCCCAGGGACCATTATTAGGCATGGCCCAAGCCATCTAGATGGCACATACAGCACATGATGAGATAAGGAATACATGAGCATTTGCATTGCACAGATATATAAGGTTCAGAGATAATGTACAGATACAATGAACTTCAGAAATAAACTATCTAAAAGACATACAGTAATACACGCATAAACAGTTAAAAAATACAAAAAGAGCAATTTCAGTATACAATTACAACAATAAGCAAAGTTCAGCTACCAAATGAGACCATAAAACATAGTATAAGCACCATTAACCAGGGTGCAAACAGGGAGAGTTAGAATAAATAAGAAGAAGGAGCATCATATAAGCGTAGGCAGGGGAAACTACAGTCCCACCAGTCAGATTTATAGACACGTCCCATCAGAAAAGGACCTTTTTGGCCCATCGAGTCTGCCCTTTCTTTTTCTTTACATACCCCCTTCCCCCTTAGATTCTCCCCTCCGTACCCTAGACAGTCCCTTGTGGTTGTCCCAAGCCCTCTTGAATCCCTCCAGTGTTCCTGCCTCCGCCAACTCCTCCAGCAGACTGTTTTAGGGTGCCACCACCCTCTCAGTAAAGTAATGTCCCCTCACATTACCTTTAAACCATCCCCCTCCTCCACCCTCAGTCCATACCCTCTAGTTTTTGTGCCTACCCTCCTTGTGAATAAATTCCCTCCCACTTTATTGAGCCCCTTCACATACTTGAATGTGTCTATCATATCCCCCCTCTCCCTTCTAGTTTCCAGCAGGTACAGATCCAACACCCTCAACCTCGCTTTGTATGGCTTTTCCCTTAGCCTACATACCATCTTTTTGGCCCTTCTCTGTACTCTTTCCATGGCATCCATGTCTTCGCATAGATGAGGTCTCCAGAACTGAATCCCATACTCCAGGTAGGGCCTCATCATGTAACTGTAGAGTGGCATCAGCACCTTCCATCTTCTGCTGGTTATCCCTCTCCCTATGCACGCCAGCATTCTGTTTGCTTTGCCTACTGCCTTGCTGCATTGGGTTACTACCTTAAGATTATCTGTGATTATGATACCTAGGTCCTTTTCATGCTCAAATGACTTTATTGCCTCCCCTCCCAGAGTGTATTTTGCCCTTGGATTATTTCTTCCTGTGTGCATCACCATGTACTTCCTGGTGTTGAATTTTAGCTGCCGTGTTTCCGACCACCCCTCCAGCAACCTGAGATCCTCCCTCATAGCTTCCACTCCCTTTGGGGAATCCACCCTGTTGCAGATCTTTGTATCGTCTGCAAAAATGTAACCCTTCCCCTGTAGTTTCTCCACAATATCACTGACTTAGATATTAAACAGCATGGGCCCCAGCACCGACCCCTTGGGGACCCCGCTCATCACCCTCATGTCTCCTGAGTGCATCCCATTTACTACCACTCTCTCGCTTCTACCCATCAGCCAGTTCTCTGCCCACCTTGTTATTTTTGGTCCCACCCCCAAGTTCTTCAGTTTGTTTACCAGCCTTTTGTGGGGCACAGTATCAAAAGCCTTCCTCAAGTTCAGTCCCCCTTCCCCGATCGACTACCTTCATCACCTCATTGAAGAACTCGATCAAGTTCATCTGACATGACCTCCCCCATGTGAAGCAATGCTGATGGATGCCTTGCAGCCTTGCAGATGGCACTCACTGATTTGTGGGGTGAGGAGCCGCCAAGGGACTGGTTAGTAGAGGTCAGGAGTTGCAACTGCAGTCAGGGTCGATAGCGGGGAGTATTTGTAGTGTGCCTTGAATATCTGGGGGGGGGGGGACACTGATGAATAATGTTCAGCTGGGAGGGCATTCCAGAGCTTAGGGGCAACGTTAGAGAAAGATTTCTACCCCATTTCTGTTGTGGACCTGAGACAGGCGAGAATGCATTGGGAAGTCCCTATGGGCCTGAGAGGAGAGCCACCCAAGCGATGAGTAGAGGGTGCACTGGTTGGTGTTATAGGGGGCTAGGGTGGGAGAAGAGTAGAAGGCAATAAGAGTAGATCAAGGATTTAAATCAAAACATGGTTGGCTGTAATTACACTGTTAGGATGCATTTCAGTTCTGTTCAGAAAGGAGGCAGATAAAACAACCAGCAATATCAATGAATTTTAGAGAAGGCAAGCAATCACTGTGCAGTGTGGGTTTTCAGCTAGAAGTAATATGATGCAAAAAGGGTTGACAGTGTTACTTTAAAATAAAATGTTTCCTAGAGTTTATGTTGTAATTTTATTTAGTATTTCAATACTCTGAGTTAGTTTATCTAGTTTTTAGTATATTTTGTTGTTTTTAACAGTCTTTCTCTGTTCCGCTCCAGTTCCTGAAACCAAGAAAACCATGGTTTACATTGGTTCCTGGTTTGGGTTTCTGATATTTTTAACTGCTAAAAATAAAATATTGTTTGCTTTAAACTGGCTATAGTTTAAAAGAGTTGTACTTTTATGAAATGTACAACCACTGTAAATGTACTTGGCTCCCTTTTCTGTCAAATTGGAAAGACAGAAAGGCCTAAGAGGAAACAGGCGCCACGGCTCGGAGGGATTGAAAGTGAATCTTGGGAATTGCTGGGGCAGCAGAATGGGAGGGAGAGCCAGATATCACTATTCTGATTGGGCAGAAGTGACTAGTGGAGTGCCCCAGGGATCAGTTCTGGGACCCTGTTTATTCAACACATATGTAACATCTATTCAGTATCAGAATGAAAATGTATGGCTAACAAAATTTGTAAATGACTGCAGGGTAGGGGTTGTAATAAAGAATGGAGAAGGATCAGGGGCTCTACAGCAAGCACTGAACCACATGTACAATTGGACTGTCAAATCCCAATTATACCTAAACAAGGAAAAATGTGCGGTAATGCACATGGCAAGGAAAAATCTGACACACTCATAAAATATAAATGGGAACACCTTAAAAACAGTCATGGAAGAAAAGCATCTGGGGATATTCATCTCACAAGATATGAAATTCTCCTCTCATTGTGTCTGTCTCAAAAAGAAAACAAAGTTTTAAACTGTATTTTTAGACACATTAACAGCATAAGTAGGAATGTAATAATACCCCTATATACTTCTCTGATGAGGCCAATCCTTGTGTATGGCTCTCAGGTATGGTCTCCATACTGTAAGAGTGAGATTGCCATGCTCGGGAGAATTCAGAAAAGAGCTACAAGGGGAATACAAAATCTAAAAGGAATGGATTACAAAAACAGGCTTAGGGCCCTAGAGTTGTATCTCTTGGAATACAGGAGAAGGGGAGATCTGTGTGTGGTGCACAAGGGCTGGACAGACAATCAATTGTGGGAAGACCTGGGCTTGGAGTCAAGGGAACAAGTGCTAAACACTCAGGCCTACCCACTACAGCTAAAGGACAGAAAACCTAAGCTGCAGAAAAGCCAGATGTGGTGCAAAGAGTGGCATATACACCTGGAACAGATTACCCCTAGAGGTAGTAACCAGTACAACCACAAACATGTTTAAACTGAAACTGGATAAACATGAAAGGGAATTAGGAAATTTATTTATTTGTTTATATTATTTTCTCTGCCACCGCGGACCCGGCATGGGCTGTAACCCCTCCTTCAGAGGGGTACATCCTCCGGCCTTCTTAGGCCATCATGGGTCCTGCCAGGTCCTGGAATTTTTCCATTTTTCTCCCATGCCCAAGTCTGTGCAATGGGCAGGCAGGTCATCTCCACCTCCGTGAAGGCAGCTAATCTCCCTAGACATGGGCCAACCCCTTGCATGGCTGCATGCATGTGCAGAGCCACAGCCACCACTAGGTGTCGGCTGACAGCGCGCAGTGCAAATCCTCCCACCCCAAGAAAGGAGAGCAGTCTTCTGGATGCTTGATCCTTTCTCTCCTGGCTGACCCCTGAGTGACCCAAATCTGTTCCCGAACCCAGGTCACCGGCGTGGTGCGAGGTAAAGCATCCAACGCCTCAACCCTCAGCGCCACCGGGCCAGCTAGGAAATATTTTTAACGTTTAGGCATAATGTAACAGGTGAGCCAAATGGACAAAAGTCCTTATAGTGATCTGAAATCATCTACGATACCTATAATACTGTCCACCTGGGGACAAATGACCTTGCTAAGGATGAGGTTAGGGTAGTGCAAGAGGAGTTCTGGGAAATGGGGAGCAGTCCTAGGCAGGTAGCACACTGCTCAGCTGTCCTTTCTAAGGTGTTGCTGCTCACGACGGGGCAGGGTTCTCCGCACCAGGAGCTCAAAGCTTGGTTGAAGGAATTGTGCAGAGAGGAGGGGTTCGGCTTCTCTGGGGACTGTGGTCCCACCTGGAAGGATATATGCCTATATAGGGGAGATGGTCTGCATCCATCCAGAAAGGGGACCAAGGTCCTCAGTGAATGGTTTAAATGCTTCATCAGCAAGCATTTAAACTAGCGGTGGAGGGGTGGTGGAAGGAGGCAGGGAGAATCAAACAGCCCCCCCCCCAAAATGTGGAAGTGGTGAGTAGGCAGAACCCTAAGGGAAGGAGGGAAAACCCCCAGAGGTACCAGAAAAGGGGAAACATAGAAACATAGAAGGTGATAGCAGAAGAGGACCTCAAGGTCCATCTAGTCTGCCCATCGTGTATAGATTAGGCTAGGCAAGGCAAATTTTAATTTTCCAGGCGCCCAATCCCGGAGGCTCCGGGCACTGTACACAAACAATGCAACTATCAAATATTAAAATTGTCATCAGTAAAACAGACCACAGCAGTTAAATAAATAAGATCTGATTAAAACAGTACTAGCATGAGCCATTCAGATCTAAAATATAAAATACAGTGTCCGGGAAGGTGAGATTAAATAGGTGGGTCTTGCGGCGGGCCTTAAATACCTCCACTGAAGGGGTCTCCTGTATAGACGGTGACAGCGTCCTCCACCTGGCTGGCAGCCAGAGTAGTTCATGCAGCACCAGGGTAACGTGGCAGTACTTAGACTGCCCAGTCAACAATCTGCCAGCTGCGCTCTGCACGAGCTGCAGCCTGTGAAGGATACCTCCCGAGACCCCGAGGTAGAACGCGTTACAGTAGTCAAGCTTTGATGTCATGAAGGCATGTACCAAGGTGGGGAGGACCAGGGCAGAACTAGGGGCTTGATTCTGGTGATATTCCTAAGATGATAAAAGCTTCAAATGTTAATCCGCTGTCAAAGGTCACACCAAGATCTCGCACCCTAGAGGAGGCCTTCAAAGGCACAGATCCCAGGAACAAGCCTATCTCTGCATCTGAGGCCCGCCTATCACGCTCTGTTTGACTCTACCACCAGTACCTCCATCTTATCGGGGCTCAGTCGCAGCCAGCTGAAGGCCATTCAGTCATTGATCTTGGCAAGACATACATTTAGCACTTCCACCACATTCAATGTACCAGGGACAAAGGAAAGATACAGCTGGGTATCATCCGCATAGAAATGAAAACCCAAACTGTACTTTTTAATGAGCTCACCCAGGGGCAGATTATACACAGCAAACAACATTGATGACAAGACTGAACTCTGGGGAACTCCACATGATAGGAGGCTAGGGGAGGATGAGGAATTCATGAGAAAGGACTGAAACCAGCAGATGACAATGCCAGTGAGTCCACAGAATTCTCTCAGGCAGTCAAGCAACACACAGTAGTCACAGTAAGTGCCTTTCTCAAGCAACTGGTCATGGAACCAACTCAGCAGAAGGCAATACTGGACCTTGTGCTCACAAACAGGGACAGTGTGATGGGGGTAACAGTGGGGGAGCACCTGGGGAACAGTGACCACCAGTCATTGTGGTTTGAAATCACAGAAAGAGCAGAACTAAACCACACAAAAACACGTAACCTGGATTTTAGGGGGGCAGACTTTGGGAAAATGGGGAGATACTTGAAAGAGGCATTAAGGGGGAATGGGACAGGAATCAGGGGTTGAGGAACAGTGGGCAGTATTTAAAATGGGGATTACAAGAACAACAGAATTATGCATTAAGCAGGTTAGCAAGAGGAAAAGGAAGAGGAACTATTATGGTTTTCCAAAGAGGCAGCAAAGAAAGTGAAAGCCAAAAAGATTGCATTCAGGCAATACAAAAAGACACAGGCAAAGGGATAGGAGAAGTACCAGAGAAGCAAAGGGAGGCAGGAGGTCAGTAAGGGAAGCCAAAGCTCAGACAGAAGAAACACATTGCAAAATCAGTGGGTAGAGGGACAAAACCTTTTACAGGTACATAAGTGAAAAAAGAAAGGCAAAGGGAGGTATAGTGAGACTGAAGGGGAGGATGGGGGCCACGTGGAGGATGACAACAGTAAAGCTGACATATTGAACAGGTATTTCTGCTCAGTCTTTACTGAGGAAGAGGAGGGTAATGGGTCTGAAGGGAGTACAAGGGGTGAGAATGGTGCAGAAATGGACACAAGTCCCTTTACACGAGAAAGGGTCCTGAAGGAACTGGAAGTAATAAGAGTTGATAAAGCAATGGGGCAGATGGGTGCACCCCAGGGTCCTTAAAGAACTAAGAGAGGTGGTGGCTGAACCTCTGTCTATCCTGTTTAGCCGATCACTAGAAACAGGGGAGGTAGCCAAAGACTGGAGGACAGCAGATGTAGTTCCCTTATACAAAAGTGGGAACAAAGAGGAAGCAGGGAACTACAGACCAGTCAGCCTCACCTCGGTAGTGGGGAAGATCATGGAAGCACTACTGAAGGAGAGATTGGTGGAACATCTGGTTGTCAATGGATTACAGGACACAAGGCAGCATGGTTTCACCAGGGGAAGGTCATGTCAGACCAACCTCATTGAATTTTTTGACTGGGTGACTAGGGAGGTGGATCAGGGGAGGGCAGTGGGCATGGCCTATCTGGACTTCAGCAAGGCCTTTGACACTGTGCCACATAGAAGACTATTACACAAACTGGGGAATGTGGTTGTGGGCAGGACAGTAGTGTGGTGGGTAGGTAACTGGCTGGGTGGCAGGACACAGAGGGTGGTGGTAAATGGCTGTCACTCCACAGAGGGAAGAGTGACCAGTGGGGTACCACAGGGATCAGTGCTGGGACCGGTCCTATTCAACATCTTCATTAGTGACATTGCGCAGGACCTAGAAGGCAGAATTTTACTGTTCGCTGATGACACAAAGCTCTGTAACAGAGTAGACACACCAGAGGGTGTAGCTAGAATGAGAAGGGACCTGCAGAAACTTGAAGAATGGTCAGGGGTTTGGCAGTTGAAATTCAATGCAAAGAAGTGCAAGATAATGCATATGGGGCACAAAAACCCTGGCACAATATATCAGTTGGGGTGAGGATATAGCATGCACCAAGCAGGAAAGGGATCTTGGGGTTATCATCTCCGATGACCTCAAGGTAGAGAAACAGTGTGACAAGGTAGCAGGTAAAGCAAATAGGATGCTGGGATGCATAGGCAGGGACATCACCAGCAGGAAAAGGGAGGTCATAATTCCACTATACAAGACACTAGTGAGGCCCCACCTGGAGTACAGTGTACAGTTCTGGAGACCATACCTACATAAGGACATAGACAGGGTAGAGAAGGTTCAGAGGAGGGCAACAAAGATGGTGCATGGATTGCATCACAAGTCCTATGAAGACAGGTTGAAGGAACTGAACATGTACTCTCTGGAGGAGAGGAGGGAGAGAGGGGATATGATAGAGACATACAAGTACCTTACAGGGAGGAACAGGGCGCAGGAATACACTATTATTAAGCGAAAAAGATGTTCTAGGACTAGAGAGCATGGGATGAAGTTGGAGGGAGGACGATTCAGAGGAAACGTGAGGAAGAATTTCTTCACAGAACTGGTGGTGGACAAGTGGAACACCCTGCCAGAGGAAGTGATGGGGGCTGAAATAATCACGGGATTTAAGAATGCATGAGATAGACATAAAGGAATTCTGGAGGTCAAGGGTAAGGGGCAACATACTTCTAGGAAAACATAAACTGAACTTACAAGCTCAAATGGGCAGACTGGGTGGGCCATAGGCCCTTATCTGCCGACACTGTCTATGTATCTATGTCTACTGTGTCAAAAGCTGAAGAGAGATCAAGGAGAATGAGAATTGTCCCCTCCACTCGATCTCTCGCCCTGAGGAGGTCATTATGCACCCGAATTAATGCGGTTTCCATGCTATGCCTTGCCCGAAACCCCGACTGGAAGGTCTCATACAAATCAAGGGCCGCAAGGTGTGCCTCAAGCTGAAGTGCCACACCCTTCTTGACAACCTTCCCTAAAAATGTGAGGTTGAAGACTGGATGGTAATTCGCCTTAACATCGGGGTCCAAAGATGGTTTCTTCAGAAGGGGCCTAACCAATGCCTCCTTCAAGGCATCTGGGAAGACCTCCTCTGAGAGCGAGCACCAGATAATCAAGGCAAATACCAGACCAACGGTGTCAACACATCTCATTAAGAAATGAGTCAGCACCTGGTCCGGTTCACAATATGTGTGCCTCAGTCTGAGAACAATCTGAGTGACCTCTGTTGCCTCCACTGATTTGAACTCCCCCCAAACCAGGTGGAGTGCTGTCTGGATGCCCAAGGTGACCGCTGTCAGCCATGTTATGGCTCACTGGCAGTACACCCAACCAGATGGCGGTCACCCTGTCTGACAAGAAGTGAGCAAACTGTTCACACAATGCGTCGGAAAAGCTTTCTTGGGCTGTAGACAGGCAGGATATAAAAGCCTGTCCACAGTCTGAAAAAGTAAGGTTGGTCGATTCCTCCCAGCAGCAATCTCCCTGGACAGGAATGCTACCTTCTTACGGTGATTGCCCCCTGATACTCACCATAATGGGAGTGCAGGGCCAGTCTGTCCTTCTCTGACCTGGACCTCCGCCAGCAGTGCTCTAACCTCCGATGCAAAGTCTTCATCACCTTGAGCTCCCTGTCAAACTTAGGGGGCTTCAAGTGAGAAGATTTGGGTCATACATGGATTGGTGCGAGAGAGTCGAGTGCTGCCGACATCACCTCATTATAGGCAGAGACGGCTTCACCCATACCCCCTATGCAAGCACTACTCCACTTACACAGCAGCAGTTCCACTTCTCTACTCCAGCTCATGACTCCCCTCCCAGTGCATCCTAGCATGCCACTGGCTTTAAGTGCTGCCTTCTTGCATTGTCTGCTTACTTTCAAGTCATCTAATATTAAAACCCCCAGATCATGCTCTTGGCTGGTCATTGCTAGTCTTTCTCTTCCCAAGTAGTACTCCCTTTTTGGGGTCTATCTTCCTATGCACATGACTATGCACTTTTTGACATTGAAATTCAGCTGCTATGCTCTGAACCATTCCGCCAGTTTCTTTAGGTCTTTAGGAAAAGCAGAATGGTAGAAAAAAAAAGAGGGATAGGAATGAAGTATAGTCTAGTACGGCTATATCCCAGGCATAGCTTTCCTTGCATTCATTGCACCATGACTCAGTAATAGTGACAATGTTCAGATCAGCCTCTACCATTATGGCCACTAGGTCTGAGATTTTATTTCCCAGACTATAATTATTTGTGCACATGGCCTTCTATATTCTGCTACTACCCCTCCTATCAGCTCCCCTTTTTTATTCCTGCCTACTCTCCTTACCCCCCTTGCAATACCCACACTAGATAGATCAGATAACTATTCCCCACCCTGTTATCCCCTCTTTTGAATGATTCCATTGTGTTTATCCCAAGTGTTTTTGAACCCCTGGACCATTTTGACCCCCACAGTCTGAGGGTAGGTTGTTCCAGGGGTCTACCACCCACTCCATGAAGAACTTTCTAACATTGGTCCTGAACTTCCCCCTTTCAGTCTAAAACTTGCTGTGCTCTGCCTCTGTTGTAAATTGCTCTTGTGGTACTGTATGATTGTTACAATATGTTTGACTGTTCAAGTAAGTTATTGTGTGATTGTGGTTTTAGGCTGTTTGCTTTTGCGTGTGGTGCAGGCTTCCTCCACTTACACGTGTACTTGTCAGAAAATAAGCACTGTCATTTTAAATGGTCCACATAACTTTGAGTAGTTGGTGAGAGGGAGCACGCTCTGATGATTTATTTTTATTTATTGGGTCATCGGTTTACAGACCTTTGAGTCAAAGACTCATTTACAAAGGCACCTCGTGAAGACAGCAATACATCACAGCAAACAAAAGAGTATAGTACATAATGCTTAGAATAAAAAAGCAACCAGTGTTACAGGAATTCACTGGTGGTACAAGCTTGGTAATAGGTAGACCACAGTAGTCATAATATAGGTACACGAGTACCACGTCAGGTAGCAACCAGAGATATTTTATTACATTAGTCAGCAGATATTGCCTGAGACCTCAGGCATATACAGCAAAAGTAGACTGGGCAAACCCAGCCTAGGGGTGAGGGTAAGGGGCAGGTGGGGGATTATGTGCAGTTGCAGCAGCGAGTGCTTGTCAGATGGCTTCTGAAGGAGGCCCTGAAAGCACCAAGCTTAATGGAGTCAGCAATGCTGGCTGGGAGGGAATTGAACCAGGAGGGAGCCTGACAGCAAAAGGATCTCTGGGCCATAGAGGTCCTTACCCTGAGGACAATACGGGAGGTTTTGACAGTGCTGTGGGTGGAGACTGAGGGGGAGGCATGCTGCAGGGAGGTGGTGACCCCGGGGGGGAGAGCCCTAGCAAGGTCTTTTTTACAAGAAAGCAGGTTTGAAAGCGGAGACTTTCTTCAAGGTTGAGGAAGTTGGTGGTGGAGTACAGCAGGCATGTATGGGTGCACATAGGGGCTACCAGCATTAGCCTGCAGGCCTTGTTTATAGAGAGCTGGATTCTTGTAAGTGCAGTGTTGTCGGCTACAGCATAGGTGGGCAGCCCATAGTCAATTAGCGGCTGGACAGAGGAGGTGATTGCCAATCTAAGGCCTTTTGTGGTAGGCAGTCCCTATGGTGGTATAAAAGTCCAATCCTGACATTAGTGGCAGCAGAAAGGGCATTGATATGGGAATGGAAGGAGAGTGCCAAATCAAAGGTAATGCCCCTATACTTGTAGGAGGAAACCTGCTCAATGGGGTTTAGTGTACTAGGCAGTATCATCAGAGGGGCACCACTGGCTTTGCTTTGGCGATGCGAGAAGAGCATAGCTTTGGTCTTTTTTAGGTTCAGGACTAGCCTTCGTGATGTGAACCAATGCTCAGCTCTATCAAAAGCTTGTTGGAGGGTGGCTTGGAGTGTGTTGGTGTTGGGGTCAGAGGTGAAGAGCACAGCGTCATCCGCGTAGAGGTGGATCTTACTTGGGCTGGCCAAAGGAGGGAGTTGAGGTAGAGACTGAAGAGGAGAGGGCCTAAAATGGAGCCCTGGGGAACCCCAGAGTGGACAGGTAGTGTGTCAGATAGGGTGCTATTGATTTTTACACTCTGAGTTCTGGCAGAGAGGTAGCTGGTGAACCATGCAAGGGGGCCGGGGGAGAAACCAAGGCATCTGAGGGAGTCAAGCAGGAGGGGATGGCAAACCACGTCAAAGACTTTGGAGAGGTCAATGAACACGGTACCGGCAGGACTTCTGGCATCAAGAGCAGAGTGCAGGAAGTTGGAGAATTCAAGTAGCGCAGCTGTGGTGCTGTGACCTGCATGAAAGCCATGCTGTTCACGGCACAGGATATTGTGCATGTCCAGGTATTCGGCAAGCTGGTTGATGACCTAATCACAGTTGATACATAAGTGCACTTCCTCCTTTCATGCCATCTTGGCGTCTAGCATGCTGCTATTTCATTTTGTGGATTTGTGCCCATTTTCTTTTTACCTCATTAATGCTTTAGCATAATTGTGCATGGCATCTAGGTGTTTTAGTACCAGTTGGTTTAAGCACTTTGGTTTCTTGCAAGTTTGCACCACGGGATTTGAAAGGCATGCTCCGTTTCAATGTTCTCAGTGTTAGCACTGCACTAAGCACTTTACCAGCACTGCAGAACTTTCTTATGCAGGAGTGCATAGAGATGAGTTATACTCTATGTGGGTGAGTGTTCTGCTCTTTTTTTGGCATTTCATTGTTGCTATTGTTTTTGTTTGTAATAAAGGTATTTATTGGTCTATTTAGAATGTGTCTACACACTCATTACAAACTGCCTGAGTGCTGACCTCATAGAAAGCAGACTTGTTTGCTTTGGTTTGTGTGGACAATACTTAGCATATACTAGTTACAGTAGGTGGTCACTGCTCTCTTCTGGTCACAACTATAAACTTGCTGTTTTAATGTCAGGGGAGCATGACAGCTTTGCAGCCATGTAAACTTTAAAATTCTAAAGTAATGCAATCTGTATGACTCAGTTATACACCCTCTAGAAGAAACATCATTACTACAGTAAGTAATATTTTCATTGGTGCTATCATCAGGGTCCCTGCTCCCTCTAGGAGAAGAATCGGCTGCCTAAGTGTATGTATTGGTAGGTGGTCCCAGCGCATCAGAGGACCATTTGTGGCAGGGTTCAGGGCAAGTATCATCTGACATTTCAGGCTGGCATTTCCTAGTTCTTCAAAGACTCCCCTCCCTTCTCATGCTGGTGCATCATACTGTGGCAGGACCTGACCAATGACGTGCAGTCACCCATCCTAACAGTACCATGATGATAACTGTCACAAGGGGTGCTGAGGCAGCAGGTGATCCCTGTCCCGTCCCTCCCTGGAGCCTGAAAATGTTGCCTCCACAGCTTCCCCTGGACTCCACCAGCCCACTGTGGGAGTCTGACTTGGGATGTAATTCCTCATCTCCTGCATGCTAGCACAACACATTATTCCCAGTGCCAGCAGATCAAGCCCACCTGGACAGGTTTCAATAGACCTACAGTCTTTCTTCTGTTTGTGTGTTAAAAAGTATTTAATCTCCACTTTATTTTAACCACTTATCTTCTTGACTTCTGCATGACGTCCTTGTATAAGTATGTAAAGATGTTGTCACAAAACTGCATATAATTAAATGAGGAAAGAACACTACAGTTCTTATAATCATTTATGTCTTACAGGCCTAATTACATTTTTGCTCCTTGGTAGGCAGTCTTAATATGTGCATGTACTGAGCCACCAATACTCTCTTCCCACACACTAAGCATGTCACCTTGACCACATCCAGCCTTCAATGGCACGAGTGTGCTCCCAGATCTTGTTCTCCCATCTGATAATGAAAGGTTCCATACTAATATCGCAATTTTTTTTTTAAACAAAATCTGACATTGTAGGAGAAGGAGAACCGGGAACTGCTGGAGAACTACCGTAAAGTCACCACACAAGCTGAGAAGTGGGAAACCAAAGCTCACCAAGTAGAGGGAGAAAATAGTTCCATCAGACTGGAGTTTCTAACTGCCGAATCTGAGTGTCGCAGAATGAAGGAGAGAATTGAATCACTAGAAAAAGGAGTGCAGGAGGTAAGAAGCAGTGCAGAATGCCAATGGTCTGAAGTTTTACTTAAAAATGTACCTAACCTGAAGAATTTTCTTAAATGTTGCCATTTGATCACCACTTTAATATTTAAAAAGAGAAGCATTTAAACTAGAACCTAAGGGGGAGAATGGGAATGCTCCCAGGTCTCTGACAGACGAATCCACGTCAAATAGCCTGAAAACAGGTAAGGTACTATCTTTGAACGCTAGGTCATTGCATTTAGTTAAAATGGCAGAATTGGAGGCTTAATGTAGAATGATAAACTTAGTCATAATATCTATAATGGAAACATGGTGGGACTCTAACTCCTTGTGGTTGAAAGAGATCCCTGGATTTAAAGTCTACCACAAGGACAGAGTTGACCAAATAGGGGGAGGAGTCTGCCTCTATCATAGGGATGACATCCCTTCCTTTTAACTTCCCTATACCACAACAACTGAAAGCATATGGGTAAACATTCAATTTAAAGGACAACCACAGATACTTGTAGGTACATACTTTAGGCCCCCATTGGCAGACCTTGATTATACATCAACATTAATTAATGGCATTTCAGTTCTGGCCAATGAAGGCAATGTCATAATTCTAGGGGATTTTAATATGCCCCAAATTGACTGGACTTCCCTAACTGGTAGTACCCTCCTCCTGTACTCGTCCATCTTCTTCATGTAATTCTCTGTCTTCTCCCCAAACAGAGAATTACCAATTACAGGAAAATCCATGTCCTTAGCCTGGGTATCCTGTGAGAGGCTAGTACATCTGAGCCAAGCCATCCTCCGAAGAGCCACAGATGTAGCAATGACTCTTGATGATACATCATTGGGAGCCTACAGCAGCATGAAACTATATTTTCGATGCCTCAGTCCCATCTGCAGCCACCTGCTCCAGCTCCTTGGCAAGCTGGTCGGGGGCCTGTTTATTTATTTTATTTATTTAGTTGTTTAACCAGGTATAGCACACTAAGCTGAAAGCTTTTTTACAGGAGCGACCTGGGAGCACAAGGAGGTTAAGTGACTTGCTCAGGGTCACACAGTATGCAAGTGGAAGCTGTGGGATTCAAACCCAGGTCTGGTCTGCTGGATGTCACCAGATTTGCAGCTCAGAGCCTTAGACCACTGCGCTATACTGCCTCCCCATACTGTTTAGCAAGAGCCAGCACAGTGTCCCACCTGGACTTCTGGTACCTGGCTGTATAGGCCATATAGTTAGCCTGCCTGAGTCCCAAAGATGCTGCCATGTATTGTTTCTTTGCCATGGCATCAATCTTCCTGGAGGCCTTGTCTGGGGGGTGTGATGCCAAGGGAATGTTTGCCTTATCACAAGCAGCAGCCTGCACAACCCCAACATGGCTGCATTGCTGAAAAAGGAACTCCGTGTCTGAGCCTGAGAGAGTATACCTCTTGTCCATTCGTCTGTCCACAGGTATAGAATTAGGAGACTTAAGAATTTTTTGTGTCTGTTTCCCAAAGGATTTGTGGAGGGGAACAGACAGTCTCCTGGACTCTGGGATGTCCATCATCTCAACATAATCAGGCTCTTCCTGATCCTCTACAGCTTCCTCCACAGTAAGCTGGAGGGTATCAGCTACTTTTTTGTACAACATGTAGTGTGAAGGGGACTCAGAAAGCCTAGCAGGAGAAACACCTGAAGGTCTGTCTGGGGAGATGTCCAGGTCAATAGGCACATCCAGACTTTCACCATCACCATAATCATCCTCCTCCTCTCCCTCCTCCTCCTTCTCTGGTTCATAAAATTCTTCTAAGGTATAATCCAGAACCGTGGGAACTGACCGAACCGAGCCCCTGCCAGATGGTGCCGGTTCAGTCGGAACCGAACTAAGTGATTGCACAATCCTTATCGCCTTGGCTATCTCATCGGCGGTCGGAGTATGAAATTCTGGGTCCGAACCGGTCGATTTGTCTTTTCTTTTTCTTTTTATTGGAACTGATGCCTCAGAATCAGCTCTCCTTTTGCCTGAAGAAGTATCGCCCTGGTCAGAGGGCACTCCTTCTGGTTCGGTCAGAACCGAACCGGGCTGGCCATCCAGGTCAGCGGACTTCTCGGCCTCCCTTTCCCTCAGTCTACCTAATCTCTTTTCCAGAGTAGATTTGGGAAAATTCTTGCAAATTTGGCAGTCTGAATCGAGGTAGTCAAACCCCAGACAATAAACACAGGTGGTGTGGGGATCAGCCTTGGCAAAGACCTCCCACACACACTGCAGTGTTGAAACCCAGGGCCTGTTTTTTTTTTGTTGCTTCAGACATGGCCAGTCCTAATCAAAACGTACCCTTTTTTTGGCAATCCGCCAGGCAAGACTCCCCTATCAGTTCCTGACCGTGTCACGGGTCTTGGGAAAAACGTAATTAAATCCATTTTTTTTAGAACCGATATGGACCAGTTACCACACTCTAAAGTAAGTACAAGTTTTTTACCTCAACTTGATCGGTTTAGCCGAACCGATCCACAGTTTACAAGTTCCACATAGAAACAAAACAAAAACCTATCTAGTACTCACTGTACCACAGACAGAGACTTGAACCAACTAAGTGGAAACAGCAATTTGGTAGAAACTGACCAAAAACCGACACTTCAACTGATTTTTTGAACCAAGCAGCAGGAGAAATCTCTGGAGCGACTGTTCAGTGAGGCGGAGTAAAGAATCTGACGGTTGCAGTTTGGATAGCAGCAGACAGGGGCTTCGGCCGAGCTCGTGGTGAACATTCTATGCTAGGCATAGAAAATGTAACTCCTTGTTCTCTGGGGCAGTTGAAAGGTAGGACCTACCTGCCTATGTCAGAATACAGCAAGACTTCATGTTGTTTGAAGCAGGAAACTACAGACCTGTTAGTTTAACCTCAGTGATAGGGAAAATGATGGAATCACTTCTGAAGGAAAGAACTGTTGAGTACCTAGAGGCCAGAAGGGCACAGGACGCAAGGCAGCATGGATTCACAGCAGAGAAGGTCATGCCAGAGGAATCTAATAGATTTCTTTGACTGGGTGACCAAAGTAGTAGATAAGGGAGAGGCTGTGGACATGGCCTACCTGGACTTTAGCAAGGCATTTGATACAGTTCCACACAAAAGATTAATATTCAAGTTAGCCAGCCTGGGAGTGGGTCCCAAGATGACAGCCAGGGTAAAGAATTGGCTGGAGAATGGGACACAGAGGGTAATAGTAAATGGAGTCCACTCTGAAGAAAGGGGGGTTACTAGCGGGGTACCGCAGGGTTCAGTATTAGGGCCGGTCGTCCTCAATGTCTTTATAAGTTACATTGCAGAGGGACTGAAGGAAAAGTATGTCTCTTTGCAGATGACACAAAGATCTGTAACAGAGTTGATGCATAAGGTGGGGTGGAATGGATGAGAAGGGACGTGGAAAGTTTAGAGGAATGGTCAAATATATGGCAGCTTAGATTCAATGCTAAGAAGTGCAAGGTAATGCACCTGGGAAACAAAAACCCAGGAGAAGAGTACACAATGGGGGGTGAGATACTAACAACAACGAAAATGGAAAGGGACCTGGAGGTAGTCATATCAGATGACTTAAAGGTGGGCAAGCAATGTGAGAGGGTAGTAAGGAGGGCTGGGGGGATACTGGGATGCATTAGAAGAGACATCATCAGTAGAAAACAGTAAGTTGTTATCCCTCTGTACAGACAGCTGGTGAGACCCCATCTGGAGTACTGTGTGCAGTTCTGGAGACCCAATCTCCGCAAGGACATAGACAGGATGGAAGCTGCCCAGAGGAGGACAACTAAAATGGTGCATGGTCTGCACCGGATGACATATGAAGAGAGACTAAAGGAGCTTAATATGTATAGCCTCGAGGAAAGGAGGAAGAGGGGGACATGATAGAAACTTTCAGGTACCTCAAGGGAATCAACAAAGTCCAAAAGGGTAGCATCTTTCAAAAAAGGGTGTGCAAGAACAAGGGGCTGCAATTTGTGAAGATGGGGGCGGCTCAGAGGTAATATAAGGAAGTATTTTTCACCGGAGAGGGTTGTAGATGCATGGAACGGCCTTCGGAGGAAGTTGTGGAATGAAAACTGTTGAATTCAAGCATGCATGGGACAGTCATAAGGCAATTCTAGGGGGTGGGGGTAGGAAGAAGTAGGCTGCTGGTTAACTAGGATCTGCAGCTTATCCATTAGGTAGGGAAATGGGCAGACTGGGTGGGCCAAGCGGTCCTTATCTGCCGTCAAATTCTATGTTTCTATGTACCCAACATGAGGAAAGTTTATTATCTATACTAATTGACTTGGGCCTTGAGCAAATCATAACAGAACCAACCAGAGGATGTAACATATTGAATCTTCTGCTCACCAACATTGATAATAAAATCTCAAACCCTAATATATATGACCCATTAGGAAATAGCGATCATAGCTCTATTTTGATTACTCTGACATATGAATATCAACCCCCCACCAGCCAATCATTATTCAAAAACTATGAGAATGCTAACTGTGGGGAAATTAATGACCACTTAAATAAAATTCAAATGGAGGACATTCTATCACCCCTCCCTCTTGAGGATGCTTGGATGTACTTAAAATCTACAATTCTTAAGTTGGAAGAAATATTTGTCCCCACTAAGAAGAAATATAATAGAAAAAATAAGAGTCCCTTATGGTTAAATAATTACATTAAAAAACAAATCAAATGCAAAGAAAAACTGTTTTCCTCACTAAAAGCATGTGTTGATAATAGAGGGGAAATCCTATGCAAATATAAGAAAGCAGTTTTTATCAATCAATCAATTTATTGTTTAACAAGTTATGTTATTACAGTTTCACAATTTCTCATTACAGATACACTAAAAAAGTACATACATAATAAAATTTTCCATAAAATTCCATACATATGCTATTATTTATTACAGTCAATCTCTTATTGCACAGTTTCCCAATTTTACTTCAATTCAGTTCTTCCTGCTTTTTCGCTAAACAGGACTTTTAACTTTACAGCTTCCCACAATGTAAGCATTGTTTACTAACAATTTTCATATAAGTGATCAGTGCTTCTAACATTCCTGCAGACTGTGAATTCATTAACTTTTCTGTCAGTGCTTGAGGGCTTCCTTCTAAAAATTCCAAAAAAGGCCCTAAGGTTTGTATTCTTACCTTTTGGTATAATGGGCATTTAATCAATATGTGTATTAAATCATCCTCTTCTAAATTACATTTGCACATTCCCTTAGAATCTGGCATTTTCATTAATTTATTTACATTTCCTGTGCTAGGTTTTCTACTGATGTCTGTCCTCATTCTGCTCTAAGGCAGCTGGGGCTCCCTTAGGTAGGCCCATAATCTTTTTATAAAAGATTTTTATTATTCCTTCTATCTTTTCATCAATCTCTGAACCCCAAATTTCTGCTCCATATAAAATCTGTGATCTTATTTTTGCATTAATAGTCTTTAATGCACACTTAATAGAGCTATCTCCATGCCTATAGAAAAAACTAGTAATAGAGGGTACAAACTTCTTTGTATTCAATTGTATCTCTTTAATGGAAGTATAGGGAAAGGGTGGAAGGTAGTCCTGCTAAATGCCAGGAGCTTGGGCAATAAAATGCCTGAGCTCCAGGCGATGCTGACTGAGGGAGTGGTGGATGTGGCAGCTATCACTGAGACCTGGGCCACCGCAGGACATGACTGAGACCTGAACCTGGAGAGTTACACTATGTTCAGGAAGGACAGGGGGAGGGAAGGGGAGGAGGGGGTAGCAATAATAGTCAAAAACTGCATTGGCATGGGGGAGTAGTGGAGACGGAGGAAACTGTAGAGGCGATTTGGGTCACCTTGATAACAAGGAGGGGGCAAGAGAGTAAAAATAGGAGTGGCGTATAGACCCCCTGCGCTGGTGGAGGAGCTGGAGGAAAGTCTGTTGGCAGATGTTGGGAGACACTGCAGATTGGACAGGGGAAGGGTGGTGGTGTTGGGGGACTTAAACATGCCAGGAACAGACTGGGAGACTATGACATCCTCGGAGGCCAGGGAACAGAGGTTGTTGGATGTCTTTCAAGACGCGTTCCTAACTCAGCAGGTGGGGGAACTGACCAGGGAGGTGCGGGTACTGGATGTGGTCCTGGCAGACAGTGACCAGATTGGGGGTCTGGAGGTGAGGGACCCATTGGCGGGGAGTGACCATGCCATGGTCTGGTTCTGCCTGGACCTAGGAGGGGTAGAAGGCTGCACAAAGAAGGAGGTAACTGACTTCAAGGGGGTGGATTTTAAGGAAATGGGAAGAATCCTTGAGGAGCATTTGGATGTGATTGGGTCAGACATGGACGCTGACAGTAGGTGGGAAATCATCAGGAGAGGGTTGCAGGATGCTACCAGCACCTGTGCAAGAGTAAGACAAAAATGCGGTAGGGCCCGAAAACCCTGCTGGTGGACTAAGGAGTTCCAGGAGGTGGTGCGGGGAAAGAAGGCAGCCTATAGGCAATTCAAGTGCTCAAGGAGTGAATGGGATCGAAGGGAGTACGAGCTGATGACTAGAAGGGCCACTAGAGTGGTGAGGGCGGCTAAGGCAAGGAAGTAGCAGAACCTGGCCAGGGAAATTAGGAGCGGGAACAAGGGGTACTTTAGATACATTGGGGAAAATGAAGGGTGAAGGGCAGATTAGCAGGATTAAAACAGGGGAGAGATGGGTACAAGACCCGGGGGAGCAGGCTGAGGTACTAAATGAGTACTTCACCTCAGTTTTCACCAAGGAAAATGGGGTGTTGCATCATACATGGGAGGAGACAGTGATACTGAGGAGGGGGGGACCCTTACCAATCGGCGAGTCTGGGGAGAGGGGGAGGATTCACTGGCAGGAGGGGGGAAGGTTAAGTAGGAAGAAGAGGTAGCGGAGGTGGAAATCACAGCAGAGAGAGTGAGGGAAGCTCTCAGGTCCCTTAAGATGGAGAAAGCACCAGGGCTGGATAAATTACATCCCAGAGTGCTGAAGGAACTTGCGGCTGTCCTGGCAAAACCCCTGGCAGAACTTTTCACCATCTCTCTTAGGACAGGGTGGGTGCCCTAGGACTGGAAAGTGGTGCATATAGTGCCTATCCACAAGGGGGGATCAAGGGAGGTGGCAGGAAACTACAGGCCTGTCAGCCTGACATCGGTGGTGGGCAAGGTGATGGAGAGCATCGTCAAGGAGAGGCTGGGGGGGTGGACCTGGAAAAGTCAGGGTGCCTGGACGATAGACAGCATGGATTCATCCCGGGGAAATCATGTCAGACAAACCTTATGGAGTTCTATGACTGGGTGACAAGTCCCTTGGACCTGGGTAGAGTAGTGGATGTCCTCTTTCTAGACTTCAGCAAGGCATTTGACTCTGTTCCTCACGAGGGCCTGTTGGATAAGCTGTTAGGAATGGGGGTGGGGAACCAGATGATCATATGGATAGACAGTTGGCTCCAGGACTGGACCCAGAGGGTCGTTGTTGGCGGGATTGTCTCATCCCCAAGGAGGGTCATTGGTGGGGTCCCACAGGGATCAGTCCTTGGGCCCCTCCTGTTCAACGCTTACATCTCTGGTATAGGGCAGGTATCAGGAGTGAGATGAGTCACTTTGTGGATGACTCAAAACTGGGGTCAGTGGCAGATGGGAAGGAGGGGAGGGTGGCCCACAGGGGGACCTGGAGGCTCTGGAAAGATGGTCTAGAAAGTGGAAGCTGAGGTTCAATGCAGGGAAATGCAAGGTACTGCACCTGGGGGCCAGAAACCTGGGCCAAGTGTACACCCTGGGGGGGGAATGCTACAAGTCTCGATAGCTGAGAGGGACCTGGGAGTGGTGGTGGATGTCAAGATGAACAACTCTGAGACTTGTAGGAGGGCAGCAGCCAAGGCAAACAGGATGCTGGGATGCATCGCTAGGGGGATCACCTCCAGAAGGAGGGAAGTGATACTCCCTCTGTATAACTGCTTGGTGAGGCCGCACCTCAAGTACTGCATGCAGTTTTGGAGGCCACACTTAAAGAGGGACATTAAACTCCTGGAGAGGGTCCAGAGGAGGGCAACCAAAATGATTTGGGGCTTGGGGGACAGGACCTATGGAGAGAGGCTCGAAGAGCTAATTATGTACACATTGGAAGAGAGAAGGGACCAGGGGGACATGATAGAGGTCTTCAGGTACATGAAGGGGGTAAATAGGGGAGGAGCAGTCAGAGTGCTTCAAAGGAAGGAGGAAGGGGCAACTAGAAGGAATGGGTGGAAGCTGGAGGGGGAAGATTCAGGGGAGAAAGGAGGAGGTGCTACTTCACTGAGAGGGTGGTGGAGCCATGGAATGCGCTGCCCAGGGGGCTGGTGGAGGCAGAGACGGTGGAGGGGTTCAAGAGAGGGTTGGAGAGGTACAGGAGAAGGGTTCTGGAAGCAAAATCCAGTGCAGCGAGAATATCCGGAACTGGGAAGGGAGGAGCCAGAGAAGGTGAGGGGGGCAGCAAGGTCTGCTCCCAGGGTGGGGGCTGACCAAACGAGCAGACATGAAAGACCGTTAGGCCTATTCTGATGGCATTTTAGTATGTTAGTATGTTAGTAATATGAATACTCCATGTGAAATTTTCACTAAAGTTTATACCCAAATATTTGAAACACTTTATCTGTTCAAGTATTGTACCATTATGGTGCAAACTCAATTTTCCTTTGCTATTCTTGCCAAAGACCATGACTTTGGTCTTCTCAGGGTTAATACATAATTTTGCATACTTACACTCTTCTTGAAATGCGTTAAACAGTCTTTTAACTCCCAGACAGCTCATAGAAATCAAAACAATATCATCAGCAAATGCCAAATAAGGACATGCCCTGTCACCTATTTTGGGCATATGGTATTCATCCCTATATATTTTCTTCATAATCCTATTCAAATAGAGATTAAATAAAATAGGTGATAGAACACATCCCTGTTTAACACCCTTATTCCCCTCAAATTCTTCTGTACACTTGCCTCTAGAATTAAACCTGATCTTAATTTGGTTATGTGTATACAATACTTTAATTATAGTCAATAAAGTTTTCTCCATTCCCACTTCTTCAAGACAAATCCATAATAATTCATGATCAATACTATCAAATGCTATCTTAAAATCTACAAAAATACAGAATAATTTCTGTTTTTTTAATCCTTGTGTATTTATATATTAAATGGCTAAGTGTAAAACACTGATCAATGGTAGAATGATTCTCAATAAATCCTGCTTGTGCTTCTTCAATCAAATTATTCAACCTAACCCGCTTTAATATTCTGTTATTTATTATCCTCATCATAATTTTTTGGGTATTGTCTAAAAGGTTAATAGGCCTACAACATGCTGGATCTTTTTTCCTCCCCTTTTTGAAAATCGGTACTATAATTGATTTTACTCAAGTACTTGGGATCTTACTTGTTTTACCAACCTGATTGAACAGTCTTGTCAATATCGGTACCCATAGGTCTAAATGAATTTTAATCATGTCAGTCGGGATCCCATCTGGTCCCGGGGCCTTATGTCTTTTAAGTTTATTAATTGACTTAATTACTTCCTCTTCATTTATTTTAATTTTTAAGGGAATACAATCTTCTAACAATATATTTCCTTCTTTGATACTTGAATCACTAAATATTGATTTAAAATGATTTATCCATTCTTGGGGCTCTATGTGGATATCTATTTCTTGATTATAACTTCCTGTACCTTTTGCCACAATTTTCCAAAATTCAGTGGAGTCTCTGTCCATAACTGCCTTTTCTAAATCCTTCCACAGTTTCTGTCTAAATCTTTCTTTGTTTTTTTTTAGTTACATTATTGTATTCTTTCCTCACTTTATTTAACTCTTTCCTATTATTTTGTACTGGCCTTCTCAGCGTTCTCCTAGTTTGTTTATTTAGATTCCTCTTTGCCTCCACACATTCTAAGTTATACCATACTGCCCCTTGTTTCTTTGGATACATTTTAATTTCTTTCTGTACCAAATTAGCAATCCTGTCCACTATATTTTCATATCTGGAAATACACTCCTCTTCCCTAGAATCACTAAACTCTTCCATACTCTGGATTATGCCTTTTATGATCATAATATCCCTAAAACTGTGATGGTTAATCTCCTTCCAATTCACACCTTTTCTTATTTGGATTAGATTTACTGCTCCATTATTATTGCTTTCTGTTTTATTTACTTTTTTAAGTTGAATTTCCACCGGGGAATGATCACTTTTCCCTCTTTTTTCCACTTTAAAGTCCACAAACTCTGTGACCATGTTAATGTTTATCCAGGCCTGGTCAATCACCGAGGCCCTTTTATAATTTATAAATTTAAATTCACCCTCATGGTCATATTTAGATCATCCATTGATTAGCACAAATTCCTTTCTCTTAATACCTTGGGTAATCTCAAACCTCTATCATTGATTTTCCTATCCCTTGAATTTCTAATGTTCCTTAGACTTCCTATATCTCCTGCATGCAAGAAATCTTCAATATCTTTAGTGGGTCTTGTTATATTTTCAACCCTAGCATTTACATCCCCCACCACTATTACTCCTGTTGAGGGATTATTTTCCAATTCTAAATCTATTGTTTTTCCTAATCTCTTAATAGTTTCTTCCCCCTTTACCTTTCCTCCATTGGGTGGTATATACATGTTAATTATAGCTACTGGATTTATCCCTAAAATCAGTTTTAGTCCTTGTATATTTTCTAGATTCATCTCCATTTCCTTTAGATCTTTCACCAAATCTACCCTAACTCATATCAACAAACCTCCCTTTTTCCTCCCCCACCTTTTATGTTTTATTGCTGGTAAATCAAATACCTTATAGCCATTTAACATAGTCTCCTTGCTTTCCCATGTTTCCTATAGGCAAATGATGTCAAATCCTTTAAGATATTTCACCAACTCTTCATCCCCTAACAAATTTCTAATACCAGCTTTATTCCAGGATAAAACCCTTAATGATTGACTATTTGATTTATCTCCTTCCATTCCCTTTTCTATCTCTGTCTGTCATTTATCATCAAGATCTTCTAACACAGCATATTTGTTTATATTTTCCAACATTTTAAACCACTCTGGTTTTGCTTCTTGCTCTTTGTTATTGATTATACATTCATCATCAGTAAACAGATATATCCCTAATAAATCCAATTCCAGACTAATTTTTACCAATTCTTTAAAGACCAACTCTTTGCCATCCATATAGTCAATTGGACACTCTCTTCCCAAAGTGTAGCCTTATAAATCTTGTTCCTCAACCCCGTTGTTTTTGTTAATGGTTCCAAAAAATCCCCTATTTTGTATTTTAAGTTTACACTCTTTTCATTGGGTAGTTGATCCAAACCAAATATGGATAATTGAAAGACCCTCTCGAACCTCTGCCCCTTATTCTCTCTTGGTTTATCATGTTCTTTTTGATAATAATCAGGAAAAAAATATTCCAAATTCTCCACTCTTTATTCCCACTGAATTTAACAGTTTTGTCTTATTATATATTATGGTTTGTAGGACAAAGAATTGGTCTGTCACCAACAATACCCAGTTTTCATTTTTAACCTGTCTAACACTACAAAATTAGCCATTAAAGTCTCATCCATTGGCACCACGTTTGATATCAGTTTCTTGATGTTATCTCTTAAAGAACTTTTATTCTCATCAGGTATAGTTTTGATCTCATATAGTGATAACACAAAATCTGACTTTTTTGGTTTTTCCATAAATCTGTGAAAATCATCACTTATCTCTTTATATTCTTGCTTTTCACTTTCCTGCCTCTCTTCGCTTGCTCTTTTTTCCGTCCTCTATATTTTTTCTATTCTCTGTTTTGATGTTATTAATAACCTTCAACCCGTCCTTG
Organism: Neoceratodus forsteri; assembly: GCA_016271365.2. Classification (NCBI taxonomy): domain Eukaryota; kingdom Metazoa; phylum Chordata; order Ceratodontiformes; family Ceratodontidae; genus Neoceratodus; species Neoceratodus forsteri. The sequence goes on from CM057458.1 coordinate 237,742,835, forward strand.
TCTCCTACCTTAACACACGTCTTAACATCTATTTCTTCCATTGTCTTATCCATTTTCTTGGCCTTCTCAAATTTCCTTTTTTATTCCTTTTCTGTACCTTGTTCCCTTTAACACTTATCGTCCCATTTTTTAGTTGACTCAGTTTTTGTTCTCCTTGCTTCTGAGTCTTATCCATTTCTAGTCCTATTTCTACATTCTTCTCTTCTGTATTACTAACTTCTATGTCTATTCTAGATAACCCCTCACTTTCCTGTACCTGTCCTCTTTCTTTACTACATTTTTCTTTCATTTCTTTCTCCATCACCTCACCTTGCCTCCATAAATCCAAATGTTTATGTTTCAAATCTTCACAAATACTGTTCTTTCTGACTCTGGGTGAAGGTAGCATGATTAACTCCAATGAATAATCCTGACTCACCGTTCCCTGGTCATTTTCCAGATCTTGCTCTCTTTCTTCTTTTGTCTTCCTTTCTTCTCTTAAATATACCTGAATCTCTTAATTGCCTTCTTATTTTCTATTAGAATGCCTTTTGTAAATTTCAAATCTTGAGAAATTCTAATCAGTTGTTCATATATCAAAATGTTTGCCTGCAAAGGATCCCTTAATGCGTTCCCTAACTCTCTGGGAAGCACATCAATATCCGGTCCCTAAATTCCTCTTGACTCATGAACAATGTTCTTCCTTCCTTCCTTGAGTTTTATTCAGCTAAATAAGACTCATGTAGTCTACAATCATGTTCAAACTTATTTTCTCTATTTACACCATAATCCTTCTGTTTACTATCTATTACCTTGAGTCCTTGTGTTATAAATATTAACTGGTCTCTAACTTAGTTCAACCCCTCAGGCAACCCCATCTTATCACTTACTCTCTCCTTCATCTTCACTTCCTCTTGACCTTCCTTACTCCTACTCACTCCTCCTTCATATTTACCTTCCCAATCTTCTACTATATTTGAAACCTCTCTTGAAGCCTCATCCTCCCCCATCTCCTATCACACTTCTACCCTCACTTTCTTTCTTGTTTCCCCTCCTAGGTGTTGAAGTTCTTTCCATTTCTCTTTCCTCCCCAATCTCATAAGAGGTTTTTATAGTTTTAAAATCCTACATATACGTGGTAATTTTCGGTTGGAGTATACTACTTGCCAACCGCGTCACTTTTTTCCCATGTGTTTTTTATTTCTAGTTGCTTTGTCTCCTTTTTGTCTATATTCTTTTTTCTTCCTGGCTGACTTATTTGTACCCTCAAGTTTTGTTTGTTCTGTGCAATTTCTTTTCTTTTAGGAGCCGTATTACTTCTTGTTTTGACTGGCATTTCCAATGTCCTAGTTTTCTAAGGAATGAAAAGGCCCCTGGATTCACTTACACCACTGGGCCTTTCGGTCACAGATTAATCTTAAATTCCCTTAGGTCCTAATGGCTCCTTTGCTTAGTGCAAAGTCCGCATACACCTGCAAAACTTAAAAACAGGCAAACTCTGTATTCTTAAACGGTTCTCTTCCTTAGAACACTGAGAAATTATCTATACATGTGATTTTAGGATAGTACACAATTTAAAACCTCAAAAAGAAAAACCTAGTAACCTTTGGTTTCAATGCTGGTGGTTATAGACCATCAAAATGAATCTTAAATGGTGGACTATGACTTATCAGTAAACATTAAAGACAAAGGCAAAATTTTAAAATTTAAATTAATGCAGATACAAACCTATAACGCAAGACTTATCTATACATCTTAATACAATTTATGCTGGACTGTGCATGAATCGATCTCTAAATTTCTCTTCCAAGTGGGTCTCGCGCCACTCACGCTCGCACTGGGTCGGCGCAAGCTTTTATCTTTCACTCTTGCTGACGTGCCCCTCGGAACACACTTCTGCAGTTAACTCAGTCATGGGGCTCACAGACACCTGCAGACACTCTCAGAAGGGCAATGTACACACCGCAGAAGAGTTCCTTTAAAATTAGCAATCACAGCTCCGTTCAGACACAGTTCAGCACAAGCATGTAGGTCATAAGAAAGCAGTTAAAGACTTGAAACATCTAATTCACCATTCCAAGAGTAATTTAGAATTTAGATTAGCCCATTCCAAAGATTTTTATAAATCACTGTTCTCATATCACAGTGATAAAAAGGGAGATTATAAACAAATTGGGCCATTAATTGTAAACAATTCTACGCTCACATCAAATAAGGAAACTGCAAACCCATTTAATAATTATTTATGTTGATTTTTTTTCCAACAAAGAAGTATTATTTGATAACATTAACGAGCTCAATGGTATGTCCCGATCCCCACCCCCTCCCTACTCACTCTCGATGACACTGTCTCCTCCGACTCCCAAAGTATTGCAGACTGCCTGAACACTGTGTTCTCTGACCTCAGTGCAGCCCTCCCTGATGGTTTCTTTGACCCACCTTTGCCATCCCAACCTCCATAGACCTCGTTTCTACCTGCATACGATACCCCCACATGAAGCCAGACCGTACTTAGCTAAGGCCCTCAATGGCACCAGCCTGTGCAGCAACCAGCTGGACACCAGACTCCTTCGGCTGGTACTTGACGTGATCTTCTCCCACTCATTGATCTTCTTAATCATTCACTATGCCTGGGCCAGTTTCCCCTTGCTTGGAAAACAGCAGTCATCACACCCATACTCAAAGGTGGTGACTGCTCCTCCCCAAGTAACTACAGACCAATCTTCATATTCCCCCCCATCAAAAGCATTGGAATAAATAGTGGCAGTGTAGCTCACTGAATACCTAGATAAATATGACATAATGTGCAAAGAGCAGCATGGGTTCTGAGCTGGGCACAGCACCACCACTGCCCTGTTAGAATTCTCCAATTTCATCCACTCTGCCTTAGACTCCAGTAACCTCACTGGAGCTGCATACATCGACCTCTCCAAGCCTTTGACATGGTCTCCCATCCTCTCTTGCTCGACTCCCATCTTCCAGCTAGGCCTCTCCCCTGGGACCCTAGCCTGGTTTCATAGCTATCTGTCCTCCAGGTCCCAGTGTGTTAAAATCCACAGCACACTGTCAAACACACTGCCTGTTTGCTGTGGAATCTCTCAGGGCTCCATCCTGGGCCCTCTCATATTCGGTGTCTATCTAAATGCACTTCCCAATGCCTGTGCTGGAAGGGTGCTGCTCTATGCAGATGATGCGGTCATCCTAGCATCGCATCAAAACCCAGCTGCCCTGCAAGCCACACTCCAGCATTCTTCCACCCAAATAGAGCAATGGTTCTCTGACCACAGGTTAATTATCAACCTAAAAAAATGAAAACCATGCTGTTCGCCCACTACCAGAGCAAAGTCAGAAACTCAACACTCCAAATTCTGCCCAGTACGCAACACCCTCTGGAGCAAGTAGCCTCATACAAATACCTGGGTATCACTATTGACTCTGCTCTCCCCTTTCACTCCCACATCAACATCCTCTACTGTGCCATGAACCCACAAATAGGTTTACTCTATCAGCACAAGGACTGGCTCCTCCCTGATACACTCCAACTAGCTATCACCTCTTCAGTCCTGTCCCTTGTAGACTACGGACTTCCAGTATATGCTGCAGCAGACAAAACTGCTCTGAATGAAATCCATCTATCTATTAACAAGGCCTGCAGGCTCCTGACCGGCGCTGACAGGTGTACCCATACTTGCACACTCTACACCACTGTCAACATGCTCAACCTCGAGGAGAGGATTTGCTATCAGATGGTTCTCTTGACTAAGAAAATAATCCTAGGTCTCTCCCCCCTGGGCTGACCTCCTCCCTCCAACAAGCACCCACTGCCATCCCCACATGCAGAATCTGCAAGACCACATTTCTGATACCTACAGCCAGGATGTCACTTGCCCAGAGATCTCTTTACTACAGGGCCCCATTCTGGTTCGGCTCCCTCCCTTACACCATCACTAACCTCTCCAAAATATGTGCTTTCAAACTCTCCCTCAGGAACCACCTGCTCACCACGCAGCACTGCGCTGTGCATAGCCAGTCTGAGGGCTCCTCTTCGCATACAAGCCCCTATTGTTGGCCTGCCACTTCAGTACAATCTCCTTGACAATTCCCCTAGGGCTGCAAATTACCCCTTCTCCCCAGCCACCAAATCCCTAGTTGCTCTATTTACTGTCTAGTTACCTCATTGTGTTGGCCAATGTTATTTCCTACCTACCTAATAATTGCTATAACAAACTGGCTTTCAGGCATAAAGCTCTGCTGCAGCCTTGGTTCATAGCCATGTAATAAAATCCAAGCCTGAACTTATCTTTGTAATGTACCTCTCTACAATGTACTCTTGTAAATCTTGTTAATTCTGCCTGCTTCTGTACTTTGAAACTCATGTAACCCTGTAACTATGTACTCTGAATCTCATGTAACTATGTGCTTACCTGTTACTCCATGTACCTGTAACCCCCCTGCAAATGGGGGTTCCCAAAAGACTTCCAGGAGCTTGCTTGAATGCTCCAAGCCTGAATGGTGTTTGGCATTTAAGCCATTTATCAGTGAGTGTTTTTAGAGCCTCTGGTACTGTCTCTTTAAGAGCTGTCTGCTTGCAGACATAATTAGTTTGTATGGGGACTGTGTGTTCTAGAGTACCACTCTAGCTGCTGCCAATTCACTTAATTTTTGCAGTCACTAGGAGTGCAAAGGAACCTATCTGAAAGATGTAACTGTTTACCAGAAATTATTTAGAGTAATAATGAAATTACAGTTTGTCTAACCTGCTTTCTTTGCAGTCAGAACTGTGTCTGCTAGTTCCCCATTCTAGTTTTGAACTGCTGAACTGGACCAATCAGTGTGGGGTAAGCTAGCTCTAAAATGGTGCCTTGGACGAATCAGAACTTGGACTCATAATCTGAGCCAGCCACAAGAGGATTGTATGGGCAGTGACTCTGGGAGATGTAGTTTAGACTTCAGTGCCTTTTTGACCAACAGCAGCAGTCTGTGAGGACAGCCAATCCAGTCAAGAACTGGGAGGAACTCAAAGGAAGTGCCGGTTTTGTCGGTTGGAGTTCAGTTGAGCTTTGGCAGTGAAGAAGGAAGGAGCCCTGTGCTTTTCAGTGTCAGTTTTAGTCAAAACGTGTGTAAGGCCCAGAGTTCCGGCCTGCAGCTTGTGTAACAGCTTGTTAGACTGAATCTGTCCTGTGAAGAATCAAAGGATCTCTGAAGAGTAGAAACCAGGCTCACCCTGTAGAAGACTGGAAGAATTGCTGAAAATTGCACTCGGTCTGTCAGGAACTGAATCTGCTGTGTGTTCTCCGGTATTGTGCAGTAATTCGTGATCGGGATACAGATGCAGCCTGCCTGGTATAGTACTTTTTTATATGGATGTGTGAAGAGGTTTGTGTACCTCAAGTGAGCCCTGCTGACATTGAAGGACCCTTTCTTATTTGGAGGTCGTGAGTACTAATTCAGGGTTGCTCCCTGTTGAATTGCCACATTAAATCCAAATGGAATTACTGTACTGTTGACTGTTTAATTCTCCTTTTCTCTGTGTGAAAGGGCCCTACCAGCTGCCACGGTTTGGACTAGCCACTAGGGCTTGGGTACCCAGGGACAGTAACTGATAGGATAGGCTGTGCACAGAGCCATAGGTAGATTATTAGAGTGATAAGCTAATTAACCTGATTTCCCCCTGTCCTTGTTATATCCCCCTAAAAAATCAGAGCTGCTTGTTTCAGCAAAGTTATACTGCCTGAGGTATTTGTCTATGTTAAAGTACTGTACTGTGATTGTTGCACTGTATCTCATTTCACAGGAGGTCCCAGTGCCGGAACCAGACCTGGGGGTAAGTGTATACTGTGAAGGTAATTCTGATATATTGTGTGGGCCACTAGTGGGAAGAAAGGGGTTGTAGTGTCCCAGAGGGCTGTACCAAGTTAGTTTAACTATTGCAAACCCTGACCTCTGGGTGGAGGCACCCGCCATTGGATCCAGGCCCCTCAACCTGTTAGTGGCAAATCAGGCAGGGTAGTAGCCCTGGGATAGCGCATCTAGGGGTTACATCTTGGAGGCACCGCTGGGATTGTGTGTCCTCTAGTGGCCATATTCTGAACCACTGTTAAGAAAAAATGGGTACCCGACAGAAGTGGCTGTGCACCGGCTGGTGGGTGGTGTACTGGGGAGGAGATCGACCTCCAAAATGCTATGCTTATCCTGGACATCCCCTGGTATCAACACGGACACTGTGCAGGAGTACTTTCCAAGGTGGAAGGTTTACAAACCCTGTGGTGGTGGGTCGGCATGCTAATCTGCTCACCCACACTTTCCTGGCCCTAGTAGAGTTTAAGGATCCCATAGATAGCTCCAAAGTGCCACAGACCATTACCCCAGAGGGAGCCCTCACTGCTTGAGAGTGATAACTAAGGACAGTAAAGACCGGGGAATCAGCCCCACCACTATCTGAAACTTTGAGGAGAAATTTGCTGAATGGTTGCTGGGAGAGGGAAAACTGTGGAGGACTTGAAGAAACTATTCTTGCCACCTGGGAGTGTTCCTCCCCAACACCCTCTCTGCTCCAGTGCCCGTAATGGTGGCTGAACCAATGCAGACTCCTATTTCTGCACCTGCCATTAGTCACGACTCTTCCGAGGTTGAGGATCTTCTGGCACCCTCCCCACCCCAAGGGAGGATGACTGGGAGACCTGGATAGACTATGTTGCCCCCAAGTGCTAGAATGGCAATGCTCGGAAGGTGAAAGCAAGAGGGTTAGTGAGAGCCTCGAGGTCCTGCCCTGGCTACCATCCTGCTTAAACGGGCCAGTAACCTGAGCGCACTGCACAGGCCTATCTTGAGGCCTTGGAGAATGTGTATGGGAGCCAGATTCTGATGAGGACCTATGGTGGAGAGTAAGAGAAGCACAACAGTACCAAGGGGTTGTTGTCTGTGTATGTATCTCGGCTGGAAAAATTGTTGCAAGAATGCCTCAGAAAAGGTAGTTGCCAGCGATTGAACTGGACCGAACCAGGCTGGACAGGATCCTTAAGTCTGCCCCTTCTCAGAACTGCTGTTGCTTCAGTTACACCTGGCAGATCGACTGGAATCCCCACCCTCCTATGATGAGTTAATGAGAGAAATTCGAGGAGTTGAGAAAAGACGACCTCGGGAGGGACCTGCACCAATAGCTGCGGCTACGACCCGAGTGACTGAGGGTGACCCATCAAGTGAAGTTCAGGGCAGAGGTTGGCAGTCAATGAGTGCTCTGACAAGGAAAAAGATATGTCACAATGGGCGAACTGTTGAGAGAGATCCGGGAATTCAAAACAGTCCCTTTATGAAGGCCACGCCTGCAAGTGCGGCCCTGACCTATATCCGACTGGGTATGCTAGCGGGTGGGGTACCACCCATGTATCTCCTGCTGATAACAGCTCCGAACTCGATTCCTTGACCATGGAAGTGGAGAACTGACAAGATGTCTCCAAATGCTTATCACGCGCGAACAGAGATGAACGGTTTCAGTTAGTAATACCCCGCCTGGCTCCCAGTGTGGCGCCTCGGCCAGCTCAAACTCCAAAAGTATGTTTTGCTATAATTGTGGAAAGATGGGCACATGAAAGGAATGCCAGTCCCCAAAAGACACTGACAAAGTTGCATATAGGCTACAAGGAGAGCTTCGGAGAAGAAATCAGTGGTTAAGAGGTGCACACATGATCCCAGTGAGGGCACCAAAATGCTAATTCACGTCCTTTTGTGGCAAGGTCAGTTGCCCAGGCCCCACTACCGCCTCTCCAGACTGGTCCAGAATAGTGGGTCCTCCATGGAGACCACTGTAAAGGTGAACGGAGTGTCTACAAGAGCTATATTAGACAGTGGCTCCCAAGTGACAATTATGTTCCAAGATTGGTATCAGAAGCATTTGTCAGGCGTACCCTTACAACCATTAGAAGGACTGCATGTATGGGGTTAAGTGAGAAGGCCTACCCCTATTCGGGTATATCCGAATTTGGCTGTCTTTCCCCACCTCCGTGGCTGGAGTGGCCAACAAGTAGAGACCCTAGCCTTAGTGTGTCCCCCACTGGACTGTATGATGGTGTCCCTTTGTTGATTGGAACAAATGCTCATATGGTTGGAAGGCTGGCACAGTTGTGTTATGAAAAACAGGGTCAAAGACTAGTAGAGCTTTAAGAGTTCGGCTTTAATTAAGAAGGCCTATGAGGCAGAGAGATGCTGAAAAAACAGAACCAGAGGAACCGGTGGAATTGTATGGAAGAAGGATCCTGAGTCTCTGATCCTGGCGCCAAATGCCCAGTGTACCTTACAGGAGAGGTCCGTATCAGAAAGGATGTTAAGAATAAAATATTAATGTTGGATGCACCAGGCGATGGAAAATTGCCAGAGGACTGCTGGTCAAGCTCTAGTATTTTTGCCGCTAGAGCCCATGCTTATGCCAGAAGGGTAATGGTCCAAGTTCATAATGTGTCTGAAAGAGACATTCGAGTAAACAGAGGTTGCATCTGGCTAATGTGCATTGTGCAGACACTGCAGTGCTACCCAGCAGCAAGAGTTCAAGGAAGAATGACAGAGTAACGCCTGACTTGTTTGATTTCGCGACTCCCGCTGCCAGCTGAATGGAAAGTGAAGATCAGTGAGAAGCTTGCCCAGAGAGACCAGGTGTTTTCTTTAAAGGAATGGGATGTAGGATGCGTGCAAGGAGCTGAGCACAATATCCGACTGCATGACGAAGACCATTTCGTGAGAGGTCTCGACGCCTGGCACCTGCTGACATAGATGATGTGAGACGGCATCTGCAAGAGATGTTAGCTGCTGGTGTAATACAAGAATCAGAAGCCCTTATGCTTCCCCATTGTGGTAGTGAGGAAAAGAATGGAACAGTAAGGATGTGTGGTGGATTATCGCACCTTAAACCGGGGACTATCCCTGATCAGTACACAATGCCCCATTCAGGATGCTTTGGACTGCCTAAACGGGACAAGTGGTTCTCTGTGCTGGATCTCCGCAGTGGGTACTATCAGATCCCGATGGCTCAGAGGATCGTGAAAAGACAGCCTTTATCTGTCCGCTTGGCTTCTATGAATTCATGAGGATGCCTCAAGGATTTCAGGTGCCCCAGCCACTTTTCAACGATTGATGGAGCGTGCAGTGGGGACATGAACTTACTAGAGTGCCTGGTATACCTAGATGATGTTATTGTGTTTGGCAGCTCACTGGAGGAACATGAGAGCAGATTATTTAAGGTATTGGACCGACTGGAGGACTTTGGCCTTAAACTGTCCATTGATAAGTGTCAATTTTCAAACATCAGTAAAGTATGTGGGACACATAGTATCCACCGAGGGAATAGGAGACCACCCAAGTAAAGTTGAGGCCTTGACCACCTGGCCACAGCCCAAAATCTAAAAGAACTGCAAAGATTCCTGGGATTCTGTGGTTATTATCAGGCTTTATCAAGGACTATTCAAGAGTGATCCGCCCTTTACTTAACCTTACTCAAGGGTATCCCCAACCCACAAAAATACCAAAGTCAGCGTCCTCAAGACTGAAAGAGTGTATTTTCATCCGAGTGAAGTATTTGGGGCCGCTGGACTCCTGATTGTGAGACTGCTTTTCATGAGATCATATATCAACTTACCCATGCTCCAGTGCTGGCCTATGCCGATCCAAGAAAACCTTCGTCCTGCACACTGATGCTAGCTTGCAAGGGTTGGGGGCTGTGTTGTACCAAGAGCACGAGAATGGCCTGAGACCAGTGGCCTTTGCCAGTAGAAGCCTGACCCCATCCGAAAGAACTATCCTGTACATAAGTTAGAGTTCCTAGCTTTGAAGTGGGCTATTGTTGACCAATTCCATGAGTACTTGTATGGGGCTAAAATACTAGTAAAACTGACAATAATCCTTTGACCTATGTGCAGACCTCAGCTAAGTTGGATGCCACTGGCCATAGGTGGCTTTCTGCATTATCTACATATGACTATGCTCTCGAATACCGAGCAGGTCTGAACCACATAGATGCTGATGCTCTCTCCGAGGCCTGTTCCCCAGAATGATTGGGTCCGATTGGCAGAACCTGACATTCGGGCACTCTGCCGGAAGTTTGACAGGAGGAACAAATGTCCGCAGGACGCAGTGGACTGCATGGTGGATTGCTTGGAGCCTCTGAGAATTGCATACCTGCTGCTTATTGCCACTTTTCTGCAATAGACATTGGTGCACTGCCTCAGCTGGACAATGACAGTATTCGGCGGCTCAATCCCGCGATCCCATGATCAAAGCAGCTTTGAAGCCCTCTATGCAGGAAAAGATGTGTCCAAATTACGCTCCACTGATTTGAGAACTGCACTGTTATACAAAGAAGGTCCTAAGTTGAAACTGATCAATAAACTGTTATACAGAGAAACAGTAGACAGAGGGGACAAGTAGACAAACAACAACTAGTGCTGCCCACTGCCTTTCGAGACTCAGTACTGAGGTCCTTGCACAACCACCATGGGGCACCTTGGTATAGACAGAACACTTGACTTGGTGAGATCCAGATTCTATTGGCCTAAGATGGGGCTGATGTGAGCAACACATTCGAACTTGTAGTCGCTGCTTACAGAGGAAAGCTTTGCCCCAGAGGGCTGCCCCTTGTTAACATCACCACCAGTGCACCATGGAGCTGGTCTGTATTGATTTTCTAAGTTTGGAGTCAGATCAAAGAAATATCAGTAATGTGCTGGTGGTCACTGACCATTTCACGAGATATGCCCAAGCTTTCCCCACCAAAGACCAGAAAGCATCCACTGTGGCCAAAGTACTTGTAGAAAACTTTTTGTTCACTATGGGGCTCCACAAAGAATCCATTCTGATCAAGGAGAGACTTTGAGAGTCGTCTGATCAAAGAGATGCTTTCTCTGTGGGAGCGAAAGTCCAGAACCACTCCTTACCACCCCCAGGGGACCACAGCCTGAACGTTTCAACCGCACTTTGCTAGATATGCTAGGCACCCTGCACCCAAAGGACAAGCCTAGATGGAGCTAACAAATTAGCACCCTGGTACATGCTTATAACTGCACCAAAGTGATGCCACTGGATTCTCCCCACCGCCTGATGTTTGGAAGAGAAGCTCGACTACCAGTAGATGTGTGTTTTGGGGTCTCTCCTGATGGGGTTCAGGCTGACAACTATTTACAGTATGTGCAAAGTTAAAGGCCCAGCTAACTCATGCGTACCAACTGGCTCAAACCATGGCTGCCAAAAGAAATCTGGCCAACAAAGAAAGGTATGATAAAAGGTGAAAGCACAGGAACTCCAGGAGGGAGATCGGTATTGCTAAGAAATCTGGGATTGCATGGCAAGCACAAGATTGCTGACAGATGGCACCATCTCCTCACATTGTAGTGGGCAAACTAGATGATCTGCCAGTGTACAAAGTAAGGCCTGAGAATAATTCAAAGATGTAAAACAATGCATAGAAATCATTTACTGCCCATTGACAAATCTTAATTGAGTCTGAGCCCCTAGAAGATGCCCTCTGGACCAGTGACTAGAGCTGCTGCTAAGAAAGATCAAGAAAGTCTGCACCTACAGAAGCAAAGTTAAAGTGTTCCCTCCACAAGTCCCAGTTGAGCATGACTGTCAGTCCATATCGGAAGAAAGTGAGAGTGACTTTGAATACTATCCTTCTTACGAACTGAGTCAATTGTTTCGGGGCAATCCCTAGTCAATACTGGAGACAAAGCTGGGCCTTCTGGACTGTTTAAGCCCCAGCTTCATCCCTGGAGCCAATGCTCCCAGAAAGTGAAGTGCAAAGCATCAGATCAGATGAAATGGAATCATTGTGCATGGTTGAACTGTTTGAGCTTTCAGGGAGGAAATGATAGATTGGGGCAGACTGGTGATACACGAACAAGAAGAGTATTTTGAGTGCCCTGACAGTCCACTGCCAGTGTCCGAAAGCTCTCCATGCGAGCCAAATGTTGTGGACTCAGAAACTGTAACTCCTGGAGCTGAAAGTGCCCCAAGTTCTAGCCTCTCTACCCCATGGAGACTCCCCTGACAAGTGTGGACAATGCTGAAAATGAGGCTCAGAGTGCAGAGACTGTAACAGTTCCCCTAGAAAGACTGGTCGAGCTGTAAAGCCTGTGGTGCACCTCAGTTATGATTCCTTGGGAGGCCTGTGGATTTGCCTCTCAATGTTGTCCATAAAGGAGTGTATTGTCCCGAGCTCACTGCCCAAACTGAGCATCAGTGCTAACTCCAAGTTACTTGTGTTGCCCTCTACATATGGTGCCCTTGCCCCATCCAGCCCTAAGGTAACTGATAGGAAGGGCCCCTCTTCAGGTTTCATGTACAAGAGGTAATAACTTGAGTTATGGTACAATGTGTATGTAATACTGTGTAAAGAGTGACGACTGCAATGTTTCAGAAATGTGTTCTTGGTAAAATGATATATTGACTGATGATTACATGTGCGAGCCTAATGCAAATATATATAGTTGCAGTTGAAACTTATAGGGGTACTTAGCTTGAGCTGACGTCAAGCTTTCCAAACCGAGAAGGTGTAACCCCTCAAATGGGGGTTCCCAAAGACTTCCAGGAGCTTGCTTGAATGCTCCAAGCCTGAATGGTGTTTGGCATTTAAGCCATTTATCAGTGAGTGTTTTAGAGCCTCTGGTACTGTCTCTTAAGAGCTGTCTGCTTGCAGACATAATTAGTTTGTATGGGGGACTGTGTGCTTTCTCTGAGTACCACTCGAGCTGCTGCCAATTCACTTAATTTTGCAGTCACTAGGGTGCAAAGGGAACCTATCTGAAAGATGTAACTGTTTACCAGAAATTATTTAGAGTAATAATGAAATTACAGTTTGTCTAACCTGCTTTCTTTGCAGTCAGAACTGTGTCTGCTAGTTCCCATTCTAGTTTTGAACTGCTGAACTGGACCAATCAGTGTGGGGTAAGCTAGCTCTAAAATGGTGCCTTGGACGAATCAGAACTTGGACTCATAATCTGAGCCAGCCACAAGAGGATTGTATGGGCAGTGACTCTGGGAGATGTAGTTTAGACTTCAGTGCCTTTTTGGACCAACAGCAGCAGTCTATTGTGAGTGACAGCCAATCCAGTCAAGAACTGGGAGGAACTCAAAGGAAGTGCCCGGTTTTTGTCGGTTGGAGTTCAGTTGAGCTTTGGCAGTGAAGAAGGAAGGAGCCCTGTGCTTTTTCAGTGTGCAGTTTTAGTCAAAAAACGTGTGTAAGGCCCAGAGTTCCGGTCTGCAGCTTGTGTAACAGCTTGTTAGGACTGAATCCGTCCTGTGAAAGAATCAAAGGATCTCTGAAGAGTGAAACCAGGCTCACCCTGTGAAGACTGGAAGAATTGCTGAAAATTGCACTCGGTCTGTCAGGAACTGAATCTGCTGTGTGTTCTCCCGGGTATTGTGCAGTAATTGCGATCGGGATACAGATGCAGCCTGCCTGGTATAGTACTTTCTTTTATATGGATGTGTGAAGAGGTTTGTGTACCCCAAGTGAGCCCTGCTGACATTGAAGGACCCTATCTTATTTGGAGGTCGTGAGTACTAATTCAGGGTTGCTCCCTGTTGAATTGCCACATTAAATCCAAATGGAATTACTGTACTGCTGACTGTTTAATTCTCCTTTTCTCTGTGTGAAAGGGCCCCTACCAGCTGCCACGGTTTGGACTAGCCACTAGGGCTTGGGTACCCAGGGACAGTAACTGATAGGGATAGGCCTGTGCACAGAGCCATAGGTAGATTATTAGAGTGATAAGCTAATTAACCTGATTTCCCCCTGTCCTTGTTATATCCCCCTAAATAAATCAGAGCTGCTTGTTTCAGCAAAGTTATACTGCCTGAGGTATTTGTCTATGTTAAAGTACTGTACTGTGATTGTTGCACTGTATCTCATTTCACAGGAGGTCCCAGTGCCGGAACCAGACCTGGGGTAAGTGTATACTGTGAAGGTAATTCTGATATATTGTGTGGGCCACTAGTGGGAAGAAAGGGGGGTTGCAGTGTCCCAGAGGGCTGTGACCAAGTTAGTTTAACTATTGCAAACCCTGACCTCTGGGTGGAGGCACCCGCCATTGGATCCAGGCCCCTCAACCTGTTAGTGGCAAATCAGGCAGGGGTAGTAGCCCCTGGGATAGCGCCATCTAGGGGTTACATACCTGTCTATGTATCTGTCCTATTTGATGATGAGTCTTTGATTCAAAGGGTTGTAATTCTGATTATATCAATCAATCAATCAATAAATGAATAAATACATTTGACTCCTCCAATGGCCTAGCACAAATCTCCAACAATTACACAATTACTAGGTCCGATACCCTTTTTGTATTAAAGTCTTTAAATAAAACTGCAAGTCCTGATCCTAATAATTGAAATCCCAGGTTCTTGATCGAAACATCTGAAGCTTTAGCCCTCCCCCTGACAATAATTTTTTAATAAATCCCTACTTGAAAGCACTGTCCCACAAGACTGGCTAATGGCCACAGTAATACCTATTTTTAAGAAAGGGAACTGAGTCTCACCTCAGTCCTTTGTAAATTGATGGAGAAAATAGTTAAATTCCTTTTAGAAAAAGAAATGGTCTCCCTGAACATCTCTGATCTGTCCCACTATGGTTTCAAGCAGGGATATTCATGTACTTCTAACCTCATAGCATCTTATAACCACATAAGTCAAGGACTTGACTCTAATATCCCCATGGATGTAATCCTGTAAGATTATAGTCATGCATTTGACAAGGTTTCACATGGTAAACTTTTCACTAAACTATCTGCAATGGGTTTTTCCACCAATTCTAGTCAAATGGGTAAACAGGTGGCTGACTGATAGATGCCATCAAGTAAGAATAAATGGAATATTGTCCCAAAAAGGGCACGTGGCTAGTGGTGTGCCTCAGGGCTCAGTCCTTGAACCTATATTATTCAGTATTTTCATCAGTGATATGCAGATAGGCCCATGTAATATACTATCCAAATTTGCTGATGACACCAAGTTAAGGGAGAGGGTTGATTACTCCACAAATAGGACAGCGCTTACTAATGATCTGCTTATCATTGAACTTTGGACTTATTCTAACGGTATGTCCTTTAACATAGACAAATGCACCGT
Organism: Neoceratodus forsteri; assembly: GCA_016271365.2. NCBI lineage: Eukaryota > Metazoa > Chordata > Ceratodontiformes > Ceratodontidae > Neoceratodus > Neoceratodus forsteri. The sequence goes on from CM057458.1 coordinate 237,757,919, forward strand.
CCTACACTTTGGCAAGAGCAACCCCACACAGATTTATAACCTAAACAATACAAAGCATCTCACAGTGAGAGAGATCTGGGTGTAATTGTTAATAAATTCTCCTCAACTGACCAGTGCATGAAAGTAACCAAATTATATAATGTACTTCTTAGGTGCATTAATCGCACATTCATCTCAAAGATGGAATAATGCATAATTTGACTATATAGGACACATGTTAGACCTTATTCTGACTATGGGTCTTCCTTCTAGAGTCCATATGTTATAAAGGTTATTCATAAGATTGAACAAATACAGAGAAGAGAACTAAGATAGTTCCTCACCAGGCATCTAAAAACTATCCTGAGAGACCTTAAGCAACGGGGCTCTATTCCTTACAAACCAGAAAGTGTTGAGATTATCTATTTTTTCTGTTTAAAATCCAACACTCACCAGAACAGATGCAGCAATGTGGACTAGCCTTCTCCCAGAGAAAGATAGTTCCCAGACTTCATAATAAGCAAACTGAAGTAGGTAAGTAAGGCTAGAACAAACAAGAGACTTAACTTCAACACTGTAAGAGCACCTAGACTGTGGAACAGGCTCCCACAAGAACTTGTAGACATTAACATCTTCTCTACCTTTAAAAAAGGACTAGATAGATGGTTAAAATAAAATCAGATTTAGGAATAATGACCCACAATGTTGTGGAGGACAATCATGATGGGCATCGGCCTTCTTTTGTCCAAATCTACCAAGTAAACCACAATGAAACTGGTGTCCTACCATATGCTATATTTAGAGCTTACATTTGGAATCACTCTTCTATAATCAAATACAGTAATGTCTGTAGGAAAACACATTGTACTATGCAGTTCAATAACTGTACAGTATATGTATATTATAGTGGCACAGTAGTGCCACTATAGTTGGGGTTGCCCAGCCACTTCTATGTTAAACCCAAAGGTTTGCACTTTAATAACTTTGCAACTGTTTGACCGATTTGCCTGTAAATTTGCAGGCTCTGTTTGGTACCATAAGTCTCTAGATCTGGCAAGTTTTTTTCTGGTCGGATGTGTGGTTCCGGAGCTGCGTAGTGGCAAAAAATGTGAAATTTACCATTAAGGTGCAAATTCTTTGCTCATCTGTAAGTCTGAAATGGTTTGGATGTCTGGTCTGAATTTGTTAGGGTATATGTGGTCTGGATCACTGAAGTGCCTTTTAAAGGTTGGGTGAAAAAATATTAATCCATTCAAAAGTTATTAAAGTTTTAAGTTTCCCATTATAGCTTATGGGAAAAATTAGATGTGCCCTGTGAAAGCAGGTTTTACTGCTGTAAAAGCACTTTTTGGTGCCTCAAATGGTATCAGTAGTGTTGTGCTGCCACCATCTTGTTTTCAGTTAGCGACGGGGGAAAACGCTGTCATTCAAAAAATACTGCCCCTTGGTAAACACCAACAGTTGTGTTTACCTAATTGAGCCCAAGGAACCTGATTCTGGCCTTAGTTTTTAAAAATAGTTGCCGTAAATATGGTTTTCTACATCAGCCATTGGTAGTGTCACAATTTGAGGCACTATTTTTGTGAAACAATGCCACAAATTGTGGCAGTTTTTGTGCAACTAATGGCATGGTTGCATGAAAACTGCCACAAATTGCAGCATTGTTTTGCAAAAACTTCCGCAAATTGTGGCACTACTTTACTTAAAAAAAACACATCGGCCACTGTTAAAAGTCTAAATCTTTACTGGCCTTTTTTTTTCAAAAACTAAAGTCAGAATATAGTCTTGCTCCCTGTACAGTTTAGTATAGACTAGCTAGAAAAGCAGAAACTACCCAAGATGATAAACTGCAGGGTTATCATGTACTGCATTTTGCAGTAACCAGGGAAGCTGCAAATGTTAAAACTTCAAATCCCTTTTATGCAGCTACTACTGATATGCCTGCATGCCAAATAAAAAACCTTTCCCACTCCTCAATACAGCTGCAAGAGCAGAAACAACCCAAATTATTTTAGGATCCCTCCCTCATAGCAACATCCCACCCCCACCCCCTGACTGTGAAACCAATGGACTTGTGACTCACCCTTAAAATCTGTTTCCATTTCTTCCCGCAGTACAGATGCAGGCTCCCCTCAAGGGCACAGGTCACGAGGGCAAGGACACCCTCCCTGAAGGATCAGGCCCGGACCCCCCACCCAGGTAATGACGTTCTTCATTGAAGATTACCATGAGTGCAGCCAGTTGGCCACCGCAAACTTCACAGCCAGAGACTGAGGCCCCACCGCCCCCGCCACCACCCTTGGTCGGCTCTCTGTTATATAGGGCGTAACACGTGAGCACAAAAAACAATCAGCTCACTTTTTCACTAGCAGGTTATCAGTGCCTGCCATTGTGGCCACTGTACTCTCGCCCCTACTCCTGACTCCTGTAGCTAAAAAAATTTGCTACTAGTACTGCAGACTACCCAGGGTGAAACTAACAGGGAGTAAACAAAACCGACAGCTTGCTGCAATAGATAAAAGTGCTGAGAGCCTGTTCCTATGCACTGAACAACCGCTTTAATCTTCATAAAGTACAAACTCCTCACAGAAACCATGGCTATCCCTGATATGGGGAGCATCCAAAATACGAATACAGCCACGCACAAGACTCACCCAAACCATCTCACCTATTGATGAACATGCAGGCATGGGTCAATTAGAAACATGACAAATGGGGATAATCCTGATAGTTATGTATATATGCCTAACCCTATGGGTAGACAAACTTATGGGCCAGCAGTGGTCTGGGAACCCAAACAGGGGTCAGCAGGAATGCCACATATCCCACTTTCGGCAATACCCGACTGCTTTAGGGGGGACTCACTGATTGTGATGCATGGGTTAACTAAGAAGAGAGCTTCCTATCTAATATTCCATGGCTCGAGGGAACATGGGCTAAGGGGTATACTACTTGCCTTGCCAAAACTATTTACATTGATCTCAGCCCTGCTACTTCTAGTAGGTGATACTGAGATAAATCCAGGACCCCCAATAGCAGACTTTAATATTGGGTCCTCACAAGACTCGAAATGGATCTCCCCCAAAGGATTAAAAATAGCCCACATGAATCTCTGCAGTTTGAGCCCCAAAATACATGAAGTTCAGGGATGGGTGGCACTGCACAAACCAGACATTCTGGCAGTGACAGAGACTGGGGGACTTCAACCTCAACTGGGCCTCTGTCACCGAGCAAAGCTTCAGAGCCTCACTGTTGGTGAATCTGGAACAGCTCATCACTGAAACAACTAGGCACAACACCAAGACAGGTAACCACACCACCCTTGACTGGGCACTGACATCCAATCCCCTAAACATCCAGGTGGCTGGCACCTTGGCAGATGCCCTGAGTGACCACTCACCAATCTTCTACACTTGGAAGAACAGAGAACCCAAGGTTCCCCCTAGGCTCCTCACAGCTAGAGACTTTTCAAAGTTCACTGAGGATACCTTCCAGCAGCACCTCCATAATATGGACTGGACTCCCATTCAGCTACTGCCTACCCGAGATGAAGCACTAGAGTACTTCCAAAGCTCCTTCATCTATGCAGCCAACAGGTTCACTCCCCTGAGGAGGCTAACAACCAAAGACCACTGCTACAGGTGGATTTCCCTGGAGCTGAAATCCATGGTGTTAAACAGGGACAAGGCCTGGAAAAAATACAAAACTTCAAACCTCGCACAGGACCTGGTGACCTATAGAACCCAGAGGAACAAGTGCAAGCAAGCAACCATGATTGCAAAATGGGAGTATGTCAAGGGTCCCCAACAGTCCAATCTCGCTGACCCCAAATCATTCTGGTCGTGCATCAATTCCCTGATAAAAGACAATGGCATTCCACTCCAGGGTCCAATACAACATAATGGCCATACTCTTAACGATGGGCAAGAAATGGCCTCAGCCTTCAACAAGCTGTTCACGAATCTGGAAGACTATAAGGTGAGTCTTCCCCCCAAGACCCATGGGACAACAACGTATGGACACTCAGAGCCCAGACAGACCGCTCTTTCATCTAAGACTGGTAAGGGCTAAGGAGGTGTTCCCGCTTCTCAAGTCCATCAAAGAGAAATGTTCAGCTGGCTCAGATGGGCTGGACCCAAAACTGCTTAGGGCAGCTGCTCCAGCCATAGCACACCCGGTCACATTGCTCAGAAACAGGTCACTAACAGAAGGGGTTGTACCTAGTAGATGGAAGCAGGCAAATGTGGTTCCCATCCACAAAGAGGGGCCTAGAGAGGCCATGAGAAACTACAGGCCCATCTCTCTGCAATGCACGCTAGCCAAAATCCAGGAAAGATTAGTCTACTGCCAACTCAAAGACTACCTGGAAACTAACAAACTGCTAGAGCATACACAACATGGATTCAGAAGAAGCCATGGGATGGACACAGACCTCATCAGGCTCTCAACTGACATAATCACTGCCTGGGACAGGGGCACCCCCACCGAGGCTGTTTTTATAGACTTGACCAAAGCCTTTGACCTAGTAGATCACAACCTCCTGCTAAGCAAATTAGGTAACCTTGGACTTGACCAGCACTCACTAGACTGGTTTGGTAGCTACCTAACGGACCGCTCCCAACAGGTCAAATGGAGAGGCGCTATATCTGAACCACTCATTCTCAAGGAAGGGGTGCCCCAGGGATCCATACTGGGCCCCCTCCTATTCATGCTGTTTGTCAATGACATGAACAAACACTGCGGAGGATGCTCGCCAATCCAGTACGCTGATGATGCAGTGATCTAACAATCATCAAGTAGCACTGCAGATATTGGGGCCCACCTCCAATTGGACTTTGCATCACTAGAAACCTGGCTGGCAGAAAACAGGTTAATCCTCAATGCTACAGAAACAAAGGCCATGGTTTTTGGCCCCAGAACACTTGGGCAGAACAAAAACTCTCTACTCCCAATTGTTTCCTCTACAGGTACCACTATTGAGGTAGTGAAATCCCTAAAATACCTGGGGCTGACATTGGACCAAGGTCTTTCTCTGAAGCCTCATGTTAACCAGATAACCAAAACCCTACACCACAAAATTGGCCTGCTCTACCGCCTGAATGCTCAGCTAGTCCCCGAGACCAGGTTCATAATAGCCAACAGCATCCTGCTACCAACCTTGACCTATGCCGCCTCTGTCATGCAGGGCCTGGGAAAGCAGGAGCTCACTAGAATGCGGGTACTATACAACAAGGTGGCCTGCTTTGCCACATCATCTCACAAAAGGAGACACCACTGTGAGGCACTGGCCTCCCGTAAGTGGCTGTCTCTTACAAATTGACTGCAGTACCCACTGTTATGTAATGCACTTAAGCTACTTAACAGCCCCCAGATGGACTGACTGGTCTGCTGGTCCCCAAGAGAATGGGCAGACAGCTCCAAGCCACTGGGAGAAATCTCCTTGAAATATCTATGATACGCACTATAGCGGGTGACAAATCCTTCACTCATGCAGCTCTGGTACCGTGGAATAAGCTCCCACAAAAATTGCAGGATGCAGCCTCCCTAGGAATCTTCCAATCTGGGCTGCGGGCACACCACTTAAGGAATAGCACTTGTACATATGCAAGAACATTGAGCAGGAGAGACTAGCTCACAACTCCATGCTGGCCTGGGCCAGTCTAGTCCTCAACCAAACGAAGTCAAGTCTACTGTATCTTGTTCTGATTGTCTGCTAAGACCACTCCCCATACTAATTACTCTTATTCCTAATGCATGAATGCTTAAATAATACCGTGTACTACAGACCTGACCCTCCACACTGTGCTGACCAGATTGTAAGCTGTAATGGTCAAATGCTCCTACTTGCTGTGCACTTACACTGTGAATGAAATGCTCTACTGTGTAACCTGTAATGGTCAATTACTACTACTTGCTATGTACTTGCTCTGTGTATGAAATGCTCTACCATGTAATTAACTCCAGGGTGCCCCTGAAAAAGGGACCTTCGGGGCTCAGCAGGCTTACTCGGTTATCAAATTGAATGAATGAATGAATAAATAAATAAATAAATACATAGAATCGTATTCCTGAGTCCCCGTTTAGGTAAACACCTGTTGGCCTAACTCTCACCGCATTCTCCTATACTGTACCATCTCAGCTTCCTTGCACATGGAATGGGGTGAGAGTTAAGCCCGACGACCCCAAGGCATACCCAGAAACCTGTTGGTATGTGGATGGTGGTAGGGTTGGGAACCCTAACACCGAATTTCCATAATTTTGTCACTGTAATAGGAACCCTAACTGATGCATTAACAGAGTTACCACCCCCCCTACCCTCCACACACCAACAGGCGTCAGGTTGTGGCTGGGGGTCATCGGCACTAACTCTCACCCCATTCCATGTGTAAGGAAGCTGAGATGGAACAGTATAGGAGAATGGAGTGAGAGTTAGGCCTGATGACTCCAAGCCACATCCCAACGCCTGTTGGTGTGTGGAGGGTGGTAGGGAGGGTGGTAGCGTTGGGAACCCTAACACCAAATTTCCAGACTTTTTTCACTGTAATATCAACCCTAAATGATGCATTAACAGAGTTTTTTAGAATGAATTTCCTTACTTTTTGAGTCAGTGTAATTGTACCCTTATTTGGTTTTGGGAGCACAGGGTGCAACTCCCATCAGTCCATAGTGTACTCCCATGCATATTGTAATTGTCTCTGATTTTCATGTGGAAGCATAGGGCCCTCTGGGTCCTGTACTCCTATGTAACCATACTGTAAGTGTAGAGACATTGTAATTAACCCTCATCTTCCATCATACTCCCATCACTCCATAATGGTATCCATCTGTGGAAGTGCAGGGCCCTATTACTGCATAATGGAATCCATATGCCCATCTACCCATAAATGTAGAGACACAGCACAGGCCTAGAGACATTCCAAGTAACCCTTGTGCTGCAAATGGTGCAATATCACAGTAACCATGGAACTCATGGAAGTAACCATGGAAGTTTCATTGAAAACTTGGGAGTCGGAGCCCCGCTGACGCTATGTGTCAGCTGCCCCGCCTCCCCCACCACTACCCTTGGTCGACTTGGTACTTTATAGTGGAAACTAGGTGACTTTACAAAACCAATCAGCCCACTTTACCATTTGCAGGCTATCAGCACCTGCCACTAGAGGCTGCTAATTTTCAGCAAATATCACCCCTTTCTCTGTCTGGTATTGTGAAAACATATAATTATCTTTGTTTCACCACTTACTTTCTACTCGCTATCTCCTCACTCCTCTCAGCCAAAATTAGCACATTTGCCTTTTTCCAATATATGCGCATGTAATTATAAGTCTGGAGCTATATTATCAACAATCATAATAGCCAAGCTACATTTCCTGTCTTCTCTCTCTCTCCCTCTCTCTTTCACAGAATGATGGCATTGCTCACTCTCTTCTCCATAACTCTCCCCCTCGGTTTACTCTCCCCATACCCTTTTCTTGCAAAACCCCACACTACTCTTTCTGCCACAAACACACCAACACTGCTGCCCCCCCTGTAATTATTCCTCCTTCAGAGACCATCTCCTACCCTCCCTACCTCCCTCTTGCTCCTTGCCATCTGCTCCCTACTTCTGTGGTTCTCCCCTTCCTTTATAGTCATGAAATACTGTGTTTTGCCTGCTCTCACTAACGTTAACAAGCTACCTCTAAGTGCTGTCCCCACTCCGCGAATTCATAAATTGGTCCTCAAAAGTGCCCTGTCTAGTATCTCCATCATCCTACTGCTTCTCATGGGAAATATCCACCCCAATCCCAGCCCCACTACCCCCATCCCTTGCCCCTCTATGCAATCCAAAGGTCTACGACTGGCCGCCATTAATATATGTAGCCTCCAAAAGAATCTCACTTCTCTCCAAGCATGGGTCTACCTCCAGAACCCTGATGTACTAGCTGTATCCAAGACGTGGTTATCTTTAACCATCCCAGATTCGGTTGTTCACATACCGAGCTACACACTTTTCAAATCAGACAGGCTGGATAGACGTAGTGGTGGGTGCGCGATGTACCTTCGGGAACCCCTACAAGGCACAACAATTGCTACATTGAACCCCATGGCAGGTGCCCAGTCCCTTACCTTTAAGTTAGCAGTTGGCAAGTTAGGTAAATCCCTCTACCTAATGTCAATCTATATACCCCCTCGAAACCAAAAGGAGGCTTTCTCCTCCATCCTCAACATCATCGCCCAACTACCAAAAAACTCGGAAATCATTGCACTAGGAGACTTCAACAGTAACTGGCTTGTCCCTCACACATCCTCCCTCAAGGATGCAGCCGCAGCCCTTAACCTCTCCCAAATGGTCCTAAGCCCCACTAGAGTTGATCAACGCAGGGGCACTAGTTCTCTCCTTCATCTCATCTTCACAAATCACCCTGACCACTTGCGGGATATCCAGGTCCTCCCTGACTCACTCAGTGATCACTCCTCAGTTACCTGCCACTGGTCAAACAGCTGGAAGCCCCCCCCAAGGATCTCCTTGTATCGCCAACTAAAAAAAGGGTCCCTGGCACATCTCCAAGACCAGCTTCTCAACCTCGACTGGTCCCCAATAGATCACCAGTCATCAGTGGATGCCGCCCTTTCCTTCTTCATCAGCTCCTTCCAAGCCGCCTGTGACATCTTTGCCCCCCTATGTTAAGCGAACTGAAAAAGCAAAATCCTCCCCTTGGGTAAACTGGTCCTTGCTCGACCAAATAAAGGCCTGTGATAACCTATGGTACTGTGCCCTTCACTCTGGTTGCCTCTCGGATCACCAGCTGTACCGTGCTGCCCGAAACTCATGAACCTGGGCTATCCGCAAGGCAAAGGCAGTCTTCTATTAGTCCAACCTTACTGCCATCTGGGGAGATGGAAAGAGATTCTGGGCTAATATGAAGAAACTAAACAGCAAGTCTCCCACCACTCCCCCCCCCTATGATTGTCATCGATGGTGTGTCCACCCAAGACCCTAGTAAGATGGCTAATGCCTTCAGTACGTCTTTCTCTGACCTCAGCTCTATCCTCGCCCCTGATTTCTTTACCACAAGCAATGGACAGTTTCCGCCACCACCAAGTGCCCCTTCCTTCTACTTTAGAATGGTCTCCCCTAGTGTCGCTCGCCCATATCTTGCCAAGTTTCTGGGTAAGACAAGGCAGTGGTGACTCTCTTGATGTAAAACTGCCCTCATTAACCCTGGATGCCATCCTAACCCCACTAACTAAAATACTAAACATGTCCCTTTACCTAGGCCAGTTCTCTACCATATGGAAAAGGGCTGTCATCACCCCAATTCATAAATATGGGGACCGTACCTCCTGTAGTAGTTATAGACCCATCTCTATACTCCCTCCCCTCTCAAAGGCCCTGGAAAAAATAGCTGCTGATCAACTTACTGACTACTTGGACTTGCACCATCTACTGTGCTGACAGCAACACGGATTCAGGAAAGGGCACAACACCACTTATGCCCTGCTTGAGTTTACCTCATTCATCCATGAAGCCCTTGACCAGGGAGCCCTGGCTGGATCTGTCTACATTGACCTCTCCAAGGCTTTTGATACCGTTAATCACATTATGCTGAAAAACTCCCTCCTCTCCATTGGTGTTTCTCAGAAGACTGCTGATTGGTTCTCCAACTATCTCCATGGCCGTACCCAGCAAGTTAAAATTAATAGCACCCTTTCCGCCTGCCTTCCAGTATGGTCTGGTGTCCCTCAAGGGTCCATCCTTGGCCCGTTCCTTTTCTCCCTATACCTAAACTTGCTCCCCCTGGCCTCCACTGAATGCCTGCTCCTGTATGCAGATGATGCCATGATCTTTGGCCGGCATCCTGACCCTACTCAGCTCCAACAAGCCTTGCAGGGCTCCTTCACTGAAATTGAATCATGGTTTACCTCCCATAAACTTGTCCTCAACTACAAAAAAAAAAAGGTCATGCTATTCGCCCACCCTCAACACAAGCACAACATGATCAGACTATCTATACTAAATTCCAAGGGTACCATGCTGGAATCAGTCACCAGCTTTAAATATTTAGGGGTCACCCTGGACTTGGCCCCTACATTCCGGGAGCATATAGCTTTGACTTGCTCTGCTATAAACGTTAGAACTGAACTCCTATATAAATACAGGCCCTACCTCCCTCCTGACTCCATTTAGCCTTCTCTAGCTCCATCCTTTCCCTGGTTGACTATGGCATAGTCATATGTGGCGCTGCCTCCGACACTGCCTTGTCCAGTATTAAGCACTCACTTAACAAAGTCTGCCAGCTTGCTACTGGCTGTGATCGCCTCACACATACCTGTGAATTTTACGAACTGTCATCATGGCTAAACTTCCAGAGGCACCTACTTTATCAGACCTGCTTATTGTCCAAAAAAATCCAACTAGGATTATCCCCTCCAGACTGTCTCATGCTTCTACAAACGTGCTCGCCGATGTGGGCTACAAGACACTGTAACTCCACTATCTTTCGCATCCCATTCGCCAGGACCACTGCCTTCCAAAGATCCTTTTGTTACAGGGTGCCACAATGGATGAACTCCCTCCCTGACACTGTCCTCTCCATTCCTAGACTGGGACATTTTAAACCTGTGCTCCGTACCCATATTATATCAAACTGCTACTGTGATTGCATATAACTCCCATATTTGTGCTAGTATCTGTTTGAAAACTGTCTACCACTGTTTCTTAGTACATGATTTATAATTTATGCACCTGTGGTGTAGTTTTTTCTCTACTTATGTATTATCCTATTTTTCTTTATCTCTGTTTATCTATGTACCGTTTATAACTCTATATTGTCTACTGTTCAATGTATGACGCGGAGCCTTTGCAAATGAGTCCCTGACTCAAAGGGTTGTAATTCCTAAACTTATATAAATAAATAAAAATAAACACTGGGAAAAATTCCACCACAATTGTAATCATGGACTGACAACCCAAGTACTTGCTGCATTTAGCAAACAATCCGTATCTCGAAATGTTTTCGAGATATAGTCGCCAAAAGGTACTGCGACCACCACAATGTTATCCTATGGGAAATTTCTAAACTTTGGAATGTTATAACTATGGAACCAATGGTAAAATGTATGACCAAACCAACAAAAGGCATATCTGTGTGGCAAGCCCTTTCTACGCAGAAAACCATGCAGCCGGCCCATTGGGACAGCGGTTGGATTTCCACTTGCGACACCAGCAACCTGGGTTTGGGAGCAGACTCGGGTCACTGGAAGGCCGGCAGGGGGAGAATGCCTTGAGTGTCCCATGACAGCTCACCTTCTCCGGTGGAGGGGAGGGGCTGATGTCCACAACTTGTCCGCTCGGGGTACTGCAAGCCCCACAGAGGAAGGGTGGCCAGAACACGCAGTGGACATTGGCATGTTGTGTCATGATGTCAGGGGTATACTGCCTTGGGGGAGAAAATGGGCAAAATGCCTGCCGGCTTCGAGAAGGTGGACTGCCTCAAGCGTGCCTCCGATGTGCCCCTGCTCACTGGGGCCTGGAGGTAGGTGTGGGTAGAGCAGGAGGCAGGAGGATGACTCCTTGGCAGCCCTAAAGGGTCGAGGCTGGCAGGATGTAGGGGAAGAATAAATTGCAATTTCAAAAAAAGTCCTAACCATTTTTCTTTTGCAGTGAAGTGGTGAAGAAACAGTAATTTTTTTGAAGTAGTGTCAGAAATTTGCGAAAGTTTCACAAATTTGCAAAAGTTTTCGCTTAGGCTTTACAAATTGTGACACTATGTTTATGTAAATGTTTCACAAAAGTACTTTTTGCAAATTCATAAACGTCCAACAGCCAAATTGAAAAAACATATTTCCAGGCATTAATTTGAAAAACTAATGTCAGGATTGTGTTCCTCGGGCCCTGATTAGGTAAACACAACTGTTCGTATTTACCAAGGGGCAGAATTTTTTGAATTGCAGTGTTTTTTAGCCATCGCTAACTGAAAACAAGATGGCAGTAGCACAACACTACTAAACCCATGTGCAGCACTAAAAAGTGCTTTTGTGAAATCATAAACGTGCTTTCACATGACACATCAAATTTTTCCCATATGCTATAATGGGAAACTTAAAACTTTAATAAGTTTTGAATGGATTAATATTTTTTCACCAAACCTTCAAAAGGCACATCAGTGACCCAGACCCCATATACCCTAACCATTTTGGGACTTACAGATGAGCAAAGAATTTGCACCTAAATGGTAAATTTCACATTATTTGACACTCCGCAACTGCATATCCGACTGGAAAGAAACTTGCCAGATCCAGAGACCTATGGTACCAGATGGTGCAAGTCAAATTTCAGGCAAATTGGTCAAACAGTTGCAAAGTTATTAAAGTGCAAACTTTGGGGTTTAACATAGAAGTGGCTGGGCAACACCCTAGCTATAGTGGCATGGTACAGTGCCACTATAATATAAAAAGCTAAAAGCTTCAGGGTACCAGAGAAAGACGGCAGCCATGCTGGGCCAGCTGTCGGCAGTGGGTGATATAACTCATGTTTTATGTTTTTCTGTCCGATTTTACTTTTGTCATTTTAGCATGTGTATTAATCTACTCTACTTATTTTGTTAGTTTAGTTGTAGTTTAGGGACCCATAATTGAGTCAGCTAGTAAGTTTTATCTGCATATTTTCGGGTGTAGCATAGTGTATTTCAGGATGCTAGACTGCTTTATTGTGACCCACTTTTTCTGTGAACGACAAATGCCAAAAATCTGAACTTGCAATATTGAACAGAAGCTTGCCGTTTTACATTCCTACATTATATAGCGCTTAACGCTCACCGTGCATTCAGCAATTTTCTCCCTGTTTGCCCATTGTGGATAATCCTACTCGAGGAACCTGAGTGCAGTGAAGTCATCAACAGAGCTGATTTAGAACTCGTTGGCAGAGGTTGAGTGTGTGGCTGCTGGAAGAGCCGTGCAGCCACTCAGCTGTCTCAGAAGAGCCGCATCGCCATCCAGCTGTCTTGGAATCACCACGTGTTGATTGTCTGACTCCTGAACACCGAGGAGATAACTGGAGGAACTGTCTGGGAAACTTCTCACCACTGGAATTTCTACCCTTCTTTTGTGGGCATTGCTTTTGGTGAGCCCGAATTCCAACTGAAATTTGGTGACTTTCATCTGCCTGCTCAGTGAGTACCTGGCCCCTTATGATTGCCTTCTGAGGGGTGGGCGCTCTATCCTAGATTCTCCTGCTGGGGGGCATTGGAGGACGGTTGTTGCCCTGACTGTCTGGATGCTTCTTGGGGCTCTAGTCATAGGGCAACTGTTGCCTGGGGGCTACATCCCAAGGGGGGTCCGGGCTGGAGTGCTTGCCACTTGGGGGCTGTGAATGGGGTTCTGGGTTTTAAACTCTGCCTACTGCATGGAGCAGCAGTCTTCTGGGAGACATTCTGGAGGATGCGGTGTTGTCCCATCTGCAGGCACCTCTCTGGGCTGAGGGAGGAGGTTGCTCATCTCCAGGCTGAGTTGGCCAGGATTTGTGAGACCTCCTCTTCCATCCAGGGATCACCAGTGCCATTGCCGTTGCCTCAGAGGTTGCCAAGAAAGAGAAGTGGTTGGACCACAGTGGGCTCAGGGAGGGTGAGGGTGGTGGAACAGAGGAGCATCCCTCCAGTTGTACCTCTCCACAATTCCTATGTCATTCTGGCAAAGTGTGGTTCCTCTATGGAGGCACCCACAGTGGAGACCAAGGAAGATGCTGGGAACCTCCACAAAGGAGACCCACAGGAGGGTGGCAGGGGACCCTGCAGGGGAAGGAAACAACTCCTGGTGGGGGACTCCATTGTTAGGAAGGTAGAACTGGGGGAGGAAGGGGAGAGGGAGGTAAGGTGCCTGCCTGGCACCATGGCTTGGAGGGACAGGGAGCGAATCCTCAGGATTGCCAGAGCAGCTGCACAGGGGAGGGAGCTGGATGTCATTGTCCACCTAGGGACAAATCACCTGGCTAAGAAAGGGATTAGAGAAGTGCAGGAAGGGTTTGTGGAATTGGGGAGGGGCCTTAGTCAAGTAGCACGCACGGTAACCTTCTCGGAGGTGCTGCCTATCTATGGCATAGGAGAGGCTAGGGTGTTCCGCACCATGGGATTCAATCAGTGGTTGAAAAACTGGTGTGGAGCTCAGGATTTGGCTTCACTGGGGACTAGGGGTCCATCTGGAGTGATGCAAGCCTATACTGGCATGATGGGCTGCATCTGTCCGGGAGGGGAACCAGGATCTTAGGTGATAGGTTTAAATGCTTCATTGGCAAGCTTTTAAACTAGCCACGGGGGAGGCACTGGAAAGGAGCAGGGAAATCCTAGCCCCCCCAAATAATCATGGTAGTAAGTGCAGCAAACACCAGCATAGAGGTGTTGATAGGGAGAAGGGCAGAGGTAAATGGAGAAAGTGACAAAGTCAAGAAGGACAGGGATGGGGCAAAAGGGAGTAAGGCCATCAGGAAATGGAGGGTAATGAGTACCATTGCCCGTAGTCTGGGCAACAAGCTCCCTGAGCTGGTGGCCTGATGGAAGAGGGATGCCTGGATATCGTGAGAGTCACAGAAACATGGTACACAGAGAACCATGACTGGGATGTTAACATACCAGGGTACATAACCTACAGGAGAGACAGGCAGGGGAGAAGAGGGGAGGAGTAGCTCTGTGAAAGGAAGGGATAAAAGCAACTGAACAAAAGAGTAAACAGGGAGGAGATGAGGCACTGTGGGTCACCTTGAGAATGGAAAGGGCACCACAATCCGCACAGGGTTGTGTACGGACCCCATGTCAGGGGAGGGCATGGACAAGGATATGATAGAAGGCATTCTTAGAATGGCAGAGAAAGGGGAGATACTGTTGATGGGAGATCTGAATATGCCAGATGTTAACTGGAGCACATTTGCTGCAGCCACATCCAAGAGCAGGGCCATTCTTGATGCCCTACAGGTGGCAGGCCTTAGACAGCTAGTTTCGGAACCCACTCGTGAGGGAGCAATCTTAGACCTTGTACTCTCAAATGGGGGAAGTGAGAGGATCCCAGATCTAGAAGTGGGTTGCCATCTGGGGACAAGTGACCATCAAACAGTGTGGCTCACGTTAAACTCAGCTACAGAGTCAAGCCATACAAAAGTGAAGGTACTGGACTTTAGGAGGGCTGACTTTGGCAAGATGGGAGAGTGCCTCAGAAAAGCACTAGCAAACAGGCTAGAAGGGGGTGTGGAGCAACAATGGGGAATCATCAAAACTGCCATCACAGAGGCAACAAGCCTTTGTGTGAAGCAAATAAACAAATCAAAATGAAAGAAAAAGCCACTATGGTTCTCAAAAGAGGTGGCTGTGAAAGTCAGGAAGAAAAAGATAGCATTCCGGAAGTATAAGGAAACACAGAAGAAGCAGGACAGAGAGCTGTACCAGTTAAGGCAGAAGGAAGCAGGGAGGGAAGTCAGAATAGCAAAGGCCCAAACTGAGGAAAAGATAGCCAACTCAGTTAAGAAGGGGGATAAAACCTTTTATAGGTACATCAGTGAGCGTAGAAAGACAAAGGGAGGGATAGTGAGGCTGAATAGAATGAATGGTGGGTGGGAAGAGAGGGAGAGTGAAAAAGCAGGGATACTGAATGAATATTTCTGCTCAGTATTCATAAAAGAGGAGGCGGAAGTGCCTAATCCAATTAACAGAAGCACTCTTGATAGGGGGGTCGATCCCAGTCCTTTCACAGAAGAAAGGGTTCTGCAAGAACTCCTAAAACTGAAGGTGGACAAAATAATGGGTCCTGATGGAATTCACCCCAGAATTCTAAAAGAATTAAGGGAGGAACTAGTGAAACCACTGGCTACTCTTTTTAATAAATCATGGGAGGATGGTGTATTACCCGAGAACTGGAGGAAGGCGGATGTGATTCCCCTTCACAAAAGTGGGACCAAGACAGAGGCAGGAAACTACAGACCTGTCAGTCTGACCACTGTGGTAGGGAAAGTGATGGAGTCACTTCTGAAGGAAAGAATAGTCGAGTACCTAGAGGCCAGTGGAGCACAGGACCCAAGGCAGCATGGGTTCACAGCGGAAGGTCATGTCAGATGAATCTAATAGATTTCTTTGACTGAGTGACCAAAGTAGTAGACCAGGGAGGGGCTGTGGACATGGCCTACCTAGACTTTAGCAAGACATTTGACACAGTCTCACACAAAAGATTAATAGTCAAATTAATCAGCCTGGGAGTGGGTCCCAGGGTGGTAGCCTGGGTAAAACATTGGCTGCACAACAGGACACAGAAGGTAATTGTAAATGGAGTCCATTCTGAAGAAAGAGGGGTTACTACTGAGGTACCGCAGGGTTCAGTATTGGGTCCAGTCCTTTTTAATGTCTTCATCAGTGACATTGCAGAGGGACTGGAAGGAAAAGTATGCCTTTATGCAGATGACACAAAGATCTGCAACAGGGTTGATGCACAAGGAGACGTGGAAAGGATGAAAAGGGACTTGGCAAGGTTGGAGGAATGGTCAGAAGTATGGCAGCTAGGATTCAATGCAAAGAAGTGCAAAATAATGCACCTGGGAAACAAGAACCCAGGAGAAGAATACACAATGGGTGGGGAGGTAGTAACAACAACAAAACAGGAGAGAGACCTGGGGGTAATCATATCAGATGACCTTAAGGTTAGCAAGCAATGTGAGAAGGCAGTAGGGAGGGCTAGGGGTATACTGGGATGTATAGGGAGAGGCATCAGCAGCAGAAAACAGGAAGTTGTTATCCCTCTGTACAGACAGTTGGTGAGACCCCATGTGGAGTACTGTGTCCAGTTCTGGAGACCCCATCTCCACAAGGACATAGACAGGATAGAGGTAGTCCAGAGGAGGGCAACTAAAATGGTGCAGGGTCTGCAAGAGAAGCCATATGAGGAGAGACTAAAGGAGCTTAATATGTATACCCTTGAGGAAAGAAGGGAGAGGGGGGACATGATAGAAACCTTTAAGTACCTCAGTGGAATCAACAAAGTCCAAGAGGGTAGCATCTTTCAGAAAAGAGACTTGCAAGAACAAGGGGACACAATTTAAAATAGAAGGAGGGCAGTTCAGGGGCAATGTGAGGAAGTATTATTTCACAGAGAGGGTAGTGGATGACATGGAACAACCTTCCTGAGGAGGTTGTGGGGTCTAAAACTGTGGGAGAATTCAAGAATGCATGGGACAGACATAAGGCAATTCTTGTTGGGGTTAGGAAGAAATAGGCTGTTGGTTAACTAGGATCTGTGGCCTATCCTGTAGGTAGGGAAATGGGCAGACTAAATGGGCCAAGCGGTCCTTATCTGCCGTCAAACTCTATGTTTCTATGCATGTATTTTCCCCTAAGACCTATCATGAAGGTGGTGGTCATCTTGGGGGTGCCTTCACTGAATAGCAGGCTAGTGTGGTAGGTTCTATAGGAAGAAAGGATTTATGAACTGTAGTGACTGACAGCAGCTACTACTGGACTTTAACTTGGGCAAACGTGGATTAAAATTGTAAGGAAGTCTTTTGTGCCTATTTTTATACTTATCTGTGCCCTAACGAAGTACCAAAGTGAGAGTTTGTGGATCCTAGGGCATTTTCTGTTAGTCTGGTGGTGGAGGTGAGAACTTCACCACCCTGTATAAAACACTTTTGGTTTGTGTTTTGGCATTCCTCAAATTTAAAGCTACCAACTCACTGAGACCTAAAACTGGGACAGTCATCCTGACCATGACCCCCCCACACTGTGTCACTCTCATGGGCACCACTACAGGCAATGCTGCGTACAATCAATTACATTTTACTGCTTGCTCTGGCTATGCCGCCCCACAGTAACACCAGTAGCAAACATTCAGATTAAACTAATACATCATTCTTCTGCAGCAAGTTCCAAATCATGATGTACAGAAAGTTCATTAGAAGCAAACCTTCGTTAAATTGTGATCAGACATTCGAGCTGCATGTATTGCTCCTCCTGACAGTCCAATCCAACCCACTTACACTCACCTCATTTGTTGAGCAAACTTCACTTAGTGACTCCCCATCACCACACCAGATTGTTTTCACACACTTCCCTACAGCTGATCAGGTTCGGGTACCTTAGTTCCCTGCTGCCAGTCTCTTCTCTGCCTGGAGTCTCTCTCAGTTGCTGGCAGGCAGACGTCCACATGTGCTGTTTGCACTACCACTCAGTCTAATCTAACAGGAATAACATGCTTTAATGTGCTCCCACTGACATGCTTGCAGTGCAACATAGGTGTAGGGATTGAAGCTGCAAACTGCTGTTTAGCCCGAGCAGTGCCACAGTGGTGCTGAAATAACTGTCACTCACGGATTAGCAGTCAGCAAAAGAAAAAAAGGGACAAAACTGGGACAAGTAAGCAAAAAAAGGGACAAAAGTGACATTTTGCAAAACCTGTGGGGACACTGGGACATGCTGCCTAAAATAGGGACTGTCCTGGGAAAATAGGGACTGTTGGTAGCTTTACTCAAATTACCTGCTGTAAAGTTCTACACTCCTGGAGTCTGTTAAAAATTGTTTGAACTTTTAAGACTAGCTTAGACTCATTTTACTTTTTGGGGGGATTATTTTGCTTTACTGATTTATGGGAGGTCGAGGGTAAAATTATTGAGTGGGGTGTGTATGTTGGAGTGACTGGGGTGTGTATGTTGGAGTGAGTGTATATGTGTGTGTGTTTGTGGTGGTATATTACTGTATTTGTGTTTAGTTTTAGTTGTTGGGTTTATTTTTTGTGGGGGGAAGAGGTTAAATTGTTAACTATGGTGGGTTTCTTGTAGTGTGTTGGAATAGGTGTGGCTATCTGCTGTTTAGCTGGTCTTAGTTTAATATGTGTTGGCAAAGAGCATCGGCGGCTGGGCAATATTCTCCCACCAGACTCAGGGAACTCTCTCCCCTTCAGCTGTTCCCCCACAATCTGCCAAGATATATAGGCCCTGTTGAGTGCTGGGGATAGCTAGAAGGATAAAGAAGTGTGGGAGAACTGGGTCTGGTGGGGGAATGGAGGGAGAAAAGCGGATTGAGGTAGTGAGGACAAGGAGACACCCTGGGGCAAAATGGGCCCAGGAAAGGGGTCCTCTCTGCTTGGTTCCCACACCCAAGGGTTCAACCTTTGGTGGGTAGGTTGCACGATCTACCCCGACTACTCATCCCACTTGGGCGGTGTTGTGCAATGCCAGGTCCATTAGAAACAAGACAGCTTCCACACATGGAGGGAGGGAGCACAGGCCAGGAACACCTGATACTGCATGAGGGTGTCCTTGTAGGCAGAGAACTGGGAGCCCTCAGGACAAGGGATGGGGCATAAGGGGGCACATTGGAGGGTGTTCCTGATTAATGTCAGGAGCATGGGGAACAAGATGCTAGAGCTTCAGGTGCTGTTAGTGGAGGCTGGGATTGATGTGGCGGCTGTCACAGAGACTTGGGCAACTTCCAAACATGACTGGGACCTGAACCCACTAGGATACACCACATGAAGAAGGGATATGGTGGAGGGAAGGGGACAGGGTGTAGCATTTATCATTAGCGATGGCATAGGGATAAGCAGGGTTGAGAACGTGGAAGATCATGTGGAGGCTTTATGAGTCACCGTGCAGGCTCCAGGGGGTAAGCAGGCGAAGATGAGGGTAGGCTATAGACCACCCGGGCAGGGGGAGGAACAGGAGGAAGGCCTGATGGCAAACCTTAGGGATCACTGTGGGAGGGGAGAGGGCAAAACTGTGGGGTTGGGAGACATGAAAATGCCAGGAGCAGACTGGGACACTATGGTGTTCTCATCAGGCAGAGAGCAGCGCCTGCTGGACGTCTTCCAAGATGCATTTCTTGTTGAGCTGGTGACTGAGCTGAAGAGGGAGGGGCACATCCTGGATGTGGTTCTGACAGACGGTGAGCTCATCAGGAACTTAGTTGTTGAGGACCCACTGGCAGGAAGTGATCACGCCACGCACTGGTTCTCCCTTGACCTAGGGGACAATGTAGAACACAAAAATGTCAGTGGTTGATTTTCTTTTTTTTTTTGCAGTTGATCTTTTTATTGAAGTATTTAAAAGATAAACAAACAACAAGTATATCCTATAACAATACTATATAAGGTTATATAAATGATAAATTAAGTAGCATAACATCTAACAAAGGAGGAAAAAAAGACTATTCAATGGTAATAGAATAATTATGGGTTAACTACCTAAACTAGAGCAGTTACAATATTATAATGAAAAAAAAAGGCTTAGCACTACATAATATACAGTAAAAATAGAAGAAGTATAAGGTAAAAGAGGAGATATGAATAGTCGTAGTTGTACATTACTACAATGTATATATCGTTAGAGTGCTACTAAAGCTTATATAGAAAAGATTAAGAAAACAAGAGAAGAGGAAGAAATAGCAAAGAGAAGAGAGTATCAAGTAAGTAGAGAAAAAGCAGACCACAATCTGAGGAAATGGGGGATATCAATAAAAGGAGAGAGAGAGAGAGAGAGAGAGAGAGAGATTATGTAAAGTATTTCAATCCATACTTTAAGTGCCAGATTGGCTAGATGAATCCAAATATTTAAAATATTCCTGCCAACATTTATTATATATGTTGAGTCGGTCGAGAGAAATGTGTCATAATTTATCCAGGAGTGCATATTGGAGATAAATGATTAAGAATATCAGGAGAGTAGGATTATATTAGATCTCCAATTCATAAGTATACTACGCTTAGCTAGAAGAAAAAGTATGGTTAACCATCTGTTCAAGGATTGGGGAATATTATAGGGATGAGGGTCAAAAATACCAAGTATACAGTGTTTAGGATCTAATACAAAGGGTTGACCAGTCACTTTCATTGCAAATATACGAATCTGATGCCAAAATTTTCGTATGGAGGGACAATCCCATGAAATATGAAGTAAATCGCCATTAGGCGAGTTACATCGCCAGCAGTTGTCATTATCCGTTAATCTCATTTTATGCAATACAGTTGGGGTCCTATACCATAAATGAAGAATTTTAGTCTGAATGAGCGAGCTACGTTTATCATTAAAAGATTTGTGGCAAGAACGCCAACACCTATGCCATTGTTCATTTGTAATGTTATAGTGTAATAAGTTGCTCCATTTATTTTTGCACTAATGGACTGGTCCGTAGTGATTCTCTAATAACTTTATAGATGACACTATTCAATTTACATGTTGTTTTTATCCATTTGGAGATGTGTTGATCATGTGAGGACTGATTCGTAATAAGAGAAATAATAAGTGCATGCTGTGCGAAGCTGTAGATATTTCCAAAAATCCTGGCGGGGAAGATTCCATTGAATGCATAGATCATAATAGGGTTTTGTTCTTAACATATGGGGTTCAAGTATGTCTCTTAATAAAAGTATGCCTCTATTTTTCCAGGATCGACAGTAGATTGGATGGTTTTCAAGAGATATTTGGCTATTTCCCCAGATAGGAGCATAAACAAGAGGGGTAGGATTTGATTTGAGATATTTATGACTTATTTTCCAGTAGAACGTGGATGGTACTGTAGTGGGGTGAGATTTTAATTTGGAGGGACAGTGGTTGATTTTAGAGGTGTGGACTTCAGGGGGATGGAGCGGATCCTAAGGGGCTACCTAGATGAGATCAGGCCTAGCATGGGCCCAGAGGCCTGGTGGGAAATTATTAAAACCGGGCTCCTGGAGGCTGCCAAGGCCTGCACGAGGAAGAGATGCAAGTGGGACAAAGCTAAGAAGCCAAGCTGGTGGACAAGGGAGGTCCAGGAAGCAGTGAGGGAGAAAAAGGCTGCTTCTAGCTGATACAAACATTCTCGAGGCTATATCCAAGGGGTGGTATGATAAGATAACCGGGAGGGTCACCAGGTTGTGAGATTGGCCAAGGCGGGGGCAGTGCAGAGATTGGCATAGGGGATTAAAAGGGGGGAAGGTTCTTCAGGTATATCAGGGAAAGAAGAAAAGGGAAGGGGCAGATTAGTAGGCTGAGGATGGTTAGTGGGTGGGTGGAGGAGGTGGGGGAGCAGGTGGAGGTACTAAATTACTTTTTTGCCTCGGTCTTTACCAAGGAGGACGTGGGGAGTGGCATTGCAAGGGGAGAGGAAAGGGACTGGCAGTTGAAGTGGAGGAACTGGAAGTTAAAATCCCCATTGTGAGGGTGTGGGATGCCCTCAAGGCCCTAAGAGCAGATAAAGCACCAGGCCCTGATGGGATCCATTCCAGGGTGCTTAAGGAACTGGCCGATACCCTAGTCACACCCCTGAGAGACCTTTTTAACTCCTCCCTTCAGTCGGGGTGCAAACCTCAGATCTGGAGGATGGCCCAGATCATGCCTATACACAAAGGTGGCTTGTGGGAGGAGCCAGGAAACTATAGCCTGGTTAGCCTGACATCAGTAGTAGGCAAAGTGATGGAGGGCATCTTGAAGGAGAGGCTGGAAGGGCTTCTGAAGGCACGGGGCCACCTAGATGATCACCAGCATGGCTTTATTAAAGGCAGATAATTTCATACCAAATTGGTGGAGTTCTATGAAGGGGTGATGAGTGCGCTGGATTAGGGCAAGCCAGTGGATGTCCTCTTTCTAGATATCAGCAGGGCGTTTGACTCGGTGCCACATCCCAGGCTACTGGGGAATGTGGGGGATATGGGGGTTGGGGGAAGGTGGTCAGGTGGATAGCAAACTGGCTAGCAGGGCATGTACAGAAGGTGAGGGTTTGGGGGGGCAGGTCTCATCCCCAGGAGCGTCATCAGTGGAGTCCCACAGGGATCAGTACTGGGCCCACTCCTATTTTCAGCTCCGCTCAGCTGACGAGGGGTTGCTGGAGATTCCAAGGGTTTGTTTAAAGTCATCTGGTACTCTAGCCTTTGGGTTTGTTGCTCCTACACTCTGGAATTCTCTGCCCCATCAGCTACATGAGTGCAGGACAGTGGGATGCTTAAAGCAGGCACTGAAAACCCATTTGTGGGGTAAAGCTTACCCAGAACTTCTGTGAACTTCCGTGATTTTATTCTGTCTTATAGTATTCTGTTTTTATGCGACTGTGCAACACCTTGGTATGTGAAAAGTGCTATATTAAATAAATGTATTATTATTATTATTAATGCCTATTTCTCAGACATCAGAAGCGATATCAGGAGCGGGATGAGCCTCCTTTCCAGTGACTCAAAGCTGTAGGCAGTGGTGAAGGAGAAGCTGGCTCTTCAGGAGGACCTGGAGACTTTGGCAAGGTGGTCACGCACCTGGAAACTAAAGTTTTATACTGGGAAATGCAGGGTTCTTCACCTGGGGGCCAAAAACTTGACTCATGTATACACCTTGGGGGGGGCACTATAGGATTTGATGGGGGAGATAGACCTCGGGGTGGTGGTAGATGCCAAAATGAATAACTCACAGCAGTGTAGAAGGGCTGCTGCCCAAACAAATAAAATGATGGGGTGCATAGCCAGGGGGATAGCTTCAAGGAGTAGAGAGGTGCTACTTCCACTATATAACTGCCTGTTTAGACCACACCTTGAGTACTGCATGCAGTTTTGGTTTCCTTAATTAAAAGGGGTATTGCTCTTCTGGAGAGGGTCCAGAGGAGGGCAACCAGGATGATGCAAGGACTAGGGGAAAAGCTCTATGGGGAGAGACTGGAGGAGCTCAAACTGTACTTGCTGGAGGAGAGAAGGGACCGAGCAGATATGATCGAAGTCTTCAAATATCTCAAGGGAATGAATAGGGTAAGCCTTGAGGAGGTGCTACAACTGAGGGTGGTAGGGGCCACCAGGGGCCACTCAATGAGGCCAGATGGGGGGAGACTAAGGAGGGAAACAAGGAGATGCTACTTCACTGAGAGGGTGGTGGAGCCCTGGAATGCGCTGCCCATGGAATTGGTTGCTGCTACAACTGTGGAGGGGTTCAAGAAGGGCTGGGATAGGTATAGGGGGAAGGTGCATCCCAGAGCCCCGCTGGGGGTTGGGGGTGGGGGACCTTGTAGGGTGGGAGGGGGTCATAACGGTGCCCTGGGTGGGCACTGATCCCTGAGCAGACTCATAGATATATAGATACATAGACAGTGTCGGCAGATAAGGGCCTACGGCCCACCCACTCTGCCCATTTGAGCTTGTAAGTTCACTTTATGTTTTCCTAGAAGTCTGTTGCCCCTTACCCCTGACCTCCAGAATTTCTTTATGTGTATCCCATGCATTCTTAAATCCTGTGATTGTTTCAGCCCCCACCACTTCCTCTGGCAGGGTGTTCCACTTGTCCACCACTTGTTCTGTGAAGAAATTCTTCCTCATGTTTCCTCTGAATCATCCTCCCTCCAACTTCATCCCATGCCCTCTAGTCCTGGAACATCTTTTTCACTTAAAAATAGTATATTCATGCACCCTGTTCCTCCCTGTAAGACACTTGTATGTCTCTATCATATCCCCTCTCTCCCTCCTCTCCTCCAGGGAGTACATATTCAAGTCCTTCAACCTGTCCTCATAGGACTTGTGATGCAATTCTATACCATTTTTTTTGCCCTCCTCTGACCTTCTCTACCCTGTCTATGCGCTTACATAGGTAAGATCTCCAGAACTGCACACTGTACTCCAGGTGGGGCCTCACTAGTGTCTTGTATAGTGGAATTATGACCTCCCTTTTCCTACTGGTGATGCCCCTGCCTATGCATCCCAGCATCCTATTTGCTTTACCTGCTGCCTTGTCGCACTGTTTCCCTACCTTGAGGTCATCAGAGATGATAACCCCAAGATCCCTTTCCTGCTTGGTGCATGCTATATCCTCACCCCCAACTGATGTATTGTGCCAGGGTTTTTTGTGCCCCACATGCATTATCTTGCACTTCTTTGCATTGAATTTCAGCTGCCAAACCCCTGACCATTCCTCAAGTTTCTGCAGGTCCCTTCTCAATCTGTCTACACCCTCTGGTGTGTCTACTCTGTTACAGAGCTTTGTGTCATCAGCGAACAGGGAAATTATGCCTTCTAGGTCCTGCGCAATGTCACTGATGAAAATGTTTAATAGGACCGGTCCCAGCACTGATCCCTGTGGTACCCCACTAGTCACGTCTTCCCTCTGTGGAGTGACAGCCATTTACCACCACCCTGTGTGTCCTGGCGCCCATCCAGTTACCTACCCACCACATTACTGTCCTACCCACATTCATATTCCCCAGTTTGTGTAATAGTCTTCTATATGGCACTGTGTCAAAGGCCTTGCTGAAGTCCAGATAGGCCATGTCCACTTCCCTCATCTGATCCACCTCCCTAGTCACCCAGTCTAAAAATTCAATGAGGTTGGTCTGACATGACCTCCCCCTGGTGAAACCATGCTGCCTTGGGACCTGTAGTCTATTGACAACCAGATGTTCCACCAATCTCTCCTTAGGTGTCAGCATGGCTCAGTTGGTAGCACATCCACCTGTAGACCAGAAGGTCGTGGGTTCTCATCCCACAGTGAGATTTGACTTGCACTTAAAAATCGCTGGCATCCGAGTGCAGTATTGGGGGGTGCTGTACTGATGGGGTGTGCTGTCCTTCGGATGAGATGTTAAACCGAGGTCCCTTCTACCCATCCAGGTGTTGTCCTGGTGGGTGTCCAGGTGGAAGTAAAAGAACCCAGGGCACTCTTCGCAAAGAGTAGGGAACATTCCCGGTGTCCTGGCCAACATTCCCTTTCCCATAAACTGGTTCATGCAATTATCCAGGCTGTGTGTGGGCGATGATGTGCGATATGGCCGCCACCACACATTCAGTCACTTCACTACCAGTCTAGCATTGCTTGTAAAGCACTTTGGATGTATGAAAAGTGCTATATAAATGCTGATTCTTCTTCTTCTTCCTCTTCCTTCAGTAGTGCTTCCATGATCTTCCCCACTACCGTGGTGAGGCTGACTGGTCTGTAGTTTCCCGCTTCCTCTTTGTTCCCACTTTTGTATAAGGGGACTGCATCTACTGTCCTCCAGTCTTTGGGTACCTCCCCTGTTTCCAGTGATTAACTAAACAGGATTTCCAGAGGTTCAGCCACCACCTCTCTTAGTTCTTTAAGGACCCTGGGGTGCACCCCATCTGGCACCATTGCTTTATCAACTCTTATTACTTCCAATTCCTTCAGGACCCTTTCTCATGTAAAGGGACTTGTGTCCATTTCTGCACCATTCCCACCCCTTGTACTCCCTTCAGACCCATCACTCTCCTCCTCCTCAGTAAAGACTGAGCAGAAATACCTGTTCAATATGTCAGCTTTACTGTTGTCATCCTCCACGCGGCCCCTATCCTCCTCCTTCAGTCTCACTATCCCTCCCTTTGCCTTTCTCTTTTCACTCGATAGACCATAGGGCCTAATCTGCTGGTTTTTTAATATGTTACTATAATTGCTGATCTTGCAGATTCAACTGACCTGGCTTGCATCACCAAGACCTGGCTGGACAAAAATGCTGGCCCAGTTTTGGAATCAGAGATTCCAGACAGTTTACTCGGTGATACACCGCCCAAGGGTGGATTGTAGGGACGGGCGTGTAGCCCTCTGTTTTAGGTTGGAACTGGGCCTTGTGGAGATCCCAGTTGGGGAAACCAGATCCTTTGAGTGTATTTTGGGTGCAGGTGTAGGTTGCAGGATACCTCTCATTTACTGTCCACCCAGGTATGAGAAGGAATTTCTGCAGGAGGTCGCAGACTTCGTTGACATGATGTTGGAGTCCCCCAGAACTTCAGTGCCTGGGTTGATAATGAACTCTCGAAATTTGGTCAGGACCTCCTCCAACTTATTATCTCATTGGGCCTCACACAGGTGATTACCTCTGTGACCCACAACCACGGTCACTCACTTGATATGGTTTTCTGACTGGAGATGGAGATCTCCAGTTTGGTGGTGGAGCCGGTCAGATGGTCAGACCATTATGCCATAAGGTTCAGTTTCGAGATTCCCCCCCAATAGACCTGCCCCTATGTGGATGGTCCAGTACCACCCTTTATGGGGCATGACCCCAGACGGTCTTATGGCGGTGCTAGACCTATCGGGTGTGATGATTCCGGGGACCTCCTAGCAGCCTATAATAAGGCAGTCATAGGGGCCCTGGATTGCCTAGTTTCTGTCCGTGTTCGCCCCCTCACTCTTCGCCCTAGCTCCCCTTGGTTTTATAGGACCTTGAAAGAGTTGAGGCAAAGGGGTCTAAAGGCTAGAGCATTGCTGGTGGAAATCGGGCCTGGCTGAGGACAAACTTAAATCGATGATGGATCATTATAAAGACCATCAATCAGCAATCTCCAATAAGCAGTCAGAGTTCCTGTCTAGGGAGATTGCTGCTGCGCAGAACTGACCAGCTCAGCTCTTCCAGACTTATAACAGATTGTGCAGTCCAATCTGTCTTCAGACCAGAGGAGTATTTTCACAGAGTAAGTGTGATGAGTTTGGTCACTTCTTCGCAGAAAAGGTTGCCACCATCATGTTCAGGATCCACCAAGCATCTTCTAATGGGTGTCTTGTTGGTTGGCAGGAGGTCACTTACACCTGGTTAACCTGGTCTGACTTTGGCCAGTTAACGATCACTGAGGTCATGAGGATTATCCAGTCCTTGAGACCAATGCATCTCCTTATGGGATGCATTGATGTGATTGGCTCAGTCCTGGCTAAGATATTCCGGAGTTTGTTGGAGACAGGTGTTTTCCAATCCCCTAAAGGAGGTGGTGGTGAGACTTCTCCTTAAGAAACCCTCCCTCGACCCTGACTGCTTAGCCAACCAGTCTCTAACCTGCCCTTTGTGGGTAAGGTTATTGAGAAGGTGGTTGCGTTGTGCTGTAGGATCATCTCACCACCCATGATCTCTATGATACTCTCCAGTCCAGATTTAGGAAGAGGCACAGTACTGAGATGGCACTGGTATGGGTACTAAATGATCTCCTGATAGCGAGAGATTGGAGGACCCATTCAGTCTTGATTCTCTTTGATCTCTCTGCAGCATTTAACACTGTGAACCACAAGGTATTATTGGAGCACCCGCGGTTGATTTGTGAACTGTCTGGTACAGTCCTCAAGTGATTTCAACCTTTCCTCATGGGCAGGTCTCAGAGAGTGGTTTTGGGGATCTTTTTCTTGACCCCTATCCCCCTGCCCTGTCGGGTTCCGCAGGGCTCCATATTGTCACCCACATTCTTTGCGGTGTATATGCTGCTGTTAGGAGACATTATAAGGTGGTATAGACTGAGTTTCCACTGCTATGCAGATGAATCTCAGCTATACATGTCCTTTGTGCCCAGACAGGATGAGGCTATCTTGGTCTTTAATAACTGCCTCTCCGAGATCCAGGACTGAATGAATGCTAAGTGACTGAGGTTGAACCCAGATATTGCTTGTGGTGGACCTAAGTAGTCAGGGTGTGGGGCCGTCAGCTGGGCAGCCTTTTGGGCTTTGGCTTGGAGGCAGAAAATTGTTAACCTCGGACTGGGTGCAGAACCTGGGTGTAATTTTTCATGATGGCTTGACACTTAAATCTCAGTTGTCAGCCATGATCAAGACTTCTTTTTACCATCTAAGGAGTATTGCCCTGGTTAAACACCTGGTTCCGCCTAATGACCTTCCAACTCTGGTCCACACTTTTGTGACCTCCTGCCTTGACAACTGCAACACACTGTACCTAGGGCTATCAGGGGCTGATATCCATCGCTTGCAACTGGTGCAGGATGCAGCTGCCAGGTTGTTGATTGGCCTACCAAGATCTTGCCATGACACACCTGTGCTCCGTGATCTGCACTGTCTACCAGTACAGTGGCGGATCACCTTCAAGGTCAGTTTACTGACCTATAATGCCCTACACGGACAGAGACTACAGTCCTTGCAGAATCTCCGTTATCCCTAATGCCCCCTCCACCCACTTTGATCCGCCTATGAGGGATTGCTAGAGGGTCCCAGGGTTTGACTTTAGACCTCGGGGACCCGTTCTTTTGCTTTTATGGCTCCTACCCTGTGAAACTCTCTACCTTGTCAGGTTAGGGAGTGCCCAACCATTGAGAGCTTCAAATCCGCTCTTAAGACATATTTATTTGGATTAGCCTTTTCTGTACTTGATATATTGCTGTTTTTAAGATTTGTTGAATTTTAGTGGGATCTGTGTGCTTTTATTTTATTGTTTTAATGTTTGTTATATTTGTACACGTGCTTTGATCTTTGGAATTGCACTTTTTAGCAGAGGGCCTTATAGCCCCTGGAACGTCCGGTAGAGCCCAATACTGCCCACCCTGGAGGGTGTTATTGCACTTAGAAAATGGGCCACTGTATTTTATGTGTTTGAAAAAAAGACTTTTATGTTAATGTTGAAACTCTTACTTGATTTGAAATAAAATAGTTCCTCCACCTGTATTTCAATTATGTGCTTTTTGTTTTGTTTTTTTTACTCAAGAACTTTTGTCCTAATTGAGCCTCTGTAGTTTGTCTGTTTTTTTTAGTTGGTTGCCATGGTTTCTTGCTCCCACACAGGCGCTGACTGCATAATTTTAACGTTTTTAACTGGGTTTTTTTCACATACGTTGAATCATTCATTGTATTTTATTCATTTAGTGAAGGATTCATTTAGTGATTGTTTGCTTGGGAATCTGCACTAGGAATGGGGGCGGTTGGGCAAGCTTGGATGAAAAGAACAGGTACCTTTCTGTTGTTTAATGCTCCTTTTACAGTGGGATATCGAGAGGGGACACCTGCAAAACTGTTAAATTACTGTAATAGAATTGGCAGGGTGCAGTGTTGTCAGGCAGGCAATTGCACTGTGGAATAACCATCTATGGACAGACAGTCATGACAGTTTTGAAGGAGAGAACTCTAGCGAGGAAGTAGGGAGACAGAAGGAAACCTGTCTTTTGAATAAGGCTTACAAAAAAGTGAAGCAGTTATTTTTTAAAAACTGGCAGTTCACTGGTGTGCAGTCTTGTGTCATCTTTCTGTGCTGGGGTTACCTTATCCTTTCATGGCTGGAGTGCCCGAGTCAGGTCCAGCTTTCTGAGAGAAAAAAAAAAGACTCTCACTCGCTTGTGCTTTCACTTAGCAAGCAGATAAATTACCATGGGAAATGGTGGAAACGGCTGGCGGGGTCTGAGCTGTGGGAGAAGCCGCAAATTACTATCACAGATAAGGTACTTTTGTCAAATTTACTGATAGGGAGAATTTTCTTTTTTGTGTGTGTGTGTTTAAAGCTGGGGAGAATGGGAGAGTATGCCAGGGAACTGCTGCACTTGGTCAATAAGCGAACAAAAAAAAAAAAAGAAAACATAAAAAACATTGCTCTTATTTGTTTTCTATGTACAGTGCTGTGATGTTTTTTCAAATATTTTGTGGTGTCTGCTATAAGGACTTAGTTTGCGAGTGTGTGTGTTGGGGGAAGGCTCTCGCTAAGGGATTAAAAAAATGGCAGCAGTTTGAAATTGTGGTGTGCCCAGAGCTTCAGCCAATGAGGAAGCAGGGTGCTGGGCACAAGGATACTTTGCTGGCTATCAGGCAGGTTTGGGCTAGGGCTTTTTATTTGGTGGTCATCTATTGTCTGATAGATGCCCACCTAAATACAGTAAATGTCTCAGCCAATCAGAAGAGAGAATTGTCTTTGCCCATTTTCTAAATATATATATTTATTTATTTATTTATTACAGTCTTAGAATTTGACATACCTTTGAGTAAGACTCATTTACAAAGGTTCCACATCCAAAAGAAATCATAACAATCAGCTAAATACAACAATGTAACAAAAATACGACATGGATATAACAAAAATAAAAAAACAATCAGAGCCGTCATTATATCAGACTTTGTCAAAGTTGACAAATAAGAACCAAAAATACATACCAGGATAAAAGCTAAGATACAATACAATAATGTATCAGTATGTGATAATAGGAGGTCAAGGATAACGTTGTCTAAGTCAATAGGTTAACATGGGTCAGCCAAGACAAATAAAAAGGAGCAGTGAAAAAGGGGAAGAGGGAGGAGGGGGAATAGGTGGAAATCAGGGTTCAGAGCTACAGAGTGAGGTGAAGTAGAGAGGAAACATGTCAAGAGAGAGGTACCTATGGGGGGTGTGGGGGGAGGAGTGGAGGGGTGAGGAGAGTGGCAGCTGTTTAGCAAGGAAATGAGGGGATACATGAGGGTGAAGTAGCTTATGCTGGGCAGTCACAGTGGTTGGGAGAAAGAAGGTACTGTCTGAGGTTGCGTTTAAACTGCCCTAATCTGGAGGCAGTTTGTACATCGAGGGAGATCAGATAGTCAGGTGGGAGCTCTGTAGAGAAAGGCCTGCTGTGCTTGATTAGGCCAACAGAATGGAGCCTGATGGGAAGATCTAGCTGCGCTTCTCATCCTTCAAGGATTGGTTACTGGGGTAAGGAGGTGTGCTGTTGGAGGGGTTAGACCCAGACAGATCTTCTTATCTATTTGGCAGGTCCGGTACATGATCCTGCTACTAAGATTCAGCCAATAGATTTGGGTATACAGATCACAGGTGTGGGTGTACCTGTGAGCCCCAGAGACTAATCAGCAGGCCTTATTGAGGGAAACTTTAATACGTTTAGGTGAAGTGTCAGTAGCTGCTCCATAAATGACTAGCCCGTAGTCTACAAGAGAGAGGACAGAGCTGTTGACAGCAACACAGAGTGTATCAGGGGTAAGGCTGTGACGGTGTCTGTAGAGGAATCCTATTCAAGTATTAACAGCTTTAGAAATGATGTTTATATGGTCAGGATAAGGTGCTGTCAAGTGTAATGCCTAGGTACCCGAAGTTGTGTAATGTATATATATATATATATATCTATATATATATATATATATATATATATATATATATATATATATATATATATATATATCTATATATATATATATATCTATATATATATATATATATATATATATATATATATATATATATATATTACATATGGTAGACTTAGTGCTACCATAGTTAGGTTGAGGAGCCATTTCTATGTTAAACCCAAACTTTTGCACCTTAATAACTTTGCAACTGTTTGACAGATTTGCCTGAAATTTGGAATACACGATCAAGAACCATATGCCTTGGGATCTGCCAAGTTTTGTACTCAGTCGGATATACAGCTGGCGGAGTTATTAAGCGTGATCTGCGCGTGCATTTACGCTTTTCTGAATTCTGTGGTCGCTACTATCAGGTCGCATAGTTTATGTACCTGCCCGAAATCTTCAGGGAATGTGCGGTCGGGGTCTCCGAGGTGCCTTTCGAAGATTTGGTGAAAAAATATTAAACGGTTCAAAAGTTATTCAAAAATAAATTTCCCATTATAAGTCAATGGGAAAAGTTAACAAAAAGTTCGACAGTGTCACAGATGCATTTTTACTTTCGCAAATGGGCCTGTTACTTTCGCAAATCCACCATTTTGTTTTCAGTTGGTGATCGTAAAAATGCTTGGCATTTAAATTTGGGACCCTCTAGCAACCTAATTCTTTTTGTATTTACCTAGTCGGACCCTGAGGATGCTAGCCATGTCTTTATTTTGGGGTAAAACACCCCAGAAATATGTTTTAAATTTTGGAAAAAGTACTTTTGCAAAGTACTTTCGTGCTCACGAAAGTGTCACAAATTTTTGCAAAAGCTTTCGCAAATTGCGACAGTAGTTTTCTAGTCTGTGGGAAAATGACAGCAATTCTTTGGCACTGCGCTGCAAAAGAACGGTTGGGAGTTTTGGGCTGAAATTTGGAGGGAACGCAGCCGACATCTCACAGATGTGCCTTTCAGTGTTGTGTTGAAAAAATATTACACGGTGGCAAAGTTACGGCACTCCAAAGTTGACATTTTTTCCCATAGGATAACATTACGGCGCCCGACGATTACAGGAATCCTTTGGCACCCTGCTGCAAAATAATGGTTTGGTCTTTTTCCTGAAAGTTGGAGGGAAGACAGCCAACAGCCCACAGATGTGCCTTTCAGTGGTTTGGTGAAAAAATATTACAGGGAGGCAAAGTTATGGTGCTCTGAACTTCTCTTTTTTTCCCATAGGATAACATTATGGTGTTCGCTGCGCCTTTCAGGGCCTGTATCTCGGAAACGGTGCGAGATACGGACTTTTCGACAGAAAAATAGGGGCTAAGCACAAAACTAGCCAGGACAGTCGTAAATCATATGGCTTTTAAATTTTTTTTCTACATCGTACAGTTCCTGAGATATAACCTATTTAGTATTCCAAGTCCTCATTTTCTGCTCCGATACCCATTATTATGCATACATTCTTTGTACTCACTGTCTTTCTCTATGCAGGTTTTGGGGAAAACCAGCCTGTGCACTTACATTACTGTTACCGTTGCCCTTTCCGCTTGCGGTTCCATACCCGTTTCACTTACCATTGACGTCTACGCCACCATGTGCGTTATCCTTTCCTTTTCATTTTGCGCTATGCTTCTGTTATTTTTGCCATTTTGTCTACAGTACTGTTTCTCTTCTGTTTCACTTCACGTCACCATGCCCATTGATATTTCCATTTGCAGGCACCATGTTACTATGTGACAACACATTACATGGCAGACCGTTCCTGCTCACGCACCGCAGCGCTATCTTTCTCTGTTCTCATTCGCGTTTGCATTACCATGTGCGCCACTGTTAGCTTTCTGTTTGTGTTGCTGTTCCTGTTACTATGCCACAAGACATCACATGGCGGGCCCCGCTCTCGCCGCTGCATTACATTCACTATTTCTAGTTATCATTCAGAAAGAAGGAGAAAATCCCAGTTTATCGCATTAGTTACCATTGTTGCGCGTGAGTTGATGGATTTCAGTTTCCACCTAGCTGTGCATTGGGGTCGCCGGGTCCAACCTCACCCCATCTTCATACTTGCTGCTTATTACATGTGATGAGGTGAGAGTTAGGCTGACACACCAACACACCCAGTGCCGGTTGGGGTGGGCAGGGGTCCAAGGGGTTTTCAACCCCAACACTGAATTTCCTCACTTTTGTCGCTGTGGAACAACCCTAACTAATACATTAAACTGAGTTTTTTGCCTCTAATATATATGTGTATATATGTGTATGTATATATATATATATATATATATATACATATAGTATATATAGCAAGTACACAACTTCAGGTACCTAGAGAAGCATAATCCTAGCATAATATTTTGTGATGATTTGCATATACAGCCCATGATGCTTTGCATTATGGGGGTATGAGTGATTTTGTATTTCTTTGAAACTTAGCTTCCCGGCCAATTCCCTTTAGGGTAACCCTCGACTCAATGCTTGCGCACTAAGATTCTTTGTGTTTTAGCTTGTTTTTTGGTTTTATTGAGCTCACCACAACCCAATCTGGATAGGCCAACTTAGGGTAGCTGGTTCATTCCACTGGGGTGTCATACAGATGAGGCACACTGATGAGTCCTGGTAGGATGACACATGTTTCTGTGTCTTCTGTTGGCACCCTTTGCAGACTGTGTGAGGGGCCTTTCCGCACCGTGCATTTCTGCTTAAAGTTGAACCAGCATAATATTTTGTGGTGATTTGCATATAGAGCCCACGATGCTTTGCATTATGGGGGTATGTGTGATTTTGTATATATTTGCAGAAAACGTCATTGATGCTCCAGTTAGGATTGGAGCAACAAAAATTGGTAAATAAGGAGTTTCCCTAATACCCCACCCTCCCAAACTAGGCTGGAGAGCAGGTGTGGGGTGTGCCTTGGGCTTCTCAGGCCCAACGTTCACCCCATTCCATATGTAAATAAGGTCAGATGTGTAGACTTTATGAGAATGGGGTGAGTGTTAGGTTTGAGAAGCCCAAGACACACCTCACACCTTCTCTCCTGCCTGGTTTTGGAGGGTGGGGTGTTAGGGAAACCCTAATGCCTCATTTCCAAACTTTTGTCACTTTGACCCTAACTGGAGTATTAGCAAAGTTTTTTGAAACTTATTTCCTTACTTTTGAAGATAGAATGATAGTATCCTTATTTTACTGTGGGAACACAGGGTGGCGCTCCCATCCCTCCATAGATAAATATATATATGTGTGTATGTATATATAGAGAATAAAGGATGGTGTGGATATGAGAATTTAATGCATACTCGGAGGTGTGGATGCTACATAAACCCCGAGGGTGAAGCCCGAGGGGTTTATCAAAGCATCCCACACCGAGGGTGTGCATTAAATTCTCATATCACACACTTCCCCATCTTTTATTTTGTATAATATACTGGCAAGCAATTTTTTCCAGCCCCTCACTACACAGACACACACACACACACACACAGAACACACACACACACACACACTCTGTGCTTTTGAATAAATTGTGTGGCAGCTGCAGTCTAGTCCTTACAGCAGCAACTTACAGCTCACCAGCAGGCAGGCTCCACGTCTAAATTACTGAGCTGTTTGGCAGTCTCCAGTCCTTCTCCCTCTTGCTCCAAAGCACCCTCTAGCTCCCTCTGCTCTCATTTTAATTATTTTGTTAAAATCAAAGCTGAAATCACGATTGCGATTACAATCGTCGTTACCTCTATTAGGCAGTTAGAAATCTGTTCCCGCTGACGGCATGTGTCGTGTGAAGCCGGCCAATCGCAGGATCAACCAGATACTTTATTTTAAAAAGCAGTAATGGTTATATTTAAGGTAGGATCAACCACATACTTTAAAAAAAGATTGTGGGAAGCTGAGGATCTTACTGTGGTGGCTCCTCGCTAAGATACGGAGCCGCCATGTTTTAGGAACGCTTTAGCCCACCCACAAACAAATCGGAAACCAGTTAGGGAGCCGCCTTTGATGGAGACGAGAACCTCAGAATAAACTAGACGGTTATTATGGAAATATCAACTGGTTCAGCCATAGGAAAAATTGCTGACCAGTTATTTTATTTTTTATATATATATATATATATATATATATATATATATAGATATAGATATAGATATAGCTGTGGAAGTACGGCCCTCCAGGCCCTGCACTTCCATTTAAAGGATAACAGTGACCAAAATGTCAGCACAGCCATCTTATTACCCCACCTCATGTACCCGGTACAGAAAATGTTTGAATCCCTGCCAAAACATAATTCTTTGCAACTGCAACACTGTTCCACGCCACAGGTGCGAAAACACAGTTTGGCTAGGATTTGAAAAATGACAGCTATGATGTACAGGAGGTGGGGTAATAAGAAAGCTATGTTGAAAATCTGGGGTAAAAAATATTTAACATTTCAAAAGTTACGAGCAGGCTTTATGACACCGCCTCATAAACCCATAGGTGAAAATGTTCAAGTCCATGCCAAAACATCATTCTATGCCACAGGTGTGAAAACATGTTTCGGGGAGGATGTGAAAAATGACAGCTGTACTGTTCACGAGGTGGTGTGAAAAAATGGCTATGTTGAAAATTTGGAGTCAATATATTGAAAATTACCAAAGTTATGCGTGTGTGTAGGAAAAAATTTCAATGAACGCTCATAACTCAGGCATTTTTAGGAATTTTTTCATCAGATTTTCAACATGACCTTTTTGGGACCCTACCCCATGAACACTGGCAGTGAAATTTAATTATTCAGTCCCAAAAGGTGATTTTGAGCAGTGACTGCGAAATCACCTTCCAGGCTAGATTAACGAAATGACAGTTGCAGTGTTCATGAGGTGGGGTCTCAAAAAGGCCATGTTGAAAATTTAGTGAATAAATTCCAAAAAGAAGTTATGAACATATGCTCAAAATGCCATTGAAATACATTATACAGCACTTACCTTTATTCCTCAGTTCACGGTTCGGCTTTGAAGCATGCAGACGTGTCTCGATCCACAGAAGGTGACAGCCCATGACCTCTGGTGGTAAGTATAGGGCAAGGGGGGGGCGTGGCGTGGTGGGTGCTCAGTGGGAGGGTTGGGATGGGGTGGCAGGGATGATGAGGCACCGTTTCCCTTTCTCAGGTCTAAAAAAAAAAAGACATTGGGGTGGTTTGAACGCCAAAAGAAATGGCCGCCTAAAATCGCAGCTCAAACCCCAGCTTAGCCATTTCATGGAAAAAATAGGCATCCTGGAGTAATTCTTTCTAAAGAAGCCCCAGCACGCTTCCAAAGCCACAAGGGTCGGCTTGACAAGGTAATCTTTTGCGTTCGGGATGTGGTTTATGGTCTAGTAACGATGGTCCCATCCGCGACTCGATCGGGCTTCAGGTAGGCTGCGCACCCTCTATGCTCATGGGAACCAGCGCTAATGTCGCAATACAGGTCCATGCCCGGCTTGATATCTCCCACCTTCACAAATCTTTAGACACTGTTTCTAGACATGGATAAAAAGCAGGCTGTGACAAGCCTTACCTGCACACCTCTCATTGATGACTTCACCATCACGACCTATATGAGGCTTGCTCACGACAGGCTCAGAGCCCTCTGAGCACCTGCCAGATGTTCACTCCTCCCTACAACACATAACGTCCTTGTTGGAAACATTGCTCTCAAGGGTCGATTCTTTATCGACTACCCTCGCTAGTACTGTTGCCGAGGTACATGTCCTAAATGACAAAGTCAATGTGGTGGAGCAGAAGACTGAAAGTCTAGAATCAATTCAGGCCAAAATCTTGCAACGTCTTCAAGACCATGAGAGCAAGTTAGCTACTTTGTGGCAGAGGGCTGAGAACCAAGAAAACTGCAGTAAGCGGAATAATATAAGAATTTTGGGTATTTCTGAGGGATCGGAAGGGGTGAATATGCAGCGCTTTCTAGCTGATGAAATCCCTAAGATGTTGGGGGATAGGTGGCATGGCCCACTAGATGTTGAAAGGGTGCATCAGGTTCCTGGAGGCCCCCGACCGAAGAACTGTATGCCACGACCCATAGTTGCCTACCTTCTCAGATACTCCATGAAAGAGCAAGTATTGTGAGCAGCTAGGGATTTGGAGGAGGTAATATGGCAGGGTGCAAAAATCTCTTTTTACCAGGATTTCTCGGCTGAGGTGGCAGCTCGGAGGAAGGCCTTTGCTCCTATTAAAAAGTTACTGGCCCAGCACGGCTTCAAATATGGATTTCGTCAGCTCGCTTACCTGGCTGTATCCAAGGAGGAGAAGGAAACAGTGGCAGAATCTCCCTGAGAGGTGGAAATCTGGATCTCCAAGTACCGGCTACACTTGCCCCTGAACACTCCATCTTCCAGGAAACTTTGGTGCCCTGACAAGGATAGAAGGAACCAATCTACTAGCAGCAGAATACAGAGGGATTACAATAGAGATCAGATGATTCCCTCAGTAAATGGATCCCCCAGCCCTTCTCGACCTCTACAAGCTGCAATGGAGAGTTTTGGAAAAGTAGCTGCTCATCCAAGAGTCCCTGGTGTTTCCTCCTCAGGATACCAGTTCTGTGGCTTGGATAAGGCATCGGTCCAATAGTGACTTAGACTCTGTTGAAGGGCCAGAAATGACTCCTCCTGCCATGCTAACATAGGATGCATCTCTTTATACATCGCTGCCTGACCCAGAAGATATACCAGATGAGACTCTAATGGAAGCAGTGGAAATGGGATCCTGGGCTGACTATCTGCCAGACACAGAAGAACTTACAACAACTGCTACTCTTCCCATTAAAACAGGAACAATGTCTTTTGCAGAAGCTCTGACAAAGGATCTGCAGAACACAGCCACGGAATTCCTCTTGAATGATAGAGCTTCCCTACTGGACTGAATAACATAAGTGACCCTCTTTGTTATTATCCTTTAATGTTGCTGGGAGTTAGCTTCTCCCCCCTCCCCCCCCCCAACATTGCATTTTGGGTGTTCCATAAAGAGGGGTTGGGGTATATGTCTGTTGAAGTAAAAACAAGACATGGGGGGCTTGGGAGCCACCCTCTTTTTTCGTCTTACTTATCGCCTAATTCAAAGTATAATTACCTCACTTGAGAAGCTCTACATGTAGATAATCGAGTTATGCCTGGATTTCCCTGCCCCATCATCAGTGAAACAAGGAAATATCCTCTGTTCAGGGGTCCTCCCCCCCCAATTGCCACCGGCTCTGATCTAAGGGATCCCCCTCAAGACGTGTGCGGAGTGCTTACCCCTGCGGTTGGCAAGGGAACAGCACCATTGTGCGTACCCCAAGTCTCACTAGCTTATTGCTTGTTCTCTTTCTATATACTGTACCTGATATTTGCAGTTAATAGGAAATCTTTATATCACTGTTCAACCTACAGTTTAGTGGGTACCTCTAAAAGTTATATAACATTTGTTGGTTTAGAGTGTGTTATATTCACTTCGTGCCATATTCTCTCTGGCAAATTTTCCTGGTCTCTCTTCTGCTGAATACATTACCATACCTCAGGTATCCAGACTACTTATCTTACGCTGCACTCTCAGGACCCCGAGGTAAGTTTTTTTCTCTTTAAATCCTCAGCATAGCAGAGCCTTACTTCAGAATTGGGCTTAAGCTCATATCCTGGAATATGAAAGGACTGAATCACAAAACTAAATGATCTATTGTCCTTAAACACCTCTACTCTTTGCAGGCAGACATTGCATTGCTCCAAGAGATGCATCTTACTGCAAAGACTGTCAGGTGGCTCAAAAAGTTATGAGTAGGGACAGTAATTGCCAGTTTGGCTAAAAACAATCCAAGGGAGTCGCCATTCTGGTCAAAAAGTCATGTCCATGGACAGTAGATAAAACAGTCACAGACACTCATGGCTGATGGATAGGGGCCAAGTTCTCTTACCTGGGGGGGACATGTGGTGTTAGCAAATATTTATGGCCCGAACTCTGACTCTCCCGAGCTATTCCTAGATCTCAATCGCGCCTTGGAATCCCTCACTGAGGGTTACCATAATATCTTAATCATGGTGGAGGGGGATTTTAATCTAGCCCTCGACATATTCTTAGATAAGTCTAAGCCCACCCTGCAAACCCACCCTAAGGCAGTGGGCATACTATTGGAAATGATGAGGGAATGGGGTATGGTTGATGTCTGGCGGAGAGACCACCCTACGGGGAGGGACTACTCTTTCTTCTGAACAGCGCACACAACTTATAGCCACATTGATTTCTGGCTTGCAAATTCATACGCAGCCCAGGACATTGTAACATCTGAGATCAATGACATCCTGGTATCGGTCGGACCATGCTCCTGTTTCCTGTACCCTCTTACCTGCAGGACAATGAGGCACTGGCACCAGGTGGCATTGCAACCCCTTATTGATCAAAGATCCCTCCTTTCAGAGTATGGTTCAGGATGCCTCCCGAGACTACTTTTCACACAATAAGCGGGGGGGGATACGTCTGCAGCCATGGTTTGGGAGGCCTATAAGGCCATGCTTAGGGGGCACATCATAGCTTTTGTGGCTCAAAGGAACAGGGAGAGAAAAGCGGAGCTTACCGGGCTCCAAGCGTAACATTTAGCACGGGAATCACAGTTTAAGGTAACCACTGCCGGATGTCCTGATGCAACTAAACTCTGGGAGATTGTCGGGTTAAAATATCGTATAAACACTATACTCCATCAACAAGCTGAGTGGTATATGACTAGGACTAAACATGCATATTGGGAGTGTGGGGATAAGAGTGGGAAACTACTGGCATATCAACTGAGGAAGCAGCAAGCCGCTTCCCGTATCTATGCCCTTAGGACTGCCAAAGCAGAGATAGTTACGGACCCTAAGCAAATTAATGAATGCATGACACAATATTACCAGCAGCTGTACCAGTCACAAATGCCCCAAGAGAAGAATCAAATGAGAGCCCTATTAAAGGACTTTTGCTCAATAGCTCATATTCCCCAACTTTCAGAAGTTATGAAAAACACATTGGTTGCCCCTATTACAGAGGCAGAAATTAATGAGGCTCTATTCCAGTTAGCAAAAGGCAAAGCTCCAGGACTGGATGGCATGACCACCGAATTATACCAGATACTAAGCCCCGAACTTAGAACCCCACTACTTGCTGCCCTTCAGGAAGTGCACTTGACTGGTACCCCTTCCACCAACAATGTGAGAGGCTTTAATTACTCTCATTCCGAAGAAGTCAAACGACCCGCTAAACTGCACAAACTATCGCCCTATCTCACTAATATCTGAAGACACTAAGGTAGTGGCCAAGATACCCACCAATTGTATGATAGACGTCTTACCCTTCATAGTACACTCTTCCCAAGCCAGATTCACCAAAGGTAGGACAGTGGCTGACAATATTCATCTCGTGCTCAACATCAAATGGCTAACCCTTCGATCTTCCATCCCTATGACAGCTATAGCAGTTGACTTCTCGAAAGCTTTTGATTTGGTTGAATGGCCCTATATACATGAGGTGCTTAATTTGTATGGCTTTGGCACCTACTTTAAACAATGGATCCATGTCTTGTATAATAAACCTATGGCCAAAATACTTACCAATAAGGACACATCCATGCTCTTTCCCTTGGAGCGAGGCACTCGGCAGGGGTGCCTTCTATCCCCACTGCTTTTTCTGCTGGTTCTGGATCCTCTTATCTGAGTACTTCAGGCCAATAAAGCGATTCAGGGTGTTTCGGTGGGGGACTGTTCTTATCTCGCAACTGCGTATGCGGACAACTTACTTCTCACTCTTTCCCACCCACAGGAGTCCTTACTCCCAGTGATAGAGACTCTACAAACATTCACCAGAATATCAGGATTACAAGTTAACCAAAAGAAAACCAGTGTTATCCCTTTGAACACGGCCTGCACTAAAGACTGTATGCGGGAGTTAGGATTATCATGGGCTCCTAATAACTTACAATACTTGGGTGTACACATTCCCTTTGTCTGGGGGCATATAGAATCTAAGAATTTTATGCCGTTACTCACACAGCTGACAATTGAAACAGCACGTTGGCGACGACTGAATCTTTCCCTCCCAGGGAAAGTTGCAGCACTTCGCATGCTCCTGCTGCCCAGAGTAGCGTATATGCTGAATAATCTTCCCATAATTTTGTCAGACAAAGTATTTCAAACATTAGATAAGCTAATTTCATCCTTCCTTTGGGAAGAAAGGAAGCCGAGGTGGGGAGTACATAAATTACAAGCACACTGGTCGCGGAGGGGGCTTAGGGATTCCCTGGCTTCGGGGCTACTACTTGTCTTTTTTAGCTGCCCAAGTGGTCAGATGGTTTGTCCCAACCTCCCTTACTCCACCACCATGGATACAATTTGAAAGACAAATTTTTCAACCCATTTCCCTTAGCCTACTTTTAACTAACATTGTTATATCCCCAGACAAGCTCATCCCAGTTATGGACGCTACTAGGAGAGCCTGGTTTCACCTTATGAAGGCGGACAAGACAACAAACCAAGGGACCATGATACCCTTTAGGTATCTAGGCCTCTGGCACAACCAGCTTATTATGGTGGACAACAAACCCCTGACTTGGTCTTCATGGGAAGGGAAGGGGAGTCGCACTGTGCAAGATCTCTATCTACCAAATACCAACACTCATGTCTTTCGAACAACTCCAAGCACGCTACTCGTTAAAGTCGCAGGACTTCTGGAAGTTTCTGCAACTTTGTAACACAGTACAGGCCATTGACTGGACTACTAAAGGGGAATCAAGATGGCTGTGGTTATCCGCACTACATCAGAAGCCTTCCCTTCGAGGTTTAGCGGGCAGATTCTACAACACATGGCGCGTGGCGCAACCGGATCATACGGCGACATGCAGAATGGCATGGAGCACGGATATAGGGAGTCATATTGGTCCAGAGGTCTGGTCCTGCTGTCTACACGTGGTGCACTCTACCTATAAAGATGTTAAGAGCCAGTTGATTCAACTCAAGACACTCCTTAGATGGTATAGAACACCGGCTGTCTTATTCAAATGGGGGACCTTTCGGCATGCACGATGCTGGAGATATGAGTACAGTCCTGCTGACACTCTGCATCTTCTATGGCAATGTCACACCTTAGTTCCTTTCTGGTCAGCGGTAGCAATGGACTGCTCTGGGGTACTGGGACAGCCCATAGACCTTTCGCATCTTGTGCTGCTGAGAGATCGGGCGCCGCTAGAGCACCTAAGACCACAGTATCAGAATTGGATTCTGGTAGTTTTGCTGGAGGCTAAGCGGCTTCTTCTGAGACACTGGCAACAACCTCTACCCCCCCCCCCCCATTTCCCTATGGCACTCAGCCATAGCCAGACTGGCTACTTTTGAAAGGCTCATCTACGCCACTAGAGGGAAGCTGTCCATGTATTTTTCCAAATGGGAGGCCTATCTTAACTCTGCATTGTGCTGAGTCCCCCCCCATCCCGGGAATCCATCCATCCCGACTACTGCTAGAATGACAGCCCCCATTCATGCAACCTGAAGTACAAGCACCAAGACCTGACTTCTTTGTACACAATCAGATGAGTTACTGGCTGCTACTATGCTGAGGCCCAACCCATTCTATCTTCTTTTTCTTCCATTCATTATTCCCGGCATTAGTTATGTGACTGGCCTTTAAGTGTAGCT
This sequence comes from Neoceratodus forsteri, assembly GCA_016271365.2. NCBI lineage: Eukaryota > Metazoa > Chordata > Ceratodontiformes > Ceratodontidae > Neoceratodus > Neoceratodus forsteri. The sequence continues at coordinate 237,801,277 of CM057458.1, forward strand.
GGAAAACTGATCACTGAGGATAATGCATTTGTATGACCTATGTGTGAGTATAAGCTATAGGTGAGATAAGGTGAACTATTAAGTTGAGCTGTTCATTTTAGACAAATAGGAAATGTTTAAGGTATCAGTCATATTGTATAGTTCTGAACCTAAGATATCTTTTCTTTTGTGATGTATACCAGTATGTGCAAATAGCATTGTAGTGCCTTAACGTTGCATTAGTTTTCCTGTTTGGAACATAACATGCAAAGTATTATATGATTACAGAATTGACAAAAACAATAAAAATTATTCTATGATAAAAAATAAAAAAAGACATCGGGAACAGTTTTCTCTTTACAGGGTTTAATTATTAAAAATATTTTGGTATGCTCCCCAGTGTCCCACACTTTTATGGGGAGGGCCTCTAAATGCCGACATAGGGAATGGGTACCCTGATGTTGGCGAATAAATAAAACAATGGGCTGTGAAGGGGGGCATCTAACACCGGGTGCGGGCATCCCGATGTCGGAAACACAGAAAGTAGGGAATGGTGATCGGAAGGTGGAGGGGTGCCACTAGACAAGAGGGAAATTTCAGGGACAGCAATCGGAGGGTGGGGTGCCACTAGGCACCAGGTAAATTAATTTTATTACAGGCACAGTGATCGGAGGATGGGGGGTGCCACTAGACACCAGAGAAATTATTTTTATTACAGGGACAGTGATTGGAAGGTGGGGAAGCCACTAGACACCAGGGAAATGTAGGGGCAGGGGTATTGGAGGGTGGGGGACCATGTATAAACATGGCTCTTCGTTACATGTTCGAGATGCTCCTATTACTCCTACTCCTACTATGCCTTAACCGGGTTGTTATAACTTTCCCAGGATACTATCCCTCTAGTTCTTCGAACACCCTACATGCTGATGTCAGTTTCTCTAACCTAATTACTGCATCTCAACCTATGCTTGCTTTTAAGCACCTCCTATACTCAAAGGGCTGTACCTTTTATGCGGTGACCACACTTAAAAAATATCTGCTGAGTCACGTAGTTCCTTTACTGTTTTGCTATCGAAAACTATGGTTCCTCACCATCTTAGCCATCATTCTTGCAGTGGATATCGAACTGAACATGGGTCCACCTGCCCTCTTCTCCCTGGCTGACATCTTCGCAAAGCCTCAGGGCTACAAGCTGACTATGCTACCTACAGCACCCTACGTAACTCCTGTAAAAAACAGGTCAGAACAGCTAAGTGTGCTATTGTAAAGAATTACTGCTATGCTCTACTGGGGACTCTAGGAAATTATGGGCCCACGTCAATACCTTTCTCGGTGCATCCCAGTCAACTACCCCTAGTGACATGGTATTAAATGGAATACATTGTAATGACTCCAACATCATTGCTAATTCCTTCAATCAAATGTTCTCGGACCTGTCTCAGTATATCTCTGCCTTGCCATCACCTCAGGCAGCCTCTCTGCTTTCGACATCAACACAGTCCACTACCCCCAGCTATCCTTCTCGACAAATGTCCAAAAAGGCCCCGTTCCACTTCAAGGCAATCTCAAGCACTGAGGTCATAAAACTATTATGGACTATCTCTGACAGCACTAGCTCTGAATCAGATACACTTGAGCCTCTGTTCCTGAAACTCGCAGCACCATGCATAGCCTCCCCTCTGGCTAACATTTTCACATTGTCTCTCTCTAATAGCCAAGTTCCTGACCTCTGGAAGATTGCTCGTGTAACACTTGTCTTTAAAAAAGGTGATCCCAAGGAGATTACCAGCCACAGGCCTATAACCATCGTATCGGTCCTAAGTAAATTTCTGGAAAAACTTGTTGCAAATCCAACCATTGACTACCTCACAAAGTACAGCCTTCTCTCTGACACTCAGCATGGTTTCCGTAAAGGTCACAGTACCTCTACAGCTCTTCTCAAATTCACTACTGATGTGCCTACCAATATACATGCTAGCCAGCAGATGGGTAGTTTTTATAGACCTTACAAAGGCCTTTGATCTTGTTGATCACCCCTTGTTCCTCTCCACTCTTTGCAATCTGAGCTTTTCACCCCAGTTGTCACATGGTATGGAAGCTATCTATCAAATAGAACTCAAATTGTATAATTCAAATCCTCTTTATCTGATGGTGCTACCATCAATATTGGGGTTCCCCAGGGCTCTATTCTGGGACCTCATCTTTTCTCACTTTTTATCAATAACATAGATGAGGTTTTTCTTTCATGCTCATCTATTCTCTATGCGGATGATCTTGTACTCTGTTCAAGCTCTGATAAGGTCACCTGCATAAATGCATCCCTTTCCTCAGATTTCATGAATGTCCAAAATTGGCTTGCTGTGCATATGCTTGTACTAAATGCTAAGAAAACCCAAGCAATGTTATTTGGATCTGCCCCTAAACTTAGGACATGTCAAACTCCCCTGTTGGTGCAAGACCACAGTGGCTCACAAATAGAATGCATTACATCATTTAAGTACCTGAGAATTCTTCTGGACCAATCCCTGGACTTCAGCCTACATATACAAGCCACCTGCAAGGCAGTGAATGCTAAACTAGGGGTTGCTTACAAGCCCAATTTCATGCTAACTCCCTCTGCTAAACTTGCTATTGCCAGAGGCATATTACTCCCTGCCCTCACCTACAGCATGCCGACCTTTGCTGCTGCACACAAAACCATCCTTCATAAGTGGGATATCACTTATAACAATATCTGTCGATACGCCTCCTCATCACCATGGCTTAAGAACCACTGCCAACTGTACAGGGACCTGGGCTGGTTATCCCCCTCAGCTTGCCGTCAATACTCTCTTGGCTCCCTGATTGAATCAGAAACCAGACCCCTTCAGCGCTTTCAATATTGCTGGTACTGCAAACCTCCTCCTATGGACTGTGCTCAGTAGGTAAATCCCTGCTGAATGTACCTAGATGTAAAACATCAAAAGGCTCTGTTGCCTTCAGTCACTCTGCCCCTAAGCTCTGGAACACTCTCCACCAAGCACTTTGAATATCAGGATCCCATGGCAGCTTCAAAAAGGAGCTGCACCTACATCTGTCTCTTGCTGATCTCTGCACTTGTTTTAATCCTCCTTAATCCTATCACCCACCAGATGCTTCCTGGCCTAACTTTCACCTCTCTACCAGCCCGGTCGATCACTCTACTCAGCTGGTGAGGGGTTGCTAGAGATTCTAAGGGTATGTTTAAAATCTTCTGGGGCAAGAGCTTTTGAATTTGCTGCCACTACCCTTTGGAATTCTCTACCCCATCGGATTCGGGAGTGCACAACTATGGAGGCATTCAAACAAGCAATAAAAACTTATTTATGGCTTCAAGTTTTTAATAATTGAACCTCCTGTTTAGTTTATGGATATTTGTATGATTTCATTGAATGTGTTATATTTTATGCTGCTATTGTTGTTTTAAAATGTGAGGCACCTTGGTTTTGGATAAGAAGCCATAAAAATAAATGTTATTATTATTATTATTATATTACCTCATAGCGCTTCTTACCCTTACTTTCTCCTTGAGGGCTAATCTACCCCCACCTCACACACCTGTCTTGTCTTGGAGGCTGTGATAATGTATCCTGCTCAGTCAGGAATTTGCCCTTGTCTTGTTTCGCTGCCTATGTGAACCTTCATTGTTGTGACTAATTTGACCAATATTTCTTTTCTGCTATGTTATGGTATCTCCTCCTTGACTGTGTGGGTTTCTATGCCTAAAATTTCTATGTGAATTTCATTGATTGTTATTGTCTTGGCTGCATGTATTCATTACTACTGACTGTTTTATTTTTATTTTATTTAGTTGTTTAACCAGGTATAGCACACTAAGCTGAAAGCTTTTTTTAGAGGAGCGACCTGGGAGCACAAGGAGGTTAAGTGACTTGCTCAGGGTCACACAGTATGCAAGTGGAAGCTGTGGGATTCAAACCCAGGTCTGGTCTGCTGGATGTCACCAGATTTGCAGCTCAGAGCCTTAGACCACTGCGCTATACTGCCTTCTATTTTTGACCTATACTATTGTAATTTCATTGTACTGATGCTACGCACCTGTCTTTGATTGTTGTACTCTCTTGGGTTGTGCCTGAAAATAGTCATTGCATGACTAGTGGACCTACCCAGTGAACAAAAACTAAATAAAAATAAATAAGATTCCGGGGAAAAACATTAGAGTACTGGGAAGAGCAATGGAAGGGACAAGCAAGGATTCTCGAGTGATGAAAAAGGATCTTTTTTTGTTACTTGTGATACAAAACAGGATTCTTTTTTGTATCAACATGATCAAGAAAAAGGATTCATTATATTTAAAAAGAACACATTTCAAGAGCATATTCCTAACATTGAAGTGCAGATTGCAGCTAATGGGGTCCCGCTCAGCCAGCTAGGTGTGGTGGTTTCACTCCAGAATGTCATTTTTGTGGCTTTTGAAAAAAAAATTAAGAAAAAAATGAAAACAAGATGGTGGCTCATGAAAAAGGATTTTTCTCTCACGAAAAAGCATTTTATTCTCACGAAAAAGGAACGGGTTTCATGAGACAGAATCCTTTTTCGCAAGATCAGATCTTTTGTCAAACTTTCTCTGTCTACCTTGAAAAGTGATCTTCCCATTGAAAACAATGGGAAATGAAAAATTGAATAACTTTGCAACAAATTAATATTTTTTCACAAAACAAATGCATGCCTGTTCTGTTACCCAAGCTGTTTCTACCATAAAAGAATCACACCACAATTCCAAGGCAGTGAGGAAAAAACTGCAAAAAGTGGCAACTTTATGACTTTTTGCAGTGTTCAGATCTCAGAATCTGCACATCCAACTGGAACAAAATTTTGTGCAAAACCATTTATTGGTTGAAAAGTTATTATTAAAGTCCAAAATTTGAGGTTTAATATTAAACATGCTACTCAACCCTAACTGTAGTGGTGCTATCACGCCACTATAATATATATAAAACCTAAAATAATATGGTTGCCATGCCTTTCACTTTATAATATTCAGTAGAAATAGCTTTGCATTGTCTGTTCAATTGGATAGTTCCTTGCTACTTGAATGGAATATTATAAAGCAAATAGCATATTATTAAAAGTTTATCTTATACAATATTTCCTCTCCTTTAGGCTTTAGCATCAAGAGAAGCTTGCCAGGCTCAGATTTCCACCATGAATAAATCCATGACTGGACTAGAAAATGAGCTTCGACAGATGCAGTCTGAAAATGCCTCTCTCCTCACTGAGTTGTCATCAATGAAGGAACTCTGCGTTAAAGTAGACTCCAATAAGGAACTTGTAATCAGGCAGCTGACCACCAAAAGCCAGGAGCTTGAAAGGGTATGTATCAAGAATAGTAGCCTTTCCTAAATGGTGTGATGGAATCAAATCCACAAATGCACACTAAAACAATTTACTCATTGTTTAAGTTTAAATCATTAGGTTTTTATGTGCACAGAGATGGCCATACTATGCACTAGTGTTTTATGGGCCTGACTGACACATATATTTTTTTTTGCTTCAGACAAGTCAGTTCTGTTTCTGACTACCTAGATTCAGTTCACTATCCACACTAAGGCAATTTCCACTGTGCATACTTAATCACCAGAAAATCATCAAGCTTCACTCCGCCTACCCCCCAATCATGTGGTCATCTGGCACCACTCTCACTGCCCTCAGATTTTTTTTTCTTCTGCTTGGACGAATTGATATCCTTTACAGCTCCTGCTAGTGAGCTGCTGTTCTGCTTAGTTCTCAGGATAAATTGTTTAATGGGCCTACACAACCAGAGGAGTGTTATGCTTGTGCAACTGTGATAACTGTTTGGTCGTTCGCACTCTCTGTTCCTTGGGGAATTATCACCCTGTAAGGGTACCAGAAACAAGGAACCCTGGAAGAGGGTTCCACCCCTATAAGTGCCATGGGAAAGTTTCCCTTAGCTAAAGGTACCTTATGAATGAGCCCCCCCCCCCCAGGAGAGAGGCTTGCGGCTGGAGGAGGAGGATGGGAGGATGGTGGGGCAAAGAAAAAGTTCTTCTGAAGGAGACTGGGAGAAACTGCTTATATAGCTCAGGAAGAGGGTGTGGCTGGTTGCTCACCCCATTGAACTACAGGCATAGCCAGGGCCACTGGAAAATTCTCCACAAAACTGACATGTTCCGCAATGTCTTGCACTTTTTGAGTTTTTATATTGAACTGTGTAAAAAGTAATAACATTTGTAATAAAATACTCTCAAATATATTGACAGTTTTGCATGCAGACTTGGGTTTAGCCAAAACAATGCGGTGCAAGGTAGGGCAAGGGTTTTATGTGACTCTGATTTCTTTTGAATCCTTGTTTTGTTTGGTTTCAAAATCCACTGGCACAGTACACTGAAACGTTTAACATTTTTTCTATGTTGAAGCAGTCTATCAGAAAATGTTTTGTTGCCACAAAGACTGAAACAAAAGATGGAAGAAAAGGTGCAAATGATCCCATTCACTTAAATGGGGTGCTAACTATGAAGCCTTTTTGTAAGTGGTAGGGCGCGTTTTTCCTTGTGAGCATACTTTCATTCAGACTAGTTTTGATTCAAACATCTGAGGATTTTTGGATGGCCCTACCGATTTTAAACTTGAATAAGCTAATTGCTAACAGTGCTCTCACTCTTAGCAACAATCCCCTAGAATAAGATGCTCACATGCAAATACTACAATAAAAACTTGACTGAAGTCTAAAAACAAGCTTATAAAACACAAACTGCATCTGAACAGTTATCTTTAACTAAACAAAATCATTGCAACCAGAGTAAAACAAAGGTAAATTACAGGGTACCCTGACTACTGTATGATTCAGTAAAAATATACTGGTATTTTTTTTATATTTTTGGTAACCACATAAGGGCATTTGACTCTGTTCCTCACGTGGGCCTGTTGGATAAGCTAGGAGAAATGGGGGTGGGAAACCAGATGATCGGATGGATAGGCAATTGGCTCCAGGACCGGACCCAGAGGGTCGTAGTTGGTGGGATAGTCTCATCCCCAAGGAGGGTCATTAGTGGGGTCCCACAGGGATCAGTCCTTGGGCCCCTTCTGTTCAACGCCTCGTATCTGACATAAGGACAGGAATCAGGAGTGAGATGAGTCTCTTGCAGATGACTCAAACTGGGGTGGTGGTGGATGGGGAGGAGGGAGGTGGCCCTGCAGGGGACCTGGAGCTCTGGAAAGATGGTCTAGAAAGTGGAAGCTGAGGTTCAATGCAGGGAAATGCAAGGTACTCCACCTCCACAGAAACCCAGGCCAAGTGTACACCCTGGGGGGAATACTACAAGTTCCAATGCTTGAGAGGGACCTGGGGATGGTGGTGGATGTCAAGATGAACAACTCTGAGACTTGTGGGAGGGCAGCAGCCAAGGCCAACAGGATGCTGGGATGCATCACTAGGGGATCACCTCCAGAAGGAGGAAGTGATACTCCTCTGTATAACTGCTTGGTGAGGCCGCACCTGGAGTACTGTGTGCAGTTTTGGAGGCCACACTGAAGAGGGACATTAACCTCCTGGAGAGGGTCCAGAGGAGGCAACCAAAATGATTTGGGGCTTGGGGACAGGACCTATGAGGAGAGGCTCGAAGAGCTAAATATGTACACATTGGAAGAGAGAAGGGACCGGGGGGACATGATAGAGGTCTTCAGGTACATGAAGAGGGTAAATAGGGGAGGAACAGTCAGGGTGCTTCGAAGGAAGGAGGAAGGGGCCACTAGAGGGCATGGGTGGAAGCTGGAGGGGGGAAGATTCAGGGGAGAAAGGAGGGGTGCTACTTCATTGAGAGGGTGGTGGAGCCATGGAATGCACTACCTAGGGGGCTGGTGGAGGCAGAGACAGTGGAGGGGTTCAAGAGGGGGTGGGACAGGTACAGGGGAAGGGTTCAGGAAGCAAAATCCAATGCAGCAAGAATATCCGGAACTGGGAAGGGAGAAGCCAGAGAAGGCGAGGGGGACAGCAAGGTCAGCACCCAGGGTGGGGGCTGACCAAACGAGCAGACACGAAAGACCATTAGGCCTATTCTGCTGGCATTTTAGTATGTTAGTATGTTAGTATAAGGCCCACTAGGCACAAGTGCCTGTTTTCAGGTGCAACTCAGGAGCACTGAGGAGGCTAAGTGACTTGTTCAGAATCACACAGTATGCAGGTGTAGGTTGTGAGAATCAAACACAGGTCTGCTAGGTGTCGTCAGCTCATTCACAGTTTGTTACTCTAACCTCTAGATTATACTGCCGGCCCCAATAACCTCCAGATTTAATGTTTAAATATTAGGGCTGCAAGTTCGGTTCGCCCTATCCCAGTAAATGCTCGAACTGTCCGAGTTTGCGCTTGTCCGAGGGTTACGAACATTTGTAATAAAAATGCAAACTTTGGTTCGCAGTTTGCCAGATCAAAAAAACTGTTTTTTTTTCCATACCTTGCAGTTCCTCCAGTTTTTGCAGTGCATGCTCTGTATTTCTCTCAGAGTCCTCCCCACATGGTACACTGAGAGGAGACACATCAAACAACTGCTTTTGAAAAAAATCAAAAGGCAGACTAACTGCACTTCACCCATCAGTTGCACATAAAATATATCAAGGGCGCACAGCTTACCGTGTCATCGCACTTTATTCAAGTACAAAAACTGTTAATACCCGCAGCAAAAGTAGAGTGCAAGAAGGCGACTACTCGTTAGGATAAAACGAAAAAACTGAAGACACCTTCATGGTGTTTGTAACCACAGCAGGACTTTGACTAACGAGTAGTCGCCTTCTTGCACTTCACTTTTGCTGCGGGTATTAACAGTTTTTGTACTTGAATAAAGCGTGATGACACAGTAAGCTGTGCGCCCTTGATATATTTTATGTTCAGCTGATTGATGAAGTGCAGTTGGTCTGATGTAACTAACACTCTGATACCTTCTTGCACCAGATTTGAAGTACTCACCGTGAGTGAGTGGAGCCCCTTATTTGTTTTGTTTGTATGTACACTGAGAGGAGAGTCATGAGACAGTGAAGCTTGTCTGTCTGTCATCCAACCTTCCTTCAGTAAGAAATTATTTGATTGGAGGAAGGAGGATTTCACACACCACCCACTATTACAGGGAAGCAAGTAAAGTAATAATTGGTGGAGCAGGTCACACAAACACGTGGTTGTACAACACAATGTCTTGGCTTAGATCTGCTCCACATTTTAGTGTTGTATGGTGGTGTGGTGTGAGCAGGATGCTTTTCAAGCTGCTTAGCTGTTTCTTGTTGGATTCAAATCGTTCGTTTTGCAGTACTTAACTGTACTAGACTAGAAGAACCCAAACAAATCTATCATTCACCAGACAAAAAAAAGAATATGAATATAATTAGATTCGGCTAGTTCATTGAAAAATACACTTCTGATTGAGTGGACTGAGAGACCATGAGACTGAGAGTACGTCGTAAAATCACTGTGACTGAGTGACGATCAGGAGTCAGGACTGGAGGAGGATACCTCGAGGAGCATGTTTTACTGAAATTAATTTCAGTTCTCTGTTCTGGTTCTTAAAGAAGATCCTTGCAGTTGGAAATCAGTCTTCCTTGGAACTGGAATACATTTTAAACAAAAACAAGTCAGGGCTGAGGCAAAATAACCCAAAAAAGTAAAGTTTGTCACACAGCAACAGCAAGTACTACTACTAGTAGTAGTACTAACTACTTGTTTTTTCTCCCAACATCCTATGAGATTATGTACTTAGCAGTACTACTGTAGCGCTAAGACAATTTGAAATTTTGAATAATTCTGAATTTCTACAAGTAGTACGGTGGGGGGGGGGGGGGCATGAGTCTCTGCACAGCCAGTCTTCTTTTTTCTTTACTGAAAAAAAAGTATGAGACAAAAAAAAAAATTTTAAAATAAGGTTTTGTTTGGTGCAGTGCTTGGAAAATCCTGTGCTCCCAAGTACAGACAACACACATATATCAGTTGGGGGTGAGGATACAGCATGCACCAAGCAGGAAAGGGATCTTGGGGTTATCATCTCTGATGACCTCAAGGTAGGGAAACAGTGTGACAAGGCAGCAGGTAAAGCAAATAGGATGCTAGGATGCATAGGCAGGGGCATCATCAACAGGAAAAGGGAGGTCATAATTCCACTATACAAGACACTAGTGAGGCCCCACCTGGAGTACAGTGTACAGTTCTGGAGACCTTACCTACGTAAGGACATAGACAGGGTAGAGAAGGTTCAGAGGAGGGCAACAAAGATGGTACATGTGTAACCCCTAGATGGCGCTATCCCAGGGGCTACTACCCCTGCCTGATTTGCCACTAACAGGTTGAGGGGCCTCGATCCAATGGCGGGTGCCTCCACCCAGAGGTCAGGGTTTGCAATAGTTAAACTTACTTGGTCACAGCCCTCTGGGACACTGCAACCCCCCTTTCTTCCCACTAGTGGCCCACACAATATATCAGAATTACCTTCACAGTATACACTTACCCCCAGGGCTGGTTCAGGCACTGGGACCTCCTGTAAAATAAGATACAGTGCAACAATCACAGTACAATACTTTAATATAGACAAATACCTCAGGCAGTATAACTTTGCTGAAACAAGCAGCTCGGATTTATTTAGGGGAATATAACAAGGACAGGGGAAATCAGGTTAATTAGCTTATCACTTTACCTTATCTATTTATGGCTCTGTGCACAGGCCTATCCCTACCAGTTACTGTCCCTGGTACCCAAGCCCTAGTGGCTAGTCCAAACTGTGGCAGCTGGTAGGGGCCCTTTCCCACAGAGAAAAGAAAAATTAGTTTTAACAGTCAGCAGTACAGTGATTCCATTTGGATTCAATGTGACAATTCAACAGGGAGCGACCCTGAATTAGTACTCACGACCTCCAAACAAGATAGGGTCCTTCAATGTCAGCAGGGCTACTCTTGAGCTCCACGAGACTCCTCACACATTTATATGGCAAACCTGCAACAGGCAAAAGTCCTTTAATGGCAGCAGATTCACTTGAGCTAACCAAGCCTCCTCACACATTTATATGGTGAACAGTAACAGGCAAAAGTCCTTTAACGGCAGCAGGATTCACTTGAGGTACACAAACCTCTTCACACATTTATATGGTAAAACAGAAAGTACTATACCAGGCAGGCTGTTTCTCTATCCCATCGCAATTACTGCACAATACCCGGAGAACACACAGCAGATTCAGTTCATGACAGACCCAGTGCAATTCAGCAATTTCTCCAGTCTTCTACAGGGTGAGCCTGGTTTCTACTCTTCAGATATCCTTTGATTCTCTTCACAGGACAGATTCAGTCCTAACAAGCAGTTACACAAGCTGCAGACTGGAACTCTGGGCCTTACACACGTTCCGACTAAAACTGCACACTGAAAAGCACAGGGCTCCTTCCTTCTTCACTGCCAGAGCTCAACTGAAACTCCAACAGACAAAACGGGCACTTCCTTTGAGTTCCTCCCAGTTCTTGACTGGATTGGCTGTCACTCACAATAGACTGCTCCTGTTGGTCCAAAAGGCTCAAGTCTAAACTACATCTCCCAGAGTCACTGCCCATACAATCCTCTTGTGGCTGGCTCAGATTATGAGTCAAGTTCTGATTCGTCCACGGCACCATTTTAGAGCTAGCTTACCCCACACTGATTGGTCCAGTTCAGCAGTTCAAAACCAGAATGGGAACTAGGCAGACACAGTTCTGACTGCAAAGAAAGCAGGTTAGACAAACTGTAATTTCATTATTACTCTAAATGGTTTCTGGCAAACAGTTACATCTTTCAGATAGGTTCCTTTGCACTCCTAGTGACTGCAAAATGGAGTGAATTGGCAGCAGCTCGAGTGGTACTCAATCAAAGAAAACACACAGTCCCCCATACAAACTAATTATGTAAGCAGACAGCTCTTAAAGAGACAGTACCAGAGGTTCAAAAACACTCACTGATAAATGGCTTAAACGCCAAACACCATTCAGGCTTGGAGCATTCAAGCAAGCTCCTGGAAGTCTTTTGGGAACCCCCATTTGCAGGGGGGTTACACATGGATTGCATCACAAGTCCTATGAGGACAGGCTGAAGGAACTGAACATGTACTCTCTGGAGGAGAGGAGGGAGAGAGGGGATATGATAGAGACACACAAGTATCTTACAGGAAGGAACAGGGTGCAGGAATATACTATTTTTAAGTGAAAAAGATGTTCCAGGACTAGAGGGCATGGGATGAAGTTGGAGGGAGGATGATTCAGAGGAAACATGAGGAAGAGGGTGATGGACAAGTGGAACACCCTGCCAGAGGAAGTGGTGGGGGCTGAAACAATCACAGGATTTAAGAATGCATGGGTTAGACATAAAGGAATTCTGGAGGTCGGGGTAAGGGGCAACAGACTTCTGGGAAAACATAAACTGAACTTACAAGCTCAAATGGGCAGACTGGGTGGGCCATAGGCCCTTATCTACCAACACTGTCTATGTATCTATGAATGTATCACACATATTTTAATTAGTGCAGTACTGCTTTACTGACCTATTTGGGGTATACCCCATTTTTTTCAGACTACTAGACACATCGCAGCCAGCAGTGTTGTATTTACTAAGGGTACTGCAAATATCCCTGTGTCTTACTACTTATAGTACTTGACTCAACGTAGCCAGCAGTGCTGTATTTACCTGTTAGGGAGAATATATCCCTGTGTCTTACTACTTAAGGTGCTTGACTCGACGCAGCCAGCAGTGATGTATTTACCTGTTAGGGAAAATATATCCCTGTGTCTTACCACTTAAAGTACTTGATGCGACACAGCAAGCAGTACTGTTATTTACCTGTTAGGGAAAAATATCCCTGTGTCTTACTACTTAAAGTACTTGACTCGACGCAGCCAGCAGTGCAGTATTTACCTGATAGGGAGAATATATCCCTGTGTCTTACCACTTAAAGTACTTGACTTGACGCAGCAAGCAGTGCTGTATTTACCTGTTAGGGAGAAAATATCCCTGTGTCTTACTACTTAAACAGTACTTGATGCAGCAAGCAGTACTGCTATTTACCTGTTAGGGAGAAGTATCCCTTTGTCTTATTACTTAAAATACTTGACTCAACGCAGCAAGCAGTGCTGTATTTTCCTGTCAGGGAGAAAATATCCCTGTGTCTTACTACTTAAAGTACTTGACTTGACGCAGCCATCAGTGCAGTATTTGCCTGGTTGGGAGAAAATATCCCTGTGTCTCACTACTTAAAGTACTTGACTCGACGCAGCAAGCAGTACTGTATTTACCCGTTAGGGAGAAATGATCCCTGTGTCTTACTTGTTAAAGTACCTTAGGTGACGTAGCCATCAGTGCTGTATTTACCTGTTAGGGAGAAAATATCCCTATGCCTTACTAGTTAAAGTACCTGAGCTGACGCAGCCATCAGTGCTGTATTTACCTGTTAGGGAGAAATTATCCCTTTGTCTTACTACTTAAAATACTTGACTTAACGCAGGCAGCAGTGCTGTATTTTCCTGTTAGGGCAAAATTATTCCTGTGCCTTACTAGTTAAAGTACCTGAGCTGATGCAGCCATCAGTGCTGTATTTACCTGTTAGGGAGAAATTATCCCTTTGTCTTACTACTTAAAGTACTTGACTCAACGCAGGCAGCAGTGCTGTATTTTCCTGTTAGGGCAAAATTATCCCTGTGTCTTACTAGTTAAAGTACCTGACTTAACGCAGCCATTAGTGCTGTATTTATCTGTTAGGGAGAAATTATCCCTGTGTCTAACTACTTAAAGTACTTGACTCGACTCATCCAGCAGTGCTGTATTTTCCTGTTTGGGAGTAAATTTCCCTGTGTCTTACTAAAAGTACTTGACTTGAAGCAGCCATGAGTGGTAAAAAAATAGCAGCACTTCTCAGTCAATCCAGGCAACAGTAACAACAGTACAGAATAGTCAGGACGTTGCAGGAGTAACCCGTCATGGTACTCGGGGGATGAGCACAAGGGCCATAATAGTGTGGCAGCCAGTTGTAGTAAGCAGAGTGATGGATGATGATGATGAGGAGGAGAAAAAACAGATGAGAGTGAGGGGGAAATCAGTGCAACCGATCCTGAGTTTGTAGTAGATAAGGCAGCAGTCAGTATGTCAAGTAGCAGTAGCTCTGGGGAGTGGGATGAAGAGGAGGAATACAGAGGCAGAAAAAGAACAAAAATGAGTTCTCGGAAGGATAGCTGTGGTGCAAAAAAAAAACATTAATGATAGTGGGGCATAACTTGGAGAGTCAGACACTCACACATGCAGAGAAACAACAGAGGACAGAAGATGGACAGGCTTCACGAGGGGAAGAAAGAGATGCAGTTCAACCAGTCAGAGAGGTTGTACATCTTCAAAATTACGTGCAGATGGGCATGGAAAGACCTCAAAGAGATAGTGGAATTAGTAGTGGCTGTGGTGGTGGCAGTTGTAGTAATAAACCAATCCACCCTATAAGCAGCAGTGCAACAAAATCTGTTAAATCTATTGTGTGGGATTTTTTCACACAAGATAAATCATCTGGCAGCCGTGTGGTTTGCACATTATGCAAAACAAAATTAAGTCGTGGTAAAGTGGGTAATCCACTGGGAACATCAACAATAAGACCTATGAACAAGTCTCACATTTATCAGTATCAAAAAGCACAAAAGGAGCACACAAAAGTTGTTGCACTTCTGCACTCAACTGAGGAGGATGAGGTAATGGATGTTTACCAAGGCGATGAAGTAACTGATGCAGAGGTGGAGGATGATGAAAGTCTGCCTTCCAGTCAAAGCACAGCATCCTCAATTTCTCATTTCTTTAACCCTCTGAGTCTACTACCACAGCCCAACTGGAGTCATATACCATCCATGGCCACAACATCCACCCCTCATGGTGGTAAAGGTCAAGGGAAGCAGCACAGAAAATCAGGTGATAACAGCAAGCATAGTGGGCATCAAATTTCTTTGAAAGACTGCTTTGATTGGTCACAGAAATATAAGCCCAACAGGCCTGAGGCAAGGCGATTGACAAAGGCAATTGGGGAGATGATAGCCACTGACTTGCTCCCATTCTTGTTTGTGGCTAACCCAGGTTTTAAAGCACTCATGGAAATTACTGTGCCAAAGTATCAGGTCCCCAGTCGGACCTATTTCTCCAGTGTTGCCATTCCAGATTTGTATGATGCTGTTTGGAAAAGCGTGTCTGATGCTCTGAAAGGTTCAGTGGGCAAAAAGGTTCATGTCATGACAGATATGTGGACCAGTGGTCAGACAACTGACTATATGGCTGTGACTGGCCACTGGGTAAACCTTCCTTCCTCCGCCTCCTCCTCATCATCATCATCATGTGGTGGCACTGGTGACAGCAGCAGCAGCAAAAAGTAAGGGACGTTCACAGTTCGAAGACGGGCAGCTTTATGTATTTATGGTTTTGAAAAAGACCACAAAGCAGAACATCTTCTGGAGGGCCTCAAATAAAATTTTGCTGAGTGGCTGACTCCAAAGTCCTTGCAACCAGGGTTTATAGTGTCTGACAATGCTTCACATATTGTGAAAGCAGTAAGACTTGGTAAGTTTACACACGTACCATGCTTTGCACACACTAACTTGGTGGTAAAAGACTTCATCAGTGAGGACCAAAATGTGCAGAACTTGATTGCAGCTACCCGCACTTTGTGCACTCACTTTAGCCATTCTGTGAAAGCCCGAAAGTTGTTGCGGCAGATTCAGATTGAAAACAGACTCCCTCTCCACCAGATGATACAGGAAGTTCCAACCCGGTGGAATTCCACGTACTATATTATGCAGAGAATGCTTGAACAACAGAAAGCCATTCATCAATATGCAGTCCAACATGGCATTGGGAAAGGAGATGAATATCAGCCCCAATCAGTGCCGTCTGATGGAGAATCTTTGTTGTATCCTTAAACCCTTTGAGGAGGCTACCCGAGTGGTGAGCTCTGATGTTGCCGGATTAAGTCAGATCCTATCCTTAATTTCTCTCATCAGGATGAGACTGCAACATCTCGAGTCACAGTTCTTTGACAAATCTGCTGCTGCTGCCACCACTACTGGTGTTTTGGCTCATCAAACACAAACCAGAACTGCTGCTACACCACAAGAGGACAAACCACTGTGGGACATGCTGTCAGACTTTGGTCTAATAAAGACAGCTGGGAAGGCTCAGCCGGCAATAGTGGTACCAGAAGTCCCTGCTGCAAAAATGGTTAAGGATTATATGGAGGATACTGTACATCTCACTGCAGGTGATGAACCATTGCTTTATTGGCAACAGAAAAAATCGATCTGGCCTTCTTTAACTGAGATCACAATTTAATACCTCAGTTGGCCACCTGCCAGCACATATTCAGAGAGAATTTTTAGTGCTGCTGGGGCAATAGTGAATGACAAAGGAACATGTCTTTCCACGAAGAATGTAGAGAGGCTCACTTTTTTAAAAATGAACCTGCCTCAATTCAAAAACATATACTGTCCCAAATTTATGCAGGTTGACAGCATGGCAAGATGAAGGCATCATGCCACGCTGATGACGACGATGATAATGGTAAAGGATTCTGTTGCCACTAGTAGCCACTAGCCTTTCCAGCTGTCTTTCCTCCAGTGGTGGATCTCCCCCTGTCTCCTCCTCATCCTTCGTGTTTCATTAATTTCAGAAACAAGCATCCACTGCTGGGTCTCATGTGCCACTAAGGCCCAGTCTGACTAGCACCAGAAACTGAAGGACCACTGCATATGGCAGTTCAGCTAAAATAGCCAGAAATGACTACACACACAGCTCTTCATTTGTTTTATTGGATTTTTGTTACAAAATACACAGTCAATGAATACTTATTACTGGCTGCTAACAAACAAAAACATTAATAGAATAAATACATAATAAATAACTGTTCTTCTGTTTCAATTTCAGATGGGAATTTAATTTAATTTTTTTTTTTTTTGCTGTAAAATGTCAACTTTACAATACATTCCTAGTGTTAGTGTTGAACTCAATGACATCCAATGTTTTTATCTGAAGGAACCATTCACCAGATAGAAACTGTTTTAATCATAACCTGTAAAATAAAAATAAAAAAATAGATTTTACAAAATGCTGTTCCCACATACTGCACTAACTGACTATCATGACAATAAAAAAAATCACTGATCTTACCGTAGCCCCCATCCAAAAATCCAAGCCCTCCAAACCCCCTGGGACACTCCGTTTTACAAATACAATTCACCCTCCATTGTTAGACACCAAACCATGCACGTGACCTGGCATCATAAACACAATTTGCAGATGGTATACTGTTATGGGTTTTTCAATTATTCTAAGTAAAGATGAGGAAGGGCCAGATGTTTGGGAGGGTGGGACAAATGAAATAATATTGACATAGTTACCTATGGGTGGTATAGGGATCAGGGCATGAGAGTGTACTAGAGGGAAAGGAGAAAATGATGGTGGGTAATGTATTACTAACATTGACAGTTACTCAGAATAACAGAAAGCCCCAAACTAATAACTACACAGGCAAATTTTAAAGTAGAAACATAATTTAATCCACACAGTGTGGTAAAGCAAAACGCCACACTGCCCCAGCGTGTTGGCACCATGCCTTCCTCGGGGGCAGTGAGGAAGGTAAGGTACAGAAGCACTGGGGCAGTGTGACATTTTGCTTTGCCACATTGTGTGAATTAAATACATTTTTATACTGTAAACTTCTGTCCATGTACTTATTTGGTACTAAAGCAGCTGAAGCTATAGGTACCATGGGCACCAGTTATTTTGAACTGGGCTCTATTAGTGCCTGAGTCTAACAGTGGGGGAATATTTAAAATTATTGTAACAGGGTGTAGCTCAGGGGGTTAAACCTTTGGGCTGCCTGTAACCAGATTTGAAAAGCTAAAGTTGTCAGGGATAATATATGAGTCATGTATCATCCCTGACCTCTACTGCTTGCTAAATCTGTTTCAACACTAGTATTTTTAAGCATCTGCTGGGTAACCAGGTGGTTCTAAAATATATAAGCAGTAAACACATTCCACCTGGTTCTACTTAACTATAAAAAAAATCCACATATTTTATTTTGCATGTTTGGGAATATACATGTAATACTAAGATTCTAACTTTAAGAATGATAAGTTTTGCAGAGCTTTCGAGCACTGAGACAGAATCCTATGCACCAAACCTTTGCAATAGTTAATTGTATTTATACCATTCTTAGTACTACATGTACTTTCCCAAACAAAAAAACAATACATCTGTGGATTTCTTGATTAAGTAGAACCATATAAACTTTTTTTTGCATTATATATCATAAAACTTTGTTATACCATGTAGAACTTGGTTTTACTTAGTAGAACTTGTTTTTATGTTGGTTGCACACATGTGCAAGAAACATAGTGCCATCATCTGAGTTTTCGGAGGTGTGGCACCCGTCTTCTAATTCAGTCAGTGTATTTGCAGGCGCGGCCCCAGTTCCCCAATCACTGCTGCAGCTGTCTATGACAGCAGTTGAAAATGCAGTGGTCGTACAGTTGAAAGGGAGAGCTCCACTTCAGTGAGCAGAGCTCCCCCCAAGCACACACATACACGCAAGCATGCATACTGCGTGCTGATGCGCTCCCTCCCTCCGCATGCACACACTGTATGGCTGACAGGGGTGCCCAATCCCCCATCGGATCCATGCCCCCCCACAAAAGCTGTCCAGGTGCCACGCTGGGAGCCTACCCCAGCGTGGCAAAAACTGTTATAGCCGACGGGGGTGCCCAATCCCCCACCGGCTCCACGCCCCCCCCAAAGCTTTCCAGGTGCCATGCTGGGAGCCCACCCCAGCATGGCAAAGCTTGGTATAGCTGACGGGGGTGCCCAATCCCCTACCAGCTCCATGGCTGCACGCCCCCCCAAAAGCTTTCCAGGTGCCACGCTGGGAGCCCACACCAGCGTGGCAAAGCTTGTTATGGCCGACGGGGTGCTCAATCCCCTGTTGGTTCCAGACCCCCCAAACAGCCTTTCCAGCTGCCACACTGGGAGCCCACTCCAGCATGGCAAACATCCTGCGTCGTCATAATAAAAAACAACAACCTGTAAACAAAAGGTCCCTCGTAGTCTCCCTGCCCCCCACAGCCCGCACCCACCACTGCACACCCTGCCTCCCACATCCCCCCACCCCATACTTACCTCCGGAGCTCGGCGCGACGATCTTCGGTGGACCGGGAACACGTCTGCACTCTTCAAAGGCGACCGCGAACTGAGGAAATGCCGGTAAGCTGTATAATGGAATAAATAGGTTTTTTTTTCAACTTTGTTGCATATCTCAAGCATGTTTGGGAATTTGGGGCCCAAATTTTCAACATGGGGTTTTTAGGACCCCTCCTCATGAATTCTTGCATTGTCATGGCGTTAATCAGGCCCGAAAGGCGATTTCACAGTCACTGCGTGAAATCACCTTTTGGGACCAATTAATGAAATGACACTGCCAGTGTTCATAAGGTGTTCTCTCAAAAAGTCTATGTTGACAGTTTGGTGAAAAAATTCCTAAAAATTACTGTTTTACGAGTGTGCATTGCGCAGTTCCTACACACGCTCCTAAGTTCGTGAATTTTCAATATTTTCACTCCAGATTTTCAACATTACCATTTTACCACACCTCCTTTTGAGCAGTACAGCTGTCATTTTTCACATCTCACCCAAAACATGTTTCCACCCAGGTAGTGTACAATAGCGCAGTCGGTGTGCGAAATCAATGTATGGGACACATTAAGAAAATCACAGTAATACTGTTCATGAGCAGAGGTCTTAAAATGGCTATGTTGAAAATTTGGTGGAAAAATTTCTGAAAATGACTGTTTCTGACTTAGCCGCTAAGGCTATGTAGTCTTACGCACGTCAGAATTCGCTGACTTTCAATATTTTCACTCCAGATTTTTCAACATTGCCATTTTACCACACCTCCTTATGAGCAGTACAGCTGTCATTTTTCACATGTCGCCAAATGTGTTTCTGTGCATGTGAAGCGCAATAATGGCGCAGTCAGTGTGCGCAATCAATGTTTGGGACAGATTAAGAAAATCACAGTGACACTGTTCATGAGCAGAGATTTTAAAATGGCTATGTTGAACATTTGGTGAAAAAATTCCCTTCAGCTGTTCTGCAATGTTACTAATGAAGACCCTGCAGCACCCCACTGGTCACCCCCTCTCCATAGACTCCACCCCATTTACCACCACTCTCTGCCTCCTGTCTGTTAGCCAGTTTCTAACGCAGTTTGACACCCTTTCCCCCATGCCCAGCCTACCCAGCTAGTTTATCAGCCTCCTATGTGGGATGGTGTCAAAGACTTTGCTGAAATCAAGGTAAGTGTTGTCCACTGTCCCACCCTGATTCATTTCCTTTGTCATTCAGTCAAAGAAATCAACCAGATTTGTCTGACATGATGTCCCTACTGTGAATCCATGTTGTCTATGGCCCTGGGCTCTGATGGCTTCTAGATGCCCTACTATCCTTTCTTTAAGCAATGCCTCCATGATCTTCCTCACTACTGAGGTGAGGCTGAACAGTCTATTGTTCCCTGCCTCCTCCCTGCTGCTGCATTTGTGTAGAGGGACCACATGTGCCCTCCTCCAATTCACTCATGTTGAATGACTCAGTGAACATGGCTGCCAGAAGTACTGCTATCTCTCTTCGCAGTTCTCTTAATATCCTTGGGCGTATGCCATCTGGTTCCATCGCTTTGTCCACCTTCAATTTAGTGAGCTCCTGCAGGACTCTTTTGCCTTTGAATGGACTATTGTCCACCTCTTCACCCCCTTGGCAACTTCTGTACTGCTGTGGCCCTTGCCCCTCCCGCTCTTCTGTGAATACTGAGCAGAAAGACACAGTGGATGACTTGGGAGGAAGGCATGGAACTATCATTTCCAAATACCTAAACAGCACATACAAGCAAGCAACATTCGGCATTGACAAATGCTTGTTTTACATAGTAGAACTAGTTTTACTTGGTAGAGCTTGATTATAAATGGTTGAACCCAGTTCTGCCTGGTAGAACCCGATTCTACTGGGTTCTACCTGGTAGAACCAGGTAGAACTTTTTTGGGTTCTACTCAAAAAGTTTGCAAGGTAGAACTTTTAGAGATTTACACAGCCCTATTAAATATGCGATTTCAAAAATAGTATACAATAACTACAGCACAAATTATGACCATTAAACACTTTAACAACATTTTACTAAAACAATTATTCACCACTCTGTCTGCATGTTTTTTATTGTAAAGTAGGTGAATAGCTGACAGAGCATCATAAACAGCTGTTGATTAGGCTTCGTTATTTTACATCCACAAACATAAAAATGTGTTTATTCCGGATTTATTTAATATTGACTTGCTGTGGCTCACATTATAGAATCTATTTAGCACTGTATGAGGCTTTTACATTTTGGAAAATAGCTTATCAGTTCAGTATTCTTTTTAGGAACATAAATTTTTCTTTATGTTTTAAAACATATTCAGGTATCAGTGTATTCATTTAGCAATTTATACTGACTAATATATGCTGCAGAAAACATTAAAAGATTTACTGTGAAGCACTCAGGGTCTATAGTAAAACCCCCACAATTTCCCACAATTTTGGGTAACCTTTTCTGCAATTTTCTAGTGGCCCTAGTCATAGCCTTTCAAATCAATGGGCCTATGTAACCAGAGTAGTGCTATGCTTGTGCAACTGTGATAACTGTTCGGCCATTTGCACTCTCTGTTCCACAATGAATTACCCCCATGTAGGGGTACTGAAGACAAGGAACCCTGGGAGAGGGTTCTACCACTAGAGGCACCAGGGGAAAGATTCCTTTGAATAAAGGTGCCTTAGGAAGGAGACCAAAAAAGAACATTGAGCAGCAGATATTGATTACAAGGTAGAGAAGCAGATTGACAGCAACGAAACAGCTTGATGAAACACAAATGAGATGCACGGGTTGTCAGTAATTCACTGATAAAATGGATTTCACTGATAACATCGGGGACTTCCTAAGGAGAGAAGGAACAGTGAGTAGGGCCACCACCCTTCTTCATCGAACAGCATAAACCTACCTAAGGAAACTAGGGAATATGCTATAAACAATTAACTACATGTTATTACCTTCAGCATGGAGGAGAGAAAAAAAATGTTTTAAAAGGAAGGAACCTATGGGGATCCAAGGCCTAGGTTACCTTCCCTTATGGCTAGGGGTATTTTATTTAGTGATGGCTCTGCTGCTGCAATTTAGAAACCCAATCAAAGGGGAGGAAAATGTTCCAATTTGGTAGAAAATTCTTACCATCCCTCTAATCGGAATGCTGTGAAGGGTTTTGAGAGTCCTCTGCAACAATTCAATTTCAATTCAATTCAATTCAATTTATTTATTTATATGGCAACTTTCAAATGCCAAGGCACCTCACAGATATTAAAACAACCACAGCATAAAATTACATATATTATAAATAGTATGAAATAGCAGTAGACAGTCGACAATGTTAGGTTAATAACCAAATGCCCGAACCCATAATACAGTTTTCAGGGCCTGTTTCAATCCCTCCACAGTCGGGTACTCACCAACCTGATGGGGTAGAGAATTCCAAAGGGTGGGGGCTGCGTGCATAAATGCCCGAGCCCCAAAAGATTTTAAGCAGACCCTTGGAATCTCTAGCAACCCCTCATCAGTCGAGTGGAGCAATCGCCCAGGGCAATAAGGGACCAGAAGCTCTTTCAGGTAGTCAGGACCCTGTCTGTGTAGGGCTGTGTAAGTTAGAAGTTCGACTTTAAAAGTGATTCACCGCTGTACCAGCAGCCAGTGCAGTTCGCGCAGCACCAGAGAAATATAACAGGACTGTGAGGTTCCCATCAATAGCTGGGCCTCTGTGTTCATCACCAGCTGCAAGTGGCGATTATCCACCGCAGTAAGCCATAGGTTAAGGGCATTGCAATAGTCCAGGTGAGAGGACACAAAGGCATGGACCAACATAGGAAGGTTGCTGGACAGAGCAAGATGCTTAACCCTGGAGATATTCCTCAGGTGGTAAAAAGAGGATTTGATGACAGCTGACACCTGCGAATGAAGTGTCAAACCCTCATCAAAAATTACCCCCAGGTTTTGCACCCGGAGGTCGGGAGAGGGAGGCCTCCAAGGAAAAGTCCTGAGGGTGACCCCACCCCCAGCCCCACTATCAGGCTACCTGAGACCACCACCAACACCTCAGTCTTAACCGAGTTCAACCTCAACCAGCTCGAACTCATCCACTCCTGGATTTCTACGAGGCAGTTATTAAATTCTGAGAGAGCTCTCTCCTGGTCTAGTGCAAAAGAAAGGTAGAGCTGGGTATCATCAGCATAGCAGTGAAACCTCAGCCCATACCTTCTTACAGTGTCTCCGAGGGGTAGCATGTACTCTGTGAACAGCATGGGGGACATCACCAATCCTTGAGGAACCCCACATGATAACAGAACTGGGTCAGAGGAATAAATCCCTGTCACCACCCTCTGAGTTCTTCCGGTGAGGAAAGATGAAAACCACCTGAGGTCCATACCTGACAGGCCACAAATGAACCTCAAGTGATCGAGCAGGACCCCACGGTCCACAGTGTCAAATGCTGTAGAGAGATTCAGAAGGACCAAGATGGAATGGTTCTTCCAATCTCTAGCCATCAGGAGATCATTGAGCACCCAAACCAGTGCCGTCTCAGTACTATGCCTCTTTCGAAAACCAGAATGGAGAGGCTCGTAGACATTATGGATGATCAAATAGTTCTCCAGTTATATGGCAGCTACTTTCTCAATCACCTACCCCATAAAGAGGAGGTTCGAGATTGGCCTGTAGTTTGCATGGCAGTCTGGGTCCAAAGAAGCTTTCTTCAGGAGGGGTGTCACCACCGCCTCCTTCAGGGAACTAAGAAACTCACCTGTTTCCATGGAGCACCAGACTATCTGTGCTAGGACTGGGCCAAGAATATTACTACAACCCAATATCAGGGTAGTTGGTCCTGGATCCAAACTACAGCATGTAGAGTGCATACCATGGACAATCCGCATGATGTCCAAAAGCTCCAGCCAGTTGAAGGTACTCCAGGAAGACTGAGGAGCAGTGACCAAATGCTGGTCTAGAGCAGCGCTCATAGAATGTGCCAGCTGGAGTTCCGCCCTGATGTCAGCCACCTTAGCTGCAAAGAATCGAGCATGCTCCTCACACTCAACTTGCGAAAGTGCTTTTTGGACCTGTAGACAGGCTGGGTTGCACAGTCTGTTCATGGTACAAAAAGGCTGAGCTGGTTAGTTCTGAGGGGCCGTAATCTCCCCGGACAGGAACTCTGCATTCTTATGGTTGATTGCGGATTGATAGAGCAGAATCCCCAAGGCAGGAGGAGGAGAGCAATGACCACTGAAGTACTCAGCCAGCCTACTGACTAAAAACAGAGCAGGTGAACCAGAGGGTTTCTTGGGTAGAATAGCATAGAAGGTACCACCGAGCCTAATTCGGTTAGCTAAAGGAGTGTTCTTGGGCACAAGGACGCCGTCCTTCATAACTGAAGTCTCAAGTTCTGCATAAAGAGGTGTCATTGATTGACTGCACAGCTAAAGCTCCACTTGGAGTTAAGACATTCCCACTATGGGTCAGATGAGAAGGACCCCACCCAGGGTTTCACATGCTCAAGATGTGGATTTTAGTGCAGAGCAAGACCCTCGGCTGCAGGGCAGGTCCTGAGCTATAGAAAATAATGGTCATGGTTGGCATGCTTCTGATTTATAAACAAGAGCATACAATCAATTATGAAATGCTAAATATGAGGAGACCAGGTGAAGCCAGTGGCCGGCGGTTAGGTATTGGTATGCTGGGTGATATGATACACTGGGATGATTGACTGATATAATGGACTGATACGATTGACTGATGAGATTGACAGATGAGGTTGACTGATAGGAATGCTTAATATGATTGATTGACATGAGCAAAGCCAGCAAAAGCAAGCCAACCAGTTTCATTAAGGAAGCCAAATTAATGGTGACATAGAAAGTAAGTGATTAAGTAGTGAGAGGCTGCAATACCATTGATGGATTCAATGAGGTTTAGTGTAATTGAATCAATGAGGTTTAGCAGTGAATGCTATGGTATCAGCATGAATAGTGAACTGATATGATTGGCATGAATAGCTTAAAAGCCATCAAGGCAGAGATAAGTTATTCTAGCAAGGAACATCTGCAACATTCTTAGCTCGGTAATGAAATGCAATGAATAACTTGAAAGCCATGAAGGCTATGAGGATAATGTATTTATGCATGTATAATTGAAATGTCATGTAGCCAAAGGAGTAAGGAGCAGGGTGATTCATATAATTTATGGAAAACGTGCTCCTGCTACCCAGAGCCATGGTGCCCCACAGTGACTCTACAGTCCCCCACTGTAGGAATAACAGGGAGCCACAAGAAGAGCACCATAAGACCAGGCTGCTAATGTAATAGTCAAAAGACTCTTAAGTATGCAGTGCCCATTGGCGCAGAGTGGGATGCAACTAAAGGGCCATGCTAGACCCTGTAAACGTCAACAACAAACATAAATAGAGTTGCACTCCTGAAACAATAATATGCTCATGCTCACAGTGAAAAAGTCCTGTGAAAGATTCAAACCTGGTTCCTTTTAAATCAAGAAGAATTTATTGTGTTACATCACAGAGACTACACAGGAGCACATAGCTAAATTGTATGAGTTGGTACTGCTATCCCAGCAACCCTGGCACATCGCTCAGTAGAGCTTCCTCAGGGGGCCTCTCACTGGATTAGAGGTCCCAGATAGCCACTATATATAGAGACTTGTCAGTCCTCATATTTCCTAGGGATGGGTAAGGGTGAACTTGTTTGAAAAAAATCCACCACCCCCCCAAAACCAGCGACATACAAGGTGATCGAGTTGTTTGATGCTCGGAGCGGTTCAGATAAAAATTACTGGCAGGTTGTGGCATCACAGTTTGCACTGTTCTGGGGGTGGGTGCAGAAGACTGGCCTTTTTCTTCATTTCTCTGTTTCTATCCAGCTTCCAGCGGCAAAACATGGAGAGTTAGACACATAGCAGCAGATGCACAGCTTACACTGACGGCCGTGTGGGAGGGAGCATGCTGTAAGTGTTTCTGTTCTGGTATGTTTGAGTGTGGCAGCACTTTACTGGACTAGAGCTATGTGTCTTTGTGTAGGGGAGCACCTGATTGGTACGGTGCGTGATTCTCTCTCCCCTCAGTGCTGGTGCTGAGCGTAGACATTTTCAATTTATGGATGAGAGTCACAGTTGAAGCAGCAATTTCAAGGAGCTCTGGCTTGGGGCTAATTTAAAAAAAAAAAAGTGTTGCTGGGTTCTCCACTCATTCTCTCCTAGAAGAATATCTGGGGGCACTAAAAAGAAAAAAACAATCTAAATTAACTTTTTATCTTCTTTTTCTTTCAGTCTGTGAGCCAAAAATGGAAGGTGGGGGAGGGGAGTGAGAGCATGGCACCTGGGAGGCATGTAGTAGCCTGCAGTCATCAGTGGATGAATGAAATACATCAGCATTTGTTTAGGCAAACAAGAAAAAACATTTAAAAAATGTCAGCAAAAACAAAGGTTGGGAGAGGGAGATAAGGGGAGATTGGTGCCAGAGCATTCCTTTCATGGCTCCTAATAAAAAGAATCCTTGCTTTTGGCCAACATGCTGACCCCTGATTTAATTTAATCTCCAGCATTGGTACCAACCCTATAGCCTTGTGTTTAGAAGCACAACATTGTGAACCAAGACTGGAGAGCCAAGTAAAATAGCAGATCTGTGTTGGAATAATTAAAAGCTGTTTGAAATAACTTTTAAAATATACAGTTACACTAATACTTAACGGTTCTAAAAGGTCCAGATAAGGTTCTGATAACTATCTGAACATTTGGTTGCTCCTTTTAAGGAGGCAGCATAGCACAGTGGTTTTAAGGCTCTGAGCTGGAGACCTGGGTTTGAATCCCACAGCCCCCACTTGCATACTGTGTGACCCTGAGCAAGTCACTTAACTTCTTCCTTGTGCTCCCAGGTTGCACCTGCAAACAAGCTTACAGTGTCCCTCCTGGTTAAAAAAAAATAAATATATCAGAACCACAGAACCTTTTGAGGTTCTCCCATCTCTATTATCATTTTTTTCAAGCCAACCTTGTGGCCAGCTGCTTTGTACCAAATAAGGTGAATTTCAACAAGATTGCTTATGGCTTGGCCTCTTTTGCTGGTTTCCTGGGGCCTGTCGTTCTTTGATCTCTTTCAATGCAGAGCTGCCCATTGTAGGGATTGGCAGGTTCTCCCATGACAATTTCTGTACAGCAGTGATATACTCTTTTTCTTCCCTCTCCACTTCTTTGGCAGTTCCAAACATACAACTATTATCCTGACAAGACTGGCCTTTCATACGTTCAGATTTTGTTTTGCACTTGATATGCAGTTTTAAGTCAACAGAGCCAGAGGCATGTTTATCATGTGCATGTCTTCCACTACCTCTACAATTCTGCACTTCAGCCAAAGAGCTTTTTTTGGGGTGGGGGTTGTCTAAGTTTGGTATCCAAGTCCGCCAACTTGCTGTCTATTTTGTGTACTTAAAGGCCACATTTTTCAGCTCCACCATTTTGTTGTCAGTCATCATCAGGTTGCTCAAAGTCACCATGTCTGTTGCTGCCAGAAGGGAAGGCCACCATCATGATCAGAGCTCATTTTGTCTCTTTGGAACATTTCTTTCAGTTTGGTTTTCCTGGTGTTTTCATGCTGCTTGACACCGTACTCTTGCCTTAGCCGATGGATGTTTTTAATTTATTTTGTAGACTGGATCCGGATGAGTCACCAATTTAAAGCTTTTTTTCAAGGGTCAGAGAAGAAGAAGAAGAAAGAAAAATCAGCATTTCCATAACACTTTTCATATAAAATTGGTCCTATGATACAGGTCACGAGAGGTGTCAGGCAGGGATGCCTGCTTCTATATGTTTTCGGTTTTGACAGAACACAAGGATTGTGGGTATTCAAGTGACAAAGGATTTATATGAATTAAAACTGTAGCATAGGCTGATAATTTATGTATCATGATCAGAAATAAAACCTCAGGAGAAGAAGTACAGGACACATTACAGTGATTTTCTGTGCTGCTGGAGCGCAGGTAAATTATAACAGTTTGGGTATTCCTATTGGAAGTCCCAGGAATTACATCCCAGGAGATGTAATTGCAGGGATCAGGATTACAGAAGGGCCTTTAAAAATGTGGGGATTAAAATTTGGTCTGGAAGATGTAATTGTATTTCCACTTTCTGTTGCTGGCAACCACCATCTCATGAGCAGCAGCGAGCTTCCCTAGCTCACTTGATGCTGATATATCCTGTCAATGCTTTTCAGACCTGTAGACAGGCTGGGTTGCACAGTCTGTCCACAGTATGAAAAAGCTGAGCTGGTCAGTTCTGAGCGGCCGTAATCTCCCTGGACAGGAACTCTGCCTTGTTATGGGTGACTGCAGATTGATAGAGCGGAACCCCCAAGGCAGGAGGAGGAGAGCAATGACCACTGAGGTGCTCAGCCAGCCTACTGACTGCAAACGGAGCAGGTGAACCAGAAGTGGAACCAGTGGTTGGCTGGACATATTGCTCCAGCTGTCTTATTGTCCTGTAGCAGGAAGCAATTGTATTCCCATATTATGTGTCATTATTTCTTCCGACCATTAGAACTTAAGTTTTGTCCCATGTGGCAACAATCTCTTGCTGCTGCAAAATTAACAAACCCAAGGATTCCTCACCAAATGTGGCACATGACATGGTTAGGTGTGCATAGGAAAGTGGCAGTCAGAGATTCTATGAAACATAAAAGAATTGAAGAACAGTATTGTTCTAGAGACAGTTGCCCTAATAATATTCTGGAAACTCAGTCACATCTTTTAATTGATTGTCCTTATGCTCAATTATTTTGAGAGCAATTAAGTAGTATATGGGGAGGCATACAGGTGAGTGCTGTTGCTTACCAAGTCATCGTACTAGGAATATACCAAGGTATTTGGAAAAAATGTTACCCGTCTACATTGCAAGTAATGTTTTCTTGTTGTAGGTTTTACCTCTGGCAGGCTAGGTGTATGTTATTACAACAAAAGGAGTGTGGCCCGCATGCACAGCGGTTGGATTTCCGCCTGCAACGCCAACAACCCGGGTTCGGGAAAGGACCTGGGTGTCGGAGGGCCAGCCAGGGGGAGATGGCTTGAGCATCCCACGACAGCTTGCCTTCTCCCAGGAGGGAGGGTAGTATGCAGCCCTGTGTTTGCCGACCTCTGGTGGAGGCTGGAGGCATGGCAGCACGTTGGACCATGCTGCAGAGGGAGCACAACGAACATCGGCTCATGCCTTGACGTCCTGGCATGTCATGCTCCCAGGGGAGAAACCAGAAAAAAATGGCTTCCTGACTAGTCAGATGATGGTTGCTGGTCCCCTAACACCACAAAGCCCTGGACAGCCCCGACTGACCCAAGCAGCACCTGGGCCAAGTAAGTTGCACTGGCCTCCCCCACTGGCACTTTCTCCCCTGAAGGGGGGGCCCATCCGACGAAGGGAAATGTTGGGTTACCTTGGGGGCTGCAATGTGGGGTGGTGGATGGCGGTAGGGACTGATACTCAGGTGGTTCGAAGGAGTGGCCGGTCGGGGAGTAGGGAGGCGCATAACATCAAAAAACAAAACAAAAGGACTGTACCCCAAGGCCGTAGTTAAAATGATCACAAAGGCTATACAAAAGGTTAATGCTTTTGAATGCAATAGTTTGTGGGGGGGTAGGGGCCACTATTGAGCCCGAGCAAGATGGTGGTCTGAAGCTCACTCGCTCTATATTTGAAATATATTACCATAAATTAATACAATTTATGGGTCATTTTGGAAGACTAAAAAGTTATTGCTGACAGTCGGACAATTTGCTGATCGAGAATGGGTACTCTGAAAAAAGAGGGAGCTAATAGCAAAAATGCTCCTGGACCTCCTGCCACAAGGTCTGTTCAAGGCTGTGCTGATCCTATGGAAACCGCCATTGGAGAGGAAACTCTGCACACTTTAGGCATAAAGATCAATTGCGTTATCTTCACAGTCACTGGTTTGCTGGAGAAGTTTGACTTTTTGAGAACTAGAGTCAGCACTCTGGAAACGTACATAATTTCTATAAAAACTGAAGCAACGGAGACCCTTAAGCATTCTGAGGTGACCCTAGGTACTACCACTATGCTGGCCAAAGTAAACACCCATTTTTGGTCTCAGCTTTAGGCCCTCAAAAATCAAGCCTGTGTGGCCAATTTGAGAATTGTGGGTATGCCTGAATGGAGTGAGGAGGAACCATCTCGGTTTATTTATTCAAAAGTGGATGGAACAACAACTGGGATGACCTTACACATACTGTCACATCAACATACAGAAGGCTTATAGGGTGGCTTGTTGGGGGCAACAGGACAATTCTGATGCCCCTAAAGCCATCATGATCATTTTGGATGGTATCGGATCAAGGGATTACATTTTGGCATTCGCTCGACAAAAAAGAACTTTGTTTTAGGATGGCACGCAGGTCCAACTCTACCCTGATTTAAGCTATGCAACCAGACAAAAGAAGAAATGATTCAATGGGGTCCAGACTCTTTTAAGAGAAGTGGAGATCCCACACAACATGCTCTTCCCAGCACATCTTAGAACTGTGTACAATGGAAAGGTATTTATATTTTCAGACCCATCAGATGCCCCGAAATGGGCTCAGCGCCATGCTTCCCCACCAAGATGGAATGAAACACCTGAGTTGCCCGGCCAGGAGGAGGGTGAAGATGGAGAGACCTGACTTGAATAGCAAGGCGCCAGGTTTCAGGTTTGCTAATCTTTAAGGTGCCTCTGCAGTTCAGACTTTTTTGATTATGTTGTGTTAATGTTAGTATTTCACTGTTCTGTGAATGAGGATCTTAGTAGGTGATTGTTTATAAACTCCCCTCTCCTGGGGATGGTTCTTTTGGTTTTTTTCAACAAGTTGTTTGTAATGTTTAATAATAAAGGGCTGTAATTGTTCGGGGTTTAGGGCGCTGGTTTTTCATCCTCTTTAGTTGGTTCTTACATAATTTTGACATTTTATAAATCTAATCTAATCAATAAATTACAGGTGGCTGAGGAGTTGAAAAAGGAGCTTGCAAACTCTGCTTATCTTGGAAGTAACTTCACAAGTGTTTGAATGCTGCATTTTGGTTGTCCCTTGGGGGTAGCTGGATTGACTACTAGGATTTTGGGACAGAAACTATTTTTAAATAATTTACTGGTGCGTAGGAGTTTGTGATAGTTAAACTATTTTTAAATAAGTTACTGTGGTTAAGGAGTTGTCATAGCAAAACCTGCAGTGTGAATTGAAACACAGACAGCCTTAGGTGCAAGACATTGTTTTCAGACCACAAAGTGTTGTATTGGAACAGGAAGGGCTGCATCATAACCATTGTCAACAAATTGCCCTGGGTGGAGATATCCAGACTAGATCAGATTACTATAAGTTACTAGAGGCTGCAATTTTTAGAGACACAAAGCACATTTTCTTGACCTGAAAGGACACTACTTCTTTATTCAGCTGGGAGCTATGTGAGAAATTCTATATTGCACTTGATATCTGCAACAAACGTGCACTTTTGCTTAATTCTGTGGGAGGTGAAACTAACTACCCTTGGTAATTGCTTTTTATTCACATATTTATTTAGTGTTTAACCAAGAAGGGGCTTGCAAACTCTGTTTATCTTGTTAGTAACTTCAGAAGGATTTAAATACTGCATTTGGGTAGATCCTTGAGGTAGCTAGATTGTCTACTAGGATTTTCTGACAGTTAAACTATTTTTAAATAAATTACAGGTGGCTGAGGAGTTGAAAAAGGAGCTTGCAAACTCTGCTTATCTTGGAAGTAACCTCACAAGTGTTTGAATACTGCATTTTGGTTGTCCCTTGGGGGTAGCTGGATTGACTACTAGGATTTTGGGACAGACACTATTTTTAAATAATTTACTGGTGCGTAGGAGTTTGTGATAGTTAAACTATTTTTAAATAAGTTACTGTGGTTAAGGAGTTGTCATAGCAAAACCTGCAGTGTGAAGCAAGCAACAGAGGGAGGTGGATCTAGGTTTACGTTTGTTTGTTACAATTCTTAAGATTTTAAGTGCAGGAAGAGTTTAAAGCACAGCTGACTTATTTGGGGGTTTACAGCTTTCAGAGCATGAACCACCAGGCCTG
Organism: Neoceratodus forsteri; assembly: GCA_016271365.2. Taxonomy (NCBI): domain Eukaryota; kingdom Metazoa; phylum Chordata; order Ceratodontiformes; family Ceratodontidae; genus Neoceratodus; species Neoceratodus forsteri. Next base: position 237,833,506 of record CM057458.1, read on the forward strand.
TTTTGGGGCTGGGGAGGTTTACCTGTGTCTGACTTAGATGTGTGGATTTTTCTCTGTTTGATTAGCAGGGTATTTTCTCTGTTAAATTGTTGTGTAGGGCATCTTGCTGACAGGAAGGCACTCATCGCAGCAGTGGGTCAGAGCTTTTAGCTGATTGTTTTGTGAGGGCACAGTTTAGGCCCAACCCCTTCCCACTCCTCACCCCACCCACCCCTGGAAATAGTTACTTTATACCTGGGGTTCTGACATCATTTCCTCAAGAGTACAAGGTGCATATCACTGTCATATCCTCTCTAGCACACTGCACTGACAATATAAGCATACACATTGTATATAATATATATATATATATATATATATATATATATATATATATATATATATTTCTATATAACAAACCAATCACACACACAAAAAAAAAATGTGAGTAGTACAATGTAATGGCTGTGGGGCAGCAGTCTTCTGAGAGTCTTTCTGGAGGCTGAGAGGCGTCCTATTTGCAGACAAATCTCTGCCCTGAAGGAGGAAGTTGCCCATCTTCAGGCCACTGGACGAGTAGTGGACCTTCCCTGGCCACACTGGGACGGGAGGACTCCCCATCCAGGGGCTCCTACTACCTCAGAGGTTGTGAACAAAGCACAGCAGTTGGACCACAGTGGGCTCAGGGAGGGTGAGGATGGTGGAACAGAGGCACACCCAGTCAGTTGTTCCACACCAATCCATACACCATTCTGGGGAGCATAGCTCCCCTATGGATCACCCACAGAGGAGACTAAGGAGGCTGAGGACAACTGTCACAAGGGAGGCCCACAGGAAGGAGGCAGAGGACACCACAAGGAAAGGAAGCAGCTCCTGGTGGGGACTCAGTTAGGGGATAGAACTGGGGGAGCAGGAAAACTGAAGTAAGGTGCCTGCCTGGTGCCATGGCTTGGAGAGACAGGAAGCGATCCTCAGGATCACAGAACAGCTGCACGGAGTCTGAGCTGGATGTCATTGTCCACCTAGGGATAAATGACTTGGCTAATCATGAGATTAGAGCAGTGCAGAAGGACTTTGTAGAATTGGGGAAGGCAAGACAAGTAGCACACACAATATCCTTCTCTGAGGTGCTGCCTGTCAATGGCATGAGTGAGGTGAGGGTACTTGCACCATGCAGTTTAATGAATGGTTGAAAAATGGTGTGGAGCACAGGGTTTGCTTCATTGGGACTGGATTCCACCTGGAGGACACCAGCCTATACTGGCAGGATGGTCTGCATCTGGAAGGAACAAGTCTTTTGAGCAGTCGGTTTAAATGCTTCATTGGCAAGCTTTTAAACTAGTCAAGGGGAGAGCACTGATAAGCAGCAGAAAATCCCAGCCTCTCCCTACAAAACAGGGTACTAAATGAGAAAAAGACCGAGGTAGAAAGGTCAGTGGGGATGCTGCAAAAGAAGGTAAAGCCATCAAAAATGGAGAGCAATGAGTACCAATGCCTGTAGTCTGAGTAATAAGCTCCTGAATTAGTGGCCTTGATGGAGGAGGAACATCTGGATATCGTGGCAGTCACAGAAACGTGGTACACACAAACCATGACTGGGACATAAACATACCAGGATACACTATCTACAGGAGGGACAGGGAGGGTAAAAGAGCAGGAGGAGAAGCTCTTTACATAAGAAAGGAATCAAAGCAACAGAACAAAAGGAAAACAGGGAAGAGAAGAAGCACTGTGGGTAAATTTGGAGACCGGCAATGGAACCACAATCTGCACAGGGTTAGATAAGACCTTTCTCAGGGGAGGAAATGGACAAGGAAATGATAGAAAGAATACTTAGAATGGCAGACAAAGGGGAGATATTGCTGATGGGTGATCTGAATATGCCAGATGTTAACTGGAGTGCAGTTGCAGCAGCCACTTCAAAGAGTGGGGTTATTCTAGATGCCCTACAGGGGGCATGCCTTAGACAACTAATATTGGAGCCCACTCGAGAGGGAGCAATCTTAGACCTGGTTCTCTCAAATGGAGATGAAGATAGGATCACAGATGTAGAAGTGGGTAGCCATCTGGGAACTAGTGACCATCGAACAGTATGGTTCACAATAAACACAGCAATAGAGTCAAGCCATACAAAGGCAAAAGTACTGGACTTTAGGAGGGCTGACTTTGCTAAAATGGGTACGTGCATGGCGAATGCACTAGCAAATGGGCAGGAAGGAGGGTGGAAGAACAATGGGAATAATAAAACTGCCATCACAGAGGTAACAAGCCTTTGTGTGAAGCAAATAAACAAAACGAAACAATATAAGAAACCACTATGGTTCTCAAAGGAAGTGGCAGTGAAGGTTCAAGAGAAAAAGAAAGCATTCAGGAAGTACAAGGAATCACAGAAGGAGCAGGACAGAGAACTGTATCAGTTAAAGCAAAAGGAAGCTGGGAAGGCAGTCAGAACAGCAAAGGCCCTAACCAAGGAAAAGATAGCCAACTCAGTTAAGAAGGGGATAAAACCATTTATAGGTACATCAGGGGCGAAGGAAGACTAAGGGAGGTTAGTGAGCCTTAATAAAGGAGGAGGAGGGGGGCAGAGGGTTACTGTGAAAAGGCAGAGATACTAAACAAATATTTTTGCTCAGTATTTACAAAGGAAGTGGGAGGTACCTAAACAAACAGTAGAAACACTCTGGATACTAGAAGTTGATACCAGCCCATTTACAGAAGAAAGGGTTCTGAAAGAACTCTTAAAACTGAAGGTGGACAAAGCAATGGGGCCTGATGGGATTCATCCCAGAATTCTAAAGAACTAAGGGTAGAACTAGTGACACCACTGACTACCCTCTTTAACAAATCATGGGAGGATGGGGTGGTACCCGAGGACTGGAGAAGGGCAGATGTGATTCCCTTCACAAAAGTGGGAGCAAGGCAGAAGCAGGAAACTACAGACCTGTTAGTTTAACCTCAGTGGTAGGGAAATGATGGAATCACTTCTGAAGGAAAGAATTGTTGAGTATCTAGAGGCCAGAGGGCTCAGGACCCAAGGAGCATGGATTCACATGGAAGGTCATGCCAGACAAATCTGATAGATTTCTTTGACTGGGTGACCAAAGTAGTAGATCAGGGAAGGGCTGTGGACATGGCCTACCTGGACTTTAGCAAGGCATTTGACACAGTCCCACACAAAAGATTAATATACAAGTTAGCCAGCCTGGGAGTGGGTCCCAAGATGACAGCCTGGGTAAAGAATTGGCTGGAGAATAGGACACAGAGGTAATAGTAAATGGAGTCCACTCTGAAGAAGGGGGGTTACTAGTGGGGTACCGAGGGTTCAGTATTAGGACTGGTCCTCTTCAATGTCTTTATGACATTGCAGAGGACTGAAGGAAAAGTATGTCTCTTTGCAGATGACACAAAGATCTGCAACAGAGTTGATGCACAAGGTGGGTGGAAAGGATGAGAAGGACTTGGCAAGGTTAGAGGAATGGTCAAATGTATGGCAGCTTAGATTCAATGCTGAGAGTGCAAGGTAATGCACCTGGGAAGCAAAACCCAGGGAAGAGTACACAATGGGGTGAGATACTAACAACAACAAAAATGGAAAGGGACCTGGGGTAGTCATATCAGATGACCTAAAGGTGGGCAAGCAATGTGGAGGAGCAGCAAGGAGGGTTGGGGGATACTGGGATGCACAGGAGAGGCATCACCAGTAGAAAACAGGAAGTTATTATCCTCTGTACAGACTGTTGGTGAGACCCCATCTGGAGTACTGCGTGCAGTTCTGGAGACCCAATCTCTGCAAAGACGTAGACTGGATGGAGGCTGTCCAGAGGAGGGCAACTAAAATGGTGCAGAGTCTGCACCGGAAGATATATGAAGAGAGACTTAAGGAGCTGAATATGTATAGCCTCGAGGAGAGGGGGGACATGATAGAAACTTTCAAGTACCTCAAGGGAATCAACAAAGTCCAAGAGGGTAGCATCTTTCAAAAAAAGAGGTGTGCAAGAACAAGGGGGCACAATTTGAAGATAGAAGGGGGGCGGCTCAGAGGTAATTTAAGGAAGTATTTTTTCACAGAGAGGGTTTTGGATGCATGGAATGGCCTTCCATAGGAGATTGTGGAGTCAAAAACAGTGGTGGAATTCAAGCATGCATGGGACAGTCATAAGGCAATTCTAGGGGGTTGGGGTAGGAAGAAGTAGGCTGCTGGTTAACTAGGATCTGCAGCTTATCCATTAGGTAGGGAAATGGGCAGACTGGGTGGGCCAAGCGGTCCTTATCTGCCGTCAAAATCTATGTTTCTATGTTTCTATCTTACTGCCAATCTGCCAAGCACAATATTCTATAAATCTACTGGAACTTTAGAAGCTTTCTCAGAAGATGCCAGTAAAACCACACCACTCCCCTCTGCAACTAGGTAAGGACTGCAGGACATTTGAAATTGGCTCCTAGACCGACAGGCTGTTTCTAACTGGGACTCACTCCAGCTCCACTTTTAGACCTCTCCTGCTGCAGAGATCAGTTTCTTGAACCTTGCAGCTCCACTCCTGTGTATTCTCAGAGCCTGTAGGTCCCGCCCGCCTAACCTGTCTGGGCTCTTACTTTTATAATAGTTGTGGGTCACCTGTTTTATCGAAGTACTTACTTCCTCACTAGCTCATTATCATCTGTCAACACTAGAGGCAGTCTTGTGCATCTGTTTTCTAACGTAGTCTCTTTAGGCTCAGCACAACCTCTCCTGCATGTTTCACTAAACCTCTTCATCATTCCCTCATGCCCCTTCTTAAGCCTGGCTAGCTGCCATCAAGTCTTCCCCCTAAGTATTAACAATTACTAAAAAAAACCACATATATTTTACATCAATTAAATTTTATATGAAATATAAAGAGTTCCTTGTACCTCTTCCTTCCTTGTACTGATCCTTACACTGCTTCTTTTTAAAGCTCACCTGGCTCACTATCACTTTTTAATTTCATCATCTCTACTGCTCACTGTCTCTCATTCCTTATCTCTACTGCCCCCATTCACTCTTGATCTCATTCCGTACCTGCATCCATGTTGTCCGGAATTTGCATGGCCCCTATCACCCTCCTTCTCCTTTTTGTACTGCCCATCTATAGCATCCCTCGCACCTGGTCCTTTATCCCATACATGCTTGGTGACTTTCACACCACTGGGCACACTACCACATAATACCACACACTCTTGGTCTTCTAGGCCGACCCCCTATGTTTGCTACCAAACAAACTCTCCCCGCCTGCTATCAGTGTGCCCTCTCCTCCAACTCCTCCTCTCCCCGAGGATAAACAGCCCCATTTAAAATCCCACAAGCAGAGACATAGTACCTTGTTGAAGTCCATGGCCCCGTACCCATGCAGCATTGCCCTGCTTCTACTACTATCATGAAGCATTCACCTCAAGCCCAGTCCCCCTCTTTCCCCAAATTCTAAAGGTGCAAACCATAAATTCCTAAAAATAGCCACAATGAACATTCATAGCCTTCTACCCAAATATGATGACCTGCTGGTCTTGGTGACACAACACAATCCGGATATTCTCTCCCTCAATGAAACCTGGCTCTCACCTAAGGTCACTGACTTGGCAATCTAACTCCCAGGTTATGTACTTTTCAGGCAAGACCATGTCAGCAAGTAAAAAAGGTGGGGATGTGACATTTACTTGAATGACACCTTAAAAGCCAAGTCATCCCAGTTGACCCCTCGCTGGCTACTCACAAGCCCTAGCCATCAGAATAACTCTCCGACAACAGGGGAAATTGCTTACTATAATGTTTGTCTATATCCCTCCATGTGACCAAGCATCGGGCTTTAAGATGGTCTTCGACTTTCTGGAAAACATCACACGATGCATGGAGACAGTGGTCCTTGGTGACTTTAACATCAACTGGCTCACACCTAAAGCTGACCCTTATAAGGATGTTGCAACAGCCATTGACATCACTCAGGTGGTATCCAACCCCACAAGGATAAATTATAGAAGAGGCAGTAGCTCCCTCCTAGACCTAATCCTCACCATATACCCAGAAGCCAGAAAGGGAAGGAAACATATTCAGTTCAGTGCTTTACAGTAACTGGTAATTGCTATTTTTCCTTTAAACTTAGATTGTGGGCTTTTAGTGACACTGTACTTTCTTTGTTGTCTTTACTTAGAATTGTTTTTGGGCTGTTGAAAATTTTAAATGTAGTGGTGGTGTATTTCTTTGCTGTCTTTAATTGCTGCAAATTTTTGCCCCGCCCCCTCCCCAACTCTTAATTATATGCCCTGTTAAATCTGATTGACAGGAGCTAAACACAGGGTATAGTAAGGGGTGTGAGTAGGAGGGCATAAACATAGAAACATAGAATTTGACGGCAGATAAGGACCGCTTGGCCCACCCAGTCTGCCCATTTCCCTGCCTACTGGATAAGCTGCAGATCCTAGTTAACCAGCAGCCTACTTCTTCCTACCCCCACTCCCTAGAATTGCCTTATGACTGTCCCATGCATGCTTGAATTCCACCACTGTGGGGTGAAGAAGCCCACTCTCAGCATGACAAGTGTTTTGACTCATTTATTTATTTCTTGGTTTATTTTCTTTTTTTGAAAAGGAAAGTATCTGAGGATCAGTGGCAGAATTTTTAGGTCAGTAAATTAATAAAAAGGGAACTAGGAGAGCTTCAGTAACAGACAAGTAATGGAATAGCAGTATAATTGCAGTATAATGTGGGGAGTGGTGCAATGCAGTGGCTGTGGGGCAACCATATTCAGGGGCAGACCTTCTGGACACTGAGGTGCTGCCCTATCTGCATGCATCTCTCTGGACTGTGGGATGAGGTAGCCAGACTCAGAGCGGAAGTAAACTGGGTCAGGAGTACCATCACCCTATCCAGAGACCACAAGTCCAATACAACTGCCTCAAAGGATGCTGAGAACAGAGGAGCACTTGGATGACAGTGGGCTCAGGAGGGTTGGAGCGGTCAGGTAGAGGCACATCCCAGATCCTATTCCACTCAAGAACTCATATGCCACACTGGCAAATGGGGACAACCAAATGGAGGTACCCAGAGAAGTGGAAGGAAAGGATGTGGAGGTTAGCCAAGGAGGTGACCTCAGCGGGAAAGCAGTAGACCCCAGAGGAGGAGGAGGCGAATCCTGGTGGGGACTCCATCATAAGAGGGATCCAGCTAGGAACCCAGGAGGGGAGGACAGGAGGTGAGGTGCCTCACCAGGTGCCATGGCATGGAGGGATGGAAGGAAGATCTTGGGGATCACTGGGAAGGCAAGACGGAGGGTGAGCTGGATGTCATTATCCACCTAGGTACTAATGACCTGGCAAATGGGGAGCCAAAGGAAGTTCAGGAAGAGTTTAGGAAATTGGGAGGGTCTCAAGCAAGTAGCTACTTCTGTCACTTTCTCAAGTACTACTGTGAGAGGAAGGAGAGCATAGGTGTATGCACCAGGAACTTTAACTCATGGTTGAAGAACTGGTGCTGTGAGGAAGGGTTTGGATTCTTTGGTGATTGGGGACCCACCTGGAGGATGGAGGTTTGTTCAAGCCTGATGGCCTGAATCCATCCTGGGGAATCAAGCACTCAATGATAAGTTTAAATGCTACATTGACAAAGCATTTAAACTAGCAAAGGGGGTGGCAGGCCAGCAAGGAGGGTACCATTGCTCACCCCCACAGCTAGCAGTGGAACCAGTGAACCAGAGTAGTGGCTATCTCTACAAAGCAGTGGAAAAGATGGGATTAGCGCCCAAGAGGTGGATAGACAGAAAAGGCAAAATTCAGCAGAAGGGCAGACACCAAGGAGAACCAGGGATAAAGGACAACCAAGGAAGGGGCTGGAGTAGACAGCGAAACAGTCTAGGAGGTAAAATCATGGAAGCCATGTGTGCAAATGCCAGGAGCCTTAGCAACAAGATGGAAGATCTGGAGGCTGTCATGGTACAGTCAGACCTGGACATTGTGGCAATCACTGAAACCTGGTGTAATGGTAACCACGACTGGGAGATGGCCATACCTGGCTACAACATATTCAGAAGAGACGGGGCAGGCAGGAAGGGAGGAGGAGGAGGAGGAGTGGCACTGTATGTGAAAAATGACATAAGGGCCACAGAGATCCAGGAGGAACAAAATGGGGAGAGATACTGTGGGTTAAGCTGGAAAGGAAAATGGGGCCAGCCATCCGCACAGGTGTGGTCTATAGACCACCAGCCCAGGAGGAAGAAACAGATAGGAGTTGATGCTAGCCATCCAAAGGATGGCAGACAAGGGTGAGGTAGTACTGGTTGGAGACTTCAATATTCCAGACGTGGACTGGAGCATCCCAGCAGCAGCATCAACTAGGAGCAGATTTATCCTGGACTCCCTTCAGGGTGCCTTCTTCAAGCAACTGGTCATGGAACCAACTCGGCAGAAGGCAATACTGGACCTTGTGCTCACAAACAGGGACAGTGTGATGGGGGTAACAGTGAGGGAGCACCTGGGGAACAGTGACCACCAGTCATTGTGGTTTGAAATCACAGAAAGAGCAGAACCAAACCACAAAAAACACGATCCTGGATTTTAGGGGTCAGACTTTGGGAAAATGGGAGATACTTGAAAGAGGCATTAAGGGAATGGGCAGGAATCAGGGGTTGAGGAACAGTGGGCAGTATTTAAAATGGGATTACAAGAGCAACATAATTATGCATTAAACAGGTTAGCAAGAGGAAAAGGAAGAGGAGACCATTATGGTTTTCCAAAGAGGTAGCAAAGAAAGTGAAAGCCAAAAAGATTGCATTCAGGCAATACAGAAAGACACAGGCAGAAGGGGATAGGAGAAGTACCAGGAGAAGCAAAGGAGGCAGGGAGGTCAGTAAGGAAGCCAAAGCTCAGACAGAAGAACACATTGCAAAATCAGTGGGTAGAGGGACAAACCTTTACAGGTACATAAGTGAAAAAAGAAAGGCAAAGGGAGGGATAGTGAGACTGAAGGGGAGGATGGGGCCACGTGGAGGTGACAACAGTAAAGCTGACATATTGAACAGGTATTTCTGCTCTGTCTTTACTGAGGAAGAGGAGGTAATGGGTCTGAAGGCAGTACAAGGGTGAGAATGGTGCAGAAATGGACACAAGTCCCTTTATACAAGAAAGGGTCCTGAAGGAACTGGAAGTAATAAGAGTTGATAAAGCAATGGGGCCAGATGGGGTGCACCCCAGGTCCTTAAAGAACTAAAAGAGGTGGTGGCTGAACCTCTGGCTATCCTGTTTAGCCGATCACTGGAAACAGGGGAGGTATCCAAAGACTGGAGGATAGCAGATGTAGTCCCCTTATACAAAAGTGGGAACAAAGAGGAAGCGGGGAACTACAGACCAGTCAACCTCACCTCGGTAGTGAGGAAGATCATGGAAGCACTACTGAAGGAGAGACTGGTGGAACATCTGGTTGTCAATGGACTACAGGACCCAAGGCAGCATGGTTTCACCAGGGAGAGGTCATGTCAGTTGAATTTTTTGACTGGGTGACTAGGGAGGTGGATCGGGGAGGGCATTGGACATGGCCTATCTGGACTTCAGCAAGGCCTTTGACACTGTGCCACATAGAAGACTATTACACAAACTGGGGAATATGGGTGTAGGCAGGACAGTAGTGTGGTGGTAGGTAACTGGCTTGGCAGCAGGACACAGAGAGTGGTGGTAAATGGCTGTCACGCCACAGAGGGAAGAGTGACCAGTGGGGTACCACAGGGATCAGTGCTGGGACCGGTCCTATTCAACATCTTCATCAGTGACATTGCGTAGGACCTAGAAGGCAGAATTTCACTGTTCGCTGATGACACAAAGCTCTGTAACAGAGTAGACACACCAGAGGGTGTGACAGAATGAGAAGGGACCTGCAGAAACTTGAAGAATGGTCAGGGGTTTGGCAGTTGAAATTCAATGCAAAGAAGTGCAAGATAATGCATATGGGGCACAAAAACCCTGGCACAATATATCAGTTGGGGGTGAGGATATAGCATGCACCAAGCAGGAAAGGGATCTTGGGGTTATCATCTCTAATGACCTCAAGGTAGGGAAACAGTGTGACAAGGCAGCAGGTAAAGCAAATAGGATGCTGGGATGCATAGGCAGGGGCATCACCAGCAGGAAAAGGGAGGTCATAATTCCACTAAACAAGACGCTAGTGAGGCCCCACCTGGAGTACAGTGTACAGTTCTGGAGACCTTACCTACATAAGGACATAGACAGGGTAGAGAAGGTTCAGAGGAGGGCAACAAAGATGGTGCATGGATTGCATCACAAGTCCTATGAGGACAGGTTGAAGGAACTGAACATGTATTCCCTGGAGGAGAGGAGGGAGAGAGGGGATATGATAGAGACATACAAGTATCTTACAGGGAGGAACAGGGTGCAGGAATACACTATTTTTAAGCGAATAAGATGTTCCAGGACTAGAGGGCATGGGCTGAAGTTGGAGGGAGGACGATTCAGAGGAAATGTGAGGAAGAATTTCTTCATAGAACGGGTGGTGGACAAGTGGAACACCCTGCCAGAGGAAGTGGTGGGGGCTGAAACAATCACGGGATTTAAGAATGCATGGGATAGACATAAAGGAATTCTGGAGATCAGGGGTAAGGGGCAACAGACTTCTAGGAAAACAAACTGAACTTACAAGCTCAAATGGGCAGACTGGGTGGGCTATAGGCCCTTATCTGCCGACACTGTCTATGTATCTAAGTACACCCAAAAAGAATCTCTAATACTACTGTTCTTTCTGACTCACTGAGAGATCACTCACCTGTTATATGTCACTGGTCAAACATTACTCCCAAACCACAGGCAAAAGTTTCCTACCAACATGTCCTGAAAAAAGGGATGATTTCAAGCCTTCCTAGTCCATTGTGACCGGAACCCCTCAATACATCCAACAACCAGTGAATTACTTGGCCCTACTAAGCTTAATGAAAGATAGAGACAATCTCTGGCACCATGCACTGGCATCTGGCCAGCAAGCTGACAAGCAGCAATACAAGGCTGCATGTAACCTATGTACCTGAGAAATTTGCAGAGCCAGACAGGAGTATTATAAAAATGAACAAACCAACTCCTGGGGCAATAGCCATAATTTTTGGGAAATCATCAAAAACCTTATAGGCAAGCCCAATAAATCATCCCCTTCACTGACTGAAGTCAATGGGACTACCATACAGGACCATAATCAAACTGTGGACACTTTTAATGCCGCTTTTACAGACCTTAGTTCTGTGCCCCCAACCCCCGATTTTTTCAAAGATTCTTCGTTGAAAGTCAAAGATGCAACATCAGCTCCCCCCAACAAGACACCTCCAATCTATTTTAGGAAGGTCACACTAGCAGAGTCCAAAAACTACCTACAAAAAGTACTTAGTAAAACCAGATTTAGTAGTGACACCTTGGACCTAAAACTTCTCAACCTCTCACTCATTGATACTCTGAAGCCTCGCGCTAAACTTCTGAACTTATCGCTCTCCCTTAGGCAATTCCCCAAACAATGGAAAGCCGCCATCATCACACCCATACACAAGTGGCGATAGGACATAACATTCCAACTATCGCCCCATATCAATCCTTCCCTCACTATCTAACGCCCATGAGTGCATCATCGCGGACCAGTTGACAGAGTACCTGGACAAATATAACATTCAGTGACTGCAGCAACATGGCTTCAGAAAAGCCTACAGTACAACAACTGCCCTCCTTGAATTTACTGATCATATTCACAAGGCCCTGGACAATGCTAACTACTTTTTTTTTTTGTAAAATCTTTTTATTGAGTGTGCGGCACAGTTTACATTGCAACCAGACTGTTATACAAAGACAGTGTCATAGTACAAGTTTTCACTTACATACATTTTGAGTCACGTACAGAGAGTGAATAACATCTACAATATTGCATTTCACCCATCCTACAATACCAGAAAGTATTCAAGGTACAGGATGTCCCAGTTACCTAATCTCTACACACGTTAGTCACTTGCCCACTACATGGTAATTGCATTGGCTGTCAACTTTAAAGTGGCACTTAACTAAAGTATCATATATATTGATACTTTGCTAGTCAAAGATTATACCTCTTTCCACTGCGACTAACCAGGGTTCCCAGATCTTAGTGAAATGTGATGCTTTACCTAGAGCACTCAGCTGAACACGTTCCAATATCATACAGTATTTAACATTCTGCACCCATCTAGCTATCAGGGGCGCTTTGGTTGACATCCACATCTGCGCAATAGTTCTCCCGGCATTTATTAGAGCAATGAACCAGAGTGGATTGGATTGTTTCTGGTTTGGGTGGGAAGGATTAGCTCCCAGCAGTAATTCCACCGGATATTTATAGGGAGAATAGCCTAATACCTGGACCATAACACTGTGAACTTGATGCCAGAATGGGGCTACTTTAGGGCATGTAAGGGCCATGTGCAGAAAACCCACTTCTTCTTCTTGGCATTTGGGACACATAGCTGATCAGGTATCATCAATCTTATGTAGCCATTTTGGGGTGGTATATGCCCTATGCAAGAAGAGAAGCTGAATCTGTTGCAGTTTATTGCTGCTAGAGCAATGAATGTAGTGTAAGCATGCCATTGCCCAAGTTTTTTGGTTTAAAGGGAGGGATAGCTCTGCACTCCAGCTCTCCATACTGGAGTTGTGCTGCTGAGGGCCAGAATTTATAAGCATCCGATTCTAAATAGATAGGGGTTTCCCTCCTGGCTGCGGATTGAATAACTCTTCCTCAAAGGGAGAGGGGACTGACCATCCCTTCCCCTTCACGAGAGTGTCCCCACATCTGTGTCTTACTCGTACAGTAAGTACAAGAAGAAGTATCCTTTTCGGTATAAGCCACTGCGCACAAAGCTGTGCAAAGCTCTTAAGCAACCCCCCTTCATATAATTGACCTATTGCCACCAAGCCCTTTCTCCGCCAGGCCCATAACCTCTGTATCATCCCAGTTGTACATTGGTCTCCCTGGCGCATAAATTGCAGAATGCTGAGATTAGGGGAACTACCCCCCGTAAATCCTATTCTCTTATGTGCTAGAGTCCAAATTGTTGTAGTAGTGGCTATGTAGGGATTCCAAATTTGCATGTTCCCCTCATCCCTCAGGCAACCAACCAGTAGGTCATTTCTATAGTTACTATCAAGCATGTCCTCTTCGAGACCCACCCAAGGGCATCCAGAAATCTTCTCCCCCAGTGGAACAAAAGCTAATTGAGCGGCCCAGTAATAATACCTAAAATGTGGGAGACCCACACTCCCCTCACCTGGTCCCGCATACAATAAACCTTTCTTAATTTTTGCCCTGCCTTTTTTGCTACAAAAATCTATGTACCACCGAGTCTAAATATTTAAAATGTGACATAGGTTATCAGCTTTGGCATTGTATGTTAAAAATATTTGGGGCTACTCCACCTCTACCCGCACACCTTAGTTTTCAGGTTACTCTCATGGAGTTGGCTGGAATGCCCCATGTGGTGTCAAAGATATACAACATCTTATTTGCATGGGCATACCCTGATAACTTTGCCCCTGTCTCTTATTGGTCTTCCCTGTTTCCAGATAAGGAACTGGACTGGTCTCTTCTCTGGCACAATTGTCATAAATTTTTGTTCCAGGATAGACTTAGATTAATGCAATTTAAAATTCTACATAATATTTATTACAGTATACTCTGCAGAAATTGGCCAAGATGGGTGTAGTGTCCTTTCCGCTCTGTACAAGATGCAAGTTGCAGCCTGGGGACTCTCTTCATATTTTCTGGAAATGCTCCAAAGTTGCTTCGCTTTGGACTACTATAAAACAAAGAGCTGACCCACTTTTAGGGCTTTCAGAGTTGTTTACACCTGAAGTATTTCTCTTGGGGGAATTTTCTGCTATTTCTGTAGTGTGTAGGAAATATTATACGGCATTAATTTCCATGTCTGTTAAAAAATTGGTTCTTAGGCATTGGAAAGATTCTGACAACTTGACCTATCTTGAGTGGCTCCAGGAGCTTCTTGCTAATCTCAGAACGGAGAGAACCATTGCAAGTCTTTCCAATAAACTTAAGAAGTTTAATAGGATATGGGGATCTCTTCAAGCCCTGTACTCTTTGCAAGTGTGAAACACAACCTTATAAAAGCACATGGTGTTATTTGGTCGATTTACAGCTGCGCCAGGAATGGGGGGGGTGTATGAAGGTGGGGGGTGGGCAGGGAGAGAATGAATCAGTACAGTTTGTATGGTAATCATATTTTATTATGTTAAATGTCTTTTGGATTTGTTCTATGTGTGTAAACTTTAATAAAAGTTGAATGAAAAAAAAAATAAAATGTGACATAGGAATTCTGATGGGAAAAGACTGGTAGAAGTATAATAGTCTGGGTCATAATGACATTTTAATGACCCCCACTCTACCCAATAGTGAGATAGGCAGGGCCATCCACCTCACGCAGTCCTCCGCGATAGTAGTTAAGAGAGGTTTTAAATTCAGTTTAAATCTGCTGCAGAGGTGGAAAGCCACACCCCCAAGTATTTTAAAGTTGGGACCATTTGGAACCCTCCCAAGTGAGCAATCAGCTGTGCTCGATGCTGAGTACCCACCGGCATGAGCTCACTCTTAGACCAATTAACCTTGTGGCCTGATATGTCACCAAAGGAGCGCATTAATTCATGTACAGCTGGCAGATCTACCTCTGGGTGTTGTAGGTACAATAATTGGTCATCGGCATACTTTGCAATTTTATGTTCCCTGCCCCCATCCCGAAACCCCCAAATCCCTGTATGTGCTCTCAAAGCTGCTCCCAAAGGTTCTAAAGACAACACATATAATAAGGGGGATAACAGGCACCCCTGTCTAGTGCCACGACCCAGTGGGAAGGGACTGGATGTGGTACCTCCTGCAGATACCTGGGCTAGGGGACCTTGATACAGTGCTCGCACCCAAGAACTAAAATTCGGGCCCACCCCCATTCTAATCTGATATAGAATAAGTACCCCCACTCCTCACGGTCAAAGGCCTTCTCTGCGTCTAGGGACACCACAGCTGCTCCATGCATATTCTTTGAGCATGCCCATCTAAGTATTATATTAAGGGAATGCCTGATATTATGTTTACCCATACAACCTTTGACAAAGCCCAGCTGGTCCGTGTGCACCACCGAAGGAAGGATTCCCTCCAGTCTAGTCGCCAGAGCTTTTGCCAAAATTTTATAATCTGCTTTAAGTAGAGAGATGGGTCTATATGAAGAACAGTAGATGGGGTCCTTACCCGCCTTGGGCAATACTGTGATTATAGCAGACCGTGTGGAGGGGGGCAGCTCTCCTCCTTCCAGACCCTCAACCAGAGCATCAAACATTGGCTCCAAAATATACCTCTCAAAGGTTTTATAAAAATCAATCGGTAGCCCATCCGGTCCCGGGGCCTTACCACTACCCAGTGCCCTTACAGCAACTTTAATTTCTTGCATAGTAATGGGGGATTCCAGATTCCCAGCATCTACAGCACTAATCTTATCGAGAGGAGCCCTTGCGAAAAAACTGTCAGTTCTCTCCACTGGGGTTGCACTCAGATGTGTATAGCTTGTTATAGTAAGTACCAAATGTATCCCCAGTATCTTTGGCCCCCCTTATCAGATCTCCCCTGGTGTTCCTAATTTGAGTAATCGTTTTAACAGCTTCCCTTTTCTTGAGCTGCCAGACTAGATATTTTCCCATCCTGTCCCCATTGAAGTATCGCCCTGCATTGGTTAACAAAATATCATGCTCCAATTGGGCATAGGACAAGGAATTAAATTTCCATTTCAGCTTTTGAACGGTGTTATAGAGGGTTGCGGAGGGGCTCAGCATGTGAGCCCTCTCACAGGTCTCAGTTTTATTCCTGAGGAATTCTAATTCGTTATTGGCTTCTCGTTTGGTTCATGCCGCAAAGGCAATGGACTGCCCCCTGATGTAGGCTTTTAAAGCCTCCCACCATGTAGAGTGTGAGGTATCGCCCCTCTTATTAAATGTCAAGAATTACTGCATCATCACCCCATATAGTCCACATACTTTAGATTGCGCAGGAGCAGTGGGTCCAGCCTCCAGGGCCTGGATCCCGCCGATGCCCCTGTACCCTGTACCACAGATTTTCAAGTAGTGTAGTGCATGGTCAGAAATCAATTTAGGTGAATACCCTACTTCTCCCATTACCTGAATCATAGCCTCAGAAACCAGTATTCTATCAATTCGGGCATAAGAGTGGTGAGCGTGAGAATAAAAACTGTATTCCTGCCCTGAGGGATATAAGTGACACCAGGCATCTACCAAGTTGAAGTCACCCTGTAGCACTTCCAGCACTTTTGCATTTTGAGATTTTGGGACTGGAGATGTGTTAGATCTGTCTAGGACCATGTCTGTAACACAGTTGTAATCCCCGCCCAGTATCCAGGACCCCTTCCAACAGGACATATCCAATGTCAATTTTTGAAAAAAACCTGGGTTATCTACATTTGGGGCATATACAGAGCCCACCAAAACCAAACCTTTTCCTGGAACCTCTAACTTTGCCAGGGCATAACGCCCCATAAGATCTGTTTTTTGCTCCAGAAGCTGAAGGGGGATTCCCTGGGCAACCATATAGAAGCACCACGGGCTTTCGATGAAAAGGTCATTGATACCCACGTACCTCCCATAAATTCAGCTGTTTTTTGTGACTCTGGATGCGAAAAGTGGGTCTCTTGCAATAAGATCACTGCTCACTTACGCCTGTGGACCTCCGCAATGACTCTTATGTTTAACTATTGACTTAAGACTATTGACATTCCAGGAGATATAATTAACTTCATCCCCCATCATTAAACAACAATCTAAAGTAACATTTTACACTGGTATACAACAAGCAAGCCTGCATACTCTTTTTTCCCTTTTGTTTCCCTCCTCCCCCTTCCCCAACCCCTTCCACAACTCCCACCAGTTTTGGCCCCCAACCTGAGCCACATAATTGAGGCCAGAAGAAACACCCTTAGATGAGGTCCCAGACCAGCAAGCACCATTGACAAAAAATGTGGGTGCCACTGAACTGGTGCCTCCTCCTTCTCTCACAAATACATACTGTAGGACAGCAGTTTCCAATCCCCTAGTACCCCCAAGCCCCCGTCCACCCTCTAGCCGAGAGCTCCCATCCCTTCTATCCCATTATAACAAAATCCAACCCACACCATAGCCTGAACGGGGCTGTGGTCCCACCCCCCCCCACGGGAAAAGACCTGCAAGCAATCCCATTACAAACAATAGGCAGGGAAAATTATTCCTGCCCAAGCCACTAGCCATATAGGTGGCAAAAAAAAAAAAAAGAGGGAAGGCGGCTCTTACACCTTATATCTCAAATAGAGAGATTAAAAAAAACATACAACAGTTGTTTATCAAAAAAATGGGCTAACCCTTTGCTTCGGGTGAAATCCTGAGTGTAATTAACAGAAGCAAAATACTGTGTCACCATTCTTATTCAGAGAGTACAACAATCCCAGACTTAATTATAGTACTGGCCTACATTCGCTTCCACCATGTCCCCAAAGTACTGGTGGAAGCTAGTTGACAGGGCCAGGCGGTTCCATTCATCCTGCACCGCAGTCCTAGTCCTTGAATAATCCACACCCGTTGATACCCGTACCCCCAGGCACGGTCGGGCTGAGGAAATGAGTGGTGCTAGGTATAGGGCCTTCGTTTACCATCATATGTCTCGGGTCTTGTGTTGTGCAGCTCCTCCCGACAGGCAAGGATCCATTTACAAAGCTGTCACACACCACGAATCTATTAATCGACCAATGATCAGGTGCCCTGCTCCAAGTGTAACTTAGGCATAGGTATGCAGGTGAAACCCCTGAGTTACCCAACCCCCAAACCCTGCCAGGAGTACCAAAAGTGAAACCTTCCAGGCCCAAGATCTCCGATATCTAATCTCCAGATCTGACGAGAACTGCACAACTGAAGGAGAAATAAGAGCCCCAGGATCCAAAGCTTTTATAGGCCAGCCTACCATTTGTGAACCTCAATTCAACCACATTCACTCGTATTAGGTATTAAACTGCTTGATGTCGCTTGGCTTACTGCTCATTTGGGCACACCTGCTCCCTCCTGGACTCCTCTTCCTCAAGCCACTTCTCCGCAACTTGATGGCAAGTGAAAAATCAAGGGCTTCCTCCAGGCTTCTCCACTCGTAGACGCACTGGGTACGCTAAGGAGAATTTCTAGCCCTTCTTATAGTCTGTTTTTCACAGGGCTGAATTTTTGTCTTCTTATCTGGAGCTCCCGGCTGTAGTCCTGATATACATATACAGTCGAGTTGTCAACTTTTAAGGGACCCACCTCCCTGGCCTTTGCAGAACTGACTCCTTATCTCTAAATCTCAAGTATTTGATGAGACAGTGCCTGGGGTGATCTCCGGGTTTTGGTGGTGGGCCTACCCGATGAGCACATTCGATCTCGAACCCCATGGCCTCTTCAGGGAGACCCAACTGCTTCATCAGCCACGCATGTAACCCCAGGTTGGGGTTTCTCCCCTCCAGGCCCTCGGGTAATCCAATGATACGAATGTTCAGTCTTCGAGAGTGATTCTCCTGGTCATCTAAGCATTCTCGAAGGTCAGCAATTGTTGTCAGCAAACCATTTCTTTCAGCCAATGCACCCGCATATGTGTCTTCCAAATCACTCACTCTCCTCTCCAGTTCACATATTTGCGTTATATGGGTGGCTGAGGTTTCAATCAGCATGGTGACCACTGACTGCAGGTGGGTGAATTGTGTATTAAGATTGCAAAATTCCGCCTTCATGCCTCTCTGAATTTGCGCCAGGGTTTCAGGAACTCCTGCCAGTGTTCTTGTGAACTCCATTGTACCACTTTCGACCTGTGTTCCGTCCACATCAGCATGCGAGGAGGGAGGCCCTGATCTACTAGGACTGGCCTCGCCTTTAGCAATCGACGATCTGGCCCCAAATTGTAGCTTCGCTTGCCAATTTTTTGATTTACAGGCAGCCATCCGCTCAATGATCAAAGGTATAACCAGCAATATTGCCCCAAAGTAATTTTGCAGCTGAAAATTAACTTAATAGAGCCGCCACCCAGGGAGCCGCGTTAGCAAGCGTCCTCCATGCTTGTCGGCTAGCCACGCCCCCCCCAATGCTAACTTACTTGATGCAATCTTCATTCGCCTTACAAAGGCCTTTGATACCGTCAACCACCAACTTCTTATCCAGTCTCTCCCTGCCCTGGGACTCTCAGACAAGGTTACTTGGTGGTTCAGTAGCTACCTCCAAGGTAGAACACAGCAAGTGAAGATTAATGATGCCCTCTCCAGTAGCCTCCCAGTGTGAACAGAAGTCACACAAGGATCTATTCTTGGACCCCTTCTATTTAACCTCTTTATCAATAACCTCCCGAAAGCCTGTAACAATAACATGATTCTTTATGCAGATGATGCTGTCCTTTTTTCAAGCCATAAAGACTTGCTCACTCTCTCTTGTGCTTTGCAATCTAACTTTAGTCTGGTCAAGAACTGGTTTGTTCGGCATGAGTTAGTTATGAATTATAGAAAGACCAAGGTAATGCTCTTCTCAAGCCCTCAAAACAAACACAAAACAGCTAACTTCACCATCGTGAACAATCTAAGCCAAACGCTTGAGCAAGTTCAAAATTTAAAATATCTTGGGATCACACTTGATAGTTCCCTATCATACAGCCTTCATGTTAACCATATCTCGAAGGCAGTCAACTCTAGGCTAGGGGTCCTTTACTGACATCACCATTGCATGGCCCTTGAGGCACTGACAACAGCTATAACTAGCACTGTCCTGTCTACCATAGACTATGGTTTAGTACTCTATGGTGCCGCTACTGACTCTACCTTAAAACGTACCTAAGTCACGCTGAATAAGGCATGTAGGCTTATAACAGGTGCAGATAAACTAACACATACATGCAAGCTCCACAAATTGTCCAACTGGCTCCACCTGCAAGGTATGATCTCTTACCAGTCCTGCCTACTTGCAAAAATAAATTTGCCTTGGCCTCACTGCCCCTGCAACCCGGCCCTTCCTAAAGCTGGCACCAAACCCCTGCAGTATGCTCAGTGCCTCCAAACAATCCTACATTGTCCCTTTCTGTCTGACTTCTCAGGCACAATGGACTTTCAGCTATAGAGCACCTACCTTGTTAAATGGCCTCCCCCTAAAGTATCCACTGAGCCAAAGCTTAGCATGTACAAGTCTAAACCTCAGCAATATCTCACCATTCTTAGTTGCTGTGACTGTACCCCCTAAGCAGTGCCCTGTGTTTCTCTCTAAGCATTGCTAGCACTTCTCTCTGTTCTTAAACACTCATCTCCAATCCACCACCTAACCTATATCCTTCCCCACCCTTTCATACTTGCACCCCTCTCATATACCTTGTCTTTTATAGTTGCTAACTCACCTACTCCTTCCACCTGCCTCATACTCCGCTACCTCTTATCTTCAACCAACGGCCCTATACATTCCCTGTGAATTAATTACCATCACCCCCCCTCCTCACTCCTTTCCTCATCTCCCTTCTTTTTGTTTTTCGTCTCTTTGTTTACACCTTCTTACAACCTTCTCTGCTGCCACCCTCTTCTCCCCCTGCTTCTCATTTGCTCTCTCCCAATCATATTGTCTACACATTGCTCTCTCCCTGACATTCTGTCCCCTTGGTTTTCTCACCCTTGACTCCCTTTCTGTTCTCTCTCTCTCTCTCTCTCTCTCACCACCCACTACCAACCAGGAAACTCAAGCCCCTCAGTGCCCCCATCTCTTTTTCTCTCCCTCTGCATACCCACCCCGCCCAGTCCTTTCTCATAGCACTTAGTATTGTACTACTCACACTCTTGACAACGTCACCACTGTGATGGCTTCCTTATTAGTAACCGCAAAAGTTCACCATTGTAAGCATGATTGAAACTGTACAGTTGTATACTGACTGTATGTATATTGTCTGGTTTTACTTCTTTGATTTCTTTGTTTTTTGTGCCTGACGTGGTTCCTTTGTAAAAGAACCCATGGTTCAAAGGTTTTGTAATTCCTAGATCTTAATAAAAATAAAAAGTACCAGTATGGTACCTTTAATAGACATGCATGACATACTCGCTTCCTTTGCTAAGGAAACAGAGATTGAATTATCTTCTGGACTTAATGATAGGCAGTGGCATCATGCAGCGCATGGTCTCATATAGCAACACTTGAATTCTGATTTTATTTCTGGTTTATGTTGTACTTGTGGACTTTCCCCCCAAAAGACGTATCTAATTGATGCAGTACATTTATTCTTTAGCCTGCATGTATTAAGAGGGGTGGTCTTTTTTTCAATCCTTATATACTGCCTCCAGATGCTTTACTGTATGTCTATTGTAATACCAATAAACATAAAGTTTAAAAAAAATGTAATAGTTTGTCATAGTATGTAACAGGAGATTTATGGATAAATATGTTAGTTGTGATATGAAGTGACTGCAATGGCACAAGGGTTTTCTTATTTTGCATTATAACATGAAATACTTAAGGAGGCAGTATAGCTCAGTGGTTAAGGACACTGTGCTGCAAACCTGGAGACCTGGGTTTGCATCTCACAGCTCCCACTTGCATACTGTGTAACCCTGAGCAAGTCACTTAACTTCCTTGTGCTCCCAGGTCTCACCTGGAAACAAGCTTTGGCTTAGTATACCTTTCCTGGTTAAAAAATTTCCCCTTTCCTTACTGATGTTTCCTTTTTGTATATAAGTTTCCTTGTTATTTGATTATGTATGTATGTTTATATGATTTATTTGTCTAATAAAATTCCCCTACTCTTATGAAAAGTGCCTCGGGTTCTTTTACTTCCAGCTGGATACCCACTAGGACAGCACCAGAGATGGGTAGAAGGGACCTCAGTTTAATGTCCTATCTGAAAGACGGCACACCGCCACAGTACAGCACCTCCCAGTACTGCACTCGGGTGCCAGCGGTTTATGGTACAAGCCCAATCCCAAAGTGGGATGAGAACCCATGACCTTCTGGCCCAGAGGCAGATGTGTCACCAACTGAGCTACACTGATGCTTCTGCTCTGGTTTCTGCTCCTCATAGGCTCATGACATCACCAGAAGTCCCTGATTCAATTTTTTTGTGGTACAAACTTATCAGTTTTGATTTATGTAGCATTTTGTGGGATAAACATTTTTCAAACACAAAAAGCCTCCAAATCTTTTTTTTTTTTCCTCAGCCTAAATGCAGTATGTCAATTAAGCAGAAGAACTTACCCAGTTGGATTTAAATGTTTATCCTGTGGTGAGTGGATGGCTAAGGCAAATGGCCACTCCTGGTATCACCTGTTTGGGCCCTAATCAGAATACTAACAGATTCTGATCAGAGCCAACATGGATGCGTAGAGCTGTTAAGTGAACATGAAGCTCACGACAGAGCATATGGTGGAAAAGTTTGCCATGACACGGGAACGAATGGTGGAAAGTCCACCATGTTTAAGAGGGCCACTGGAGTCCATGCATGTACAGCTGCAGAAGTAAGATTGTGCATGCACACTGAGATACGGTAGCCATATTGGGCATGGCAAGCATTTCAGCCATGAGCTCCTTGAGCATGCATGACATGGCAAAATGCGGAAGTACAGGATTAAAATGGTGCACCCACAGGGAGTGGGGAGGCTACTGTGGCTGCATAGGGGAACTGCAGCTGCATTGGGGAGAGGCAGAAGAAAAAACCACACACCACCAGTGAGCTCTGCACTGTGGACAATGGGCACATCACTGTAGAAGAGAACTGGGATGGAGTTTGGTCACTGTCCATTCTCACTTCTACAGTGATAGCAAAACGTCTGCAGGGCTCTTCCCATGCAGCCATAAAAAGTGTGATCCTATAAAAATGTTACCTTAACACAAACAACAAAAGAGAAGTCAAAGACCATGATTGGCTACTCCAGCTTCAGCTTCAGCTTCTCTGTATTCCCCTGTAAAAAAAAAAAACGGCCCATTCTCTTTAGATATGGGAAGGGGACCATCTGATGGTATGAATTATTTCACATAGGAATCAGAATCCAAAGCTACTAATCCATTTACTAGTGTCAATGACAACAGAAACCCCATAAGAGAGCATGTTGATGGAAAAGATTAATGCAAGAAAGAGGCCTGCTGAAAGCCAGCTTAAAGCAACTTCTGGCTAAAGAACTCATAAAAAAACAAACAAATGGAAACTCCATCTCCAAAACAAAATGAAGAGCAGCCTCCAGTAGTGGACAGAAATCCTCAATGAAGGATATTAAGCAGATGTGGCAATTTAACAACAAATGACAGTACAGCTTGTCTGAAAAGAGTGTGTTACTAGTTCGACTTGTTGAAAGCTTTGAAAAACCAGGCCCAATATTTGCAAAACTACGGGAGGTACTGGGGTTGAGACCGTATTTTGTAGCATAAAGGCATGACTAGGGGAGGGTACCATGAGTAAATCTAATCCTACTAGAGTCATAAGGTTTTTCACATTGTTTATTCTGCTACGAAGTCATACTCCCCTGTTTATGATATCATAGCCTGTCCCCACAGAAATTATTCTGATGTCACAAGCAAAGCATTATGACATCACATAAGGAAAGGCAGTAGGGTCAGGTGAAGTCTAAGGGTCCAAGACCTTTTTTTTATGAAATCTTCTTTAATTATAAAGAATGGAATGCTCTGAAATTCAGATTTTGGGAATGTTCCAAGACTTGAGTCTTGTCAATGCCAGTCGTCATTGATCTTACTTCAAGATACAGCTCTTGCAGCAGGTTACACCATTAGGACTGAAGCCAGCAGGCGCCAGGACCCCACGGAAATTTTCTAGCTAGCAGTCTTCAGCAGGGACCACCTCCGACGTCGGTCCTGCCCCCGACGTCGGGCGTAGTACATAAGGAGGCGGTCCCCCCATAATCCTCAGTTCTTTTCCCGCCGTCGACTCACCAGTATCGGCCTCTCGGTCTCCTTTTCTAGCGTGCAATGACCATAAGAACTACGACGATTTTCATCTATTTTTCGATGTGTGAACAACTGATGTCTTCTCAAACCACTTCTTTAGAGAGTCACCATACGAAGTGCGCCTGCGGCAAACGGATCCCCTTCAAGGATCCACATTCAGCCTGTGTGCGCTGCCTAGGCCTGGACCATGCCACCAAGGCCTGCTCCTTCTGCCAGGGCTTCAACAGTCGCACCAGGATCCGCCACCAGAAGGCACTTCAAGCGTTTCTCCTGGAAGAGAAAGTTAAAACCATGGATAAGGAACCTTCCTCCCGGGGAGAGCCTTCGAGCAAAACCCACAAGCACCAGGACAAGCACCGGGAAATGGAAAGATCCAGGTCTCCTGCGAGGCCCTCGGACTCCTGAAGCTCAGGCTCAAAATTGTACTGCTCTCCCTCCAGGGCTTGGTCGCAACCTTCCCTGGTCAGGTCATCCAGCGGCTCCTCTTCTCTTCAGCCTCTGAAGACTTCCAGGCCGTTGGCCTCTTCTACTCCTTCCAGGGCCTCGTCGAAGTCTGGGGAGCACCATAAATCTTCCTCCCGTCACCGGGACACCGATGCCAGGTCAGTTTCCCAGCCTCCCCGAGGTTCGGATTTGGTTCCCCGTAAAACCAAGGACCTGACGTCCCTTAGACAGACGTCAGACCCGACGTCGGCCCACCCGATGTTGGCCAAACATCACCAGCGCTCCCAAGAGCCAACGACACCTAGACACCCATCGCCGGCCAGGCGTTAGCCTTTGAAGACATCAGCCAGGGGTCTGACGTCAGCTACCCCAGAGAAGAGGACCGCCACCACCGTCACCAGCAGACGCTGGTCAGAAGGAATCATCCAAGGAGGACGCCACACATCCTGAGGACCAGGCGGGTGACACCGGAGATGCCAGGCTCCCACAGGAACCTTCCCCAGAGCGGGAGACCCCCGGGGACCCAACGCCCGACCCCGGTGACAGGCCACCGGTGCCAGGCCCGTCATCGGGTATGAATCTGGCAGAGGTAAAAGAACTTTTTACCTTCTGGTGGGACACTATCAAAAAATATGTGGTCACCACACATCCTCCTCCTCCTCCTACTCCTACTCTGCCTCCACCCACTCCTTCACCATCTACACCCCCTCCTCCACCTAGGGGGCCCGTAGGATGACCTCCAACCCCCAAGGAGCAGACGCCACCTCCTAGGGGCAGATCTTCAGAAAGGAGAAGGCCTCCCTCCAAATCCCCCTCAGGGTCACCCAGCCCCAAGAGACCCAGACAACACTGGTACACTCCGTCGGAGGAGGATTCCAGATCTGACACTTCGGAGTGTTCCAGATCACCTTCTCTTATCAGCATTCCCTCTCCTGACTCACACGACCTACCCAGATCTCCTCTGGATGATCCCTCCTTCGCAGAGATTATGAGGCGCATCCAGGAGAACATGGGGTGGGATGCTGAGGAGCTTGACCCCGAGAGACAACGCCTTGCCCACTACCTTCGGCAAAAAGACCCGAAGCCTGTGGTAGTGCCGCCCTTGGTGGATACCTTCGTGGATGTCACCAAAGCTGCCTGAAAATGTCCGCATTCCACTCCCGCGGTGCCGAAGAAGGCTGACCGCCTATACAAGGCCCCTAGGGAGGACGAGTATCTGGTGAACCATCTTCTGGCTGACTCCCTGGTCATCACTGCTTCGCATGACCGGTCTCAGAGACCTCAGCATTTGAGCACCCAGCCACCGGACCAGGAATCCAAGCCATTGGATGTCCTGAGAAGGCGCATGTACACGGCCGCAACTTGTGCCATCAGGTCACCGAACTACCTGACTCACATGGTTCAGTTCCAGAACACACTGTGGGAACAGGGTCAGGACCTGGTCGAGAAGATGCCTGTTGGCGATCACAAGGAGGAGCTCTTGAACCTCCTCCGCACAGGTTCAGATGTGGGGACCCAAGTGCTGAGAGCCGCATACAATTCTGCGGACTCTTCAGCCAGAGCTGCAGCCTCCGGTGTGTGTCTCCAGAGACACTCTTGGCTCTGTGTCTCTGGCTTTACCCTAGACATCCAGAAGAACATCCTAGACGTCCCTTATAATAACGAGATCCTATTTGGTGAAACCTCCGAGAGAGTAATCACCAAACTCCAGGACGCAGGGAAGGCAGTCCGATCTGTACAAGCTATGTACAGGTCTCGGCCTAGTTCCTTTCGTAGGAACCAGAGCCGTTTTCGTGGCCAGCTACAAAGGCAACAGCAACGTTCCGGCCAGCAGCAGAGGGGCACTTTCACATGCAAGGGCCAGGCCAAGTCATCCCCAGGTAGAGGCCAACGATTTGCAAAGTCGGCCCAGCCTGCCGGATCAAACGCTGCCACGGTACGACTCCTTCCCAGCTCCCGCCTCTCCCCAGGATCAACGGGAAAAGAAAGTCGGGGGTCGCATCACACGCCACTTCCCAGGGTGGCAATCGATCACCACTGACAGGTGGGTTCTGCAGCTGGTCAAAAAAGGCCATTATATAGAATCTGTAGGCAGCCCACATACAAGACCTCCCCTGCTCTCCCATTATTCGGGTCAGGATGCCCTGCTCATACAGCAGGAAGTGCTCGCGCTTCTGGAAAAGGAAGCCTTGGAGTATGTCCCAGAGAACCAGAGAGGACTAGGGTACTATTCTCACTTCTTCCTGGTTCCAAAGAAAACAGTGGACCTCCATCCAATACTGGACCTCAGCGACCTCAACCTTTCGGTCGCTTACAAGCGTTTCTGTATGGTGACACTTCTGGGCTTAATTCCCATGCTGAAGCAGGACGCCTTTCTGGTGTCTTTGGACATGCAGGATGCCTACCTGCACATTCCGATTGCTCAAGCGCAGCGGAGGTTCCTGCACTCCGAGTTTCAGAGCCACCATTATCAGTTCCGAGCTCTCCCCTTCGGGCTGTTATCAGCACCTCCCGTATTCAAGAAGTGCATGGTGGTCGTAACTGTGTCTCTGAGGAGACAGGGCCATTACATGTTCCCATACCTGAACGACTGGCTTCTCAAGGTGCCCTCCAGGGAGGCCTTGATGACGGCTATTCACTTCACCCAGTCTCTTTTTCAATCACTGGGTATTCTCATCCACTACGAGAAGTCACTCCTGGTTCCATCTCAGAAATTGCAGTTTATAGGAGCAGTTCTGGACACCATCAGAGGGAAAGCTTTCCTTCCCTCGGACAGAGCAGAACACATCAGATCCCTCATCAGGGAGTTGTCAACGAAGAAGACCGTCCCAGCCAGACTGGTCCTTTGCCTGCTCAGACACATGGCTGCGGCCATTGCAACAGTCCTACTAGCTCGTCTCCACATGCGGGTAACCCAGTGGATGCTATGGGTGCAATGGGACCAAAGTCAAGACCATCTGCAGCATCCAATCTGGATCATGAAAGCCGTAATTCGAGATTGGCAATGGTGGCTAAATCCAGGGAACCTCTCTGCGCGGGGGTTCCTTTCACAGCACCGTCCCCGACTGTGACCCTCTCCACAGACGCCTCAGGGCTCGGGTGGGGAGCACACTTAGACGGTGTTCAGTCTCAGGGCCTGTGGAGAGCACAGGAGTCTCATCTCCACATCAACATCTTGGAAATGAGGGCAATACTTTACGCTCTGCAGGCCTTCCAGTCGGAGATTCCACCAGGTACACTTCTGTTACAAACAGACAATTCCCCAGTGATGTATTACCTCAACAAACAAGGAGGCACTCACTCCTACCCACTTTGCAGGGAGGCCATGAGAGTGTGGGAGTGGATATTCCAACACGGCACAAACCTAATTGCAGTACATGTTCCAGGAGTGGACAACGCCCATCGCAGACAGCCTGAGCTGCTCTCAGGCCAGAGTCCACGAATGGGAACTTCTGCAGGAGGTGGCAGAGGATCTGTTTCACAGATGGAGTACTCCAGAGTTAGACCTTTTTGCATCCCCATCCAATGCAAAACTGCCCAATTTTTGCTCGCTAGATCCAGGGCCTGGTGTTTTCTGGTGAGACGCGTTGTCCCTCTCCTGGATGGGCAGATTCCTCTATGCCTTTCCTCCTTTCCTGTTGATCCAGAGAGTTCTCTTAAAACTTCACAGGGAGCCAGCAACGCTCATTCTGATCGCACCCTTCTGGCACAGACAGATTTGGTTCCCTCTTTTACACCAGCTATCCCGGGAACCTCCAGTTCCTTTGCCAATCAGCTCCCATCTATTGTCTCAGGAGGCAGGTTCATTGGTCCATCCGGACCTACGCTCATTGAACCTGCATGCTTGCCTCCTAGAGACATAGCCATGATGCGATACGCGGTCTCGCAAGAAGTGGCAGACGTAATCTCTGTCACCAGAAAACCGGCTACCCACGCAACTTACGCCATGAAATGGCATAGATTCTGTTTGTGGGCTCAAGTGCGTGGCTTTCCGCCGCTAGATTGTCCAGAAAAGCTGGTTCTGGACTAACTGCTTTCCCTCTTCCACTCCGGACTGGCTTACTCCTCGATTAAAGTGCACCTTTGTGCCATTTCTGCTTACCATGCCCCCATAGGCCATTGGACGGTGGCCCAGCTGGACACTACTCATGCCTTTCTAAAGGGCGTCCTCCACCTTAGGCCTCCCATTAAAGATCCAGTCCCTCCTTGGAACTTGCCTTTTGTCCTGGAGCAGCTCACGCTGCCACCCTTTGAACCAGCCGTGTATTGTGAGCTACGTTTTCGCTCTTGGAAAACGTTATTTTTAGTTGCAGTTACTTCTGCCAGAAGGATTTCAGAATTGCATGCTCTTATGTGCAAAGATCCTTATTTGGTTTTCCACCAGGACAGGGTATCCCTAAGGACAAACCCAAAGTTTCTGCCTAAGGTGGTCTCAGCTCTCACCCTCAATCAGGATATCGATCTACCAGTGTATTTTCCAAGGTACTGTAATCGAGGAGAAGCCCTTCTGCACTCCTTAGATGTACACAGGTGCCTCAGATACTACCTGACCAGAACCAAACAGCTCCGAAAGTCAGACCAACTTTTCATCTCCTTTGCTCACAGGATGAAAGGAGCTCCTGTCTCCAAACAGTCACTTTCCAGGTGGCTCATCTAGTGCATTACTTTCTGTTATGACAAGTGCAATAAACCCTTACCGGGTGTGGTCAAGGGTCATTCCACAAGAGGGGTGGCTACTTCCTTTGCGGCGGTAAAGAACACCTCCACCTCAGCTATTTGCGCTGCAGCTACTTGGAGCTCTGTGCATAACTTTATCAGGCATTACAGTCTGGACATTGCATCGAGGCGAAGAGCGGGGTTCAGTCTAGCTGTCCTTCAGGGACTTCTATCTTAGGCTCGAGTTACCTCGAGGTCTCTACCTTTCCTCCTCCCGATGGTGCATGATTGCCACTACTGCTTGGAAATCAGTCCTAATGGTGTAACCTGCTGCAAGAGCTGTATCTCATAGTAAGATAGTACAGTTATGTAAGAACTTACCGTAACAGTAGATCTTCGAGAACAGCTCTTGCAGCAGGTACCTTCCCTCCCACCATCCCCGCTGGAGGTAGGTCGGAGTCAAGCACCCATCTTATTAGATGGGTCATGCCTTTTTACTTGTTTTGCCATCTGGTGGCGGATTCTCGGTCTAGTCTTTTGATGTCATCCAGCGGCAGGGAGTCTCCGGCAGGAGAACTGAGGATTATGGGGGGGACCGCCTCCTTATGTACTACGCCCGACGTCGGGGGCGGGACCGACGTCGGAGGCGGTCCCCGCCGAAGACTGCTAACTAGAAAATTTCCGTGGTGTCCTTGCGCCTGCCGGTTTCAGTCCTAATGGTGTAACCTGCTGCAAGAGCTGTTCTCGAAGATCTACTGTTACGGTAAGTTCTTGCATAACTGTACTTTTTGCTGGAGTCTGGAAAACCGCTTTAATGAAACATGGTATATCAAAAAAGCATTTTAAATGCAGTTTTGCAGCATTGTCAGATACAGATAAATGTCTACATTTAGCAAGCAATACAGATGGAGAAACTACAAGTGTCACTGTTCAGTACTATACTCTGATTTATGACTGGGATCGAAACTTGGAATGTGGTTTCATGTTGCAGGTGTTAGGTGAGTTAGAATCTGCTCGCACTGAAATAGGACTACTGAGAAAGCAGCTTACAAGCGAGAGAATGTCGATGAATAACCTGGAATCTTTGCTGGTCTCCAATCGCGAGAAAGAGTTCCAGTCTCAAATGAACAGTCAAGAGAAAGACTCTGAAATCCAGCTCCTAACAGACAAACTTTCCCTGGCAGATAGTAAAGTGTAAGTCTTTCAAAATTGATTTTTTTTTTGTTGATGCTAGTAAAGAGGTTTTCTAGGGGTACATACATGTTATCATTTGTTAAAGTAACAACATTTGTTAGTCTGCAAAAAAATTGTAAATGATCATATTTTTAGCAAAACATTTTTTTTTATACATTTTTAGATTCATCCTCAGTATATTTTTATTTTTCTCACATATGTTTAAAACAGGTTTTATGGCTAATATTGTGATTGATGACTCACGTCACTAAAGATTGAATTGCAATTTTTAAAAATCTCTTCTGTTGCGGTTACCTGTTAAATGTACTGCACATATTAGATTCATACTGTGGATGTATTAGGAAGGTGCTACCACATGCCTATGATGGTACACAGCACAGTACTGTACCGAGATATTTTTTTTCATGGCGGCTATGGCACGGGA
This sequence comes from Neoceratodus forsteri, assembly GCA_016271365.2. Classification (NCBI taxonomy): domain Eukaryota; kingdom Metazoa; phylum Chordata; order Ceratodontiformes; family Ceratodontidae; genus Neoceratodus; species Neoceratodus forsteri. The sequence goes on from CM057458.1 coordinate 237,864,176, forward strand.
GCAGGAACTTTTCAAAACTACGGACATTGTAAAATCACATTTCTGGTGGGACATGAAAAATTTCACTGCCCTTGTTCATGAAGTGGGGGTCATAAGAAGGCAGTATTAAAAATTTGGGGTCAAAATATGTAACAATGACAAAGTAATAAGTATACATTGACATTTTTCTACGTGTGCTCATAGCTTCGCTAATTTTAAATATTTTGACCCCACATTTTCAACAGCCATTTTTTTCACACCACCTATGAATGGTGCACCTGTCATTTTTTTAAATCTTGGCCAAAATGTGTTTTTGCACCTGTGGCACGGAATGACGTTTTGGCAGGGATTTGAAAATTTTCATCTACCGGGTTCATGAGATGGGGTAATGAGAAGGCTATGCTGAACATTTGCTGTACAAATATGTTAAAATGAGTAAGTTATGACTGAACATTACAATATTTCAACATTCGAACATAACTTCATTAGTTTTCAATATTTTGACTCCAAACTTTCAACATTCCCATTTTTTCACACCGCCTTATAAACCTGACAGGTGTCACTTTTTAAATCCTCGACGAGGTGTGTTTTCGCACTTCTGCTGCAAAATGACATTTTGACCAATATACTATAAATGCTACATGTCATAAGAGTAGTCATAAAACAACTCTCTTGACACCAAAGCCCCCATGTTTGTACCTCACTGCAGGACATCTTTGGGTCAGCGTGCCTTCTACTATAGGGCCCCACTGGCTAAATTAACTGCCCACTGACATCTCAGCAGAACCTAAACTTAGCCCCTTCAAAGCCAAGCTCAAAGACCTACTCCTTTCCTCCTCTGTCTGTGACTGCACATGACGCTGCTTTCTAACAACCTGTTTCACTCTTTTCCTTAGAACAATGTCTATTCTGACTGCTCCTCTTATTAACTCTCTCACTCTAAACATTCTTTTTTATTTTATTGTTGTAATTGGTGAGGCCTGCTCCTTTAAATTAACTTTTATAGATCTTTGTTTACATCTTGCTCAGTCTAACCCTGGGCAGCCTTGTTACACTGTACATTCCTGTGTGTATTTTACTGCTGTCTACAATTGTTATTGACCTTTGTACCCTGTGTGGACATACTATGATTACCTTGTGCTACTACTGTATTACTTGCTTGGTATTTGATGTATTATGTTAGTCTTATGATGAACTGTCTTTAATACCATGAGGTGGAGCCTTTGCAAAGAAGTTTCTGCCTCAAAGATTTGTAATTCCAATCTATTAGTAAAAAAATCTATTACTAAATAAATAAAAATTGGGTTCAAAATAAAAAAATATATAACTAAAAAACTGTGTGCAGTGCCAGTCTTGCCCCCTCAGTTTGGGAGCAAGATCACTGACCCAGCTGGATGGGGTGAGGGTGGCGGGATGGCACTGTTATGCGATCCCCCCCCCCGCCCCCAACCAGGGAATAAAAGATGCAGGGTTGCCTGCAAATGCCCAAGTACCATATAGCAAAGACAATTCTTCTCTTGGCATATGTCCATGCACATCTGCACCCATGGGTGGCAGAGTGCCTATGCGATTACTGACAGATGGACTCTTTGCCCTGTGCATCTGTATCTGGTCCACAAGGAAGCACAGGGAACAGAGGGCACTGAACTTCCGAAGCCCATCAGACAGCACCTTGATTTCTTGACATCTGTTGCTGCATTGAAGTGCAGGGCCTGCAAAGGGCCTGCACTTCCGCAGGTGGATGGGCTCTTCCCTTTTTTCTACTGGGCGCTGCGCATCCACATCTGTTTACACAGGCCCCAAAGGGACCTATGGGAATGAGGATACAATTCCAGTATTTCAAAAAGAAAAGAAATTCTTTATAAAAAAAACTGCATTAATTCCGCAGTTAGAATTGGAGTCAACACAACAAAAGTAGGGAAATGTGGCATTAGGGTTTCTGACCCTACCCCTTCCCTAAGCAGCAAAAGGAAAAAAAGTTTAGGGTTTTGGGTCTCCGGAGTCTTGGCAAATCAGTGGTGGAGTCTTCCTTGGGGTTGCACCCTAATGCCAATCCTGTTCCATGAGCAAACAACATCAGATATGACTTCCTTTCATCACGCAGGCCTGCAGGGCCCTGCATGAAGAATGCTACAACTGATTGTGGTGGCAAGATGTTGCAATACATAACTTCTCTGTCTTTGAAGACTGTATCACTATGAGGCACAGTCTTGGAGCTATACCTTGTGCTTCGGACAGGGGGCTATGAGCTGGGAAGGAGGGGTGAGCATTAGGGTTGACAACCCCAAGGAAGACCCCACCACTAATTCTCCAAGACTCTGTAGACCCAAAACCCTAATGTTTTTCCCTTTTGCTGCTTGGGTGTGGGGAGTTAGGATTGGAACCTCTAAGCCACATTTCCCTACTTTTAGTGTGTCAACTAGAACTCTTACTAGTACAGTAATGCAGTTTTTTTTTTTTTACAAAGAATATGAATGTAGCCCGTCTTTGGCGCCATCCTAGAGAGGACCACTACCCCTGCCTGGGTGGCCACTAGCCAGGTTAAGGGGCCTGGGTTCCCATTAGCTATTACACGGAGGTCCTTTCCCAAAAGCTTAAAATAAAATGGCAGTGCCTCCACCCAGAGTACAAAATAGTGAGTCAGATCACTTGCAGTGCAACCCCCTGGGATGTCATACCAACCCACCTCCCCAACAGTTACCCCAGACATGGACTTACCAGGAATCAAGCCACCCCAAATTCAGTTAAACCCTTTGCATTTCCCCTTTCAGCCACTAAATATGCTCACTAAAATTAGGCTCTGGAGTCAGTTCTTCTGCAAAACAAACATCACAGTTTATTTACAAGTGGGACGGTTAAGATGGGGTAAGAGGAATACAGTTTTAAGAAACATTCAGAAATTGCATTTTAAAAATTTACATATCCCCAAATCACATTTCTCTTTTTGATTCAAACCCCGGATTTCAATATATGTGCAGCCACCAGATCTATCTGGCTAGCTAATTGCTGCAGGTGTGCCCAAACTCAGACCTGCAGGTCCCAGTCCAGTTGAAACCCCAAAGTCCTGTACTTGGGTACCCAGATTTTAAGTTGCATTCTTGAGGTGCAGCTGGTAACCGGCATTGGCACGCTTTAAGGATTTAACTTTAAACTTTTTATAATCCTTTCTCTTGCTTAAACCTCAGCTCTATCTCCAGCCTTGGTGTGTATGCTTAAACTATTTACAGTCTCCAGGTGCAGGGCAATTCCTACTGCTTACTCACAGTTCTGCAGAATCAGGCCTTGGATGGTACAGTTCACTGTAGTACTGGGGATAGGTGTCACCACAAGCAGAACCAGACTTGATGCTTGAATCAGAAAGGGCACAGAGGCTGCAGCTTGCTCTTTTTTTCCCTTGCTTGCAGATCTTGCAGCTTGTCCCCTTCAGCCCATTACAGGCCTCGTTGCACAGCATGCGCACAAGGCCCGCCAACAACAAGGGACCTAGACCCGGGAGTGTCCCCACAGCCCAGCTCCCTCTGATCAAATCGCCCTAGCACTTGGGTACAAGGCCCGTGATCCCCTGCAGTGGCAGATCCCACTTGATGGGGGGTTAGCGAGTTCCCCACCTGGCCCTGGGTGTCAGTTTAAACATTTAGCACATTCTCTGCTTTTTCTTTTTATTTATCTTTCCTGCCATGGTGTGTAGCCAAAGCAATCTCTTTCTTTTCCCTAACATCAGGCTTTGGAGAGCTGTTTAGTCTGAGAATCCAGGATTCACCACAACAGTCTCTTTTCTTCACTGTATCTCAGGAGCAGACAACAGGTACCCGACCCCGAAAGACCTGTCCTTCCTTCTGCTTTCACAGTTTCTCAACTTCAACACAGCCACATTCTCGCTCTGGCTCACACATATTTCCTGCACTCTGTTTCAACAACTTTCAGAGTTTCTTTTCTCACTGTTCAGGTACATAGCAGTTCTCCAACTCAAAGAGGCTCACTCTCCCTTTTCCTCTCTCAGAACTTTTCTTCTCATTCCTCAATATTCCCGTTTTTCCCAGACTTAGACACAACCTTTGTCCTTTTACCAGGATCAAGACACAACTTTTGCCCTTTTTCAGGTTCAGGACACAAACTTATCTTCCATCCCACCGCTATGGTGCATCTTTAAATCAACTCTGAATCTTGTAACCTTCAGCTTTTCCCTTTGCCACCTGAGTGGCTTCTAGCTCACCACTGTGATGCAGCTTTAAACAATGCAGATTCCATGATTCTGCAGCTTTTCTCCTTTCTCTTTAAAGCTGCTTCTCAATAAACCCTTTCCTTCTTTGCTTCTTCTTTCCCTTTCCCTGGTGGGGCAGGCACTACCTGCCCTGGGGGATAAATTGCTGACAGCCCCCTGGCAGGCCCATCCTGCAGCCTCATTCTCTACAGGGGCAAGAGCCCCCCTCCTTCTGGCGGGGCTCCCACCGAACTGACTGAAAATCCAACAGTTATGTCCTCTTGGGAGCTTTCTGGCAGCTCCCTATTGGCTGAAGCCACAGTCCTCAAGAAAAATTAATATGTATGAGGCTCCCTCGATCCCTCATTGGTGCAGAAAAAGGTGCTTAAACATTCCCCGGTATTACCCCCCCAACTCCCAACAGTCCTTTCATAAGTCCCAGAATCCTCTCTGATTATCCTGGCTTGGTGGTTGATCGGATGGTGACATGTTGCTGCTACAATATGGTGGCTGCAGTAAACAGTGTCCACAGTTTATACAGTGTCCCAGATTAAGTGTCCCTGCAGCCAAACCCTTTGCTTTTTTACAATTATTTTCCCACACACAAGTAGCCACCCCTGTGCCCTGTAAAGCAACTGTATAATTTAACTTATTAGCTCACTCCATTTCCAGTCACTGCTGCCATTTCCTTAAACCCCTAGGCAACCACACATTATCCTTTTACAGTTTACACAGTGTCCCAACTCTGTTTCCTGGCTGCAGTCTGTGTAATATTTTTATTTATTTATTTTTCCACAGACTGACAGCCTTCCCTTTTACATATTAAACATTTAAACTTTACCAGCCTGTCACTAGCGCTAACTTTGTACCCCAGTGCTAGAAGGCTCCCAGCTCTTCAAAGGGATGCCGCCTCATTAATATTCATGAGGCAGCTTCCGTATCTTCAAGTGCGATTGGCACTCACAAATTCAGTTCCTGCTCCTTTCTGGCTGCCTCTCCAGTTCTGCCAGTGGTCTTGGTCTCTCTCTTGATTCTCCATGAGACCAGGACCACCAGAGAAGACAGACAAAGTGGCCACCGAACGGCTGATAAAAATCACACTACTGCACATGCACGGAGCTTGCTGGCACTGAAGTGCCAGTTCCAAAAATGGTGGCTCCGCGAACCAGCTCCTCTGGCCCTGCTACTTTCTAAAAAACCCTGTTGGGGTTGGCAGGAGAGGTTTAGGACACAGGGGCAAGCCTGGGGGAGCAGAGGAAACCAGGAAAAAAAATGGGACCCAGTACAAAAAAGAATGGGGGTGGACCAAAACCCCAGGGGGAAAATTAGCCTTTTCGGGGGCTTAACAGGTAAGCCCCCGACAGGGGGTTACATAAGTATAAGATGAGCTGGATCAGAGTAATATGGCTCTTCTAAGAATCAGTCATGTACATAGAACATTCTTTGATCTTATAGTCAGAGGCAGAAAGACCCCCAGGAACTAAACCTTTTGAGGACAGTCCATCAATGTACTGCATCAGTGTAGGGTGCCAAGCACATGCTGTCAGCATTTTAAGCAGCCCCAGCCTCAAAAACCTCAGTTCCTTTTTTTCTTGGCCTTGTGAGTTATGATCTCATCAGGGACCAGAGCATCTCATTGCTGCCCTTGTCACCCTTCATAAATCCATGCTGAAAACCCTGGCTACAGTCAAGTGATCCATAATTCTGTCCATGGTTATGGATTCCAGGCCCATTCCCATTATTGATGTCAGATTAACTATCCAATAGCTACCTGGATCTGATCTTTCCCCCTTCTTGAAGAGGGGGACAACATTGTCTACTTTCCTGTCCTCTGATATCATACCTGTATAGACAGGTATGGTATTAGAGGACAGAAGAGTAGACAATGTCTTCTGATATGATACCCGTATAGACAGACTAATGAAAGATTATTGCACGAGGTCTTGCCAGTTACTCCCTTATCTCCATTATTGTCCTGGGGTGTATCCTGTCTGCCTAAGGGGACTCCTGATGAGCAACTCCCCCACCCTTTGGTGAATACTGAAGCATTCCTTCAGCATATCAGCCAGTGCTATTAACTCAAATACAGGTCTCTCGTTCCTTTTCTTGTTTTCAGGGCCTCAAGCTTCTCTTTCACTTTTCTGTTTCCATATATATGCTGGAAGAAGTTGTTGGTTTAATCTTCTGATCTTACTGCTATCCTGGTTCTCTAACCATAGGAGTATATTAGTGATGTCATACATGCCTGCAACATCTTGCACCTCAAATATTGCCCTGGAGACAGAATGGAATTAGAATTCAATTCAAACTCTGCACTGTGGTCACACTCCCCCTCCCCAATACACAGAACTACATATTGCAAATTGATCAAGGGTGTTGAAAAAACGTTTTTCGAGTTTACAAGGGAATAAATAATGATGGGAGGGGAAATTGTTAGGCTAACAGTGAGAGACAGGGTAATAGAGGAGGATGAGCAGAAAGCAGTTATTCTGAACCACTACTTCTGCTCAGTATACATGAGGGAGGACAGTAGGCCTATGCCAGAGAGTGGCATGCAGGCTGCTGAAAAGGGGATCCCAGAAAGGAAATAGCAGATATTTACTAGTGAAAGGCTAAGAAAAGGAATAGCAGCCCTAAAGAGAGAAAAAGCCACTGAACCAAACTGGATATGTCCAAGGGAGTTCAGGAAACCAGTATCGGAGTTTGCTGAACCCTTGATAGGGCTATTCAATAGCTCTATTCAGACAGGGGTGGTTCTGAAAGACTGGTAGGTAGCGGATGTAGTTCTGTTTCACAAGGGTGGGGACAAAGACCAGCTGGACAACTACAGACCTATCAGTCTTACTTCCATTGTAAGTAAACTAATGGAGACACTAGACAAAGATAACCTAGTAGACTACATGAAGAAAAACAGGATCCAGTAAGCAGCACAGGTTCATAGCATGTAGGTCTTGGCAGACCAACCTGATAGTATTCTTGGGTAACTAGGACAATGGTAATAGTCATGCCGTGTGGATTTACTCTACTTCAACTCCGGCAAGGCATTTGACTCAGTGTCTCAAAGATGGTTGCTGAAGAAGCTAGAGTGTCTGGGTGCAACGAAGGACATAGTTAGATGTGTGGGAAGCTAGTTGGAAGGGAGACAGCAGAGGTTAGTAGAAAACTGAGTTAGATTCATGGAAAGAGTGGTCACCAGTGAGGTTTCACAGGGATCATTCCTGGGTCCAGTCCTTTTCAATATGTTCATCAGTGAACTACAAGAAGGAATTCAGGGCAAGATGTGTCTCTTTGCAGATGACACTAAGCTCTGTGGTAGGGTGGACAGCAAGGAGGGGGTAAGGGAGATGCAGATGGACATGCAGTGGTTAGAGAGGTGGTCCAAGGTTTGACATCTGAAATTCGTTGCCAAAAAAGTGTAAGGTGATGCACATTGAGAACAGGAACCCCAGAATGGAGCATTGGAAGGGAGGGTTAAGCTGGGCACTACTTCTGAAGTAGGGGACCTACTGTAGAAGCCATCATACATGACTCCTTTAAACAATCTAGCCAGTGTAACAAAGTCTACAGTAAGGCAAACATGATTCTGGGGTGTATCAGGAGGGGTTTCACAGCACAAGTTTAGAGGTATTACTGTTTCTCTACAGATCATTGGTGAAGTCACACCTGGTGTACTATGCCCAGTTCTGGAGTCCTCACCTAAGGAAAGCTGAGGACAGGCTGGAGATGGTGCAGCATAGGGTAACCAGAATGGTTCAGATCCAGCAGGGCAGATTTTATGAAGATCGGTGCATGGTGGGCACTGAACATGTCCTTACCCGGGACCAGATGAGAGAGAGGGATGATATGATATAGACCTTCAAGTTCCTGAAAGAAATAAACAAGATGAACTGCAAGGACATATTCAACAGGAGTAGCAAACCTAGAACACGAGCTCATGAGTGGAATATGGTGGGGGGAAGGGGTTCGGGAGGGATGTGAGAAAGTTTCATTTTACAGAGAGCAGGCTGAGCAATGGAACAGTCTGCCAGTGGAGGTGGTGGGTGCCAGAACCATTATTGAGTTCAAGCATGGTTGGAACACTGTTAAGGGCTTAGTAAATACTCTGGAGGGAAGTAGTAAGACCATGAGCGAGGAGGTGGGTAGTGTAGACAAAAACTCAGTTGCAGCAAAAGGTCTTGGGATATATTAATGTGTTACGGGCAGACTGGATGGAACATTCATCTTTTTCTGTCGTCACTATCTGTTTCCGTTTCTATATTCTAATGCTGCTAGTTTTACAACACTCTGTGTAAGTTAGCTTAGTTTTATTTATATTTGTTTCAAACACATTTTCTCCAGTTCCTTGTCAGTTACATATATAATAACATATGAAGAAGCCAGCAGAAGAAGGCCATTTGGTCTATCATGTCTGCTTGTATTGCAGGGTCCACAACTTGAGCTAATGTCCCTGCCCTCCCTCCCCACTCTGCCCATCCTCCCTATCCATGATCTTTACTTTCCCCCTATGCCTGTCCCCAGCCTCTCTTAAAGCTACCCACTGTCTTCAACGAGGTGACATCTTCCAGCAGTGCATTCCAAGTGTCCACCACCATCTCTGTGAAGAAGTGCTTCCTGACCTCCCTCCTAAACCTCCCACCCTCCAGCTTAAGACTGTGCCCCCTAGTGTTATGGTTGCCACTCAGTTTACAGAGATTCTCCTTATCAACCTTATTTATCCCTTTTTGAGTACTTGAAGGTCCCAATCATGTTCGTTCTCTCTCTCTCTCTCTCTCTCCCCCTTCTCTCGCTCTGTCTCTCTTGTCTTCTAGGAGTACATTTTCAGTGCCCTCAACCTCTCCTTGTCGCCTTTCCCTGCTCACCCACTATCATCTCTGTAGCCTCTTCTGGACCTTCTCCAGCAGGTTGAAGTCCTTTTTGAGGTGTGGGCAGCAGTACTGAACTCCATACTCTAGATGCGACCTTACCAATGACATATACAAGGGCAGTATAACTTCCTGTCTCCTACTACTGATCCCCCTAGATATTTAATTTTCATTTAATTTCATTTCATTTTTATTTTTTATACTTGTGAGCTGGATGAGCAAAACTGCCCTTTTCACCAGTGACAAATTTGTACAATTAATAAAAAACAAAGACAACAGTAAGACAGACCATCATAAATACAGTGGCCCCGATTGTAGTACAGTTACGCCTGGCATAACAGCACTTGCACCAAATAGAATGGCGCATGTAGCAACTTATGCCAGCAGTTGCGACATGCACAATTCTACAATGTGGCCTGCGACATGGCACAGGCCACATGCGCCGAACAGCAGTTACGATGGCAGTTGCACCATAAACCCTCTGCGACATGGCGCTAGGAGGTTTACGGCAGCTGTTGCGCCCCATTCCAGAAGGGCAGCAACAAAGTCCCCAATGTTGGGATTCTACAAGAACCCCCAGAGGAGAACCAGCAATGTAAGTTACACCAGCTTTTACAAACGCCCCGAAGTCTGTGAACCTGTCAGCAGTCCAGCAGTCATTCCACAGTGTCCTCCCACCCATGCCCAGCGTGCCCCAGTGGGTGCCTTGCCGTGCCTACACCCTGCCCTCAGATCCTACATCTCTGCCCATTGCACCTGCACACCAACTGCCCCAATGCTTCCATTTATGTGCCCATGAGTAAGCCCACACCAACTGCCCTGAAGAGTCCAGTAAGTTGCCCATAATTCAAGCACACCTCCTGTCCCAGAATCCACCATAGAATGTGCCCCACAGGGTGGTGCAATGAACCCCCCACCCATGTCCCGAACCCGAGTCGCCCGCCGCCAATCGGCGCCACCCAACCCAGCCCTGGTAGTCTGTGGCCCCACCCAGCCATGCCAGTCACCCAGCACCCCCACCCATTACCAGCTGGCGACTGGCACAGCCACCCTCACCTCCATGCCCAGCTGCCAACTGAGTTCAGTAGGAGCACTACTTTAAAAACGCACTCAGAAATTAATTTCTGAACTTGTCTTTTGATCTCCAAATGAGCTCAGTTGACAGCTAGCCATGAAGTGAGGATCTGTGCCAATAGCGCTGGCCAGAGGCGGGAAAAAGGGGTACGAGTTAAGGGAGCCGAGACTACCGGGCTGGCTGAGTGTGCCGCATTCCTGACGGATAACTCAAATAGGGCACACAGATGGGGGTTGACTGCGCGCCACCTGTTGGGGGCATGGTGGTCGGGACAATGGCCAGCCTGTGGGCACTGCGGCTCTTTGGGGGCATTTGTGGGCAGCCCTGCTGGGCAGTTAATGTATCCAGGGACAGGAGGTAAGAGGCCCCACGGGCACTTAAAGTCATTTTCAGGGGTGTGGGCAGCCAGTAAATGTCAGATTGGGGGCAGGGGTGTGGGCAGCCCTGCAGGGCACCTAATTTTGCTTGCTGGGCAGGGGTGGCACTTGCGACCCGCGTTGCGGCTTGTGACATGCTCTCCAGGTGTGCCCACTGTTCGGCGTACCTGACCACATGTCGCAAATCACAGGACTTAGACGCAGAGACCCCGGCCCTTCTAGAATAGGGTGTGGGGTCAATGTCACAGTTGCGATTGGCGCAAGTTGCATTTGGCGGCAACTTGCGCCAACCTACTAGAATCGGGTCCAATGAATACAAAAAATACAAAATACAATAAAGACACAGGCTGTTATGTTAAACATGTGCAAACACCATTATCCATCAACCAACATTATCCATTAACCAATGCTTTAACCTTGATTTAAAAGACCAAACTGTATTACATTCGGTGATGTCATTAGGCAGGGCATTAAAAAACAAAGGTGCCCTATATAATATTGATCTCTGACAAAAAACTTTTTTGAACAAAGGAAGTTTAAAAGTAAACTTAGATTGAGACCTAGTAGCACAAGAGTTAAAAGACCTAAGGAATAAAGTAGAAACTGCAGATGAAAGAAGGCCATTCTGCACTTTAAACATCAGGGTACCCAGTCTGTGAGATATCCTAGTTTCAAGAGACGGACTATTGGAATTTTTGAACAAAAGACAGTGATGAGTTCGAAAAGGAACATCAAGCATGAAACGAAGTATAGAGTTATAAGTAATCCTCGGTCTATCCAATAATTTTCCCAAAGGGAGGAAAGTATGGTGCAGTGGTTTAAGGCTCTGAGCTGCAAATCTGGAGACCTGGGTTTGAATCCCACAGCCCCCACTTGCATGCTGTGTGACCCTGAGCAAGTTACTTAACTTCCTCGTGCTTCCAGGTTGCACCTGCAAACAAGCTTTCAGCTTAGTGTGTCACCTGGTAAAATAATTGGTAAAAAAAAAAATTAACTGAATATATAACTATGGTATAATCCATTGCACTCAACAAAAAACTGTGGGCAAATAGATTCCTAGATTCACATGTCAGAAATTGCTTAACCCTACAGAGTGACCCAGTCTCTGATGTAGAGATTTTCTTAGATTATTAATATGAGGTTCAAAAGATAACACAGGGTCAAATGTTATCCCCAATATTTAAAACTATCAACCAGATTGATAGGATTCCCATCCTGAGCTAGAACAGTATCGAGTTTCTCATGCTTAATGATTTTTTTAGAAAAAAACATAACTTTAGTTTTATTTAAATTAAGAACATATATGATTAGAAGATAGCCAATTCTGAAACAAATCAAAATCAAATTGTACCCCTTCCAAAACTTCATTAGGCCTCGAACCCAAACTATATATAACTGCATTATCTACATATAAAATCATGGTAGTTTGAGAACAAGTGGAAGGAGCAGCATTCATGTATAATGAAAAAATAAGAGGACCAAGGATAGACCCTTGGAGTACACAACACTTAACGGAGCTCAGGAGGGAAACACGACCATCAATTCTAGTACAATGAGATCTATTAGTAAGATAGTCAGGGAACCAGGTAATAACATCACCAGAAAAATGAAAATTAGAAAGGACACCATCAAGCAGACGGTGTTCGACCAAATCGAAGGCATTGGTGAGGTCCACAAACAGTTCCGTGACAGATTGGCCTTTATCAAGGGCTCCCTGAATGGCACCTGTGAACCTCACCAAGGCCGTCTCAGTGTTATGTAATGGCTTAAAACCATGTTGGCAATCCGTAAGCAAACAATATTTTTCTAAGTGTTCAAGGGTTTAATCCAGTATAATTCTCTCCAAAATTTTAGAGAGAGGTGATAACAAAGAGATCGGGCGATTATTAGATAACAAAGATGGATTACCAGACTTTAATACTGGAATAATAGTAGCCAGCTTCCAGCAGCTTGGAAAAAAAATGACACAAAGAAAAATAAAAAATAACAGAGAGTGGGTAGGAAAAGGAGTTTATTCCCAACTTAATAATTCAGAAATCTATTCCATCATGAGAAGTATAAGGCCGAGGATCATATTTCTAAAAATATTTCTTAACAATGTCAGGGGTAACTTGTTTAAAATAAAATTTAGGATGGACATTTTCATTAGCCTATAAAGTGGCACTAGAAGTGCCCTGTGAAGGTTTTCTGTAGCTATCCAGATCTCCGAAAAACTTGTTAAAAACCCCAGCAGCTTATTTGCCTTTGCTGCTGCTTTCTTGCACTGTGTGGCGTGCTTCAGGTCACAAGTGATCATCACTCTTAGGTCCTTCTCCTCCTCTGATGCAGATACTCGGACTCTATCCAGGTAGTACTCTGTCCTGGGATTCTTGGCTCCAATATGCATAACTTTGCATTTCTTGGCATTGAAGCCAAGCTGCCAGATCCTGGACCAGCTCCCCAGCTTTTCCGGATCTTCCTGTAGGTCCTGCATCCCTTCAGCTATGTGCACTCTTCTGCAGAGCTTGTTGTCATCATTGAATAGGCACATTTTGCCCTTAATGCCATCCCCAATGTCACTGATGAAGACATTGAACAACACCAGCCCTAGCACAGAGCCCTGTGGGACCCAACTGGTCACCTTTCTGGTACCAGATAACTCTCCCCCCACAACCACCCTCTGGGTTCTGTCCCTCAGCCAATTTTCCACCCATCTGGCCATCTTTTCCCCAACCCCAAGATCCACCAACTTCCTGATCAACCCTATGTGGGGCACAGAGTCAAAGGCCTAGCTGAAATCAAGATAGAAGATGTCTACCGCTTGGCCCCTGTCTATTGTCTTAGTGACACAGTCAAAGAAGTTAATCAGATTTGTTTGACATTATCTCCCCCATGAAGCCATGCTGTCTTGCATCCTGGAGACCATGCTTCTCTAGATATTCCACTAACCTTTCCTTTAGTATGGTCTCCATGAGCTTACCCACAATGGAGGTCAGACTGACTGGTCTGTAATTCTCTGGGTCATCCTTAGAACTGCTTTTGTGGAGGGGCACTACATGTGCTATTCTCCAGTCCTGCAGTACCATGCCTGACTCTAGTGAACTATTAAATAGGTCTGCCAGTGACCCTGCCAGCTCCTTGGCCAGTTCCTTTAGTACCCTTGGATGTACTCTGTCCAGGCCTGGTGATTTGTCCACCTTCCATGCCAGCAGCCCCTCCCTCACACTATCCTTCTCTATCACTACATCTGTATTCCCCTCACTCCCTGCTCCTCTTTTCTCTCCTGAAGGCACTGGTCCATCTTTCTCCCTGGTGAAGATGGAAAAGAAACATTCATTTAGTATCTCTGCTTTTCTCCCATTATCCTCCCCCCACTCCACCCCTTTCTTAAGCCTAACAATCCCTTCCTGCTTGTCCCTTTTCTCACTTATATAGCAAAAGAAAATATTCTCCCTCTTCTTAATTCCGCCAGCTATCTGCAGCTCCTTCTGTGCCTTTGCTCACTGAACTTCCTTACTTGCCTCACTAGCCAACCTTAGGTAATTTTCCCTATCAACCTCTCTTTTGGTCTCCTACATTTTCTATAGGCCAACCTCTTTTCCCTTACTGTCAGGGCAACCCCAGAACTGAACCAGTTGTTTTCTTACCCCTGAGCCTAATGCACTCATGAGTGGCAACCAGTATTCCTTCCTTAAAGATGGACCACCTTTGGTCCACCCCCATATCTGCTTTGATGCCCGTCAGATGTCTTTTTAGCACTTCGCCCATTTTCCTGAATTCCGTCCTCCCGAAAACCATGATTTTGGTCTTATTCGGGATGCTTTCCCTGCCAATATCCAACTGGAACAACACTGTGCAATGGTCACTTCCACCCAGTGACTCCATGACCATTATTTCCTGTAGATACTCCCCATTTGTGAGCACTAGATCAAGAATTGCCTCAGTTCTTGTTGGTTCAGTGATGCCCTGAGTCAGGAACCCACCCTGTAGTCCTTCTAGGATGACATGACTCCTAGTACATGCTGTGGAGGGTATGCTCCAGTCCACCTTGGGCAGGTTGAAGTCCCCCACAATTACCACCTCTCCTTTCCCCGCAGCTTCCAATATTTGTGAGCTTATTTCCCTGTCCCTCTCCTCATCCTGATTGAATGATCTGTAAATCACCCCCAAACTCACCTTTCTCCCTCTATTGGACCTCAACTGAACCCATAATGCCTCCACTTACCCTTCCTCCGACTCCTTCCTTGTGCAAGTTATTCCCTCCCTGATATAAACTGCCACCTCTTCCCCTTCCTGACTACCCTGTCCCTCCTTCAACTTCAGCTTCTTCAGTTCCTGGAACTGGAGAAATCACAGTTTAGCATAGTTTCTGCCTAGTGTGGGGGAACCGATATAATGTGTTAAAAAAAGTGTTACCAATTGTTTAAAATACATTAATAGTGGTTTTAACCACAATTACTGTGGGAACCCAATAAATGTGATAGCTAAGAAATGAGGCATGACAGGGTGTGCGTTATTGTGAGATAACAGCAAACCTCAGGAAGTGAAGCCCAGGGCTTTATGCACCTGAGAAGTGCCGTTATCCCTCAGTTACGCACATCCTGTGATTATCAAATGGCTTCCCTGATTTTTTTATTTTAGGACTAATTAATGAGGCTCAGCAAGTTAAGTATTTCTGACCTGTGCTGGATAACAGCACAGTCATGTAACTGGGTTCCACCAATCACAATACAGAATTTCTCTTACCCATTTCATAATAGACTTGAAACAACAGGAGTTCAATAGTTATGTCTTATAAGTTGCATCATCTCCAGCCAGAGATGTCGCCCCAGAGACTAGAATTTAAATTTTAGAATACAGAATCTAATTTCAAGCCCTGCACAAATGGAACTGTTGAAATGCTGTTCAGATTTGTTTCCTCAGCTGAAGAGTGCAGATGCTGCAAAATCCGGTTCTAGCTCTCGAGGGTACGTTTGCTGTTTTCTAAAGTTTTAAACTGTTATTTGTAATTCCTACTTAGTTTTGTAATACACCATGTTAGTTACTTTAGCTTTATTGTTTTTTTGTGTTACTTCTTTTTTTTCCTCCAGTTCTTGATTGGTTCCAGGAACTGGAGAAATTGAGGTTCAGCATAGTTCCCATCTACTGTTTGGGAACCACTATTACTGTTTAAAATTGTATAAAATTCAGTGTTCTCCGTTCATTAAAAGTGAGAGGTAAGTCAGTTAAGTCATTAAAAGTGAGAGTCAGGGGTTAGGTACAACAGACTTCTAGGAAAACAAACTGAACTTACAAGCTCAAATGGGCAGACTGGGTGGGCCATAGGCCCTTATCTGCCGACACTGTCTATGTATCTATGTATCTATGTAGGTGAGCCATCATGCTATTTTAAAAGGACACCTCTCATATTGTGTGACCGCCACTCTTTAACCTTTATATAATGCTGCCTATCTCTTTAAATCCTCATACTCATGTTCGGGAGTTCGCGCGAGCATGAGTACACAATGGAGCAGCGTTCTCATGCATTTAACAAGTCGTACATGCATGAGAATGAGAAGAAGGATTAAAACAGAGTCTGGCATGAGCTGTGTGCCTGCACGCAGCTGCAGTAATGGAGGAGGCACTTGGGTCCCTCCGCGATCACTAGGGGGGTCTTCTGGTGGGTCAGATGACTCTCGGATGAATGGAGGGTGCCAAATGAAGGATCCAATGAGGGAGTCTGATCGAGGAGCAACATCCCAGACATCCTATCAGTGGAGCAGCTACACCACTGGGGTAAGTCCCATTTCGGTAGTCTGCTGCCACTTGGAAGACTGTTAGTCAGTGCATTTGTGTCCTTGCAAGTGTAAGGATTTCTTGTTTGTTCTGTTGAGTTTAGAGACTTTGCAGTTTATTCAAATAGTGGCAAGCAGCCAGCTTACTTTGTAATCAGACTTATACTATTATTTTAACTGAGTCACTCCTATAAAACTTTTCTGTTTTATCTAACAGCTGCAATAACTTGAAGTGGGTGCTGTGTGTGAGAGGGAGGGGAAGGAGAGATTGCATGATCTCTTCAACAAATGACCACCCATGCAGCTCTGATTTATTCCCTGTTGAATTGCTGAATTAAGGAAAAAAAAAGTTCTTGTTAAAAAATACAAGGTGCACAGTGGGGAGTTGTGGAGACACTTGGAACAGGAGCCTGTACTGACTCCTTCCTTAAAAAAAATATATATATCAAGACTAGGGATATAATATTGTTTTGTGGCCACTGTGACCCACAGATTTCTTGGATAGTTTTGTGGCCACAGCACTACTCCCATAGATTTATTCTTGACTCCCTGATATTATCTGATGTATTAGCCCATGCTTTCTGTGTCTACTACCTTTTCTATGTGAACAGTGGTCAATTTAATATTTTTTGCCCTCAACACTTATCAAAGTTGATCTATCTTACAATTTTACAAAATTAAACTAAGTGCATGTGAAAAGTAAGCCTAGGGGATTGATCTGCTGTCATACTGACTCTGACTTGTCCCTGTTCTTCATAACGTGTGCATTTCCTAACTTTTGTGCTGGTGTTTGCTTCTCAACTACTCTGATAAACATTTTTAGGAAATAATGTGTGTGTGAGGTCAGGAAAAAAAATCAGGGCTCTAAGTGGTGCCACCAGTGCGTCTGTCAGTCCCTATCCTACCAGTCTTGTGCAGTCCGTGCTTCATCAGTGTGTGCAGTCACGTTTCTAAGTCGGTAGTAAAGAAAAAAAAATATTTGTGTGAGAAAAAAAATCAGGGCTCCAAATGGTGCCTCCAGTGGGTCTGCCAGTCCCTGTCCTGCCAGTCTTGTGCATTCCTTGTTTTGACAGTATGTGCAGTAACTTGTTTCTAAGCCAGCGTCAAAGTATTAAAAAATATATATATATATATATATATATATTTGTGTGAGAAAAAGATCAGGGCTCCAAACGGTGCCTCCAGTGGGTCTGCCAGTCCCTGTCCTGCCAATCTTGTGCATTCCTTGTTTTGACAGTATGTGCAGTAGCTTGTTTCTAAGCCAGCGTCAAAGTATTAAAAAAATATATATATATTTGTGTGAGAAAAAGATCAGGGCTCCAAACGGTGCCTCCAGTGGGTCTGCCAGTTCCTGTCCTGCCAATCTTGTGCATTCCTTGTTTCATCAGTGTGTACGGTCACTTGTTTCTAAGCCAGCATCAAAGTAGTAAGGAAAAAAAATATTTGCATGAAAAAAAGAGCTCCAAACAGTGCCTCCAGTGGGTCTGCCACTCCCTGTCCTGCCAATCTTGTGCATTCCTTGTTTCGTCAGTGTGTGCAGTCACTTGTTTCTAAGTCAGCATCAAACTCTTGTTTTGTTGTAGTGACAAAATAAACACATGACAACACGCTTAGAAAAAAAAACTTTATTGAAATAATCCACAGTGCAGAAACTAACTTTGGTTTCAAATTAACTCAATAACGGAAACATCCTGATCAAGATGACAGTCCTGATATCATAGTGCCAGTTGACCCAGTCAATATCGATGTCCAAGAGTCTCCTATAATACAGAGAAAAACACATCTAAGCATAGAGCAACAGGTTTTTACATTGGCTGGCTTAACAAATACTGTTGGTTACAGTACAAACAAAATGATGGCATGTTTTGTGCATTTTGCATAAAACATAAACAGATCCCCAAATCAGGAGCAGTTTGGATAATGAGTGGGTGCAAGACATTCAGAGAAGATGCTATAAAAAGGCATCAGAACAGTTCAGTTCACATCGTTGCTTCTGAACTGGAAGCTAACTGCAGAATTTCAGCTTCAAAAGGTGGAATAGAGCAGGCAATGCAGCAGGCCCTGACCCTGGAACAAGAAGCTTTTGTGGCATCCCTTCGTTGCATGTACTGGCTAATAAAAAATGAGCTGCCTCATACAACGAAATATGGCTCACTGTTGGATCTCGCCAAATCATTGGGATGCAAATACCTAGACAATATACATATTGCTGATGCTGTTAAATATCATTCTGATCGAACTGACAGAGAAATGGTTCTCTCTCTGGGTGAGGTGGTCAGGAGATCAGTACTAACAGAGTTGAAGTGTGCCAATTTTTTTTCTTATTTGGTGGACAAAACAACTGATATTGCTGTTATGAAGCAGCTAATTTTGTATGACATGTCCTGCAAAGAAGGGAAACCGAGAGTTTCTTTCCTGGGAGTTGAGGAACTAACTGAGGGAAAGGCAGACACAATTGTTAAAAAAATGCTGCAGTTCTCTGATAGCAATGGAATCTCAGTTGATCACTTTGCAGGGTTGGGCAGTGATGAAGCAGCCATTACGCTGGGCAGGCAAAATGGAATGGCTAAAACACTGAAAGAAGTCAGCCCAATTCTTGTTGAAAATCACTGTATGGCTCACCGGGAGGCCTTGGCTGTAAAGTCAGCAGCAAACGAAGTGAACGCCATTAAAAAGTTTAATCAAACACTAGATCACTTATACAAATATTATGAAAATTCTGCTGTTCGCGTGGCTGCCATTAAAAAAATTCAGCAGGCAATGGAGAACCCTGTTTTAAAGCCAAACAGGCAATACCCCCTCATCCATATACTGAACCACTCCTTATGTCTGGGTATATTTCCCTCTAGGTGGAAATCAGCCTCCATCACCTCTGTATTTAAAAGTGGGGACCATTCCATCACCAGTAACTGCCGCCCCATCTCCATTCTTCCTCCCCTATCCAAGGCCCTAACGCAGATTGTCTCTGATCAGCTCACTGAACATCTCAACAAATACAACCTACTCTGTGAACAACAGCACAGCTTTCGGAAAGGCCACAGTACTACCACCGCCCTTCTCCAGTTTACCACACACATCCACTCCGCCCTGGACAGGGGTCATATCACTGGTGCTGTTTTCATCGACCTCACTAAGGCGTTTGACACTGTCAACCACTCCATCCTGTTAACTACCCTGTCCGACATCAGTTTTTCTCAGGACAGCCTTGGTTGGTTCTCTAACTACCTCTCTGACCGCTTCCAGTAGGTCAAAATTGGTAATACCTCATCCGATAGGCTGCCTGCCTGCTCAGATGTGCCACAGGGGTCCATACTAGGACCTCTACTTTTCAGCCTCTTCCTTAACTCCCTCCCCATGGCCTGTCCTGGCAACCTGCTACTATACGCTGTCGATGCTGTCCTACTTTCCTCTGATCCTGATCCCTTTCAACTCCATCGTTCCCTTCAATCCATCTTTAGTTGTGCTGAAAACTGGTTCTCTGCACAGCGCCTTATTCTTAACTATAAGAAGATCAAAGTTATGCTTTTCTTTCATCCTCTCAACACCCGGAAGGTGCACTGCCCCCATGTTCTAACTGCCAATCGGATCCCCTTGGAGCAAGTCGACTCCTTCAGGTACCTGGGCATCACACTAGACCCTGCACTCAATTTCCACCAACATATCTACCTCCTGTCTAAAGTCCTCAATGTTAGACTGGGGTTATTGTATCGCTTCAAGCCCTGCCTTACCCCAGATGCCCTTAGGCTCACTGTCTCCTCCTCTGTCCTCTCCCTGCTCAACTATGGCATACTTATCTATAGCACTGCAAGCACCTCTGCCCTATATAGACTCCGTCTCTCCCTAAATAAAACGTGTCGCCTCATATTGGGATGTGATCGTCTCACCCATACATGCTCCCTCTATAATACCACCAACTGGCTCAATCTCGACAATAGGATCAGGTTCCACACCTGTCTCATGGCCAAAAAGATTACCCTTGGCCTCTCCCCCCCTGGGCTCGCCCCCTTAGTCCACCCGGCCCCGAAGCTTAAGCACACTCGGAGTTCTGCCAAGCCTCTCCTCTTGGTTACATCCTGCCGTACTTCACAGTTCCAAAGATCCTTCAGCTTCAGAGCCCCCTCCCTCATGAACAGCCTTCCTAACTTGCTTGTAAATGAAAATAGAATTGGACCTTTCAAAATCCATCTTAGGGACCACCTCCAGTCCTCAAATGCCTGTGATTGTTACTTAACTCCTACTCTCTCCCCTTCCCCGCTGACCAATGCCACTGGCCTGCCTACCATAGGCTTCCAGACCTAAGATATATCTCTGAGCTTTACCATGTATCTCCAACCTGTATTAATTATCTCTAGTTTCTGATTGTTAGCCTTCACTGTTTCCTTGTATCATTACTGAACTGTGTTCTTGTTGAATTGTTATGTAAAGTCTGTTATGTCCTGAATTTCAATGACGTGGAACCTTTGTAAGTGAGTCTTTGACTCAAAGGTATTTCTGATTCCTCAATAAATAAAATAAAAATAAATAAAAAAGCAGTTAAGTGGCTGTCCCATGTTGCAGCATGTGACACACTAAGGAAGATTTTTCCATCTGTCGTTACATCCTTGCATAGCGAGGCCTCTGAAAGGCATGATTCCCAAGCTGTGGGCCTAGTAAGAATGGTGGAAAACTGGGATTTTTTTTCTATTTTATGTATGATGTGTGACATACTTCCACACCATAGCATCTTATCTGAATGCTTTCAAACATCAGCTCTGAATTTTATGGGAGGGCTTTAATCCCGAGGTTCAATGAGCGGAGCAACTACGTCACTCCCCCAACAGACTTTATAAGGCCACTCATCCTGGGCCTCCCCAGGATTCATTTCTCATTGCAGCTGGAGGCCATGTCAGCTGCGCCTTCTCCTGCTCTGTTGTTTGCTTGGGCTCTGGCTGTTGCCGCTCGCCTTGACGGGTCATTTGTCCCCCCTCCCCCGGTCTCTTTCTCTTTTTCCTTTCTGTGCTGTTTCTTTTCTTCCTCTTTCTTCAGCCCCCCATTCCTTCCTGGGTCCCCTCCTGTGTTTGCCCATTGAGCAGTCTGCCTGCTAATTGCCCCAGAGTCCTGACCTCCTAACGTCTCCATTTGTTCTCCCTCCCTTCCCCATACCTCATTTTTCATGTTGCCAATCCCGATCCTCCTCTTTTGCCTGCAGGTCTCCCGACTCCCTGCTCCTCCTCTACATTGCCACCCCGGAGCTTTGGCATATCATTACCCTCCATGTTCTGGCTTCTTTCTCAGTGCTGTCCCTCACCAGCATGGCTCCTGCCGACCCGGTTCTGTTTTCAGTTGCGCCTAGTGCTGCCTCCCGGTCCTTCTGTGGATGTGCAGCGGGCTCTCCTCTGCTGGCTCGGCCTGGGACTGTTCCCTTCAGCGATCCTGCCTCTCCATTTGCTGCTTGCTAGCTCCTTCCCACGCTGTCTCATTGCTGGCTTCGGCTGCTAGATTTGGCTCATCGTCTTCTTCTGCTTCCTGATGTCATTCCCTCACCTTATTTTCCTCTGCTTGGTGCCCCACTCTGCATGACTTAATTTTTACTCTTTTGGCCTCAGGATCACAGATCTGCACTCATCAGACATTTATGTGATCTTTCCAGACACCATGCTCAGGGATTCACTCAGCAGTTTAATGTTTCTTGTCATCTGTATGACGTCACTGTCGTACGACCGGGTCTGTTAATATAGTCTAGCTGTTCTGCTCTATGCTGTTCTGCACTCAGACTGCGCAGGTTTATTCGCTTTCAATGCCACCATCCTTGTGCGCTCTTGTTCTCTATACTTATCATCATCCCTTATGCAATTCTAAGGCGTTGTTCTATTTTCCTGGTTTGGAGGATTCCATGGAACCCAACTTGTTCTCATTTGTTTGTACTTTTCAATAGATCCTATGCCCCGTTGTCCTGGCTTCCTTTTGTTTTACCTCACTTTTCCAGTGCCAGCCTCCCAGGCTTCAATCCTTCATAGTACCTCGTCCATTCCTATTTTACCTTCCTAGTACCTCTGTTCGGCCTGTGCATTTCTTTGGTTTTTTTTCCCTATCCTCCCATCACCAAGCCTTCAAGGCTTTCTTCCATCATTGTACTTCCTCTCTATCTCAGAACACCTTACTCATACCAGCCATCAAGGATTCACTCCACTCAAGGCTTCACTCCTTCATCATTCCTCATCCATTTCATATCTCATCATCAGGCATTGTCCATTGCTCCCTTCGATCCACTTGACCCGAGCATACCATCTGGTTCCAAGCATGCCTTATTGGCCTCAGAGTCTACTTACTCCCATCGATCAATCGAGCATACCTTTCATTGGGTCTTATGCTTCCTCATCGACCTGCTGCACTCCTGCGGCAAACATCATCATCAGTATTCATCATCCTCAGTCTTCTCAAGGGTGCATCTGAATACCCCTTACTTGAGTCGACTCGCTCTCCACTCGAGGACATGCCTTCCCATCCACTGCCCTTTGCTAAGGGATGGCTGGCTGGCTGTTCACCATCATTCAGGTTAATTTTCAAGTTAATTTCCTGTCTCCTCTTCAATCTGTGCTTTCTGTTGGGGTTTTCCCTATCCTGACATCATCTTCCCTACTCATAGCCTTCTCTTTAGTGACATACATCCTTAAATCAAACATCGTCAGCCTGGAGGGAAGGTGACCTAGGCCTTGGATCCCCAGAGGTTTCCTCCTTAGAGGGGGTATTTCCTCTTCTCCATGTCAATGGTCATAATATTAGTTAGGGTTAGTACTTTCTTAGGTTAATTAGTTAGGTTCTGCTGTTGCATGGAGGCGGATGGTGACTCGGGCTGTACCCTCTCTCCTTAGGAAGTTCACCCTTAATCATCTTCTCAGAATTAATTCATTCATCATCCTCGCCTCTTCGATGCTCGACACCCGATTGGCTATTCTTTTTGGACTTCTTCCTAAGCTACCTTAGGCTGACAGAATCATTCCTGCAGCACCTATGAGGGAAACCCTCTTCTAGGGTTCCTTACATCGTACCCCTACAGGTTGGTATATCCCATGGATAGAGAGGCGGAAAGTCACAACATAAGTCACACAGGCATCATCTCATCCAGTTGCATAAGCACAATTGAATGGAAGGGCTTTAAACCTGAGGTTCAATGGGCAGAGCAACCATGTCACTCCCCCATCAGGCTTTATAAGGCCACTCATCCTGGGCCTCCTCAGGATTAGTTTCTCATTGCCCCGCCATCCATCCCTCCTCCTCCAGTGGCTCATCTCTCTTACCCATGGACTTCTTCCTAAGCTATCTTTAGCCTACGGAATCATTCCCGTGGCACCTATGGGGGGGCCCTCTTCTAGGGTTCCTTATGTCATACCCCTACAGGGTGGTATATCCGACAGATAGAGAGGTGGAAAGCCACAACATAAATCAAGTCACACAAGCATCATCTCATCCAGTTGCATAAGCACAACTGAACTGATATAAAGAGGCATTTAAATTCTACTTTAGAAATTCTTAGGACACGGCTGTTGGTACCTGGTCAGTACTTCTCTGTATTGACTGAACTACAGTAGTACTCCTGAATGATAATGGCCCGAACTTGCAATTTAGCAAAGCACAGTTTAATCATTTCAGAACCTCTGTGCATGACAACTTTATTCGGGCCCTAATTGCTCAAACTGAGCAAAGATTTCCAAGCACAGAACTTCTGGATACATTCAGCATCTTTGACCCCAGCAGTGTACCAGAAGGTGATATTGAAGAGTTGGAAGGCTATGTTAGTGACAGCCTTGACATTATTCTTGGTCACTATGCTACTGTTGTGGATGTAGATGCTTCTACACTGGGATGGTCTTCTCTGTGTAGTCTCATGTTGACGGAAAATATGGCCTTTAAGACTATTTCAGATGTGCTGCACTCTCTAACTACTAAATATGTAGGCCTGTATCTCAACAGATCTATTTTGACAAAACTGTCAATGATAATACCAATGTCGATGGCTGATTGCGAAAAGGGTTTCTCTGCGTTAAATCGAATAAAAACGCAGGAACGATATAGATTAGGTGCCATTGTGCTAAATGCACTTATGATTATCTCAATTGAGGGCCCTGATGTTGACAATTTCCCTTATTTGGAAGCTTCAGCTTATTGGGTAGGACTGCAAAACTGTAGATCACATCTTGACCTTGCAGGCACTAGCAAAGAGATGTAGCACAAACCAAGAATAATGTCAAGACTCTCACAAACTGTTGCCTGGCCTGTGAATAAAATGCAGAGTTTCTCCACCTTGTCACACAACTTACCACACTTTTTTTGCTACTGCACTAGTCAAGGCCCCCATATCGTATTACTCCTGTTTTTTGCTCCTTCTGTGCCCCCGTGTCTCCACCCCATTGCCCTGCCCCAGCTCCACCCCCTTTACCACTGCTCTATATTTTTGGGTAGTGTGGAACAATAATCTTCTTAAGTTATTTTGTTAGTGTTTTTTTATGCAGTTAATACCAGAACTAAATTTTACTAAATTAAGGCACTTGGAGTCAAAACTGGCATGTCTTATAAGTCTAAGAAAAAACTGGGCCTGCAAGATTTAAAAATAGTAAATTCTGTCAAGCTCCAGGCAAAAGCAGACTTCCACAAGCTCTGTTTTTAAATATTTTGGCCCTGATCATTATTTTCAAAACTGTGATTTGTATAAACATTTTTGTCCTAACACGTGAAAGAAACAGGATAAATTAATGGAAGCATTTTCAGCTTCCCAGTCTGCTTCTGTGAAAAGCTCTATGATAGAGGTGGTTGCCACTGATGTTGGAAAGCACACATCAACAGGTTCCTTACCCTTGTAATGACCACTGAATTCAAAGGTGGCTGAAAAATGCTGCAAGCTGTAGTCTCTACCAATGGAGACTGAAAAAACTACTAAGCCATCCTCGGATCCCAGTAAGAAGCACAGTACATCTGATAAAGGGACGGCCTGATGCTATTGGTGGCAAAAGGACAAAAAGAGCTTCTAACCAGCCATTGCCCACAACTTTCAAAATAAAAAATAAAGAAATCCTGTCACTTCCCTTGCAAGGGACAAGGAGCAGACAAAGGAAGCAAGAGCTATGCCCTCTGAGAAGTGTATAAAAAAGATGTGGGAGCCCCTCCAAGCTTTCTAAGCTATGGGGCACCTAGTCATTAATTCTGTTCCCCTCCTCAGGTTCAGATCATGCAACCAATACCTGTCCTGGGTGAAGTGGAGCAAGGGAAACCGACAGATGCTTAAGTGACACCAGAACAGGACTTTGGTTCCCCACCAGAAACCTACTCTGCCTTTGTAAGTCATTTGTGGTAGACACGCTCAATATACCTTCCTCAGAAACTGAGGAGGATATGGAGGAAGCAGAATTTATGAGTTTGCTGGGGCTGACATTAACAAAGACACTGTCACTACCCATACATAAATCACTCCAAAAATGCCACAGCTAGAGGTATGGTAGCACCTTTCTCTGCTACTGGCATTGATAAAATACTTTAAAAAGCACCAAATGGATGAACCAGGGGTGGAATATCTGTATGCTATCCTTTTTATGAGGGAGTGGTACAAGCCGCTGCTGTTGAGTGGGCAAATGTATCCTTAGCTGCCTACCCACCAGAAAGGGATTCCGGAAAACTGGATAAAATGGCAAAGAAAATCTCTACAACAGTCACTGTGCAATTAAACAGGATGCTTCTATGGGCAATTTCATATGGCAGTGGATGCTAATGACACAGCATCCAGGGTGCTAGCACACTTAGTGGCCCTAAAGAAGTTCTTCTGGCTCAGGATAATAAATCTTACCCAGGGTACTTAGAATAAAGCAATTGACTTCCCGTTCGTGGGTGCACCTCTTTATGATGACGCTTACATGGAAAAAGTGGATGAGTAAAATTCCACTTGCCTCAGCCTCATACAGGCCTTATGGAAGGGGAGGTAGTGCTAGAGACTAATTCTATAGGTCCTACAGTACACCTACTATGTTTGGCCAATGCAAAGAGGCACAGGAACAGGTGGAAAGCAGCTCTCCAGACTAAACAACATAAAACGCCAGACAATTTTGTCCAGATCTCCATAGTCTCATTGCCAACAGGAGGTCACCTGGGCTACTACTTCTAGACTGGCAGAGCATTACCACAGATGAGTGGGCCCTGGATGTTATGGGTCTGGACCTCCAATTTGTGAACTTTCAAAGGCTACCCAAGTCAAGAAATTTCTTAGGCACCACTCCAGGACAACATTTCTGCTAGGAATAAAAGTGGAAAAGCTGATTCAGCTCAAAGTTGTGGAAAAGGTGCCTACTCCCAAAAGAGAGAATGGCCCCTTTTCAAGATGCTTTCTAACCTAAAGAAAATGATAAATGGTAACCCATTTTGGACCAATAGTTCCTGAACAGGCACCTCAAAAGAGAAAAGTTCAGGAGGGTGACACAGGGCGCAGTGAACCCATCATGGAAAATAGAAGTGGTTGGGGTCTCTGGATCTGAAAGATGCACATTTGCACATCCCAATAAGACCAGCCCACAGAAAATATTGTAAACTCAGGATGGGAAAATTCTCAACACTGCTGTTAGGTCTGAATTGAACACCAAATGTGTTCACAAAGTGCCTAGCTATGGTAGCAGCACACCTGTGCAACAAACACTTGTTAATGCTGAATATTTGCTGCTTGCATTGCTGTTGTACATACCGGGTCTTGAGCACACATTTTTGATATATACTTACCCAAGACAGACCGGATAAGATGTAATATGTCATTTGCAATGGGGTCTGGATTTTATACTTGTATACTGCATTTACTCAGGATACTAGAGGTGAGATGCAATATATCATTTTTAGTGTGTTCCTGCTTTTGTAATGTATTTTTCTAGGACATGTCATTTTAGATGCAACATCTCCTTTTCATTGGGGTTCTGCTGTAAGGTCCTGTTTTTACACAGTCTTGCAATGAAAAACATTTACCCGGGGTAGCTCAGCTCTCCAGCTAAAATGCAATATCTCATTTTCAATGGAGTCCTGCTTTAACACATATTTGTACTGTATTTACCCAGGACAACACAGCTGAGATGCAATATCTTGTTTTCAATGGGGCCCTGCTTTTACCCATTTTAATAATGTATTCACCCAGGACAGCCCAGCTGAAAGGCAAGTTACATTTTCAATGGGGTCCACCTTTTACAGTGTATTTTTTCCCCAGGATAGAGCAGCATAGATGCCCAGTTTACTGGGGCCTCTGCTGTATTGGGGCCCTGCTTTTACATATTTTTTACTAAGTATTTACCCATGATAGACCAGATGAGATGCAATATCTAATTTTCAGTGGTGTTCTGATTTTACATGTTTTTAAAGGATAGGCCAGCTGAGAGGCAACATCTCATTTTCATTGGGTACCCACAATTTAATGCCAAATTTTCCACACTCTTTTTATGATCTGACATTATGATCAAGACAGGTGGAATTTTTAAATCCCATCCAAAAGGTGATTTTGCAGTGCGACTGTGAAAACATATTTCAGAGGGGATGTGAAGACAGTTATCATGTTTAGGAGGTGGGGTCACACAGGCGTTAAGTTGAATATTTGGGGCCAAACTCTGCAAAAATAAGGTTATGAGTAAAAGATGGAAGAATTCAATGTTTTAGTTTTTTTTTTCACGTTTTGACCCCCAAATTCTCAACATAATCTTTTTATGACCCCTCCTTCTGAACATGACATCTGTCATCTATAAAACAGTGGGCAAAACATCATTTCATGCCACAAGTGCAGAAACACGTTTTGGCCAGGATTTGAAAAATGGCAGCTGTCATGTTCATGAGGTGGTGTAAAAAAATGGTTATGTTGAATATTTGGGGCCTAAATATTGAAAATTAATAAAGTTACGAGCGTGCATTAAAAATTTTCAACATGCATGCATAACTTTGTTGTTTTCTATTTTTTAACCCATATTTTCAATATAGCCTTCTTATGATCCCACTTCATGAACAAGGGTAGAGAACATTTTCAAATCCTGCCCGAAAGGCGATTTCACTCAGTGACAACGAGATCACCATTCAAAATGGATTTAAATTATTTCACAACCCTTGTTCACGAGGTTGGGTCCCAAAAAGACCATGTTGAAAATCTGGGGAAAAAATATTTAAAAATGACCTTGTTATGAACACAAGTTTAAAACATACTGAAATATATTGAACCACATACCCAATTACCTCAGTTCCCAGTTGACATTGAAGAGTGAAACATGTCTGTGGTCCAGTGAGGATTATGGTGTTGAAACCCTGGTTGGTAAGTAAGGGTTGAGTTTGTGTGGGTGTTCAATGGGGGGAAGGGGGTCTGGTAGGGGTGGCTAATGTCAGCAGGGGACAGCAGTGGCAACAGACATCAATGGACCATTTTCTTTAATACAAGATATGTAAAAATAAATAAAAATAAAAAAGACTATAAGGGATGGTTTTCTTTATTTCAGGTACAGACATAAATATGGGGGATTTGGCACACAGTGTCAGTTTAACCTCTAGGGGCACAGGAAGCAGCAGGGAGGTGGGAGGGATACCTGGCAGATGGTAGGATTACAGGAATTTGGAAAAAAAGTAAATAAAAGTGAGTATGAAGGATGGTTTTCTTTATTTCAGGTTCTGACATTTGGGAATTAGGTACCCCCCATGTCCAGTATTATATTTAAGCAGCACCAAATTAGGCTCCCCCAGTGTCACCACAGTGAAAACAGAGTGGGGTAGGGGTACTAGCAGGCACTGGGAACTAAGCACCCTGGTGTCAGAAAATTAAGAAGTAATGGGTAAGCAATGGGAGGTGGGAGGGATACTTGGCAAAGAGTGGGAGGGATTGTTTTTACATCAGGGGGAGACCACAGTAGGCTTATCATGATGCTGATCAGATGTGCTTTCTGGGCGGCATTATGCAAATCGAAGGAAAGAGCTGACCTAATATTTGGGTGGCTCTTTTCTTTGAACTTCATGAAGTTTCTGCCCAGCAAGCCCAGAACAATGTCATGATCATCCTGGCAGATGGTATGTCTGACACTGTTGAGCCTCTTGCAAACTGCCCGGCATTGGACTGACAGTGACACACCTCTCAAGATCCACTATCATACCAACATCGTACTTATCTAGGTGCTTGTCATAGGTGTCAGAAGGGAATTGTTATATCTGTGTACTTATCTAGGTGCTTGTCATAGGTGTCAGGAGGGAATTGTTATCTGTGAAATTAACTAAGTGTAGAAAGATTTGCAAAGTAGGGGGAGTGGCTTAGCTAGAAGGAGCCAGGTTAAGACCAGATATAAATACTGCCCTAGATAGCTTCTGCCAGAGGACAGACAGAACTCCAGGATGAAGGAGCTACTGGTATAACTAAAACTTCTCTACTGGGACTAAGAACTAGATCTCTTGTACTGGGACCTTCAATTAAGGGCAAAAAACAAAACAAAAAAAAGGAGTTGGTGTGTTTGTCAGAGGTAGTTGAAGTAAATTGTTATCTGTTATCTGTGTACTTATCTAGGTGCTTGTCATAGGTGTCAGAAGGGAATTGTTATCTGTGAAATTAAGTGTAGAAAGATTTGCAAAGTAGAGGGAGTGTCTTAGTTAGAAGGAGCCAGGTTAAGACCATATATAAATACTGCCCTAGATAGCTTCTGCCAGAGGACAGACAGAACTCCAGGAGGAAGGAGCTACTGGTATAACTAAAACTTCTTTACTGGGACTATATTGCCCTCCTTCCCTCCCCTCCACCCCCACCCTTAACCAGCTCTACTTTTATAGGCACAGGATTTAACTGACAACAGGAACTTCCTGTTTGGGAGCAGGAAGTGAGTGATCGCAGTGCCACCAAAGACTCACCATCCTAGAAGAGCAAGAGTAGCTCTCCATCCCCCCAGCTGCTGGAGGTCTGACTATGAGCAAGTAAGGAGACTACTGAGAAATATAGGAACTTCTTGTCTCAGAACAGGAAGATCAGGAGATAAAAGGGTGCAGAGGCAGTAAGTAGGGAAAGGAAAAAAAAAGAAATAAACAAACAAAGGAAAGAGTAAGTATTCCAAATAACAGTTAGGGGACCAGAAAAAAGACATGATAGGAGTGGTGCAGTGCAGTGGCTGTGGAACAGCAGTCTTCCGGGAGATGTTTCGGAGGATGCAGTGTTGTCCCATCTGCAGACACCTCTCTGGGCTGAGGGAGGAGGTTGCTTATCTCCAGGCTAAGTTGGCCAGGATTTGTGGGACCTCCTCTCCCACCCAGGGACCACCAGGGTCACTGCCGTTGCCTCAGAGGTTGCCAAGAAAGAGGAGTGGTTGGACTACAGTGGGCTCAGGGAGGGTGAGGGTGGTGGAACAGAGGCTCATTCCTCCAATTGTACCTCTCCACAATTTCTATGCCGTTCTGGAAAAGTGTGGTTCCTCTATGGAGGCACCCACAGTGGAGACCAAGGAGGATGCTGGGAACCTCCACAAAGGAGACCCAAAGGAGGGTGGCATGGGAACCCACAGGGGAAGGAAACAACTCCTGGTGGGAGACTCCATTGTTAGGAAGGTAGAACTGGGGGAGGAAGGGGAGAGGGAGGTAAGGTGCCTGCCTGGCTCCATGGCTTGGAGAGACAGGGAGCGAATCCTCAGGATCGCAGGAGCAGCTGCACAGAGGAGGGAGCTGGATGTCATTGTCCACCTAGGGACAAATGACCTGGCTAAGAAAGGGATCAGAGCAGTACAAGAAGTGTTAGTGGAGATGGGGAGGGGCCTTAGACAAGTAGCACACACGGTAACCTTCTCGGAGGTGCTGCCTGTCTATGGCACGGGTGAGGCTAAGGTGCTCCACACCGTGGGATTCAATCAGTGGTTGAAAAACTGGTGCAGAGCTCAGGGATTTGGCTTCATTGGAGACTGGTGGTCCATCTGGAGGGTTGCAGGCCTATACTGGCATGATGGTCTGCATCTGTCCAGAAGGGGAACCAGGATCCTAGGTGATAGGTTTAAATACTTCATTGACAAGTATTTAAACTAGCCAAGGGGGGAGGCACTGGAAAGGAGCAGGGAAATCCTAGCCCCCCCAAAATATCAGGGTACTAAGTGAGGTAGACACCAACATGGAGATGTCAATAGAGAGAAGCGCAGGGGTAAATGGAGAAAGTGATAAATGCAGTAAGGACAGGGATGGGGCAAAAAGGGGTAAGGCCATCAAGAAATGGAGGGTAATGAGTACCAACGCTCATAGTCTGGGCAACAAGCTCCCTGAACTGGTGGCCTTGATGGAAGAGGGATGCCTGGATATTGTAGCAGTCACAGAAACATGGTACACAGAGAACAATGACTGGGATGTTAACATATCAGGGTACACAGCCTACAGGAGAGACAGAGAGGGCAGAAGGGGGGGAGTAGCTCTCTATGTAAGGGAAGGGATAAAAGCAACTGAACAAAAGAGTAAACAGGGAGGAGAGGAGGCACTGTGGGTCACCTTAGAGACTGGAAATGGCACCACAATCTGCACAGGGGTTGTATATAGACCCCCATATCAGGGGGAAGGAATGGACAAGGATATGATAGAAGGCATACTTAGGATGGCAGAGAAAGGGGAGATACTGTTGCTGGGGGACCTTAACATGCCAGATGTTAACTGGAGCACCTTTGCAGCAGCCACATCCAAAAGCAGGGCAATTCTTGGTGCCCTTCAGGTGGTATGCCTCAAACAGCTAGTTTTGGAACCCACTTGTGAGGGAGCAATCTTAGACCTTGTACTCTCAAATGGGGACAGTGAGAGGATCTCAGATCTAGAACTGGATAGCCATTTGGGAACAAGTGACCACCAAACAGTGTGGTTCATGATAAACTGTGCTACAGAGTCAAGCCATACAAAAGTGAAGGTTCTGGACTTCAGGAGGGCTGACTTTGGCAAGATGGGAGAGTGCCTTAGAAAAGAACTAGCAAACAGGCTAGATGGAGGGGTGGAGAAACAGTGGGCAAATATCAAAATTGCCATCACAGAGGCAAACAAGTCTTTGTGTGAAGCAAATAAACAAATCAAAATGAAAGAAAAAGCTACCATGGTTCTCAAAAGAGGTGGCGGTGAAGGTTAGGGAGAAAAAGATCGCATTTAGGAAGTATAAGGAAACACTGAAGGAGCAGGACAGAGAACTGTACCAGTTAAGGCTGAAGGAAGCAGGGAGGGTAGTCAGAATAGCAAAGGCACAAACTGAGGAAAAGATAGCTAACTTGGTTAAGAAGGGGGATAAAACCTTTTATAGGTATATCAGGGAGCGTAGACAGACAAAGGGAAGGATAGTGAGGCTGAATAGAATGGATGGTGGGTGGGCAGAGAGTGACAGTGATAAAGCAGGGATACTGAATGAATACTTCTGCTCAGTATTCATAAAAGAGGAACTGGGGGAGGTGCCTAATCCAATTAACAGAAGCACTCTGGAGAGAGGGGTTGATCCCAGTCCTTTCCCAGAAGAAAGGGTTCTGAAAGAACTCCTAAAACTGAAGGTGGACAAAGCAATGGGGCCAGATGGAATTCATTCCAGAATTCTAAAAGAATTAAGCAGAGAACTAGTGACATCACTGACTATGCTTTTTAACAAATCATGGTGTGGTACCTGAGGACTGGAAGAAGGCAGAAGTGATTCCCCTTCACAAAAGTGGGACCAAGACGGAGGCAGGAAACTACAGACCTGTCAGTTTGACCTCTGTGGTAGGGAAAGTGATGGAATCACTTCTGAAGGAAAGAATTGTTGAGTACCTAGAGGCCAGTGGGGCACAGGACCCAAGGCAGCATGGGTTCACAGCGGGAAGGTCATGTCAGATGAATCTAATTGATTTCTTCGACTGGGTGAACAAAGTAGTAGACCAGGGAGGGGCTGTGGACATGGCCTACCTAGACTTTAGCAAGGCATTTGACACAGTCCCACACAAAAGATTAGTAGTCAAATTAACCAGCCTGGGAGTGGGTCCCAAGGTGGTAGCCTGGCTAAAACATTGGCTGAACAATAGGACACAGAAGGTAATTGTAAATAGAGCCCACTCTGAAGAAAAAGGGGTTACTAGTGAAGTACCGTAGGGTTCAGTACTGGGTCCAGTCCTTTTTAATGTCTTTGTAAGTGACATTGCAGAGGGACTGGAAGGAAAAGCATGTCTCTTTGCAGATGACACAAAGATCTGCAACAGGGTTGATACACAAGGCGTGGAAAGGATGAGAAGGGACTTGGCAAGGTTGGAGGAATGGTCAGAAATATGGCAGCTAGAATTCAATGCAAAGAAGTGCAAAGTAATGCACCTGGGAAACAGAAACCCAGGGGAAGATTACACAATGGGGGGTAGTAACAACAACAAAAATGGAAAGAGACCTAGGGGTAATCATATCAAATGACCTTAAGTTTGGCAAGCAATGCGAGAAGGCAATAGGGAGGGCTGGGGGATACTGGGATGTATAGAGAGAGATATCACCAGCAGAAAACAGGAAGTTGTTATCCCCCTGTACAGGCAGTTGGTGAGACCCCTTCTGGAGTACTGCATCCAGTTCAGGAGACCCCATCTCCACAAGGACATAGACAGGATGGAGGCAGTTCAGAAGAGGACAACTAAAATGGTGCAGGGTCTGCAAGAGAAGTCATACGAGGAGAGACTAAAGGAGCTTAATATGTATGCCCTTGAGGAAAGGAGGGAGGGAGAAGGGGGACATGATAGAAACATTTAAGTACCTCAGTGGAGTCAACAAAATCCAAGAGGGTAGCATCTTTCAGAAAAAGAGATGTGCAAGAACAGGGGACACAATTTGAAGATAGAGGGGGGACGGCTCAGGGGCAATGTGAGGAAGTATTTTTTCACAGAGAGGGTGGTGGACGCATGGAACAGCATTCCTGAGGAGGTTGTGGGGTCTAAAATTGTGGGAGAATTCAACAATGCATGGGACAGACATAAGGCGATTTTTGCAGGGGGTAGGAAGAAATAGGCTGTTGGTTAAATAGGATCTGCAGCTTATCATCTAGGTAGGGAAATGGGCAGACTAGGTGGGCCAAGCGGTCCTTGTCTGCCATCAAAGTTTGTGTTTCTGTGTTTCTATGTAACATGTTCACTTTGCGTAGATGCAAGAGCGGACATAAAAATGATGTAATAGGCATTCCCCTGCCTGAGCAAATGTCTCGTATCAGGGAAAACAAAAGAGGAAGCAATGTGCTCCATATCCATGGTAAAGATCCCCCTGGAAAGTCCAAGGGTTCATCCTGAACTTGCACAGGTTCCAGTTAGATCCCAGTGACGTGCTGGAGTGCATAGAAGCTGAGTTGGATACAGCACCTTTCTGCCACAAAACAGAGCAGAAAACCTGATTCAGCAAATTAAGTCTGCACAGGAATTCCTACAGTTCCTAGGCCACATGGCCTTAGCAACAGCTGTGCTGCCATGAGCTCCCCTACAAATGAGAGATGTGCAGTACCACATAAGGAGGAACTGGCACCAGAATACAGTACTCTAAGACCCAGGGTGGAACACGTCAGATAGCTAGGTTGCCAGTGGCCACTAAAAGTGTTGGCTGATGAAGCAATTCCAGGGCCCTCATGTCAACCAAAAAAAAGGGGAAAAGGGTTCCTTCCTCCCTCCCTCCCTCCCTGCTGGCGGTATATCCCTTCATGGGGTACAGTCCGATTTCTTGTTAACTCAATCTGTGCCTCTGGGCTGTATCCAGTCTAACTCTACTTGGCAGTTGCACTGCCTGTAGGAGGTGCTATGCACTGGACTGGAGCAAGTACACTAGCTGTTACACAGGGTACATCCTTGCGGTTGCAGGAGAAGCATGTCATTTTTTCTCATATCTCTTCTGTCTATGGCAGACTGTCTTTGGCTGGTATGCCCATTTTCTTCCCTTATTTATACCATCTGGGCTGTTAGCCCACTACCCTTAGGGATGCCTGGGGAGATGAGCACATTTCGGCTTCTTTGGACTGTATAGTGCTACAACTACACATGCAGCTGGATTCCACTTTTCTACTTTAGTAATGGTGAAAAGGGACATATAGTGACTGTCTATGTATTCAGAACTCTTTCTGGTAGCATAGAGTTATTTGTTCCCATGGGTCCATGTGTTTCATTCCTAGTCTAGCACATTATGTCATCTCAATTACAGGGGGTCCCAATTCTGGACACCCCCCCATCCTCTACCAAAGCTACATGCTTCGGGGCTGCTGCCTTTAAGACCACTACCCACCATCTGTCTGGCTAGTGGTATGAGGCTCTGACTCTATACCCAACTACCCTTTTGTGCCACCTAGTGTACCCTGTTTCTGTATCTAACGTTTGGTAGTCGTGTTTTATATTTTTGTTTATTTATATTCCCATGGCCTTCCCCTATCCCTTTGGGCTAGGAAGCCTCTTAGCCCTCTCTTTCTTTCCCCGCTGTTTTTCTCTCCTGGCGAACAGAACTGCAGTAACTGAGGGAGCTGGCAACAGTTATTGATTACTGCGTGACACCACACGGGGGTGCGCAGGTGCCGTGCTAAGGTTGTTTGAGCATTACTATTGCAGTTTCTCTATAACTGTAATGTTTGGTTTGTTTTTAACATTTCTATATACTTTTTTGCATTTAAATGTCTGCTTCAATTTGATTAATGCTTTTCAAAAATGTTTAAATTTACATAATTTTTGGTCGCATCTTAGCTTGATTCACTAGCCAC
Organism: Neoceratodus forsteri; assembly: GCA_016271365.2. Taxonomy (NCBI): domain Eukaryota; kingdom Metazoa; phylum Chordata; order Ceratodontiformes; family Ceratodontidae; genus Neoceratodus; species Neoceratodus forsteri. Next base: position 237,900,092 of record CM057458.1, read on the forward strand.
CACTCCACTTTGGGTACAGAAACAAATCTGTCATCTGTCAGAGTGGAATTGGATGCTATGACCAGAAAGGTTTATACCTTAGCTCCCTGCTCATCAGGCAGGACACTTATTCAGTACCTATAGCACAGCACCAGAAAGCACTGTGGAACAAACTTTGGCACTAAGCAAGATCAGTGCTAGATGCCACTAAAAAACATTTCCACACTGCTGTGGACACTAATGACACTGCTGCCAGAGTCTTAGCTCATGCATTGTTCCTTAACATCCTTTCCCAGGATACTCAAATGAAAAGCCATGGATTTCTGCTCTGAGGGAAATTCACTTTTTGGTGACAAAACAGAGGCACGCATGAAACAAATCAGATGAACACAAAACCACTTGCAAGAGTAACAATGAGATGGAAAAGGCCTCTCCCTCTATAGGCCTTAGGGCCGCAGAGGCAGGGAATACAGATCAAGAGCCTATACCACATATGATCCTTAATGTGTTTAACGTTTTGGTAGCCTTTTATTTATTTGTTTGTTTATTTTCAAAAATTTCACCAGGAAAGACATACTGAGCTAAAAAAATAGTTCATTCCCAGATGCGACCTGGGGAGGGGGGATTAGTTATATGGCTGCAATATAGAACAATTGATTATACAATAAAACAAAACATCATGCAGAAATATAAATTGAAGGGGAGGGAGAGGGCAGAGTACAAGGAACAGTGGTGAGTGTGAGGTGGACAGTCCAAGGCAAAATGGCAGTAGTGAAAGAGGGGGTTCAGTCTGGCAAGGGTGGACTTTGGGGCAGCACCGTGGACAATGTCACCATAATCAGTACTGGGGAGGATCATTTTAGTAATGATATCTTGGTGGGCAGGAAGCAGGATGCAGCTTTTGTATTTATGCAGAGCGCCAAGCTTGGGGTGTAGTTTTTTGTGAATAGCGTATACATTCTGTAACTAGATTCACTAGCCACTGCTCCACTCTGGCTGTAGAAACAAATTTGGGAACCAACAGAGTGCAGCTTGGTTGCAGAGGTTTCCAAACTACTATTCTAAATTCTATTAATTAGAACAGCATTCTGTCTCTGAGGCATCTGTCTCTTAGGAGATACTTAAAGTGCAGCCATAGTGAGGGATTCCTGACAAGAAACAATATTACTTGGGTGTAATTATTTTTTCTGGCCAAGGCAGATATGGCACCTGTTGTTACACTGACTAGTGATTCAACAGACACAGACTTTACACCTTGGATGAATCTCCTAACTCAGTTCTAGGGTCAGCAAGTACATTCTAACCTCGGAACCCTGCATCTCCAAGAATGTCTCCTGAGGAGATGGAAGTGGGCTGTTTCAGGTGTCCCTATGCTGCCAAAAATCCTTCCATCAGCAAAAGCTCAAGGTATAAAGTGAAAGTCTGTCAGTTTGGTATTATGTGTACTCCAAAGATCCTTTTCACTGCCCTCCAGAGAGATTTCTCAACTATGTCTTGAACCTTTCAGAGTTTGGCCATTAGTACTTTTTAGCAAGAATCCACCTGTAAGCCATATTGGCTTATTACGAAGTAGGAACTTCCTTTAGCTCAACCCCCTCTGTTCTGACTTATTTGTGGGGGGTATCTTGCATATGAGACCCCCTCACAAAGAAACCTGTTACCAGTTGGATCTCAGTCTGGTGCTGGACATGTTAACTTGTACACTCTTTAAACCGGTGGCTATTTATGATGTGAAGTATCTGACATGGAACATGATGTTTCTAGTTGCAGAGTTTCTGAACTACAGGATGTAGTGATGGATCTGCTATACTTGCACAAGAATAGGGTGATACACATACGTAGTCTAAATTTTGTGCCAGAGATGGTATCTGAGTTCTACCTCAGTCAATTATTTGCTTCCAACCTTCTTCCCCAAAATGCATAACAAGGGTGAAGTGGTAGAGCTTTCTTTCAGTGTTAGAATCCTAAATTTATTTCTTGATAAAACAAAGGACTACAGATATGCCTCTCAACTCTTTGTGTCTTTGATCTATATCAGACAGGACTTCTTTTTTCTAGACGGTGATTGTCCAGTTGGATTGTAAACTACATTCACCACTGCTACACATTAGCAGGATGGCAACTGGAGGGCTTCATCAGAGACCATCCCACCTGAGGAATGGCTACCTCTGTGTCTTTGTTCCACTTGGTCCCTAATTCAGAGATATATATGACAGCTACTTGGGGTAGTGTTCACAAGGCATACGGACAAATAGTCACTGTGCAATTCACCGCAGACAGTATGTTGCGGTCCATTCGGCGAAATTGCATTCGTCGCATGCCAAATTGGTCATGGTCAGAATGTAGCAACTGCAGTGATTTAACGGCAGCTATTTATTATTTATTTATTGAATTTTGTTGACCGGGTAGGCCCACTGGGCCCCGGAGGTCCCTTTTTCAGGGGCGACCCGGGGGTAAACACTACAGTACAGGTACATAGAAACAGTAAAAGCAGGTAAGAGCTGTAAAATTAGCATACATTTCACCCAGCTACTCACAATACATATGCACAGACAGAATCATTCCAGTCTGCCAGCTGACAAATAATGAAGGAATATTGAGTAGGGGGCATAATCCCCAAAGAGAACACACTCCAGTCTAAAGAAGTTTAAATATGTTACAATTATTACTCCATGTTATACAGAATACACAAAAAGGCCGGTGGAATCTAATGAAAACTCACATGGTATATCTGTCTGTCCAAGATCAGTTGGCAGCTTCTTGAAAGAGATTGGATGGTTCAGGCACCAGGTCTAATCTGCTGCACATGATGTTGCTGCATAATTTGAATGAATTGTGTGTAAATGAATATATTTTTTTAAGTTTTCCTGCAGATGTAACTTGCTGTTCAAGTTTAGATTATTTTCTGTGGAAAATCAGTTTTAAGGTTTTTCTCCTCCTCCCACCTGTACACCCAAGCCCCCACCTCCTTTTGCACACATATTTTAGTTTGATCCATCACTGCAGCATCACTCTTCCACTGTCTCCATATCTACAGTATATGGACCCAGCAGAAAAAATTAACATTAGATTAGGCTTTTGAAAAGAAACACACAATTTGGACTCTTACCGAGCGAGGTGCTGGCAGAATTCCATATAACAGTCCTAACATTCTGTGTTCCACTAGCAACACTTTATCACAAGACCAGACTGAAAGGTGACTACTTTTTCTCACAGTGCCCTTGTACAATTTTGGTTTAAGACAGCACTTTTTATCAAGGACTTAGATTCTGGTACATATGCAGCGACCATTAGTCCTTTGTATTTACAGTGGTGCAACATTTTGACCAGCGACAATAGTGGTAAACGGCATTTGTAGTGACTACAGTTTGCCCCCATGACGCATCGTCTGCAACATTTTGTTCAGGAACAAGTCTGTACATGCTTCACACCTTCATGAAGCAATACACACTGGATAGCCACTCCAGAAAACATGCCAGCTCATATTGGCTAAATTGCTACATCGGCTCTCCTCGTGAGTCATAGGTCTCCAGTCCCCCTAGTGTGCACTAGATAACCAAAGAGTGGGACTCGGTGGAGATGGCCAATTCTTGAAAGATAGAAAAGTTAATTACCATAACTCTAGATCTTCAAAAGTATCTTCTCCAAGAAATACCTTTCACCCACTCTCCATCCCCCCGACTCACTCGATCAAGTCAAAAAGAATATTTGATCAGCGAAAAGCCGTTACAAAATATACAACCATACAACAGTTCAATACAAATCTCATTAACATATACAAGTCTCAATAATTGGTTTGACATTTATCATTTCTTTGTAATAAATATTGTAACATTTTTCCTATTCCTGATAAGAAATTTCTCATTACTAAAATTATATCCAGGCTCATCAGTTTTCTTTCTCTTCCTTAAAATATTTACAAATGTATTGCTGATAAATATCCTGCAAGTTTGTTTAGTATCTCAACATCAACAGCAGCAAAGAGATAACTTAGCATAAGATTAGGGGGAAGGCCAAGACTTGCCAGGATTTCTCCAAGCCATTTTTTTCTAGCTTTTACATGGCTAGGGCACAGTCAAATAATGTTTTAAATCATCATCTACTCCCTTCCCACAACCACAAAGGGGATCCATTACCTCTTCCCTCTTTTGTCTAAAACGTATGTATTTAGTTGCATAAAACTCTAGTCAAAACCTTGTGATTAATCAGCTGCTTTGAGGGTTTGAAATGTTAAGCAAATATGGTTCTAATTGATGTACTACTTTAATTTCTTTATACCATCTGTAAAATTTTAGATTCTAACCCCAGTAATGCTCAGGATATTCATAACTTTTTGCAGTAAGCCTGGAGGGTTGGACTGCCCAGAGAGATGAAACACATGCAAATGAGTAGAATTCTTTGCACGTGAGCATCTTTCAAATACTGCCTCTACCAACTGTGGTGTTCTAACCTCTTCAGATTTTTCTCTCCGCCTGAGAGTCTGGTAGCTCGGAGTGGTCATCTGACTCCTTTGCATGAAAGAAGATTCAAAACCTTAAAAAAAGTAAGTATTTTCTATTTATTTTATTGCCTCTACTAATTGTTAGTGTAAATCTTGTTTATTGCTTAAATTACATATTTTTTCCAGTTCCTCATGGTTCAGCATAACCGTGGGGGAACCGGGTTAGTTGTTTTAAGTTATCAGGGTTCTCTGATTAAAGAGCCTTGTTTTGGTCTATTATTAGTTTAGTTTTTGAGTCTATTGTACTGCTTTTGTAACCGCTTTTTATCGGTTACAGAACCGCTGATCCTTTTCACCTGTCATCTCCGGGGTTCGGTTCCTCTGGTTCCCATCGGTTCCAGAACCGACCGCCAAAAAAAAAAAAGTATAACTGCTAAATTACCGCACTTTATTCTTTACTTAGTGGTTAGTGTTTTTTCTTGTTTTTAGACATTACCATGTCAGAGAAACCCAAAAAGAGAACTGGAGAACCCGGTTTCAAGAATTGTTTAAGCAGACAAGCACACCTTATGTGTGGCTTGTCTGGGATTTGAACATCTGGATCAGGATTATGAAGTCTGTAAAACGTTCCCGGAAAAAAATGTGGAAAAATGCCTTGAAAGGCTGAACAAAAAATTTCCTAGGGGTCCCTTCAGCTCTGACCAGCTGACACCCCAATCTGCTGTGGCTGAACCCACAAGTTTGCTTACCCTTGCCCCTGATATGGGTGGAAAAGGGGGAAAAAACAGGGAAAGAACCATCTGACTCCCCGGTTCCCTCAAAGAAACTAAAAAAAAAAAACAAGCATGCAGAATCCTCCCCTGCTAAACCAGGGACATCTGTGCAGGTGCCTGCTATGCCCTTGGCTCAAGAAATAGCCCAGGCTTTTAAAGTTATCCAGGCACTGCAAAACATTGTTTCCCAGAAGCCTGCCCCTATGCAGAGTCCCCAGGCCAGCAGTGGTGGGTTGCCCTCTTTACAGGAGGAGCAATATTATGAAGAGGAAGATGATCCTTTTCAGGATGATGAACCAGTTCCTCCAGAGGTATCTCCTGAGCAGGATTTTGGTTCTTCTCCCAGGGTGTCAGAGGATTACTCCTCACATTTTTGCATTTGTAAGGAGAATGGCAGATAGAAACATAGAATTTGACGGCAGATAAGGACCGCTTGGCCCACCCAGTCTGCTCATTTCCCTACCTGATGGATAAGTTGCAGATACTAGTTAACCAGCAGCCTACTTCTTCCTACCCCCACTCCCTAGAATTGCCTTATGACTGTCCCATGCATGCTTGAATTCCACCACTGTTTTTGACTCCACAACCTCCTCTGGAAGGCCGTTCCATCCATCCACAACCCTCTCTGTGAAAAAATACTTCCTTAAATTACCTCTGAGCTGCCCCCCTTCTATCTTCAAATTGTGCCCCCTTGTTCTTGCACACCTCTTTTTTTGAAAGATGCTACCCTCTTGGACTTTGTTGATTTCCTTGAGGTACTTGAAAGTTTCTATCATGTCCCCCCTCTCCCTCCTTTCCTCGAGGCTATACATATTAAGCTCCTTGAGTCTTTCTTCATATGTCTTCTGGTGCAGACCCTGCACCATTTTAGTTGCCCTCCTCTGGACAGCTTCCATCCTGTCTATGTCTTTGCGGAGATTGGGTCTCCAGAACTGCACGGAGTACTCCAGATGTGGTCTCACCAGCTGTCTGTACAAAGGGATAACAACTTCTTGTTTTCTACTGGTGATGCCTCTCCCTATGCATCCCAGTATTCCCCAGCCCTCCTTGCTGCCCTCTCACATTGCTTGCCCACCTTTAGGTCATCTGATATGACTACCCCCAGGTCCCTTTCCATTTTGTTGTTGTTAGTATCTCACCCCCATTGTGTACTCTTCCCTGGTTTTGTTTCCCAGGTGCATTACCTTACACTTCTTAGCATTGAATCTAAGCTGCCATACATTTGACCATTTCTCTAACCTTGCCAAGTCCCTTCTCATCCTTTCCACCCCACCTTGTGCATCAACTCTGTTGCAGATACGTATCTGTCACATCTGCAAAGAGACATACTTTTCCTTCCAGTCCCTCTGCAGTGTTGCTTATAAAGACATTGAAGAGGACCGGTCCTAATACTGAACCCTCACGGTAGCCCACTACTAGCCCCCTTTTTCAGAGTGGACTCCATTTACTATTACTCTCTGTGTCCTATTCTCCAGCCAATTCTTTACCCAGGCTGTCATCTTGGGACCCACTCCCAGGCTAGCTAACTTGTATATTAATCTTTTGTGTGGGACTGTGTCAAATGCCTTGCTAAAGTCTATGTAGGCCATGTCCACAGCCCTCCCTGATCAACTACTTTGGTCACCCAGTCAAAGAAATCTATCAGATTTGTCTGGCATGACCTGCCTGTGTGAATCCATGCTGCCTTGGGTCCTGTGCCCTCTGGCCTCTAGATACTCAACAATTCTTTCCTTCAGAGTGATTCCATCTTTTCCCTACCACTGAGGTTAAACTAACAGGTCTGTAGTTTCCTGCTTCTGCCTTGCTCGCTTTTGTGAGGGAATCATCTGCCCTCCTCCAGTCCTCAGGTACCACCCATTCTCCCATGATTTGTTAAAGAGGGTAGTCAGTGGTGTCACTAGTTCTACCTTAGTTCTTTTTAGAATTCTGGGATGAATCCCATCAGGCCCCATTGCTTTGTCCACTTTCAGTTTTAAGAGCTCTTTCAGAACCCTTTCTTCTGTAAATGGGCTGGTATCAACTTCTGTATCCAGAGTGTTTCTACTGTTTGTTTTAGGTACCTCCCCTCTTCCTTTGTAAATACTGAGCAAAATATTTGTTTAGTATCTCTGCCTTTTCACAGTCACCCTCTGCCCACCCTCCTCCCCTTTATTAAGCCTCGCTATCCCTCTCTTGGTCTTCCTTGCTCTGGATATTGCTACCATAGAGCAGATTGAGGATGAGGAGGAAACTGAATATTTAAAGATGATGGGTTTGACACCCACAAAAGCCCTCCTCTTGCCAGTTTACAAATTTTTCACAAAAGAAACCCTAAAACTTCTACAGACTCCTAATTTGGTTCCTCCTATTGATAGGAGAATAGACAAAAAGTATCAGTTGGACAGAACAGGAGCTGATTTCCTTTTCTCCCATCCTGACCATCAAGGGGTTATACAGCAGGCAGCCTGCGACAAAGCCAGAGTCCCCCCGTCCTCCCACCCTCTGGACAAGGACTCCAGAAAAATGGATTGCATGGCCAAAAAAGGCTACTTATCAGCCTCTTTGGCCATGCGACAGACTACTTTTCAAGCTTATGCTGCCCAGTGTCAAAAATCCCTGTGGCAGTTGGTACTGGACATGTCCATGAAAGTCCCCTTAACCCTGGCCGAAGACCTGGCTAAAACTGCCAGGTTTGGGCTGGAGGCAGCTAAGTACCAGTTCCAGATGGCTGCTGATTCTAATGACACTGCAGCCAGATGGACGGCTAACACTGTGGCACAGAGAAGGTTTGCTTGGCTCAGGGCCACTAACCTTACTCAGGATACTCAATCCAAGGCCCTGGATTTTCCTTTAGAGGGAAACTCTCTATTTGGGAAATCCACGGTGGCACACATGAAAAAAGTGGATGAGTATAAGGCAACCTATAGAAGCAACTCTGCTAAGGAGTGTGCTTCTCCATCCACTAGGCCCTATGGAGGGGGGGGCAGAGGAAGGTCTTTTATGACCAGACCCCTTTTCCAGCCAGTAGCCATGCCCCAGTACCAGCAGTATCCACAACAGGGATACTCTAGGGGTAGAAGGGGATCTAGGAGGGGCTCTCAAAGCTAACCTCAGCCTCAACCAAAACAAACCCCCTGAGGCTCAGGCCGCCTTCTCCCTCCCTGTCAGAGGCAGACTCTCCCACTTCCTCCAGGCTTGGCTAAGCATCACCACAGACATGTGGGTCCTGGAGGTAATGGGTCTGGGTCTGTCTCTGAATTTCAAATCTTTTCCTCCACAAAAGACCAGGGTTTACTGCTTACCTCCTCTAACAGAGAGAACACTACTAGAAGCAGAGGTTCAGAAATTGTTGCATCTCAGAGCAGTGGAATTAGTCCCTACCACCCTGAGAGGAAAGGGTTTTTACTCCAGATACTTCCTAACAACATAGAAAAGTGGGTAGTGGTGGCCAATATTGGATCTCAGAGCTTTGAACAAGCATCTGAAAAAAACAAAGTTCAAAATGGCAACTTTGGCTTGAATATTGCCACCAATCCAAAAAGGGGACAGGCTGGCACCACTGGACTTGAAAGACGCCTAGTTCCATATCCCTATAAAGGAATCTTACAGAAAATATCTCAGATTCAGACTCCCTTCAGGTCACTGTCAGTTTTCAACTCTTCCTTTCGGTCTCTCCTCAGCACCAAGAGTATTTACGAAGTGCCTAGTTGCTGTAGTGGCATATCTAAGAAGACAGGGAGTGACTGTCTTTCCTTACCTGGACGATTGGCTGGTGGTGGGAAACTCATGAGACCAAGTAAGAAACTCCTTAAGAATCACCCAGGTCCTCTTAGAGTCTCTGGGTTTCATAATAGACTAGACAAAATCAGTTCTAACCCCTGCTCAAACTTTACAGTTTATAGGGGCAGAAATCAACACACTTCAGGGCAGAGCCTTTTTACCCTTAGACAGGGTGCAAAGTCTTCAGTCATTAGCAGACTCCTTCATCCTGAACAGGTAAAAAACCGCATGGCAGTTTCTGCAGCTATTAGACCATGTGGCTGCATCCACAGGCACAGTGCAAGGATCCAGATTCCATATGAGAGACATCCAGTTTCACCTCAGGGCTCACTGGAGACAGAAAAAGGACCCTTTTTCAAAGCTTATATCAGTGACAAGACCACTATTAAGGGCCCTCTTGTGGTGGAAACAGGAATCCAAATTAAGGCAGGGAGTGCCTTTCCAGAGAGAAAACCCCTCACTGGTGCTCACAACAGCCCTATTGGGCTGGGACACCCACTCAGGAAAGCACACGACTCAGGGAATCTGGTCAGCAGCAGAGTCCCTTCAGCACATAAATTTACTGGAGCTAAGAGCAGTCTTCCTAGGCCTAAAGACTTTTTCTTCATTGGTAATGGGCAGGGTGGTTCAGATCAGAACAGACAATACCACCACAATGTATTACATAAACAATCAGAGAGGCACCAGGTCAGGCCTCCTCTGCACAGAGGCCATGAAGATTTGGACACTGGCGTATTCTCTGAAGGTCTCTTCACAGGCAATTCACTTGCCAGGAAAGGACAATACTTTGGCAGATGTACTAAGCTGCATCAACCAGACCCATCACGAATGGACTCTGAACAAGCAGGAGGTGCAAGTTATCTTCAGAAGGTAAGGCACTCCAGAGATAGACTTGTTTGCATCCCACCAGAACCACCAACTACATCAATATTGCTGCAGACCACCATCACAGGGCACAGTTCCTTTGGATGCCCTGGTTCTGGACTGGACAGGCAGGCACCTGTATGCTTTTCCCCCCTTCCTCACAGTTTTCAGGGTGTTACTGAAGCTAAAGTCCCTCTCAGCATCTCTGATCTTGATAGCTCTGGATTGGCCCAGGCAGCCATGGTACTGTCTTCTGCTCTCCATGTCTGTCAGCAAACCGATACAGTTGCCCCTCAGACACAATCTCCTGACTTCGAATCAGGGACCATTGTTGTATCCGAATGTCAAGTCCCTTCATCTCAAAGCATGGCTCTTGAGGAATTAGAGTGTACAGATTTAAATCTTTTAGAAGCTGTCCTAAATATTTTAAAGGGTTATAGAAAACCCTCCACACGGAAAACTTATTCTTCCAAGTGGAAGAGGTTTTCTCTCTTGTGTTCCAGCGTGAACCTTATGCCACAAAAAGCCAGAGTTTCAGTTGTCCTGGACTATTTCACTCATTTGCACTCACAAGGTTTGCAACCCAGTTCCCTTAAGGTTCATTTAGCAGCAGTATCTGCCTACCTTTCTGTGGGGACCAAGGTGTCAGTAGCATCTGATAAACTTTTAAAAAGATTTTTTAAAGGACTGATGCATTTACACCCACCTCACAGGGCACCAGTGCCTGCTTGGGATTTAAATGTGTGTATAGCCAAGAGCCCATGGCTATTGCCCACTTACAATTCCTTACTTGGAAAACAATCTTCCTAGTGGCTATTACTTCTGCAAGGAGAATTAGTGAGCTCCAAGATCTCTGCATTGACCAAGACTATATCTCATTTCACAGAGATAAGGTAGTCCTCAGAACTAACAGACAGTTTCTCCCTAAAGTGGTTTCAGACTTTCATCTGAATCAATCAATCACTCTACCTGTCTTTCACAGACCATACCAGTTCTGGTGAAAGAAGATGACACAGTCTGGATGTGAAAAGGGCCATCAGCTATTACATGACAGCCACTAAAGACCATAGGAAAAATAGAAAACAACTTTTCCTTACATATGGGGATGTAGGAATGGGTAAACCAGCCTCAAAAAGATCCATTGATTGGTGGATAGTCCAGTTTATTCAGTTCTGCTACACTAAGGCAGGTAAAGAGCCCCCAATCAGATTGAGGGTGCATTCTACAATAGGAACTGCTGCTACCCTTGCAGCTGCCAGGGAGGTTCCCTTGGTAGACATTTACAAAGCAGCTACCTGGAAAACAGTACACACCTTTACAAAACACTATAACCTGGATATTTTATCCGAGGGTGATGCTAGGTTTGGCACAGCAGTCCTGCAGATCCTGTTTCCAAAATAAAGTCATGTGCCCACCTCCAGTGGTACTGCTTCGTTGTCTGCATAAAATTATGAGTATCCTGAGCATTACTGGGGTTAGAAGAAAAAATTACTTACCCTAGTAATCTTATTTCTTCCCAGTGATGCTCAGGTATTCATAACTACCTCCATTCCTCCCCTTCCAGAACTTCAGCCTCTGCACTCCACGTGCTAGTGCCACCAAGCCATATTGATTTTGTTGCATTTCTCTGTTTTAATCGTTTTATTTGATGTGGTTTTTGTCAAGAGTTATCCTCCCTTTAGAGTTTTTTTCTAAATTCTATGCTTTAATTAATTAGTTTAGGAGGCAGTATAGTGCAGTGGTCTAAGGCTCTGAGCTGCAAATCTGGTGACATCCAGCAGACCAGACCTGGGTTTGAATCCCACAGCTTCCACTTGCATACTGTGTGACCCTGAGCAAGTCACTTAACCTCCTTGTGCTCCCAGGTCACTCCTGTAAAAAGCTTTCAGCTTAGTGTGCTATACCTGGTTAAACAACTAAATAAAAAAAATTAAAAATTAGGGGACACCCATCTTTTTATAGAATATTACTTACATTAGTTCCTAATGCCTGACTTCCATGCTTCTCACAAATCTAAAGAGGTTAGAACACCACAGTTGGTAGAGGCAGTATTTGAAAGATGCTCACGTGCAAAGAATTCTACTCATTTGCATGTGTTCCATCTCTCCAGGCAGCCCAACCCTCCAGGCTTACTACATAAAGTTATGAATACCTGAGCTTCACTGGGAAGAAATAAGATTACTATGGTAAGTATTTATTTCTTTTGGATTCTTCTTAGATCTTTCGCAATTGCTAGATCCCTAACCCTCAATTTTACTATTCAAGAAATTTCTTTTTTTTGGTCTTATGCAAATTTCATAGAGAAGGTGACATAGTCCCACTGGGAAAAGTTAATTTTGAATCAGTTTAATATTTGGTGAAATAAAGCCCAAATTTGCATAAGTAATTTCTTTTTCCAGACACCATCTAAGCATCCTGGTCTCTGGGAGATGAAAAAGTCCCAGCCTAAACAATATTTGTTTTTCTATTACCATAGATTCCAGAGAAAATTGTTCAAGTTCCATCCTGGGAACTTCTGCAGGAACTGATTGTGGTACCATTAGAATATAATAATATAATTTGTTAAGAATGCACTCACAATCTTTTAAATGTGAATCACCCCATACTTCTGAAGCATGCAAAATACTAGTCTTCAATTTAGCATTAAGAACCCTAAGAATTCCTTTAACTGTACCTTTGCACAGTTTGAAAGTAAAAGCCTTAAAGCGTTAGATGCCACTTTCATTTTAGATTGTGTAAGCAAAATGTGGCTCTTCCATGATTTATTTTGCACAAAACATAATCCTAAATAATCATAATATTTATTGGTTACAATGCTTTCATGATTTACAACTGCTTTAGGCATTCGTTTTGATTTACCAGATATTACTACCTTAGTTTTTTCTTTGTTTATATTCAAGTCATCAGCTTTGCACATTTCTGAAAAGCTATCCAGCTTCCTTTGAAGTCCCAGAAAAGATGTAGAAATCAAAACCAAATCATCCACATATGCCAAGAGCGAAACTCTAATATTTCAAATTTTTGCTGAATGATATTCAGAATGATCAAGATTCTTCAAAATAGGATTAATGTATAAATCGAACAAAGTTGGGGCCAGTATGCATCCCTGATGAACCCCTAGGTTTGTATTAATTTTTCCTGTTGTCAGTCCCTGTTAGTGATATTGTATTTGGGTCCAGGTGCCCTTATGGAGTCTAATAAAAATATTCAGAAGGGCATCATCAAGACCCAAGTTCTGCAATTTTTCCCATAGAAATGACCTACTTATACTACCAAATGTTGCTTATAGATCCATGAATCAACAAAATAACTTACTTTTTTTAACTGTAACATATTTCCATATCAAGTGTTTTAAAACATAACAATGCCGAACCATAGATATCCCAGCTCTAAAACCGTGCTGATAACCTTGAGAGGGAAGAGAGTGATGAAAAGCCATTGATCACATAGGGTCAGTGGCCACATACAATGTATAGGCGAGTGCTGTATTGAATGTTATTTTGCCTTAATGTGTCCTTATCCTTTGTACATAGATGATTATTTATCCTTTTATGTACTCATTTTGTTTTTACTTATTACTGTATATATTCTTCGTTGTACTCAATCCTTTCTTGTTGTAATTGTCCAGGTCCTTCTTGCAAATGAGTTTTCCTCAATGGTGTTCCGCCTGGTAAAATAAAGATTGATTGATTGAGTGGCCACAGACAATGTATAGGGCCTACGGACAGACTGGATGGGCCTAGCAGTCCTGCCAACAATTTCTATGTTTCTATTCACTTAGTATTGAATTATCACTGATGCAGAATTGGAGTTGATATAATATAATTTTGCAAAATACTTTCTGTGAAACATCAATCAGACTTATAGGTTGATACATTCTGCGGTCCATTGGGTCTCCTTTCTTTAGTATTGGGATGACAGTGCTCCCCTTCCAACTATCTGGAATATTCTGTTCCTGTATAAAGGAGTTGAATAAAATGGCAAAGATTGGTATCCACCAATTCAGAAAGGTTTTATATATGTCACCCAAAATAAAGTCAGGTACAGGAGCTTTATTCTAAGTTATTGTGACTAATGCTTGAAATATTTCAGTTTCCCTATAACCATTGGGGCTGGGTATAATATATCCCCTTCGATCATTTTATTTGTTATTAAATTATTTATCCAAAATTCCTCTTCTTCTGAGAAATATAATTTCCAAAAATGAGCCTTCCAGACTTCTGGCATGACAAAAGCTTCTATTTTAGTTGAGTATTGACTGTTTCCTCCACTAAAAAATTTTCAAAATGTTTTGTGATCTTTTGCAATACAGTAGCAGCTTTTCTCAACTTTTACCATTGTTATATTTATTCTTCTCTTGTTCTAACAACAGCTTATGTCTTCCCTGCTCTGTTTAAGTCTCTGATATTCTTTATTGCTCTAGCCATCTGATTTAATTTTTGTTTAGCTTTTTTGCAGGTGTTGTTGAACCACGTTTTCTGACCCCAAATCTGTCTTTTATTTATTTGTCTTGCAAAGAGGCCCTATATAATGATTTATTTTTTGTCATTCTTGTATTATATTGGTAAAGTTGACAGTTTCTAACCGATACCGTTGCTGTTTTTCCAGGCTACTTTCCGTGAATAAATCCTGGAATATACTTATGGTATCTCCCTGCCACATAATCCTTTTAAGATTCAGGATTTCAATGTCACCCTCCTGGGTAAAAATCTATACTTGTTCACCGTTAGAATTTTGTATATGTATCATAGTTAGTATTGGATAATGAGAAGAATCTGGTCTGTCCAAGACCATTACATTTTGCATTATACTGAGTGCTTCCATTGACCCAAACCAGCTCAACTGTGGAAGAACCCATAGGTCCTACAGTATGTGTTAACTTCCTTCCTTATCTCCAGTTGATCTTCCATTCATTAACATGAAGTTATTTTCTGAGAGGAAGGTTATTATATCCTTCCCTCTTTTATTAGATTTTTTATCTTTAAGTTTCCTAAAATGCCTTATTTTATGGCTAATTATTGGGAGACCCTGCAAGAGATCTTTATACAGATCCCTTGCACATTTTCCATCTGGTACTCAGGCATTAAAGTCTCCTACTATCAAAATTGGGCTGACCTCTTGTTCCTCTAGTACATTTTCCAAAGTTTCTTTGGTGTTTATCCACACATCCACTGATTTGAATATTTTTTGGAGGTATATATACATTGATTATTAATAATTTGATTTTGTCATTTTCTATCTTTGATGGGAGTACATAATTACTAAGGCATTTCATTTTAATTATTCTAAAGTTCAAGGAGGTCTTCATGCAAGTAATAAGTCCAGCTTTCAAAAGGCTCTGCTTTTTTTTCTTTTACTGCAGGAACCCCATACGCAGTCAATCAAGCATGTTTCAAAGTGATTGCTCCAAGTCTCTTGTAAACACAGCTCATCAAAAGTCCAAAGAAAATACTTGATTTCCTTGTCAGCCAGTTTATATTTTATACCCTTTATGTTCCAAGATAATATTTTTAGGTCCGTGACATTCTCCCTATCTTTAAGTTCCTGTCATTTTGTATTTGATTCCTAAGTCTGTACAACTGGACATTTTTCTTTCTTTTGGCCATTGTTCATGTTCATGGTTTGTTCCTTAGATATTTTAGATATTAAAGCATTATTTATGCCTTCATGTTATGTTTTTCAGTATTTCCCTTTCCTGTTCTATTTATAGGTGCTGTAAAGATGTTTGGAGTTGTCATGACTACCAAATTGATACAATAATGTTGCTTTTTCAAGAATTGTATCCATCACACAAGCGTTTTTGAATATTATATAATTTCTTTCCCAATTTTCCCTTTAGACCTTTCTCCTAGTGTATTCTATCCAAAAATCGAGATAACTTTACTCTCCCTTTCTGAATATTGTTTTTTTTTTATATTGTGCTATAATCTGAATAAGACTCTTTCTTTCTCTTTTCCTTTTATTCTGCTGTGCTTTATACTTTGAGTTTTCCTCTGATGTTCTATCTGGAATAATCGGTACCTTCTGTGGTTGGCTTATATTAAAGCCTTTTGCTCTAAGTACCTCTGCCTGTGCCCAATTCCTCTCCATTGGTATCAAAGACTGAGGGTATATTGAAACACAATCTGGAATAGTAGGGTTGGGAAGTCTCATAATATATATTTCCTTCTCCTGGTGATTTATGTTTAATAGTTCCCTAATATGTTTATCCAAGTCTTCTGGTGTCTCTTTTTCCAGTATCTCAACCCCATTAGAAATTCTGGTTCATATTCCTCTCTCTCTCTTTAAAAAGACTGAAGGAGGTATATAGTATTCATGCTTATTCCCCTTAGTATTATTACCAACTGTCCCGCTTAATTCTTCAAAATTTCCTCCTGGAGTTACAACATTTGAAGTCCTGGTCTTCTTCATGGCCCATTCTCTAGTTACAATTTCATTATTTGCTTCAGCTCTTTCAGTATCAAGATTTTTTTCCTATGAAAATGTCATAGTTCAAGTTCTTAATTCCCTTCATATACTGGACCCATATGCCTAGTCATTCCCACTTCCATCAAAGCAGATTGTATCCTTTCCCCTATTTCAATTTATTTTTCCTCTTTGCTTTTCTTAATATCAACTTTGCAATTATTTGAATTTTTCTTTATCTCTTTTTTGGTTTTTATTCTTATTTTTGTTATTCTGATTATTTTTGTTTTTATTTTTCTTTCCTTTTTTCTTTCCTTTCCCTTGGGCCCTGTCCTTAAACAGGACACCATCCGAAAAGGGAAAGTCAGACTGCTCTTTGAGAAAAGGTGGAGGTTAATTCACCTGTATTGCATGACTCATCCCTTGCCACTAACCTCCCTGTGTAACTCTGATCTCCATGCTTGAGTTACGCTCATTACTTTTCCTTTGACTTTCCTATCTGTTACTGCAAGCTTTTATTCCTAAATACATTGACTTTCAGGGAAAAGACCTCTTCTGTGAGGGCTGCAATATTTTCCAGAATTAGTGCATTTGCATAATATGGATTTTTAATCATCTCCAGCATCTGCCCAGACAAAACATCTGGATGTAAAATCTCCTTCATTTGTGAAGTATTCCTTATTATACTGTATTGAATGTATGGTCCAATTTGGATTGATACCCGTTTTTTTTTTTTATCTCAGGTTTTCTGTGCTAAATACCCCTCCTATTTGATGATCTCTAGAATATTGTTCTCCCTGCTCCATTTCTAATGTCTTCAGGTCATCTATAGTATTACTCAGTTCTTTTTTCCCCCAAAATAATGTATTATTTATTTCAAATAACTTACAAACATCATGTAACCCCCCTGTTACCTGGGGTTACTAGAATCCCAGTAAGACCTAGTGGTAGGCAGGGAAGGCAGCTTGTGAAACTCTAGTTAAATGTATTTCACGCTGTCTCACTCTGTTCTCAGTCTCAGCTGAGACTGAGGGATAACATCATCAAAGAACTATCGCAGCTGCATGATCCACATTGGATTCTGCAGAAGGGAGTTAGATTAGAATGTTGGGAGTTTTGAAAAGTCACTGTTCAGTTGGAGTTGGAGATTGTTGTGAGAGGAGCACAGCAGTTCTGTGCACAGGCTCTTGGAGCCTCAGCTCTGAAATAGAGCTACATTTTAGGGAAAGGTGTGTCTGTTTCTGCCTAAAGAGGGACACAGTAAGCTATCTTTAAAGTGGTGGAGACTGCTGATTCAGGTCTCTGTGCCCCATCCCTCAGGGTGTGGGGCAGGAAGGTTTGCCTGCTATTCCAGGGGCAACCCCCTGGCTACTGCTAGAGAAGAAGCTGCCTTATTTTCCCAAGTGTGTGGGGTACAAGAAGATTTCGAGATTCACCTGTGGGGCACCTGCAACCGAAGGGTGAGTTCTGCTCTATCTAAAGGGCCCATGTTTCATCCTGAACTGTGTTAAAGTGGGGATTGAACTGCTGAAGTAGTGGAAAGCCTAGAGTAATAGGCTTAGCCAAAAGCAAAAATATGTTCAAGTCCAGCACAAAGGGAAAGTCAAGACATGTAGAGGAGATGTGACATACGTCTACCCTGTAATCTACATTGCCAAGCTTTCAAAAGAATTGTTTAGTGTGCAGAGAAGTGGCCGGGTATGGATTGTGGAAGCTGGAGGTGGGAGATCCCCCATCTTTAGTAACCAGGTCCACCTCTACGGATTTGCTCTGTGGATTTCTACTTTGCCTCATGCACTTGGCCAGTGATGAGGGAAGTACCCAGATGTGAGATTGGAAGAAAATTTCCCTTTAGGAGTCGAAGGCTCTAAGGTGGTTTGGGGAGCCACCAACAGGAAAACTGGTTCATTCCCATATGCACCACGATTAAGTGGCCGGTGGGGAAGCCGGGCTATGGGAAAAAACCCAAGTAGTGTACAAGTTGGGCTGTGTACCCAAAGCAGCATGCAAGTTTGGGCTGTGTGCCTGGTGGAGTCAGAGCCTGAGGGCTGGAATAGTGAAGAACTGTTCTATGTCTCTAATCTGCATTACCAGAAATGTAGCCCCGTGAGAGTCCGTCTATGCTTTGTTTGTTAAGTTTGGATGTGAATAAAAGCCACACTTTAGAATCCCATTCCTGGTTTTGGACATTACAGTTATTGCTTTCTGTGTTCAGATTTACTTGGGTGCCCCTGTGCAGAGTAGCTAAACCTAGGCCCCCTGTGCCGAGTAACCTAGTCCTCCCTAAACCTAGTCCCCGCCAGGTACTGCTGTCAGCTTCAACAGCATGCCACCTGTTTTGCAAAAAGCCAGGGGTCAGGGTGTTACAATCATTTTTACACTATAAATAAAAATAGATAAAAAAGGGACTCGCAATTAGTTCCTATTTTACAGATCTTCATTAATAAATATTACCTCCTTCTATTAATTTATGCTCCTGATAGTTTCTCAAACACTCATTATTTAGAAAAATTCATAAGTTCAATCCATAGGTCTTATAAAAGAAGTGACATCCCTCCCTTACCACCCCTTATTATTATTCCAGAGGCTGTCTAAAGACCCAAAGAAAAAAACATCTTATTTTTATATCTTTAGAGGAGAAATCAATTCTATTATTTCTCTCCATATAATGTTTGGCATCCCAGTCTCATTTATATATATGGGTCCTATAGTTGTTCCACCTGAACAGAATCCTTTACCATATACTCCCATTTATACTAACATACTAAAATGCCAGCAGAATAGGCCTAACAGTCTTTTGAGTCTGCTCGATTGGTCAGCCCCCACCCTGGCTGCTGACCTTGCTGCCCCCCTCGCCTTCTCTGGCTTCTCCCTTCCCAGTTCCGGATATTCTTGCTGCATTGGATTTTGCTTCCAGAACCCTTCCCTTGTACCTGTCCCAGCCCCTCTTGAACCCCTCCACCATCTCTGCCTCCACCAGCCCCCGAGGCAGTGCATTCCATGGCTCCACCACCCTCTCAGTGAAGTAGCACCTCCTCCTTTCTCCCCTGAATCTTCCCCCCTTCAGCTTCCACCCATGCCCTCTAGTGGCCCCCTCCTCCTTCCTTCGAAGCACCCTGACTGTTCCTCCCCTATTTACCCTCTTCATGTACCTGAAGACCTCTATCATGTCCCCCCGGTTCCTTCTCTCCTCCAATGTGTACATATTTAGCTCTTCAAGCCTCTCCTCATAGGTCCTGTCCCCCAAGCCCCAAATCATTTTGGTTGCCCTCCTCTGGACCCTCTCCAGGAGTTTAATGTCCCTCTAAGTGTGGCCTCCAAAACTGCACGCAGTACTCAAGGTGTGGCCTCACCAAGCAGTTATACAGAGGGAGTATCACTTCCCTCCTTCTGGAGGTGATCCCCCTAGTGATGCATCCCAGCATCCTGTTGGCCTAGGCTGCTGCCCTCCTATAAGTCTCCGATTTGTTCATCTTGACATCCACCACCACCCCCAGGTCCCTCTCAGCCGTCGAGACTTGTAACATTCCCCCCTAGGGTGTACACTTGGCCTGGGTTTCTGGCCCCCAGGTGGAGTACCTTGCATTTCCCTGCATTGAACCTCAGCTTCCACTTTCTAGACCATCTTTCCAGAGCCTCCAGGTCCCCCTGTAGGGCCACCCTCCCCTCCTCCCCATCCACCACCGCCCCCATATGAGGTAATAAATATCAAACTCTCCTAGTTTCTCTACATTCCATTGAGCTAGAATCAATCTTTTAGTAGCCATTGTAGCTATACAAAAAACTTTATTTTGTGGTAATAACTCCTCATCTGCTATCTCATTTAATATAAATATATTAAATGTTAGTGGGAGGTCCAAGTGAAACCAATATGACAAGATTTGTTTTGTTTTTACCCACCACACCTGAATATATTTACAGTCTCATAGGCAATGATATATGGGCTGGCAGTATAGCCTAGAGGTTAGAGGAACGAGGTGTGAACGAGCTTGATACATCCAGCAGACCAGAACTGAGTTTGATTCTCACAACCTCCACTTGCATACTGTATGACTCTGAACAAGTCACTTAACTGCCCAGTGCTCCCAGGTCACCCCTGAAAACAGGCACTTGTGCCTATTGGGCCTTACCCAGTTACCAAAGACTAAAATAAAAAAATAAGTTCCCTACAAGACCACATCCATGCCAATAATCTTGTCTCCCCCTTTTGATATCCCTAGTACCTGTGGAGTAAAATAAGCTCTAGCCAGTATTTTTTTCGTATGGCTTTATTTTTTGCAAAAACATAATCCTTATTGATTTTTATTCTAAGATTTTTCCATTGTTGATCGAAATAATGCAGATTACTTGCTTTTTCCCATTTCAAGTTTGTTTTCTTCCAAGGGCCTTGATCAGATGTTACGAGAATGGCATAGATCTGTTGGGGTAACTTGGACCTCCCTCTATAAACCATTTTATCATGCATTTCCATTAA
This sequence comes from Neoceratodus forsteri, assembly GCA_016271365.2. Classification (NCBI taxonomy): domain Eukaryota; kingdom Metazoa; phylum Chordata; order Ceratodontiformes; family Ceratodontidae; genus Neoceratodus; species Neoceratodus forsteri. Next base: position 237,920,787 of record CM057458.1, read on the forward strand.
AGCTGATCAATTTCCTCTATTCCCATGGGCAGTCTTATCCTTAAATATATTTTTCAGTTGAAGATAACAAAAAGTATATATTTTATACATTTCCAGAAATAACATTTTAAATGTATCCATAGAAACAAACTCCCCTTCTTCCAGCAACTACACCCATGTGAGAAATTTAGGTTGATCCTTTAGTTTCATTCTTCTATGCAGTTTAGCTTCTCTAACAAACTTATTACCTCATATATTTAAGAACCCCCATGGAACAACACCTTTTCCTTTAATTCTAGCTATAGCTTGAATCACTTCCTTTTTAATAGGGTAGAGTAAACTTGGAACTTTAGATTTACTGTTTAGTTCCTGTAATATGTTATCATAACATGGCAAACTGGATTCCTCCCAAAAAAAGGTTTCAAAAAATGTCTCCCTTTCTGGTAAAAAAGCCCATTCCCATAGTATTTTAATCTGAAATGATATTGCATAGGCTACTGGGTCCGGGCAACTATAACCTCCCTGTTTCCTTGGGTATACCATAGTTTTCCAAGGTATCCTTGGTTTCCCACCTCTCCACAAAAATTTAAGAAATTTCCTTCTGATATCACTGAACCATTTTTCCATTGGAAAACCAATAATTTGTGATATTTTGAATCACAAACACTAAGTGTGGCAAAGTCATCATTTTATTTTTTTCCCAGCCTTCTAACATCATGCTAATTTTTTCTCTTGTATTATCATAATTTAACTTAACTGTATCCATTTGGTTACTAGTTAATATAATCCCCATATCATCCATTTTTTAACCCTCCACGTAGATTTCCATTATAATAGACTTAGCCTTATTTAACATATAACCCAATAAGGCTCCATATTTATTAATTTCTTGTAAAATAATTGGGAATGTTTTATTAATATCTTGAATTATTAACAAAATATCATCATCAAACATGTTTAATTTAATTTCCCTATTCTGTAGCGAAACTCCTTTTATAAGTGGTTTTCTCCTTATTAATCTCAGAAATGGTGCTAAAGATAATATAAATAATATTGGAGATAAGGAGCATCTCTGCCTAACCCCATTTGTCATACTAGTAGGTTTACATAAGTATGAATTTACCATAAATCTAACTGCCATGTTTTTGTACAATAAGGAGATCACATCAGTTATTTTCAAAGGTTTGCCCCGGTATCTAAGTACTTCCATCATATACTCTCTGTTAAACAAATCAAAAGCCTTTGATGCATCTATTGCCAGAGCATGCGATATTATTTTACTTTCCCTTGCATAATACAGCAAAGACTGTATCCTTCTAGTAGCGTTTGCTATTGTATGACCTGTAATAAAACCAAATTGATCCCCATGAATAACTCTAGATAAATCAGGCTTAATTCTATTGACCATTAATTTAGTTAGAATCTTATAGTCGCTATTTAACAATGTGATTGGTCTATAACTGTCTATTAATTCGGCATTTTTCCCTTCTTTTAAAATTAATATTACTTTTGCCTCATTCATAGAAGGTGGTAATGCCTGCCCTTCTTCAAAAATTTCTGAAAACAATGAACAAAGCCAGGGCATTAAATCATCCAAAAAAGTAATACAAAATTCCATAGTTAATCCATTGAATCCCGTACTTTTATTTTTTGTTATGCTCAAAATAACTTCTCTAATCTCATTAGACTCCAAGTTTCCCTGCTTACAGTTTAATTTTGGAAGTTGTGCTTCTCGTAAATAAGATCTTAGGGACTAAATATTAAAAGCTTTGCGTGGTTCTCAAACAGTTTGCATGGGATTAGCGTGGGAGTAGCACAGGGCTGCCATATTCAAAAAGCCAACTAGTGCGCAAAGACAGCAGTAGTGCCAGGTTAAGCATAATGATATGCAAGGAGCATAGCAAATTTGAATAAAGGCACCATGAGATATTCAGTGACTAGCGCTGCGCTATGGTGTTTAGCGCAACAAAGCACAACCCTTAGCATTGTACAATTTACCACCCAGAAAAAGCTGGTCTTAATCCTGGGCAAACAGCTTTTCACATCATTGGTGCATTGTGTGGTGTTTGTCTGGGACTTGCACAGCTTGTGTGACCCTAACATAGGAGTATGACACTTAGAAAATGCCAGACATGGAGGACACATACTGCTCATTGATGGCACCACCATGATGCCAGTAGCTGCCACCAGTCCCAGTCAAGCAGAGACAATAAGGGGTGATCCGACCCACAGGGGACAGCATGGTAGTGCGGCCATATAGCACACACCTGCAGACCACACGTCTGTGGTGTGTAACAGATGTAGGCACGCACATGCAGCACTGTGGGCATGGTGGCCAGTGAGGGGAGGGTGTATGGGTGGCCAGACCTCACCACTGCCCAGGTGTGGCCACCAGGCTGGGACACATCACGCAGTGCACATGGACCAGTAGTGGGAATACGCCTCCACCTGTGTGCCTGTCGGATCTTACATGCCCCCCCAGCCACCTACCACGCAACTGTACAGATGCCACAGCACACACAGCCGGCCATGTACATGACACTGTGTGCATGCCATGCCACAGGTGTAGCATCTGTGGATCACACAATAGCGTAATAGTACTGTCAGTTGTCAGTAATTACCTGCAAGCTGAGCCTGTCACTGTGTACAGTGCAGTGGTCATCACTTCCCTACATACCATAGGCATTGCTGTGTCCCTCACACTACCAGCCCCCTTGCTACTGTAGTGTCTGTTGTGCACTGTAGCATGACCTACAGTGTGACGGTTGCATGCACCACCACCACCACCTGTGCCTATGCTGTGTTGTCCCCTGAGGTATGATATGCTATGGTATGCTGTACTGTTCACATGTGGCCTGCAGCTATCATCATGCACTGCCTGACTGACCTACAGGTGGAGCTGTGGTTGGACCTGGCCAGCCCCTATACTTCCAGACTGACATACAGGTGGAGCTGTAGAACCCTGCAGTAACACTGGGCAAACTGCATGCAAATCAGGGCATGATGAGATGCTAATGTGGCTATTTTCCCAGTGACTATCTAAGTAGGCTCATTTGCATGTCACTTTTGACTATGGCAAAGTTTAGCACCATGCTAACGTGTTTGTACTGGGCAAACCGCTTAGCTCTGTGCTAAAGTTGTGCTAACATGCTAGCATGGCGCTAATGGTTCAGGGAATATTTTACAGTTTTGATCACTGTTCTTTCACATCTGCTGCTGCCTGCAGCTGTACTGGGTCCATGCATTTGCTGGCACACACATTGGCCACATAGTTCCTCTACCTACCCTCACGGTGCTGTGCACTGTGTTGTTGTTGTGGTTTGCACTTCCTGGTTGCTATATTCAGTGCTGTCATATTCCAGGGCTATGGTTGCCCTGCACTCCCAGCCCAGTTTGCATGGCCTCTTTCCCATTCTATATTCAGAGTTTTTTTGCCCCAGGCTATTCCTTTTGAATATAGCTTGATTTGTGCTCTGGGCTACGTATGCCCGCCAGGCAGTGTTATCTTAGCCCAGGGGCAAAGTTTTGAATATCTGGCCCCATATCTGTTAAATATGATTGCATTTCAATTTGATAAATGTCTTTATATGTTTCTTTAATGATTTCTTACATCTCAACATCTTTTGTAACTATGTTCCCCTGCTTATCCTTTAAGCCTATTCTCAAGTTCCTCTCTGACTGCTTTTTTAACAAATGAGCCAATAATTTTCCTGATTTATCACCCTGCAGATACCTTACCTTTTTAACTTTATTCAAATTACTTGCAATTTCTTTGTTATTAATCATATTTTTTGCCTCCTTTAGACGATACCATTCTCTTGAATATTTCTTGTATTCCTTTATTATTAATGCATCTAAAATTTTCAGTTGTCTATCGAGGTCCTGACTTTCATTATTTTTCTGTTTTATTACGGAAGCTTTGTAAGAAATAATTACCCCCCCCCATATAACAGCTTTAAAAGCGTCCCTCAGATTGATTATAAGTTGATTCCATCATAATTAAACTCCCAAACTTCTTTAATTGCTGATTTACTTCTATTGACAAATATTTCATCTAATAAGACAGAATTATCCATTCTCCACTGCGGTGAAACCATTCTAGTCTGATCATGTAATTTTTTTTTTAGTTTAACCAGGTATAGCACACTAAGCTGAAAGCTTTTTTACAGGAGTGACCTGGGAGCACAAGGAGGTTAAGTGACTTGCTTAGGATCACACAGTATGCAAATGGAAGCTGCGTGATTAAAACCCAGGTCTGGTCTGTTGGATGTCACCAGACTTGCAGCTCAGAGCCTTAGACCACTGCACTATACTGCCTCCTTAAATTTTTAATTCTATACTTATCATAGCATGATCCAATATATAAATTGAGTCTGTTTCTGTCTTCCCTAATATTGGCACTAATGCTTTAGATAAAAAGCTATAATCCATTCTAGAGAAACCTTCATTCTTTTTGTCATGAAATGTATATTCCTTCAACTGCAGGTTCAAAAGTCTCCATCCATCCACCAAGGCATGTAATTAGAGAAATTGGTTAATTAGTCTAGATTGATACTTACTAAATGCAGTCACTTTCAATGTCTTATCACTATCTGGGTTAATTAAGACGTTAAAGTCTCCTAATAAAATAATATTATATGCAGACAAATCTACCAATGCTCGTGTTAGTTCCGCTATAAACTCTTGATAATTAATAAATGGTGCATATATTGAGCCCACAGTCAAAATTACATGTCTGACTTTTGTTTTGGTCAGTATCACTCTCCCCTTCTTATCTGTATAGGTCTGTATTATCTCAATTGGAATACATTTCCTAAAAATTAGCACCACTCCAGCACTTTTTTTTTTATTCTGAAAAGAAAAGTGCAACATCCACTTTTGTTTTAATTTGAGAACTTCCGTTTTATCTAGATGCATTTCCTGTAGTGCAATACAGGAGGCGTTAGATCTTTTTAGAAAGGATAATATTATTTTTCTCTTAATAGAGGAGTGTAACCCATTCACATTTAAAGAGACACATTTCAAGTTAGTCAATACCATCGAATATATATTTCTCTTTCTCTTCTGATTTCTCCCTGATAAACAGAACCACAACCCATATATATGTAAGAAAAAACTTTACCTCATATATGGTAAAAACAAGAAATGAACAGTAATACCCATAAATAAGATCCAAAAGGGTCTTTCCTAATAACATTTAATGTAGCTCTTGACCCCTTCCCAGCTCTCACCAAGGACCTACATTAACTCATTTATCAACAGCTTGTATTTACTAATCAAAAAGATTAGGGATTTTAGTCCTTAAATCCTTTACTGCTTCTTCTACTGACGAATAGGTCATACAAATCCCATCCATTAACTCTTAATCTTGCAGGATACATCAAGGCGGCTTTAATCCCCTTATTCCATAGCTTAGTCCACAATATGTCATATTTCTTCCTCTTCTGTATCACTTCTGAAGGATAGTCATGAAAAGTATTGATTTTTGCATCCATAACGGAAATGTGTTTCTTTTTATAAACTTGGGTCTTGAGCATTTCTTTATTTTTTGAGTTTTGAAATTTAACTATCACCGGTCTCGGAGCTCCATTTGAAGAGTTCATTTCTGGCCTCCAAATTCTGTGAACTCTATCAGTAACAAGTTAAACATTCTCAGTATCCAAATCAAGATACGAAGCAAAAATCTGTTTTACTGAGTCTTTTAATGGTCTCTGTGAGTCTCAGCCTTCTGGAACCCCAACACTCATATTTTTCCTCTGTGAGCGGGCTTCAAAGTCCAGCATTTTACTTTTCAAGTCTTTGTTTCATGCCTCCAAATCTTCTAACTGTCTCTGTGTAGAAATGTTAACGGTATCTCTTTCATATCTGACACACACTGTTGTAGCTCTGTAATATCCTGTTTTATTTTTTGGTTATCAGCAGCCAATGTATTTTAAATTCTAATCTCTCCATTTTTTTTATTCCTTCATTCAAATCCACTAGCTGTATTAAGATTTGCTTAACCCAATGGGGTGAACCGTGTTCTGTCTATCCAAGTCCTCTGTTTCCATCTGGGTCTCACAGTAATCCGACTCAGAATCTGTTTCTATGTTAGTCAAGTGAACTATTACTTTCTGGTTAGATCCTTTCATTGGTATTTTGCCTTTCTTATTTATTTTTTGCATCGTTAACTTCCCCACCTACTTTACTTGTAGTAGCGGTTTCCAGGCTTACTTTCTCATTTACTTTTCCCACCATTGCATTTAATGTTCCTGTATCCAATTTTGCATCTTGCTCTATGGGGTTGCAATTATGTCCTCTCGAAGCAATATTTTTTACAGTTTCACTAAGGTTTTTCTTCCTTTCCGAGGGAAGTCGCTACTCTAACACATCATTTTCTTGCCTACTAACCTGAACATTTTCTTCCCCATTACACCATACAACAGCAGAAATGTTTACCTGTCTCTTTGGGTCAGCCGTAATCCCGGGCATCTCCACAACCAAAACAGGCACAGACGTTCCATCTTCCCAGTCACCTTCCTTCGGTAACTCCACTTTTTGTGTTTCTAGTATACTTCTAAAGTTTATTTTCTCTGGATCATTCAGGGTAGTCTTTTGGATCTCATTGTTCTCTATTTTGTTCTGATTGAAGCTCTTAAGGTCTGCAAGCTCCATGTTTTCAATGTTATTGTCCGGTTGTGGTTGGTTATCTTGTTCCTGATCAACTTCTCTCTCAGGTAGGTTTTTTAATGCAACTTTTAGCAGTTCATCAGCCAACTCTTTTTCTTTCATATTTTTAACAACATTTTCAGCCGAGCAGTGTTCTCCCACTTTAGGTTTTAAGGCTGTTACTCTAGTTCTAGTAGCGACCTCCAATTTACAATTTACCTCAGTAGGTGGAGTAGTCAGATTCTTCCTTTTCTTTGGTGACATTGTGAAGCCATCCTTAAAGAGAGTTTTATTCACTTTAACCACTTTGTTAAGTCTTTCATAGCTCTGTTCAGATGACTGCATACCTTGGTGAAAATGCCATAGTGTGCGATCTCTCACACTTAAGGGAGAGGAGTAGAGCTTCCTTGTACATCTGCTCAGTTCATCTCGGGGGCAGTCCCCCAAGCGAGCAGTGCTTCTGTGATAGAGCCCCCAATATTATTCAGTTCTTGTATAACTGAGGCTGTTTATCACCTCTACTTCTTTCCAAACTTTTCCAGTCCTTCTTCCCTCTATGAGTAAGGGGGGAAGGGAAGAGAAAGGAATATAAGAGTTATTTATTGTTTGATTGGGTATAGTTTCTCCAAAAGTGGAGTATTCTGTGGAAAAAACTCCTTGTAAGAATCTAAATCTGAATCATCTTCCTCAGATTTTTGCAATTCTGGTGTTTCCCAGACATCTGTTAGTAAGGAAATATCCCCATCTTGTGCTTCATGAGTTGCACTATTATTCCCCTCTGTGGGGTTTTCTTGAGAAACGAGATGAATTATGTCCCCATCTTTAAGTAATTTTGGATCAGACTTAGGTGTGGATAAGTTTATGGGAGCATCTACATGTTCAGGAAAAAAAGCAGTTTTTTTAATTGTTTGCTTTTTTCTCTTGAAGCTCTTTATTTTCCCCTTCTATTACTGTTTTCTGTATTCTTTTAGGTTTCTTCCCCTTCCCTAGCACTGCTTCTTCTAGGGTACTTAAGTTCAGGGAGCTATTTTTACCACTTCTTGTTGAACCCATGACGTAATAATCTAGATTCAAGTTTTTCCAGTATACCCCTATATTAAACTTTATGATATGCAAAGTTTTTAAATTCCAAATATAAACAATTGAAAAGCAATTAGGAAATTTCAAAATGCTGTGCTTATATATACAGGTATCCTGGCTAAAGTAAATCTAGTAATAGTGTTAACTACCTCAGCAATTAGAAGGCAAATACAATATATTCCAAAAGAAAGTCAAAAGACAGAATACAAAATTCATCACCAGTCCTTTGTAAGTCCCGTGATATGGATTCATCTGAAAATGAAAATGCAATGTCCTTACAGCTTTTCCCTTCCGTTTCTTTCAAGAGCTCAGACTCAGTTTCCAGAAGACACAATTTTGTTTTTGCTGAAATCAATTTCTTGGCTTCCCAGCAAGTAGATATAAAACAATTTCGAATAAATAAGGCCTTCTGCTTTGCTTCTCTTTGGTTCCCTTTGCTTCTTTGAGCTGATTCCTCTGGTATATAAAATTATTTTTAAAACCTCAAAGTAACATAAAGTATCGTAAAATATATTAAAGTTAGCAATATATGTACTACATGTATCATTTGACTTATAAATTATAACTTTATAAACTCTTTAGCATTTAGCATATAGACTATAAAAAAATTTTCCTGAGAACTAAAGCCTAAAAACTACGATGTTTAAAATCTACTGTATGCTAAGAGCAGCTTTAATTAAGGTGCTTTTATATAGTTATTTAATCTATTTCTAGTACAATTAATTTTACCTTGTATGGAAGCTCCATTCAATTTCGTCAATATCAGAAAAGACCCAAGTCTTCCTGAAAGTTGCCTTGTGGTTCTTTGAAGCATCTAACAAAAGACACAGGTTTTAGTTTCATTGCCACACACACCTTTAGTTTAAGGCCCCCAATTTGAAAAATAATTTAAATTTACCCTCAGTTCAAGTTAATACAGCTCTTTGCAAGACCTTGCAGACTTCTTCTAGATTCTCCACTAGGGTTTTAAGAAGCCCAAAGTGGGACATTTCTTACTGAAACATGATTTTTTGTAGGACAGTACATAGCCTTGACCAATGCAACAGACTTGTTACCTGAACAGTATTAGCAACCTGATAGCCAAACCTGTGTCTCTTGATTTGTTATTACTAATTGGTTAATTAAATAATAGCTTCCACCAAGTCATCTCCAAGTAGATACCAATAAACTCTGTACCACTTAAGTGCGTGTGTGCCCTAACTTAATTATACAATGGGTGGGATATTCAGAAATGTGCCAAAGGCATGCACAACCCTGGCACAGCACAAGTCAACTGCACAATGGTGTAGTGACTGCGATATTCAACAGTTGCGTACCACAACATGCGCCAGCGCAACACAGCTGAATGTTGCAGGCACTGTGCTATTGCGCAGTGAGAGGTGCACCAGGGAGCAACCAGAAATGCACCATAGCGCAACCAGAGATGTGCAAGAGGCAGAGTATGATGTGCCAAGGTACAGCAGGAACAGCCAGAGGCACAGCAGAGAGAGAGGCAAGGGGAAAGGGGGGGGGAGAAACAGTTTGGGATGGCAGGAGCACCACCCCAGGAACACTGGCAGGGACACAGCCAGCACACAGGACACCACTGCACATGGAGTGCAAGCATGCAGCAGCACAGGCGGCGCTGATGTACAGGGGCAGGCACTCTAGACCACCACACACCAGTGGGTACGTGGCCGCCCGGCCAACGACAAGCCACACCCCAACACATGGCACCCACCACACACACATGCCACACTTCCCAAACATCCATCCCAGGCCATGCCAAGGCACAGCCACTGACCGAGGGGCATGCCAACACCATGCATGCACCACCCAATGACACAGGCACACCACATATCCACCCACCACATGACTGCAGCATGGACCCACTCGCCAGCTGCAAAGCAGACACGGACACAAAAAGGTAAACAGGTAATAAATATAATGGAAGAAAGCAACACAGCTAAACATAACACAATTAACAAAGGGGAGGGTAGGTGTAGGTTAGAAGGGGTCAGGGGACAGGGTCTGTACAGGTGGAAGAGGAAGGGGGAGGGAGGACAGAGGGGGGATGGGGGCTGGTGTCCCCATGGACGGCCACGGCCTGCCAGCACCTGCCACCTCCTCCTGCACTGGTTCTGGAGCACGAACCTCATGGTCTGCCTACAATCTCCATGGTGTGGGATGTGATGAGGAGGATCTCACACAGGAGATGTTGATAGAGTGTCAGGTGGGATCCCCTCCGGACACCCATGGCAAAGGAAGAGACAGGTGATCAGTGCGTGTCCATAGCCCCTTAGCCCCCCCCCGTGCGCAGCGGACAGTGGGAACACATGCCCCTGGAGCCCCTGCCACCTGCAGTGGGTGGGCCTATGCCTCCCACCAACCCAGCAGGCCACGGCAGTGCACAGCACTGGAGAACACTGCCCAAGGGCCACCTGACAGCACAGTGGCAGGCAGGAGGCATGATGCTGCAGTGGAACCTCAGTGACACTGGTGGAAGCCGGATGCACACCCAGCCCACCAACAGCTGACACACATGTGCAGTGGCCACCTCATGGTGCAATGCACACTGCACTGTGTGCTACACACAGCTGGCATGGCACATGGCACAGGAGGCCAAGGCCATACCCCCAACCCCGCAGACCACCCAGCACAACAATGTGGGAATGCACAGTGCCTAGCTGCCCACCATGGCGCTGCACAAACCGGACCCACTGCTGTACCTCTGCTCAGTTCCACACCCCCAGCCGTAGGGCCCGCAGTGGCCTGCTGTGGTCCACCAGGTGCTCCTGCTGCTCTGGCATGTCTCCAGACCTCAGGCCCTAGGACAGGAACACAGACAGGCACACATCAGAACACAGCCACAACATGAGCCCACTGCCCCCACCCCAAAGCACAATGTGCACCGCAGCCGGGCAAGGCTGCAGGGCTGTAACACAGCACACCCAGTGACTGGTAATGCCATGCCACAGGGCACACAATGACAGACCTTCCTCCACCCTAGCATGGCATGCAGCCCTGCCAACCTCATGGAACAGTGGTCATGCACAGACGCAGTATGACCCACTTACCTGGCCGTGGCAAGGCCCCCCTGATGACGCATGCCTGCAGCGCCCTCAGCCACTCTGGGTCCCTCCTGAGTAGGTCACAGTACCAGTGGTGGCACTGTTCCCTGGTGCACTGCACCCCAGTGGCCTGGACCACCCCATCCACGATGTCCTGCCACACCTCTGTCCTGGGCCTAGTGAGGGGATGCTGGCCAAACAGGCCGGCAGCATGGGGCTCCACCTGGGCCACCAGGTTCACAAGCTCTACCTGGCTGCAGTTCCGGGCACGGGGCACTGCGCGATGCGGCATTGTCGGTCAGCACTGTACAATGTCCAAATGGAGCCCAGTGGCACATGTGCACAACGTGCACAGGATGCACACCTCGCACGGAGATGCGCAATTCGTGGCAATCGCTCATCCGTGGGGATGCGCATCATTGGTGTGGTGACACCAGCACGTGGGGCAGAGGTCACTGGGGGGCATAGGGCATGGCACGGTCAGGGGTCAGCATGCGCAATGTGTGCGGGTGTGTTATTGGGCCCATGTTGCATATTGCGCAATAGGGCCATGTGGACAGCACACCCCATGGGTCCAATAGCGCCCGAGTGCCATAGACCCAATAGCGCCCGAGCACCATAGATCCAATAATGCCCATGTGCCATAAAGTCAATGGTGCCCGAGCGCCATAGACCCAATAGCGCATGAATGCTAAAGGCTGTATGGTGCTGAAGCGCCATAAGGCCCATGGCGCATGGCCGTGATGGACCCTACAACGCACACTGCACAATAGGTGGCAGCATCTGCTGTTGCACATGGGTGTTGGTGAGTTAGCACTGTGCATGTCACAGCATTGTGCAACGATATGCGCTGGAGCAAGTCCATTGCGCAATGTGCAACAGCGCGATATTCAACCAACATATGCAGATTAGCTCATCAGCCTATCCACGACGCAGTGAGGACATTTGCATGTCATTATAGATGTGCATTGGCTCATTTGCATGCGATGTGCTATAAAAGCGCCACACAACATCACAGGCCATGGACCGGTATTGCAACCATCAGAGGTAGGATGCGCCTGCTGGGGTCGGGCCAGCACAGGGTGCTCAATGGCTGGGGTGTGCCGCTACAGCCACTAACCACATGTCCATGTCCACTGGTAGTAACATGTCCGAGCACAAGGAGGGTGAGGAGCATGGACCTGCCCGGAAGCGCAGGCCCAACTTCACAAGAGAGAAGGTGGGTGCCCTGCTCGAGTCGTACCTCAACAGGGAGCCAGTGCTGAGTGGCACCACTGGCACACCCCAGGCCAGTGCCATGGCCTGAGTGGAGGTCGCAGAGGCCATGAACCAGCAGGGCAGCCACCAGCGATCTGCACAGGAGTGCAAGATAAAGGTGGGCACCGACGGATAAAGGAGAAGGTGGCAGCCATCTAGGCCACCAGGTTGGCCACAGGTGGGGGCCAGGCCGCGGTGTTACAGCTCACGCTGCAGGAGGAGATGGTAGTGGCCACCATGTGGCATAGTGCGGTGGAGGGTGTGCCGGGCAGTGGCTTCCAGACTGGAGGGAGCCCATCACTGCATGGTAGGTCTGGCAGGCGGGGGGAGGGGGGGCCTGTCGAGTCAGCAGCTCTAATGCATCTGTGTTCCCTTACAGCATCGGCTCGTCAGCATGAGGTGGCTGGGGCACCTGTGGCTGTCATGGTAGCCCGCCAAGCCCCGGGGGCCTGATAGGCTGTGGACCGACACCGCCGTCCAGCCAGATGACCCAGGCGTAGTAGCAGATGAGGCCCTGTCTGTGTTCCAGTGAGATGCCAGCCATGGCATGCTCTGCGCGGAGACACAGATTGGGGTGGGGTCTGACATTGTCCTGGTCAGCTGGGGGCTTGTCTGAGGGGAGTCACCCATACCAAACACCAGCACTGGCTGCATGACTGGTGGCCTGTCAGCAGTGGAACAGCTGCCCGCTACTGACCCTGGTACTGCTGTGTGTGCAGACACAGTGGTGCAGGGTGGAGGGGCACCCACACAGGTGCTGGCCAGTGCACAGGGGCCGGAGGGGCAGCAGCAGCGGATGGCTGGAGATGTTGGGGTGCCGGGCGCCGTGTCCGCCACCGGGGTGCCTGACATCGCCCATCCCCATGAGGGCCACGCTGTGCAGCCCCCACCTGAGTGGGGGACTGTGCAGCGCAGTCATATGACACCGGTGGGTCAGCACCATGCCCATGTGCCCCAGGGTGCCGATCCCGAGGCCAAGCACACCCATTGCTGAGGACCTCTGTGGAGCAACAGGTGCTGGTCATAGCTGGGGTGTGGGCACTCCACGCAGAGGTGTGCCAGGCAGCTGAGCAGCGTGAGAGGGGCACCGCGCAGGTCCTGGAGGCCAGTCAACGCCTGCGGGAGGACACGACCGCAGCTCTGGACTGCATTGCCAATGTGATCTCGGTCGGCCTTGCGCCACTGGCTGCCATGACCACCACAGACACCGCGGAGTGCAATGTCCACCCCACAGCCCCATCGATGGGCGACCCCATCTGTGTTGATGCCGGGCTCTGCGGTGGGCATCCCAGGCACGCCTAGTGCGGGTCTGTTTGGGAGCCTGCAGACCTCCCTGTGGCCGTCACGCAGCCTGCGACTGCTGGGCAGCCACGGCGCGACCGTCCCGGTGTCCGTGGTGGCTGTATGAATGCACGGCGGACCTGATGTGCATGCCCCCCTGTCAGCTGTCTGCAGCCTCCATCCTGTGTACACGTGGGCGTTGTGCGTGTGTGTGTGTGTGTGTGTGTGCATGGCACAGTCATGGCAACCATGTGGTGCGCCGCATGCTGCCTGTTTATTTCACCTGCCCGGCCGCTGGCCTATGTGGCGTGTGTGTGATTATGCCATCTCACCAATGGTTGCGCATGTGCACCGGTGCCCTGCATGTAATCCACGCCATGCACTGGCACCCAGTCGCGTGCATGCGGGTGCCACTGTGTGTGTATGTGTGTGTGTGTGTGTGTGTATGTGTGTGCTGTTGTGCGGTGCTGTGTGGTGTGGTGCTGTGTGTGGCTGTGTGGCACTGCCCCACCACTGCACCACACCTGTGTGTGCATGGCCCTGACCATGCCCACACATGGCTGTGTGCCCTGCCACTGCATCGGTTCTGTGCACATGTGTGTGTGTCCACCTACCTGCGTGCATCATAGTGCTCCTGCACTACCGTGTCTCTCCCGTGGCATGCCAACCGCATGAGCCAGGGATCTCTTTGCCTGGGGAGGGCTGCCCACCACCTCCCGGCCCAACACACGTGTCATCCCTACTGCTGTTCCCCTCATTGGTCTTGACAGCTATTCCATGGTCAATGGCCATGTTGTGCAGCATGCAGCAGGCCAGGAATAGGCCGCAGGCCTTAGAGGGGCTGTATTGTAGGGCACTGCCAGACCTGTCCAGGCAATGGAATCGTGCCTTCAGCATCCCAAAGACATGCTCAATGATGTTTCTTGTGCTGGCGTGTGCCTCATTGTACTGCTCTTCCGCTGGGGACGATGGGCACCAGTAGGGTGTGAGCAGCCAGGGCCTGAGTGGGTAGCCACTGTCACCTGTGTGTGGAGAGAGAGAGAGAGGGACAGTTAGCCTGGTGACCCCTGTCACTGTGCCCCATGCCCCTCCCAGTCGCACACAGCAGTTCCCCCACCCTGTCTACCCCCCTTCCACACCCCGCTGTGCCCTGCTGCCTGTGGTCTTGCCATACTCACCCACTAGCTGTCCTGTAGGGATGTTCCCACTCTTGAACCTGTGGCACAATGCCAAGCTGTGCCAGATGTAGGCATCATGTGCTCCCTCGGGGTGTGTGGCACAGACATTGGTTATGCGCCCCCTGGCATCACACACCACCTGGCAGTTGATGCTGGGGTAGCCCTTCCTGTTGATGTAGGCTACCCCCTCTGCACCAGGTGGCATGCGGATGCCCACATGGGTGCAGTCGATGGCATCTAGCACGCTAGGCATACATACTACCCTGTGGAACTCCTGCACGATTGCTGTATGGTCCGCCTTTATGCTGGGGAAGTGGATGCATTCTGCAGCATGTGGCAGCAGGGTGTTGAGGAATTGTGTGAGGATCCGTGACCTGGCCAACTGGGTTATGCCTGTGGTGTCCCCTGTTGGTCTCTGGAAGGTACCCATGGCGAGCAGGCACATGACTGCTGTTACCTTTGTCTCCACTGTCAGGGCGTGGCTCCATCTAGTGGGTGCCTGCATCTCTTCACTGCACAGCTCACAGAACTGCCGCAGAATCACCTAGTTCAGGCGATAACGTCTCACAATCTCTGTGTCAGCGTGGGTCACGAAGCTGATGCCGAGCCGGTACCACCTGTTCCGGGCATACCGCCGACGGCCCCTTCCAAGGCCATGTTGCTCTGCCTCCTGCCTCCTCACACCCTTCATTATGGCCTCCATCAGGAATGCTGCACTGGCCATGGCCCCTGTTGTCCTGGCACCCCCTAGGCATCCAGTTCGACTGGCCCCCCGGCTCTGTGAGGCAGTGCCTGTCACTTGGCTAGACCCCCTTCTGTGTACCCTGCCCCTGGCTGGCTATTGCCTGCAGGCTCTGTCGACCACCCCTGTGGGTGCCTGTGTCACTCCTCTTGGGTCTGGTGGCTCTGTATGGCACCCACTCCCTCTCACCCCCTTCATTGGCCTCCCTGTCTGTCTCACTCTCTCTCACTTTCTCTCTCTCTCTCTCTCTCACACACTCTCCCTCTCCCTCTCCCTCTCTCCCCTGGTCTCTCTCTCTCTCTATTTCTCTCTCTCACTCACTCTCTTTCTCTCTCCCTGTCTCCTTCTCCCTCTCTCAGACTATCTGTCTGTCTCCCTCTGTCCTGCTCCCCTTTGGCGCAAGTGCCCTCCTCCTACTTGCTCCCTGTATTTAAAGGCTCAAGTCTGCTCTGCGCAACACGCATTTGCTCATCACTTGTGCCATTGGTCGGGGGTTGAATATCACGCTGTGCCGCATATTCATAGGTACGCCCCCTGCCCTTGTGCATGCATACATTACTGTAGCGCATTGGTGGACTGCTACTTTTGCTGCACAGTTGCTCCCACTGAATATCACTCTATGGCACATCTCCGCAGTTGCGCATGTGCAACTGCTTTGAATATCCAGGCCAATGTATAGTGCTTTTGCATCTTTTTAAAAAATTATCATCTCATGCACTTTGTAAGCCTAAAACAAAGTTACATACTGAAACAGTCAAAGTGCCCAGAAAGCTTTAAAACTTTAAAAATTCCTGGATCCTTAGTTAAGGAAACAACAGTCAATACAATCAGCATCTCAAAAGTTTCCTCAGGCTCCTAAAATTGTAAATAGGGGTGTGCTTAAATAGCTTTAAGCTAAACCCCTTTCCAAATTCCTTTAACTCTCAGAAATCCTCGCCCTAAGCAGGCTTGTTCAGACTTCTTGTTCTTGGAGTTCAGGCTCAGGGTTCGAGACTCTCACCTCCCAAAGCCAGTACTTCAGCTTTTCAGTATTTCAAAGCATTTTGTCCTCTATATAGCTTCTATGTAGCTTCTATATTTAAGCTGCTGTTTCCAGAGGGAAGGTCCCTAAAGTGGGTCATCAGCCTTAATCTTTAAAATGAAAAAGAGTGCTGAGCCCCTATATTTAGTAAGGCAACAATGGCATACCTTTTCAAAAATAAGGGAAAGCTTTTTAGAGCTCCTGCACACTTGCTCCTCCGAGTTCCTCCACAGCAAAAATTGAATGTTGGTGTTGACCTCTCTCTTTCTCTCTCTCTCTCTCATCAAGGATCCTCTCCCTCTGTCAGTCTCTGCACATGCTCAGTACAGTGCTCCCGACTCACCCGGTCTCATTTATATTGTTTTCCCCCCTCCTTAAAAAGGTACCGTCAGTGAAGAAACTTGTGGTTGTTGTTGTCCATTCTTACAACGACCAGTAAGTTATCTTATGCCCCTAGTCCTTTATTCATTCTATTGTAGTTATCAGATAGATAGCGCCTCCTCCTTAAAAAAAAAAAAGGAAACTGAGTGGGTTGTGGCCATCATCGCTACATACCCTGCCAGCATGCAGAAGATAACATGCATTGGTGCTAGGCACTGGCACCGCCAGACCCAAGAATTCTTGGTACTAAAGAGTCCCATCACCTCCAGCTCTGAGACCAAAGCGTGTTACTGCAAGGAGAAGGGATTCATTTTTTTTTAATTAGGCATTTTCTTGTTCTCTTGTGCAGCAGCACTCCCCTAGGCCCATTACTGACATTCTCATGGACGTTCTAGTTACTCACCACTTGCCCAGGTCCACAAAAGTGGTGGGTGGTCTGCAATGCCAGTCGTGTGTTGGCAGGCATGGGTGCTGGTGCAATGGCTGGACAGCACTGGGGCTTTTATCCTCCAGCTCATGGGTTTCTCCCCATGGGTGCTGGTTTGCAGTGGTACGTTGTGTGTGTGGTGGCATCTGGTAACTTCTTCTTCCCTTTCTGCTGTCCCACAGTGCTGCCTCCTGACTTTGGCCAGGGTGGCAGATGAACAGTAGAATGCTGGATCCCCCTGGTATCCCTAGGATGCTCAATCCTCCCTCCTTCAGCCAGCCCCTGAGCAACCTGAATCTGTTCCCCAAAACTGGGTCGCCAGCATAGTGCGTGGTAGTGCTACAGCTGTACTATTGGGCCGGCTAGTTGAGAAGATGCTCATCTCTAGTAATAGTTAAAAAAAAAAATTAAGTATTACAATATTTTACTTTTTTTTCAAGTTAGGTGGTCACATCCTTCTAGTATATTCTGCTAAAGTTCTACCATTGAGAGGTCAGGGGGTGCATGACCACCAGTGGCAGAGTGCAAGATCTGAACTTTTGTTACTTTTTTAAATTACATTTTGTACTCCTGCTTTCTGGCTTAGGCCCTATTACTCCAGCTTGGGCCTATCCTCATCCCTCAGGTTCCTGGCACTTGCATTCATTTTTTTTCCAACCAAACAGGCTCCCCCTTCCCCAAGTTGTGGAGTCAGGCTGAACCTCCACCTTTCTCAGGCATGGAGGTAGGAAAACACAGGGTGCAGGAAATGGCCATGGCTGAGGCAGGACCCAAAGGCCAGGGATCATCCTGCTTCAGCCAGGGTGTTTTCTGCACTGCCACCTGTAATCAGCCACGGAGCAGCCTGTTCAGGGACTTACCTGTTTGCCCCCTTGGGGTTGCCCTGGTTCCCGTTTTCCCTGTAGCATTTTTCCACATTTCTGGCCAGTCCCCAAGTAGTCCCTGGAGTTCTCCATCCTGTCCCTTCATTTTTTCATTAATTGCAGGTAGGTACAGGGCCGGAGGAGCTAGCTTGTGGAGCCGCTGCTTTGTTTTGCACCTTCGGGTCCTTACCAGCACTCCATGCATGCACAGAAGCGCATTTTTCATTTGGCCAATTTGGGGCCTTCTGGTTTGCCTTTCTGGTGGTCCTGGTCCCAGAGCAAAGTTAAAGAGGGATCGGAGACCTTAGCAGGGCTGGAGAGGAAACAGAGGAGTGTGGAGAACAATTTTTCTGAGCTCCAATCGCACTCATGGAATTTGGAGCCACCTCATGAATATTAATGAGGTGGTTCATAAATGTTAATGAGTTAAGCATGACCAGCGCCTAGGAGCTATTGAAAATTGGCGCTAGTGACAGGAAAAGAAAATAAATAATATGTTTAATGGCTCAAGGGTTTGAAGGAGGCAAGGGGTTACTAAAGAACTGAGGGGCTATGATGCAATAAAAATGTATAGTGTGACTGCACAAAAGCTCAAAGGCCGGGACCTGTATGGTTTATAATGGGGTTGTGTACAGACTGTCTGGAGACAGTTCAGAACAGCAGCGGTGACTGGAAAAAGACTAGTTAACATTGTTGAATGGTGCAGCCACTTAATAGGGCACAAGTGTGGCTATAAATGTGTGGAGAAAAAATTAGATAAAAGTAAATGGTTTGGCTGCAGGGGTAGTTTAAACTTGGGACCCTGCATAAACTGTGTTGGGACTGTTTACTCAGCAGCTGTGATAGCGGTCATGTGACCTCAGGATAACCAATTAAAGTTTCAAGATGTGCCAGGAAGATTATGGGGCTTCTGAAAAGACACTTGGGGAAAAATACTGGAGAAGGTTTAGGCACCCTTTTCTTTAACCAATGAGGTGTCGAGGGAGCCTCATACATATTAATTTTTGAGAAGTACAGTGGCTCCAGCCAATAGGTAGCTGCCAAAAGCTCCCAAAATGGAAGAACTTTTGATTCTTGAGGCAGTTCGTGGGAGCCCCTCCAGAGGGAAGGGGGCTCCAGCTGCTAGTGAGAGAATGGGGCTGCAGGCTGGGAAAGGGCCTGCCTGGGGGCTACTAGCAATTTGTCTTCCAGGGCTGGTCATGCATCTCCCCATTTAAAGAGTGACAGGGAAGATTGTTAGGCAGCTTTGATGAGAGATAGGGAGAGAGACGGAGAGAAAGAGAGATAGAAAGCTGCAGGATCCTGTGAAGAGGAAGAAGAAAGAGCCTCTTCTGTGTTTTTGTCTGACCACAGCTGTGAAAGGATTCAGAATAATGGTTGACCAGATTCAGATTATGGAAAGGGACTGGTTCCTGAGTGAAGGGGATGAAGAGAAAGACCCTTCTATTTCGTCTGCACCACATCGGTGAGACACCAAGTGATGAGAGATTTATGTGAAGAAAAGTGTGAAAGGGAAAAAAGGTTCCTCTCTGATCCCAGAGAAGACAAAGTGTCTAAAGAGAAAGGGGAAGGACACAAGATCTAAGGACTGGTTGTGAGAGTGAAAAATGGATACTGAAAACTGGATGGAAATCAGGTTTGAAAAAGTTCTGCATTTGTCTGCACCTGCATGGTGAGAAAAGAGACTTTCTTTGGTGCAAGCCTAAGTGAAAAATTTTCTGGAATTGAGTGTGAGCCAGAACAAGAGTTCTGTTGTGTTAAAGCTGAGAGACTGTGAAAGGAGAAGGATAGGCAGTTGCCTTCTGAGCTGGTGCCTGCAATCTGCTCCTGAAATACAGCTGAGAAAAGAGACTGTAGTGTGAACCTTGAGTTTCAGACTCTGTAGTTGCCATCAGATCCTAAATGTCAGGAAAGAAACAAAGATTGCTTTGGCTACACATAGTAGCTGGTTATTGAGAGAAAAGAAAGATGATCTGAAGGTTCTATTCTAAACCCAGGGCCAGGTGGGGAACTCACTAATCCCCATCAAGTGGGGTTTGCCGGCTACAGGGAATCATGGGGTTATTTCTGAGTGCTAGGGCACTCTGACCTGTGAGGAAGCAGGGCCATGGGGCCACTCCTAGGTCTGGGTCCTTTGTGGCCGGCAGACCTTGTGCATGTGCTCTGCAACGGGCCTCAAGAGGTCAAAGGGGACAAGCTGCGAGACCTTCAATAAAGCTGAAGATCCAAGCTGCAGCCTACTGTTCCCCTTTTCAGTGTGTTTAAGCATCGAATCCCAGATTCTGCTTCTGTTGATCCACTGACCCCAGGACTTCAGTCATATGTGCCACCTAAGGACTGATTTTGCAGAACCGTGAGTAAAAGAAGGAATTGCCCTGCATCTGGGGAGTGTATATAGTTCTGTTCAAGTATGCCCACTGGTGTAGGAAG
This sequence comes from Neoceratodus forsteri, assembly GCA_016271365.2. Taxonomy (NCBI): domain Eukaryota; kingdom Metazoa; phylum Chordata; order Ceratodontiformes; family Ceratodontidae; genus Neoceratodus; species Neoceratodus forsteri. The sequence continues at coordinate 237,941,124 of CM057458.1, forward strand.
CAAGTAAAGTAATCAAAAAGAAGCATGTAAAAAGTTTAATTCAAATAAGTGCGCCAACGACGGCCGACCAGCTGTACCTCAGGCCTGCAACTGTAAGATCTGAGTACCCAGGGACAGAAATCAGTGCATCATTCTGGACTGGTACCAGTTGGGGCTCTAGATATGGTAACACCTGCAGCAGTTAGCTAGATAGATAGTTGTGGGCTGTAATAATTAAAATGAGGTTTGGGGCCGAATATCATATGGGAAAGTACTTGTTTGAAAACTGTCAAATCTTTAAATGCAAACCTACTTAAAATGCTTTGCTTGGCTTCTACTCCATCTTACCCCTTCCTAACCCTCCCAATGTAAATAAATTATGATGTTACTGTTTTTGAAAGTGCTGACTCAAGAGCCTGATTTAGTGAGCATTTTATTAGTTGAAGTTAAAAATACCAAATGTTGAATGTGGGGATTTCGGTTATGGTATCCACGTCTGGAGTGATTGTTGGGGAGGTGGGTTAGTACGACATCCCAGGGGATTATACTGTTAGAAATCAGACCCACTAAAAGTACTCTGGGTGGAGGCACCGCAGTTTTAGTTTAACTCTTGGGAAAGGACCCTCATGTAACAGCTAATAGGAACCCAGGCCCCTTAAACTGGTTAGTGACCACCCAGGCAGGGGTAGTAGCCTTCATAAAGGACGGCGCTAGGGCTACATTACTTTTTTTTAAACTTACTTTATTGGTAGCACGTCAATTGAGTGATTCAATGTGAGTGAAGGCATTTGGGCAAAGGAATATGAGCGAAAGCAAAATGAGCGACAGTCACTTTACAGCGACGGGCACATTACAATGACTCCACAAATATAATGAACCCCAGAGTCAATGTGCACCATGGAGTTAGAATCCTAGACATAGAAGGGTCCGGGGGCAGGCACAGCTCCCCTACAAAACATGAAGAAGTATGCATGTAAATATTTAGCTGAAATGTGCTTCGCTCAGTTGTAGTGTCGCCCAAATTGCATTCGCTGTAAAATATTTGCTCAAATTGTAATCTCTCAGATATATTTGCTTTAATTACATGAAACCCTTTTGTTAATTTCATCAAGCACAGTACATTTCTTTCAGTTACATTCATTGAAACAGTTGTATCAGAGAAGAGTTATCTCCCCCTACCACATTCGTTTCCCCTCCTGTCCTTCCTAATATTCATATACTACTGTATTTAATCCTCATTTTCTATATATGAGCAGTTACGCTGTCAACCGCTTGTCACTTTCTGAAACATGTACTACTTATTGACCATTCATGCACCATCTTGAGAAGTTACAAAGATAATAAAGGTATAAACAAATCTTCAACCAGCAGTTAGCAGTGACTAGACATAAGTGTTGTTAACTTATCAGGCACTACCAGGTTCCTTTATCTTATATAGGCTAATCACCCTTCTAATCATGCACTAATTGATCTAGTATTGATATACTCTCCAGCTTTTCAATCAGGTGAGTGAATGGTAGCCATCTGGTGTTAAATTGCTCCATTTTAAAGTTGAGTCTGGCCGTAATTAATTCAATTTCTTTGATCTTTTTTACTATTTTTGATTTATTTATTTATTTGTGAAATCAGTTTACAACCTTTGAGCCAGAGGCTCGTTTCCAAAGGTACCTCGTCACATTAAAGACATACATAGAGTTTTAGGTTACATAGCACAGGTTTGCTAAAAATAGGCATTCATCAGAGGCGCCAGGTCACACTGAGGCCAGACAAAATACATTTAGGTTACAGGGTACAAGTAATTGAGAACAGGTGTTACACAAGTTGGTATCAAAAATTGTGCAATCTAATAGGCATACCATGAGACAGCTGGCACTGGCCAGGTTAGACATAGGTACGGTGTGCCGGGAAGAGGTGGTGGGGAGGGCTAGGTGGAGAGCCGCCCAGTGGGCGTTGTCATGAGAAGTCGAGGTGGAGGCTGCCTTCAGAGACAGGAGCAGCTACGAGTGTTGAAGAGTTGGTTTCGGAAGGGTGGTTTTGAACTTGGAGATGGTGGTGGCATTGGTGATGGGGGCAGGGAGAGAGTTAAACCAGGATGGGGCTCTGTAGCAGAAGGACCTCTGGCCATGGCTGGTTCTTGATCTGGGGACCATTAGAGTGGTCTTGTTGGATGACTGTGTTGCAATAGTGGGTGGGATCTGGTGGATGGATGCTGTCACCCCAGGAGGGGAGAGCCCGAGTAGGGTTTTTTTTGTGAGGAGGCAGGTTTGATATCAGAGCCGTTCATCCAGGGTAAGGAGTTTAGCCTCGTCATACAGCTGACAGGTGTGTGTGAGCCTGGGGGCACCAGTAATCAATCTGCAGGCTTTATTCAGGGTTAAGTGAATTTTTTTGAGTGCAGTTGTGTCGGCAGCACCATAGACTGGTAGACCATAGTCTACAAGGGACAATACGGAAGACGTAACAGCGAGCCGGAGCGCATTTGGGAGAAGGCAGGTTCTGTGGCGGAAGAGGATACCAAGCCGTGTGTTAGTGGCAGATGTTAGGGCATCAATATGGTTGTGAAATGTGAGGGCTGAGTCGAAGGTAACCCCAAGGTATTTGTAGGAGCAGACTTGTTCCAGTGGCTGTTTGGTACTAGGAAGGATATAGAGTGGGTGGTTGCTAGCTTTGTTTTGGGGGTGGGAAAAGAGCATAGCTTTGTTTTTAAGATTGATGGACAGTCTCGCTCCTTAAACCAGGCTTCGCATTATTGAAAGACTGCTGTAGGGTGTCCTGAAGGGAGACGGGATTGCGATGTGGGTGGCAAAGGGACAGCGTCATCTGCATACAGGAGAATTTGCCAGGGCATGCACTGGGCAGGGTGTTCAGATAGGTGAGAAGAGAAGGGAGCCCAGGATGGAGCCTTGGGGACCCCAGAGTGAATGGGACAGGTATCAGAGAGTATCCATTGATTTTAACACACTGTGATCGAGCTAGATAGCTCGTGCACCATGCTAGGGGGCCAGCTGAGAGACCAGTGTGGCAGAGAGCATTCAGCAGAAGAGGGTGGGAGACGGTGTCGAAAGCCTGTGAGAGGTCGATGAACACTGCACCAGCTAGGGAGCTGGTATCCAGGGAGGAGTGTAGGAAGTTGGAGAATTCAATTAGTGCAGTGCTGGTACTGTGACCAGCATGGAAGCCATGTTGCTCTGGGTATAAGATGTTATGCTTAGCCAGATATTCAGTGATTTGAATGGCCACCACTTTCTCCAGGGCTTTGGGGGGGGGGAGGATGGAGATTGGCCGGTAGTTGTTGGCCGACGACCTGTCACCCCCTTTATGAATGGGCGTGATTATGGCCGTTTTCCAAGCCGTGGGAAATTGTCCCAGGCAGAGCGATCGGTTAATTAGGCTGGTGAGTGGGGCAAGGACTTCATCTAGCACCAGTCTGAGGATACTGGGGTCCAGTGAGTCACTGCTGGGACTGTTGCTATTCAAAGCTTTGATTAGAATGGGTCTGGCTTCCCGGGCAGAAATCTTGCGCAGGTGGAAGCTGGGGTGCTGGAGGACAGGGGGAGGTTGGTTGGGGGGAGGGTCAAAGAAATTACTAGGGAGGACTGAGCTAAGGTCAGTGAAAGCGGTGTTGAGCCAGTTAGCTATGGTGGCAGGCTCGGTGGAGGTAGTGCCATTGCTAGTGAGCTGGGATGGGGCAGGAGCATGATTTTCCATTTAATTGTTTAATATTATCCCAGAAAGTCCGGGCGAACCCAGGAGGAGTAAGGTGGCCTGTAATGGTTGTACTTGGCTTTCGGAAGGCCCAAGAGCACTTATTCCTGGCTGCATTGTAAGCCTGCCTATCAGACAGCCGACCCGTTTCAGTGGCAAGGTGCCAGAGGTTATCCCGATTTCTTAGTAATTGTAGAAGGGCAGGGCTAACCCAGGGTGCATTCTGCTTTTTGGATCGGATTTTGGTGAAGGGTGCAAAGAGATCACAGGCCATGTTGAAGGTGTGTGAGAAGAAGGCGAGGGCAGTGTCAATGTCGGTTGCACGATGAATGGGGGACCAGTTTATCTGGGTGAGGAATAGTTTAAGTTTTTGCAGCCCACCAGGGCGGAGGTGCCTGCGGAGGGTGGTCTGGGCTTTGGGTTTGGGATTGGTGACTGCCCAATGAAATAGGATAGGGGAGTGGTCACTTAGGGAATCTGGTAGGACCTGGATGTTTTGGATTTTTTGGGGTTGGTTGGTGATAATTACATCCAGAAGGGTGCTGGTTCCTCTCTTAGGGTTTATTCTAGTGGGCTGGGTGACGAGTTGTGTCAGGTCTTGGGCGGCAAATGAGTCTCTGATCGTGGAAGAGGAGGTGCTGAGCCAATTTACATTAAGGTCCCCAACTAGGATTTGTTCCACCTTGTGGTGGAGGGAGGCCAGATAGTCAGTTAAAGATACCAGGGCGGTGCTGGTTCTTTGAGGAAGCAGCCAGTGGTGAGATAGAGAGGGCCCTAGAGGGTCCGGGGTGAGTTTGAGGTAGAGCCTGGGCCCCATTTACAAGGGCAGGGGTGGGGAGCGCGTGTCCAAATATTGTGTCCCTAGTGTAGATTGCACAGCCTCCCCCTCATTTGCCTACTCAGTCCTCCCGGTATAAGGTACAGCCTGGGAGGGAGACAAATGAGTCAGGGGTGGATTTGGACAGCCAGGTTTCAACCAGGGCTATGATGTCTGGTTGATGAGCCATGGCCCAGCACTGTAGGGTGTCAAATTTTTTCAGCAGACTGCATATGTTCATGGAGGCTATTTGGAGACCAGTGGGCCGAGTAGGTGGGTGGGAGGGGCAGGGCCTGGGTTGGGATGTATGTTCCCATCAGGGCAGAAGGAGGAGAACTGCTCTGGTCAGAGGGTGGCAGAAGGAGAGTTGCCTGGGAGGCGATAGGAAGAGAAAGGGGTTTCGTAGCACAGGGGTAGGTAGGGCAGCACAGGCAGAGAAGGCTTGAGTGATCAGATGCCCAAGGGAGCGGGGGGAAGGTAATGTCTGGATGGGGGTGAGATGGAGAGGAGCATATGGGGTGTGTGGAGGAGGAGGGAGGGAGGGGGAGGAGCAGTGGTATAGGAGGAGGGGAGGGCAGGAGGGTAGGTAGAAGCACTAGAGTAGTGAGGCGGAGGGTTAACAGGGACAATAGGGTTGGTGGAAGGCAAAAGGAGGAGGAGGAGAAGAGAGGCAGGTGGGCAGGAGGTGCACATGCATAATTGGTAAGGGTGAGAGAGCTGAAGTGAAGAAAGATGGGGGAACTAGGATGACAGAGGGGGAGATAGTAGTGAGAGGTCACCTCTAAGTGTAGTTGCCACTTTGGTACAGTGGCTGAGCTGGGCCCAAGGTCTGCAGAAACAATCAGACAACAATTTAGCAGTGTCTGAGGGTTAGAGGGTTTTTTAGAGTTTGAAATCCTGCACAAATAATAGACAGGTGTGCTAGCTGAGTGGTGGAACTGCTGACTAAAACAGTGAGGGTGCAGGGTTCAAAGCCTGCAAAGGCAGCAAGAGAACGTGGTAAAACTTTATATTTTGACAGGTTGGGGGGGGGTTAGAGACTAAAAGTCCTAGAAAGTAGGAATAAAATAACTAGACAAAGTGGTTAAGAGGTAGAGATGTTGACTCTGATGGCAAGGGTACTGGGTTTTGAGTACAGCTTAGGGACAGAGTGTAGAAAGTTTTTTAATTCAGAGAAGGAGGGAGGAAGGGTTAAGAGTTTGAAAGTAGAGGAAGATGTTGGCCTGGTTCATTGGCTTAGTGGTTAGGCAGTAGACTTTGGAATAAAGTGATCCAATCTTCTTTAGTGGAAGATCTATTTGTAAGCCACTTCTGTGTAATGGCTTTGGTTGCAGCTGCTATGAAGATATTGTACATATATTTCTTCGCATTCCCTTTATATGTGTGGGATACATCCCCCCACCATGTTTCAGCCATCCAAACTTTGGGTTAGTTCGATACTCTTTTCTATCCATTCTCTCACCTCCTGCCAGTATTTCTCCAGCATTTTGCATGACCAGTAAATGTGCGTTGGCATGCCGACTACCCCGCATCCCCTTCAGCGCATATCTGATGAACCTAGCCTGAAATATTTAGCTCTATTTGGTGTCAGGGAGAATCTACTTACCAGTTTCCACCTGAATTCTTGCGAGCTGCCAGAAAGGGTGGTTTTATGGGTAGCTTGCCAAATTTGCACCCAGTCCTTGGGGGATATTGTTTGGTGCAATTCTTCCTCCCACTGGGATTGAATCTTTTCCACTTCCACCACACCTGTGTCTGAATTAAGTACAGCATAGAAGTTAGATATTACTTGTTTCTTAGATTTGGATTGAAATAACACATGTAACCTCTCCACTAATTCATGCTGCATCATCCCTTCCTGCTGCGTTATCTTATCTAGTATGTAAGCTTTCAGCTGGGAATACCTGAACAAGTCTGAGTATGGGAGATGGGCTTCTCTCTGTAGCTATAAAATGTTTTCAAAGTCTGGCCTATGAGGAGTTGTCAAGTAAATACTAGCCCCCTACTTCCCCATCTTTTAAATGTGTGATCCGTCCTTGTTGGAATAAAGTTCTTATAGAAACATAGAAATTGATGGCAGGTAAGGGCCGTAAGGCCCATCCTGTCTGCCAAGAGTGAGATCCAGTGTGCTTGGGTTTCTGTGATTTAGAGTCTTTTTTGTCATGATCCACATGTTATATGTTTGTTTTGTCCATCTGTTTGTTAGGCCCAATAAGACCCGTATAGATTTAACCTCCCATGCTAGACTATCCAAGTGTACCCCTCAATTAGTTCCTTCCTCAATGGATTTCCAGACCATCTCACTATGAGGGTTTAACAGGTCTATCAAGTTTTGGACACTGTACCCTCCCTTTGTTTTATGCCTCATCACGACCTGCAGTTTTAATCTAGGTTTCCTACATTACTTTTTTTAATTGCATTTTATACTCCTGCTTTCTGGCTTAGGCCCTTATACTCTAGATCAAGCCTATCCTCATCCCTCAGGTTCCTGGTGCTTACCTTCATTGTTTCCATCCAAACAGCCCACATCCTCCCCCCCAGTTGCGGGATCAGGCTGAACCTTCACTTTCTCGAGGCATGGAGGTAGCAAAACACAGGGTGCAGGAAGTGGCCATGGCTGGGCCTGAAGGCCAGGGATCATCCTGCTTCAGCCAGGGTGTTTTCTTAGTTATGATTCTCCCACAGGATATGCGTCCACAAGAGCTTCAAGGCTGTGCACACTGTGCTTATCAGAGCAGAGCCCGGCCAAGTTCTCCCTCCCTCCCAACTGTACGTCTGATGCACTACCACCTGTAATCAGCCACGGGGGCAGTGTTGTAGTGGAGGCAATAACCCTCCCCTCTCTGGAGGAAGAGAGCATTTTCTGGGATGCTCAATATTCCATCCCCCCACCTAGCAACTCAGGCTTGCTTCTTAATCTGGTTAGCTGAGGGGTAGCTCTACCATTGTGTTGATGGACTGACTCAGGAGTAGAATTCTAGAGAAATCTCAGTTCCATCTCCAGGGCAATGCTCAAGATAAATATGCTGCAGTTAGTGTTACCTTGTAGTATATTCCTAAAAAGAAACACAGTTATGCCAGCCCAGTGGTGAAGCGGGTTGAGGTGCTCGGCATGCCGTACCTTTTCTCATGTCGGCGACCCGGATTCAGGAATGATCTTGAGTCACCAGTGGCCGGGGGGCAGGGGGGAGAAGACTGAGCATCTGATGGACAGCTCTCCTCCTGTGGGGTGGGAGGTCTGCCATCTCATTCCCTGGCTGCCACGTGGTAGAACGTGGGTGGCAGTGCTGGAATTCGAGTGATGTGGAAGGGAGGGGCCATGGTTCCATAGCATGTATGCATGTCCACGTGCACACACTTATGTGCTGCTGCAGCTGGGGACAAGGAAGACAACTGAAAAAGGGTTGGCACAGGCTTAAAGAAGCCCTGCCTGCCTACCCCATTCCTGCATCGCCACCTGATCACCGACCCCCAGTTCTGGATGTGAGTCATCACATAGTTACTTCGGTGAGTAACCTGTTCTCACCATCAGCTGCTCTTCTGTGCTGAATTTAGAAAATTCAGTTTCATTTGGCTTTGCTATGGGACAAAGTCCACCAAAACCAAGCTTTCTGAAGTATTGATTATGTCTCAAAGATTCATAATCCCTAATAAGGTTTCGTGAAATTCTAAAAGTAGATTAAATCAGAATATATTTACTGCTCTGGAGTAATGTGCACCAATTGAAGCAGAAGCAAATGATGTAAAACTTGTAGTCATCATCACATGATAAATAATCAGGAATAGAAGGGCAGTGACAATTATTAAGCAACTGGGGCTTTTGCTGATAATTTAGCAAAGAAAAATTTTTTATTTTAAGTTTGAAGACTTAATTCATCGTTAAATATAAAGGGAAAAACTAGCTGAACCTATTTTTTAAACTAATATCAGGCCAAATAGTTATTATTAGAATAATACGTAAATCCAAATAAACTGATATCATGTCACAGTATCCTAGTATGTTGTTTGCCTTCATTTAAAGAACATTTTCATCAGGACTGTTCTGTGTTTACTATGTTTTCAGTAAAGCTCAGCCATTGGCGGTCTCACCAGCATATAGCTTCCCCTGTGGCTGGAAAGTGGGGTGGGAGGGGCAGCTGCAAGTTGAGGGGCTAGCTGCACAATTGAGCAGACTTGATAGACTGTGTGGCCTGCTTCTGCTGGCATTTTTGTATGTCTGTAAGTTCATATTTCAGGGCCCTGCTGCAGCAGAAATGTGCCATCTCCCAGTTGAGGATGGGCTGTTACCAGCGGGGGCTTCTCCATCACCAGCTGTCCAGTTACCAGAAGTTTTGGGCTTGTTCCTAAACCCAGGTCCCCAGCATGGGAGCACAAGGCAATGGCCATTGGGCTATGGATGGCCCTCTATGTTGACTTTCTTTTCCATATAGCTTTTTACCACTCGGAGGGCTAGCAGGCAGGCTCTGGCTTTCTCTTAGAGGGCTTGATTCACCCCTTGGCACACCTCCTGATCCAGCCTCACACCCAGGCAGGTTTTCCCACGGATTCCCCATGGATCCCCCCACCATCCTCCCCCGTGGTGAGGCCGGGGAGGTGAGGTCCACCCCAGAGAATAATCCAGATTGCCTGGGGTGATGCCAGAGTCAGGAGTGTGGCCAGGGCTTCATTAAGCCCGCTAGCTCCCTTTTCCATTTTCTCCCTTTCCATTGCTGGGGTGCACATGTCAGCATGTGGACAAAGAGGTGCATGCACCCTTCCTTCTTGGTCACCCCAGTCCCGCACTACCACCAGGCCTCCAACCTGGTAGCAGTCATTCCACGGGAACGACGAACCACCCACTCTGGGAGAGGAGAGCAGTCCTCCGGATGCTCAGTTCTCTCCCTTTCCTCTTGACCTTCAGTGGCTCGCATCTGCTCCTGAACCCGGGTCACTGGCAAGGCAGGAGGTAAGGCATTCAGCTCCTCAACTCTCCATGCCACTGAGTCAGCAGTCTCTATGTTGACTTTTGAGGTACCTGTTGTTATACAGGTGCAGTAGTTCTAATCTTAAAACAAGAAGCAGTAGTTGTGCCCTTCTGTACCAAGGGATCCCATGAAAACAGGATACAGCCATCTCATATCTATCTGTAAGGGATAACACATGGTATGGTGTGTGGTTTGGGAATATTGCATGCCTCAAGAATGATTTTCCTGGGTTTCCTGTAGATTACATTATTTCCTATGGCAGCTGAAGTGCCGTTTTCCTGTATAACCAATGCAAATCTAAAGTAACAGGAATCCCTGTAAATCTGGGAGCCCTGCATATTATGTGTACCCTAATTTACAGCATTGTACTTAACATACCTTTTTATTTGCTTCATCCATTCTCAACCGACAGTGTGAGCCAAAGTCGAGAGATGGCCCAGCTACGAAGCAGAGCTGCACAGCTGGAGACAGAACTAGACATCATCAAACGACAGCTGGCAACAGAGCGTCTAGAAAGGCAAGTGTATGTTCCCAATCTTTCTTAGTAGTAGCGCCAATATTGCTAAGAGCAAAGATGTCTTCAAAGTCAACTAATACATCTTGTATCTTGTAGGGAACATGCCGTACAGGAGCTTCACCGTCAGGGACCTATGTTATATCTTACCTCCTCCCCACGCAGGACATCCCTAAGTCCTTCATCACGTTCGCCTGAACGTTCACGACTACGATCGCCTGACCGCTCTATCGATAGATCAAATGATAGGTGAGTGCAAGTAGTAAAACATTTTGGCAAGCCTAGAAAAATGTTTTTTAAACTCAGCATTATTCAGACATTGCATAGCAGTACAAGCATTTTGCACCACTAAAGAAGGGAGTTACAGAGACCCTGCTTAGTACATATCATTATACATCCTTTTAATGTATAAATAATAGTACGTGTACCTAAATATAGTGTCATTCCAGTACCATGTTACAAAAACTAGAAGCATTTATTTTTACAGAAACAGAATCAAAAGTTGGAATTTACTTTACTTTTTATTTAATAACATTTGGAGTTACAACCCTCTGAGTCATAAACTCCTTTACAAAGGCTGCACGTCAAAGATCAGTGAAAGGACTTACATACAGTATTAGGCAGACAGTGTTCAGGTTAGAGAACAATGAATCGAATTATGCATACAGTGATATCAATACAGTGATCAGGAGAAAAAAGGAGATTACACAAAAATTATAAAAAACGACACCAACGGAAGGTGCAATACAATAGTCTTTGGATGCAGAGGACCCAGCGTTGTTCCCAATACTTAGGAAATACATGATCCACATTTATGTCCGAGGTACATCATAACCATTGCTAAGTTGGAGTCATACTACAGAGTCCCAGCATGTGGGGGGATCAGGAGGAATGAGGGGGTTAGTGACAGTCACAGGCTAAAGATTCTAGGAGAAGAGCTTTGAGACTACTCTTGAAAGGACCGATCCTGGGCTCCAGGGAGACGGACGGGGGGGGGGCTGTTTAGTCAGCGGGGGGCTCTGTATAGAAAGGCTCCTTGACCAAGGGAAGTTCTACAGTAGGGGATTAGTAGGAAGGTCCTGGTAGTGCATGGGAGATTCTGCCCAATGGGGCAGGTTGGATGAGGCTGTGCAGACCAGGCGGGGCTTGACCAAGGTGGATTTTCTTGGCCAGCAGCTATGGTACCTAAGCCAAGTGTCAAATGGCAACCATTCAGCAGACTTGTAGAGATTACAGGAGTGTGTCCATCTGTCACAGCACGTGACCAGTCTGCACGCTTTGTTGAGGGCGACTGATGCGTTGCAGAGCAGTGGGATCAGCATTGCCATAGATAACTATGCCGTAATCTACCAGGGATAGGACAGAAGAGGTGATGGCTAGATGGATAGCTATCGGGGGGAGGCAGTGTTTGTGGTGGTACAGAAACCCAGGCCTGGAGTTGATAGTGGAGGCCATTTTGGTTCTATGTGATAATAGCAGGCACCGAACGGTGACTCACATTATCGCGACGTCAGGGCAGTGAAAACAGTTTTGCCACCCTGACATCCTCGGCATGTGGAAGAACGGCGCCAGGGATTTCTATACTTTGCTTTCTGTGGGGGGGCTGTGTCCCCCACTGCAACCCCCTAATTACGGATTCTCTACTCCAGCGGGGTGCATGTCGGGGGGGGGGGATGAGAAAGCAAAATAAAGATAACTTCTGGGCCGGGTGCAACAAAACCACAGTAGTGCCCGGACCCAGACCCAAACCTAGAACCCCAGCACCACAAGCGGAGGCCAACCCCTGACACCATGGCGCAGCCTAGCAGCCAACCGCAGTGCCACCCTACATCCCCTATGCCCTCCCCAGCCACACTTGCGTGCTTGCTGCCCCAGCGCACGTATAGTGACGCCCTGTCGCTAGGGCGCCCACAGCCCCACATCCGTCATCCTCCCCGCCCGCCTGTCAGTTTCTCCAACATCGTGTCGCCATTTCGGACAGCGCCGTCTTTCGGGCATCAACCTCACATGCTACCTTGCCAGTTGTTGGACATGTGCATGGTAGGCGAGGGATGTGTCAAGCCTGACACCTAGATATTTGAGCGACTCAACCAGCTGAAGTAGGGACCCTAGTGAGTTGATGATGTTCAGTGGGAAATCACGATGAGGGCTGTGATGGTGGGCGAAGATCATATATTTAATTTTCTTATAGTTTAGAATTAAGCGGTGGGAGCTGAACCATATCTGAGCTTCAATGAAGAAACCCTGCAGGGAATGCTGGCGGGAATCAGGGCTCAGTTGGCTCCAGAAAATTACTGCATCTTCCACGTAGAGCAATATTTTTCCTGAGCATGAGCTGGGGAGGGAGTTTAGGAAGAGGCTGAAGTTGAGGTGTCCCAAGCTGGAGCCTTGGGGCACTCCTGCACGGACCCAGAGGTTGTTTTGATAGAGTGAAGTTGATTTTCACCTGCTGGGATCTGTCAGAGAGGTAATCTTTGAACCAGGTTATTGTTTCGACTGAGAGCCCCAGGGAGGGCAGGGAGGCTAGAAGCATAGCGTGATTAACGGTGTTGAACGCCTATGTGAGGTCGATGTACACTGACCCCACAAGGTGACCTCATTCGAGGGCACCATGGATGTAGGAGGAGTATCCTAGGAGAGCAGTGGTGGTGCTGTGGCCCTGGCAGAAACCATGCTGTTCGGGGCACAGTAGGTTATGTTTAGATAGATGGTCCACCAGCTGATTACAGTAGCTACTATTTTTTCAAAGGATCTTGGAGAGGGGAGGGAGAAGAGAGATGGGACGATAGTTATTGGGGAACAAGTGGTCGCCACTTTTGATGATGGGGCAATGATAACTAATTTCCAGAAGGCAGGGAATTGTCCCAGGCAGAGGGACAGGTTCAATAGTTTAGTGAGGGGTTGTAGGACCTCCTTGAGGGCTAGTTGGAGGAGTTTCTGGTCAATGGAGTCAGCATTGGCTTGGAGCTTGGTAAGAGCTTTGAGAGATATCTCCTGGCCTCCCAGGTTGTGATGATTCAGAGGTGAAAAAGGAGAATGTTTGAAGGTGGGCCATGACCGGGGACTGGATCGGGGGGGGGGGGCGACGAAGTTGAGGGGAAGTACACCACTGAGATCAGAGAAAGTGGTGTTCATGGTGTCTGCAATGGACTTGCGGGTCCTGTATTAGGATACCATTAACCGAGACTTGGGCAGGTGAGGGGGTGGCAGTTTTCCCATTTAGTTCCTTTATATTTTTCCAGAAATCTCTTCCTGAGCCCCAGGTGGAGGAGTGTGCCTGTTTATAATAGGTCGACTTGACTTAGCGCATGGCCCAGGTACATTTGTTTCTGGCCTCTCGATTTCATTGTCTGTCCAGTGGGAGTTGTGAGTCTAAGGCCTTATTCCAGAGATTGTCACGGTGATGCATTTGGTCAAGCAACTGTTGATATCCAGAGGGTGTTACGAATTTTAGTGATTTGTTTCAAGAAAGGGGCAAATATGTTACAAGCGGCACTGAAGATATTTATAAAGTGGGAGAGGGCAGTATCAATTGATTGGGTTATATATATATATATATATATGGGAGACCAGTTACAGTCAGCTAGGTAGGTTTTGAAGCATGCCCTTTTTTAGGCATCTGTGGTAGGAGACAGTGTGGGGCACAGTAGGTGTTTTATTGGACCATACGCGGGTTACTGGGCAATGGTCGATAAGGGCGTCTGGGAGTACTGAGACTTTAGTGATGCTGGGGCAATTGGTGAGAATGAAGTCCAGCAATGAGGAGGTTTCTGATTTGTCATTTGGTCTGGTAGGAGATAGTATAACCTGACTGAAGTCAAGCACAGCAGCTGAGTACTTATAGGGAATGGAATGAGGGGGATAGGCACTTTACACTGAAGTCCCCCATGACTATAACTTCACTGTTGGGGGAAGCTGAGAGATGCAGGACATGACTGAAAGGAAGGTTAGTCTCTGATTACGTGGTGGGATGCGGACTGCCAGGACACATAGGGTTTTGCTAGGATTGCCAAGGAGTATCTTGGCTGTGAATGTTTGAGTGCCGTGCTCTGGGGATTGGAGGGAGACTGGTAGGGATCGGAGGGTGTTCCTAATGTAGAAGGTGCAGCCACTGCCTCATCTATACAGTCTGTTGGCTCAGTAGAAGGAGTAGTCAGGTAGGGTCATGGCCAAGTCTGGGGTGTTATTGGAGAGCCATGTCTCTGATAGGACCAGTATGTCTGGGGAGTGCTGGGTTAGCCATTCTTGGAGCAAGGAGAACTTTTTTGTAGGTTGCATATGTTAATTGCAGTGAGCCAGAGCCCATGCGTCCTGTTGCTAGCAGGGGAGCATGGGAGAGTCAGCCCAGGATTAGGGTGAATGTTTCCTGATAGGAGGAGGAGGAGGGCATGCCAAAGGAGGGTTGCCTTAGCCAGTTTGCATTTTGGGGGTGTGGGGTATCTAAGAGGGGAGGATACTATGGTTGAACAGGGGGTGGGCATGGACAAGATGGAAAGAGGGAGTGGATATGACTATGGGGAGTGAGCCACTCCTGCATAGTGAGGCTGCAGGTACCACAAGGTACATGGAGTGGTGGGGAACAATAGGAGTGAAAAGATATTGTGGGAAGAGGGTATTTTGGAGGATTGAAGAGGTGGGTAGATGACCACAGATAGACCAAATTGGTGGAGGCTTGAGGAGGAGCCAAGATACTTAGTGCAAGGGAGAGGGAGAGAGAGAGAGAGAGAGAGAGAGAGAGAGAGATGTTCTGGTCACTTAGTACAGTGGTAGGGCTGCCGACTCCAGAGTAGAAGTTACCGGGATTGAGACTCAGGCAGGACGAATCGCTTGGGTACTATAGGGATATGCTGCCCCCCTGGTGGTGAGATCTAATAACCTGCTGCTGAAGAAGCAGGGACTTAGAAAAATGGGTGGGGGGTATCACGTGACCAGTGACGACAATAAAAAGAGGGTCGGCTTTACTCCTCCTTAACAGTAAAAAATGAAATACACTATACTTATATTAGCATATGGTGCCCCTGTTATAGTAGCTTTGCAATTTTTGAAACTAATGAATTAGAAAAAGTGCAAAAACAGCACTCAGAACAACTGAGCAATAATACCTTACTTGTGTGTCATTGTGGAATAATGTCCCCAGACGTACTGGCCCACCCTGACCATGAGGGAGTAGTGCAAGCTGCTGCCTGTGAAAGGGCTAAGGTGGTCCTATGTGAACGGCCCACAGAAAAAGACTCCAGAAAGCTGGGTTGTATGGCAGGGAAAGTTTACATAACTGCAGCCTTGCAGCTGAGGCAGGTAGCCTATATGGCATACACAACCCAGTATCAGAAGGCACTGTGGAAAACAGTCATGGGCCCAGAGTGAAAAGGTAGAAGGTGAAGATAGTGATGATTTGGCAGCAACATCCAAGGTTCCTCTTATAGCCCCAAAGCTGAGTGTTTTAAGCTTTGCATGGTTTGTCATTCCTGTCCATGCCATGACATGACATCGCTGCAGACAGTGGTACCATGGTCTGTACTAAGCTTATTTCCGACAGCAACTGTACTTTTTACTCTGATGTCTGTGTCAAGTATGGTGCTGAGCATGGTGTTGACATTAGTGGTGAGCACAATGCCAGCCTTGGTACTGAGTTTGCCACAAATTTACCAGAATATGTCACAGAATTTTCAGATATGTTCACCAAATTTTTTAGCTGAGTTTTTCATGGAATTTTGCACACAATTTGTGCACTTGTCTTTACTGCTCAGTATAGCACATCTATCCCTTGTTAAAAGTGGAATGGAGAGTGAGATACAGGCTATCTGGTATCCCCATTGGGCCATCTTGGCAAGATATATGGTTAATTAGTACATATTTCCACTTCTGCTGCCCACATCATACTCATCTTTTTCTGACCCAGAATAGATGGTGCTTTACGCCACCATCAAAACGCTTCGCCACAGGCAAGTACTGAAATGTTTCTGGGCTATACTCAGTGGTGGAGCTGGGGGGGGGGCTGGGGGGCGGTTGCCCCTCCTGGCTGCCCCAATGTGAGTAGTGGCACACCACCAACATCTTTATTCACTGTTTAGTGCCCATTGTGGAGCCCATGATTGACTAAATGGCCCCCCCGGCTCCCAAACGCTCCCAAACCTGACTCCGCCACTGAGTATAGTATGCCTTTCACAGGTAATTGCTAGCACCGTGCAGTTCTATTGCTGTTGCTGTGACCATTATACTCTTCTGTGCCTATTTAAATGGCTTTGTTCCTACATGATCTGAGCAGGTCCTTTCAGGGACCCTTCTTCTGTGTCTCTGTGAGATGTTTCAAGTGTAGCCATTTCAGTGTTGCAGTACTTCCTTTCCCCAGACAATTTGTTCAAGCTTCCTTTCTATGGGGCGGATGCCTTTCGGAATCTGGATCTTTCCCCCTTCTCCTACAAAAGAAAGGTTCATTGCTTGATAAATAGTCACATTCCATGCTATGCATGTTGAATCTTGTGCCAGACATGACTTATTTACAGTTCTGTGGCAAGCTTGTACATGTGTGCCTTAGACACCAGTACATTTCAACTTGCAGCCTGGACTTAGTCTTGATAATACCAGTTTAAATACATTCAGATTTGATGGCCAGATAGCTGTGTATCTTCCAAGAGTCAATCTTTTCCATATATTCCCACTAATAGATTTGAGGCAGAGGCAAAAGGACCCCTTGTGAGCCAGATCTTTTCTGGTGGGGACTGATGACATGAGTAGACCCTGGGTACACATCACCATATCTGCCTACTGGTATTCAGTGGCAACAGCTGCAACTACCACAGTTCCTTTTTACTTGCCATTGAGTGCACAGAATTGCCACTTTCTTCATCTGGGTAAAAACCTCACCGTCTATACGACAACAGAGTTCAGTTCTTTGCTTTTAGATTAAAATTCACTAGAGTTTGTTATTTTTGTGTCAGTTTAGTTTGTAATTACACACAGAAAGTTAAGTTTCTTTCAGCTCTACCTGGGGGAAAGGGTTGATGACAATGAAATGTTGGGAGCCTGACCAGGCAAGTTACTCTGGCAATGGTGCTGTGTCTAGTAGGGGTGTGCAAATACCTTAATTTGAATATTCAGGCAAATATTCATATTCGAGACTCCAGAATATTTGTTATTCATACCCAAATAAGGTTTCTTTTTAATAAGACATTGTAACACTGTTAAAGTCTATCACTTCCTTCCTTTTTGAAGTACAATAGTTAATTCTGCCATGAACACCCCCTAACAGCCTTTCAGCAGCCCCAAAAGGCAACTGTAACCCCTAGATGGCGCTATCCCAGGGGCTACTACCCCTGCCTGATTTGCCACTAACAGGTTGAGGGGCCTGGATCCAATGGCGGGTGCCTCCACCCAGAGGTCAGGGTTTGCAATAGTTAAACTTACTTGGTCACAGCCCTCTGGGACACTGCAACCCCCCTTTCTTCCCACTAGTGGCCCACACAATATATCAGAATTACCTTCAGTAGTCATTTACCCCAGGGGTGGTTCAGGCACTGGGACCTCCTGTAAAATAAGATACAGTGCAACAATCACAGTACAATACTTTAACATAGACAAATACCTCAGGCAGTATAACTTTGCTGAAACAAGCAGCTCGGATTTATTTAGGGGGAATATAACAAGGACAGGGGAAATCAGGTTAATTAGCTTATCACTTTACTATCTACCTATGGCTCTGTGCACAGGCCTATCCCTACCAGTTACTGTCCCTGGGTACCCAAGCCCTAGTGGCTAGTCCAAACCGTGGCAGCTGGTAGGGGCCCTTTCACACAGTGAAAAGAAAAATTAGCTTAAACAGTCAGCAGTACAGTGATTCCATTTGGATTTAATGTGGCAATTCAACAGGGAGCGACCCTGAATTAGTACTCACGACTCCAAACAAATAGGGTCCTTCAACGTCCAGCAGGGCTACTTTTGAGCTCCACGAGACTCTTCACACATTTATATGGTAAAAAAAGAAAGTACTATACCAGGCAGGCTGCTTCTCTATCCCGATCGCAATTACTGCACAATACCCAGGAGAACACACAGCAGATTCAGTTCCTGACAGACCGAGTGCAATTCAACAATTTCTTCAGTCTTCTACAGGGTGAGCCTGGTTTCTACTCTTCAGAGATCCTTTGATTCTTTTCACAGGACGGATTCAGTCCTAACAAGCAGTTACACAAGCTGCAGACCGAACTCTGGGCCTTACACACGCTTTTTTGACTGAAACTGTGCACTGAAGGAGCACAGGGTTTCTTTCCCTTCACTGCCAGACCTAAACTGAAACTCCAACAGACAAAACCGGCACTTCCTTTGAGTTCCTCCCAGTTCTTAACTGGATTGGCTGTCACTCACAATAGACTGCTGCTGTTGGTCCAAAAGGCGTCAAGTCTAAACTACATCTCCCAGAGTCACTGCCCATACAATCCTCTTGTGGCTGGCTCAGATTATGAGTCCAAGTTCTGATTCGTCCAAGGCACCATTTTAGAGCTAGCTTACCCACACTGATTGGTCCAGTTCAGCAGTTCAAAACCAGAATGGGGAACTAGGCAGACACAGTTCTGACTGCAAAGAAAGCAGGTTAGACAAACTGTAATTTCATTATTACTGTAAATGATTTCTGGCAAACAGTTACATCTTTCAGATAGGTTCCTTTGCACTCCTAGTGACTGCAAAATGGAGTGAATTGGCAGCAGCTCAGTGGTACTCAATCAAAGAAACACACAGTCCCCCATACAAACTAATTATGTCTACAAGCAGACAGCTCTTAAAGAGACAGTACCAGAGGTTCTAAAACACTCACTGATAAGGCTAAACGCCAAACACCATTCAGGCTTGGAGCATTCAAGCAAGCTCCTGGAAGTCTTTTGGGAACCCCCATTTGCAGTGGGGTTACACCCTTCCTGGCCTGGGAAAGCTTGACGTCTCGTCAAGCAAGTACCCATAAGTTTCAACTGCAACCATATACATTTGCATTAGGCTCACACATGTAATCATCAGTCAATACATCATTTACCAAGAACACATTTCTGAAACATTGCAGTCGTCACTCTTTACACAGTATTACACACATTGTACCATAACTCAAGTTATTACCTCTTGTACATGAAACCTGAAGAGGGGGCCCTTCCTATCAGTTACCTTGGGGCTGGACGGGCAAAGGCGCCATATAGAGGGAAACACAAGTAACTTGGAGTTCTGACTGATGCTCAGTTTGGGCAATGAGCTCGGGGACAACACTCCTTTATGGACAACATTGAGAGGCAAGTCCACAGGCCTCCCAAGTGAATCATAACTGAGGTGCACCACAGGCTTTACAGCTCCGACCAGTTTTTCTAGGGGAACTGTTACAGTCTCTGCACTCTGAGCCTCATTTTCAGCATTGTCCTCACTTGTCGGGAGTCTCCATGGGGTAGAGAGCTAGAACTTGGGGCACTTTCAGCTCCAGGAGTTACAGTTTCTGAGTCCACAACATTTGGCTCGCATGGAGAGCTTTCGGACACTGGCAGTGGACTGTCAGGGCACTCAAAATACTCTTCTTGTTCGGGTGTATCACCAGTCTGCCCCAATCTATCATTTCCTCCCTGAAAGCTCAAACAGTTCAACCATGCACAATGATTCCATTTCATCTGATCTGATGCTTTGCACTTCACTTCTGGGAGCATTGGCTCCAGGGATGAAGCTGGGGGCTTAGACAGTCCAGAAGGCCCAGCTTTGTCTCCAGTATTGACTAGGGGATTGCCCAAACAATTGACTCAGTTCGTAAGAAGGATAGTATTCAAAGTCACTCTCACTTTCTTCTGATATGGACTGACAGTCATGCTCAACTGGGACTTGTGCAGGGAACACTTTAACTCTGCTTCTGTAGGTGCAGACTTCCCTGATCTTTTCTTAGCAGCAGCTCTAGTCACTGGTCCAGAGGGGCATCTTCTGGGGCTCAGACTCAATCAGGATTTGTCCAATGGGCAGTAAATGATTTCTATGCATTGTTTTTACATCTTTTGGATTGTTCTCAGGCCTTACTTTGTACACTGGCAGATCATCTAGTTTGCCCACTACAATGTGAGGGAGATGGTGCCATCTGTCAGCAATCTTGTGTTTGCCATGCAGTCCCAGATTTCTTAGCAATACCGATCTCCCTCCTGGAGTTCCTGTGCTTTCACCTTTTATCATACCGTTCTTTGTTGGCCAGATTTCTTTTGGCAGCCATGGTTTGGAGCCAGTTGGTACGCCATGAGTTAGCTGGGCCTTTAACTTTGCACATACTGTAAATAGTTGTCAGCTTGAACCCCATCAGGAGAGACCCCAAACACACATCTACTGGTAGTCGAGCTTCTCTTCCAAACATCAGGCGGTAGGGGAGAACCCAGTGGCATCACTTTTGGTGCAGTTATAAGCATGTACCAGGGTGCTAATTTGTTGGCTCCATCTAGGCTTGTCCTTTGGTGCAGGGTGCCTAGCATATCTAGCAAAGTGCGGTTGAAATGTTCAGGCTGTGGGTCCCCTGGGGTGGTAAGGAGTGGTTCTGGACTTTAGCACTCCCACAGAGAAAGCATCTCTTTGATCAGACGACTCTCAAAGTCTCTCCTTGATCAGAATGGATTCTTTGTGGAGCCCCATAGTGAACAAAAGTTTTCTACAAGTACTTTGGCCACAGTGGATGCTTTCTGGTCTTTGGTGGGGAAAGCTTGGG
Source organism: Neoceratodus forsteri (assembly GCA_016271365.2). Lineage (NCBI taxonomy): Eukaryota > Metazoa > Chordata > Ceratodontiformes > Ceratodontidae > Neoceratodus > Neoceratodus forsteri. Next base: position 237,961,802 of record CM057458.1, read on the forward strand.
CATATCTCGTGAAATGGTCAGTGACCACCAGCACATTACTGATATTTCTTTTATCTGACTCCAAACTCAGAAAATCAATACAGACCAGCTCCATGGGTGCACTGGTGGTGATGTTAACAAGGGGGCAGCCCTCTGGGGCAAAGCTTTCCTCTGTAAGCAGCGACTAGCAAGTTGAATATGTTGCTCCACATCAGCCCCCATCTTAGGCCAATAGAATCTGGATCTCACCAAGTCAAGTGTTCTGTCTATACCAAGGTGCCCCATGTGGTTGTGCAAGGACCTCAGTACTGAGTCTCGAAGGCAGTGGGCAGCACTAGTTGTTGTTTGTCTACTTGTCCCTCTGTCTACTGTTTCTCTGTATAACAGTTTATTGATCAGTTTCAACTTAGGACCTTCTTTGTATAACAGTGCAGTTCTCAAATCAGTGGGCGTAATTTGGACAGCTCTTTTCCTGCATAGAGGACTTCTAAAGCTGCTTTGATCATGGATCGGAGTTGAGCCCGCCGAATACTGTCATTGTCCAGCTGAGGCAGTGCACCAATGTCTATTGCAGAAAAGTGGCAATAAGCAGCAGGTATGCAATTCTCAGAGGGTCCCAAGCAATCCACCATGCAGTCCACTCGTCCATGGACATTTGTTCCTCCCCTGTCAAACTTCGGCAGAGTGCCCGAATGTCAGGTTCTGCCAATCGGACCCAATCATTCTGGGGAACAGGCCTCCGGAGAGAGCATCAGCATCTATGTGGTTCAGACCTGCTCGGTATTCGAGAGCATAGTCATATGTAGATAGAGAAAGCCACCTATGGCCAGTGGCATCCAACTAGCTGAGGTCTGCACATAGGTCAAAGGATTATTGTCAGTTTTTACTAGTATTTTAGCCCCATACAAGTACTCATGGAATTGGTCAACAATAGCCCACTTCAAAGCTAGGAACTCTAACTTATGTACAGGATAGTTCTTTTCGGATTGGGTCAGGCTTCTACTGGCAAAGGCCACTGGTCTCAGGCCATTCTCGTGCTCTTGGTACAACACAGCCCCCAACCCTTGCAAGCTAGCATCAGTGTGCAGGACGTAAGGTTTTCTTGGATCGGCATAGGCCAGCACTGGAGCATGGGTAAGTTGATATATGATCTCATGAAAAGCAGTCTCATAATCCGAGTCCAGCGGCCCCAAATATTTCACTCGGATGAAAATACACTCTTTCAGTCTTGAGGGACGCTGACTTTTGGTATTTTTGTGGGTTGGGGATACCCTTGAGTAAGGTTAAGTAAAGGGCGGATCACTCTTGAATAGTCCTTGATGAAGGCTCGATAATAACCACAGAATCCCAGTAATCTTTGCAGTTCTATTAGATTTTGGGCTGTGGCCAGGTGGTCAAGGCCTCAACTTTACTTGGGTCGGTCTCTATTCCTCGGTGGATACTATGTGTCCCACATACTTTACTGATGTTTGAAAGAATTGACACTTATCAATGGACAGTTTAAGGTCAAAGTCCTCCAGTCGGTCCAATACCTTAAATAATCTGCTCTCATGTTCCTCCAGTGAGCTGCCAAACACAATAACATCATCTAGGTATACCAGGCACTCTAGTAAGTTCATGTACCCCACTGCCGCCCATCAATCGCTGAAAAGTGGCTGGGGCACCTGAAACCCTTGAGGCATCCTCATGAATTCATAGAAGCCAAGCGGACAGATAAAGGCTGTCTTCTCATGGTCCTCTGGGGCCATTGGGATCTGTAGTACCCACCACGGAGATCCAACACAGAGAACCACTTGCTCCCGTTTAGGCAGTCCAAAGCATCCTGAATCGGGGCATTGTGTACTGATCAGGGATAGTCCACCGTTTAAGGTGCGATAATCCACACACATCCTTACTGTCCCATTCTTTTTCCTCACTACCACAATGGGGAAGCATAAGGCTTCTGGATTCTTGTATTACACCAGCTAACATCTCTTGCAGATGCCGTCTCACATCATCTATGTCAGCAGGTGCCAGGCGTCGAGACCTCTCACGAAATGGTCTTCGTCATGCAGCCGGATATTGTGCTCAGCTCCTTGCACGCATCCCTCGTCCCATTCCTTTAAAGAAAACACCTGGTCCTCTCTGGGCAAGCTTCTCACTGATCCTCACTTTCCATTCAGCTGGCAGGGAGTCGCGAAATCAAACAAGTCAGGCGTTACTCTGTCATTCTTCCTCGAACTCTTGCTGCTGGGTAGCACTGCAGTGTCTGCACAATGCACATTAGCCAGGATGCAACCTCTATTTACTCGAATGTCTCTTTCAGACACATTATGAACTTTGACCATTACCCTTCTGGCATAAGCATGGGCTCTAGCGGGCAAAATACAAAGGCTTGACCAGCAGTCCCTCAACCATTTCCCATAGCCTGGTGCATCCAACATTAATATTTTATTCTTAACATCCTTTCTGATCACGGACCTCCCTGTAAGGTACACTGGGCATTTGGCGCCAGGATCAGAGACTCAGGATCCTTCTTCCATACAATTCGACCAGTTCCTCTGGTTCTATTTTTCAGCATCTCTGTGCCTCATAGGCCTTCTTAATTAAAGCTGGAACTCTTAAAGCTCTACTAGTTTTTGACCCCTGTTTTCCATAACACAACTGTGCCAGCCTTCCGAACATATGAGCATTTGTTCCAATCAACAAAGGACACCATCATATAGTCCAGTGGGGCACACTAAGGCTAGAGTCTCTACTTGTTCGCCACTCCAGCCACGGAGGTGGGAAAAGACAGCCAAATCTGGATATACCGGGAATAGGGGTAGGCCTTCTCACTTAACCCCCATACATGCAGTCCTTCTAATGGTTGTAAGGGTACGTCTGACAAATGCTTCTGATACCAATCCTGGAACATAATTGTCACTTGGGAGCCACTGTCTAATACAGCTCTTGTAGACACTCCATTCACCTTTACAGTGGTCTCCTTGGAGGGACCCACTATTCTGGACCAGTCTGGAGAGGCGGTAGTGGGGGCCTGGGCAACTGACCTTGCCACAAAAGGACGTGAGTTAGCATTTTGGTGCCCTCACTGGGATCATTTACTGCACTCTTAACCACTGATTTGTTCTTGAAGCTCTCCTTGTAGCCTATATGCAACTTTGTTAGTGTCTTTTGGGACCGGCATTCCTCTTCATGTGCCCATCCTTCCCGTAATTATAGCAAAACATACTTTCTGGAGTTTGAGCAGGCCGAGGCGCCACACTGGGAGCCAGAGGCGGGGTACTACTAACTGGAAACCTTGGTGCCATCTCTGTCTGGACGTGATAAGCATTTGGAGACATCTTGTCAGTTTCTCCACTTCCATGGTCAAGGAATTGAGTTTGGAGCGGTTATCAGCAGGAGATACATGGGTGGGTACCCCACCCCTCAGCAGATGCAGTCGGATATAGGTCAGGAGCCTGTACTTGCAGGCGTGGCCTTCATAAAGGGACTGTTTTTGAATTCCCAGATCTCTCTCAACAGTTCCCCCATTGTGGCATATCTTTTTCTTGTCAGAGCACTCATTGACTGTCAACCTCTGCCCCTGAACTTCACTTGATGGGTCACCTCAGTCACTGGGTCATAGCCGCAGCTATTGGTGCAGGTCCTCCCGAGGTCGCCTTTCTCAACTCCTCGAATTTCTCTCATTAACTCATCATAGGAGGGTGGGGTTTAATTCGATTTGCCAGGCGTAACTGAAGCAACAGCAGTTCTGAGAGGGCAGACTTAAGGATCCTGTCCAGTCTGGTTCGATCCAGTTCAATCGCTAGCAAACTACCTTTCTGAGACATTCTTGCAACAATTTTCCAGCGAGATACATACACAGACAACAACTCCCTTGGTACTGTTGTGCATTTCTTACTCTCCACCATAGATCCTCATCAGAATCTGGGCTCCCATACACATTCTCCAAGGCCTCAAGATAGGCCTGTGCAGTCACTTCAGGGTTACTGGCCCGTTTAGCACGGATGATAGCCAGGGCAGGACCTCGGAGGCTCTCACTAACCCTCTTGCTGCTTCCGAGCATTGCCATTCTAGCACTTGGGGGCAACATAGTCTATCCAGGTCTCCCAGTCATCCTCCTCTTGGGGTGGGAGGTGGCAGAGAAGATCCTAAACCTTCGTAAGAGTCGTGACTAATGGCAGGTGCAGAAATAGGAGTCTGCATTGGTTCAGCCACCATTACGGTACTGGAGCGGGAGAGGGTGTTGGGGAGGAACACCCAGGTGGCAAGAATAGTTTCTTCAAGTCCTCCACAGTTTTCCTTCTCCCAGCAACCATTTAGCAAATTTCTCCTCAAAAGTTTCAGATAGTGGTGGGGGCTCATTCCCCCCCGGGTCTTTACTGTCCTTAGTTATCACTCTCCAAGCAGTGAGGGCTCCCTCTGGGGTAATGGTCTGTGGCACTTTGGAGCTATCTATGGGATCCTTAAACTCTACTAGGGCCAGGAAAGTGTGGGTGAGCAGATTAGCATGCCGACCCACCACCACAGGGTTTTGTAAACCTTCCACCTTGGAAAGTACTCCCTGTACAGTGTCCGTATTGATACCCAGGGGGATGTCCAGGATAAGCATAGCATTTTGGGGGTCAATCTCCTCCCCAGTACACCACTCCACCAGCCGGTGCACAGCCACTTCTGTCGGGGTACCATTTTTTTTTTTTTAACAGTGGTTCTTAAATATGGCCACTAGAGGACACACAATCCCAGCGGTGAGCCTCCAAGATGTAACCCATAGATGGCGCTATCCCAGGGGCTACTAACCCTGCCTGATTTGCCACTAACAGGTTGAGGGGCATGGATCCAATGGCGGGTGCCTCCACCCAGAGGTCAGGGTTTGCAATAGTTAAACTTACTTGGTCACAGCCCTCTGGGACACTGCAACCCCCCTTTCTTCCCACTAGTGGCCCACACAATATATCAGAATTACCTTCAAAGTATACATTTACCCCCAGGAGTAGTTCAGGCACTGGGACCTCCTGTAAAATAAGATAAGTGCAACAATCACAGTACAATACTTTAACATAGACAAATACCTCAGGCAGTATAACTTTGCTGAAACAAGCAGCTCGGATTTATTTAGGGGGATTATAACAAGGACAGGGGGAAATCAGGTTAATTAGCTTATCACTTTACTATCTACCTATGGCTCTGTGCACAGGCCTATCCCTACCAGTTACTGTCCCTGGGTACCCAAGCCCTAGTGGCTAGTCCAAACCGTGGCAGCTGGTAGGGGCCCTTTCACACAGTGAAAAGAAAAATTAGCTTAAACAGTCAGCAGTACAGTGATTCCATTTGGATTTAATGTGGCAATTCAACAGGAGTGACCCTGAATTAGTACTCGACCTCCAAACAAGATAGGGTCCTTCAACGTCAGCAGGGCTACTTTTGAGCTCCACGAGACTCTTCACACATTTATATGGTAAAAAAGAAGTACTATACCAGGCAGGCTGCTTCTCTATCCCGATCGCAATTACTGCACAATACCGGGAGAACACACAGCAGATTCAGTTCCTGACAGACCGAGTGCAATTCAACAATTTCTTCAGTCTTCTACAGGGTGAGCCTGGTTTCTACTCTTCAGAGATCCTTTGATTCTTTTCACAGGACGGATTCAGTTCTAACAAGCAGTTACACAAGCTGCAGACGGAACTCTGGGCCTTACACACGTTTTTTGACTGAAACTGTGCACTGAAGGAGCACAGGGTTTCTTCCCCTTCACTGCCAGACCTAAACTGAAACTCCAACAGACAAAACCGGGCACTTCCTTTGAGTTCCTCCCAGTTCTTAACTGGATTGGCTGTCACTCACGATAGACTGCTGCTGTTGGTCCAAAAGGCGCAAGTCTAAACTACATCTCCCAGAGTCACTGCCCATACAATCCTCTTGTGGCTGGCTCAGATTATGAGTCCAAGTTCTGATTCGTCCAAGGCACCATTTTAGAGCTAGCTTACCCACACTGATTGGTCCAGTTCAGCAGTTCAAAACCAGAATGGGGAACTAGGCAGACACAGTTCTGACTGCAAAGAAAGCAGGTTAGACAAACTGTAATTTCATTATTACTGTAAATGATTTCTGGCAAACAGTTACATCTTTCAGATAGGTTCCTTTGCACTCCTAGTGACTGCAAAAATGGAGTGAATTGGCAGCAGCTCGAGTGGTACTCAATCAAAGAAACACACAGTCCCCCATACAAACTAATTATGTCTGCAAGCAGACAGCTCTTAAAGAGACAGTACCAGAGGTTCTAAAAACACTCACTGATAAATGGCTTAAACGCCAAACACCATTCAGGCTTGGAGCATTCAAGCAAGCTCCTGGAAGTCTTTTGGGAACCCCCATTTGCAGGGGGGTTACACAACAAACTACTGTACTTGTCAGTCATCAGGTGACAGACAGTCATCATAGATTGGCCAAAAGGCTGTAGATGAGGTGGTCTTGTGTCTTGTCTAGAGCAACTAAAATGGCACTGGAGTAAGTGCATTGTATGTGCACCCAGAAAGAGAGGCGAGTGAGATGTGCCATGATAGAGACCTATACAAGTACCTCACAGGGGTGAAGAGGGCACATAAGTGGAGTCTGTTTCAAATGAGAAAGAGCCCAAGTACTGGAGGCAATGAGGACATGTGATGAAGCTGAGGGGGAATTCAAGACAGATGTGAAGAAATATTTATTCACAGAAGGTATGGTAGATGTCTGATACAGACTGCCAGCATAAGTGATGGCGGTGAAAACAGTGTGGGTCTTCAAGCATGTGTGAGAAAGGCATAGGGGTGTATTTCAAAACAGGCAGGGAGGCAGCAGGGTTGCTTTAGGGTCTGCAGAAGAGACCCATAAGGCAGGGATGGACAATCTGGGCAGTCTGTGTGGGCCAAGTGGTCCTTTTCTACCAACAGATAATTTGCACTAAAACATGATACAGTATTTAAATGTTTTTGGTTTAAGAGGGGTCTCATGGTGGTCCTGCAGTTATATGCCAGGGACTGGAGAGTTACATTTTAAATTAAATATTTAACATGATAGAAAAAAGGAAGGGTGAGCCAAAATAAAGTAATATTACACTATTGTAACATTAGGCAAATCGAGAGTAGTACTGTACCACCAATTTTATGTGAGCAGATAATATTTGTAATAATAATAAAAATTAAATTTTATTTCACAAAAGCATCTTTCAGACTATCAAGGCACTATACAAAAATATAAGAGCAATCTTAATAAGAACAGTAGACATAATAATAAAATGCATAATAAAAGATCCAGATTATTCAGTGCCGCCAAAAGCGTGGCACCATAAAAAGGTTTTCAGCGCCTGCTTAAACCCCTCCACAGTCGTGCACTCCTGAAGCTGACAGGGTAAAGAATTCCAAAGGGTCAGGGCCACATGCATAATTGCACGAGCCCCAGAAGATTTCAAAGACACCCTTGGAATCTCCAACAACCCCTCGTCAGCCAAATGCAACTGTTGCATTGGGCGGTAAGGCACTAGAAGCTCTTACAAGTAGTCTGGGCCCAGTCCATGTAGGGCTTCATAAGTCAGCAGACCAACTTTAAAGGTGATCCACCACCTAATCGTTAGCCAGTGCAGATCGCACAGCACAGGAGTAATATGGGAAGCTTGAGAGGCCCCCATCAACAAATGTGCTGCAGCGTTCCGCATGAGCTGCAGGTGACAGATTTCAACCCCAGAAAGCCCTAAATACAGGAAATTGCAATAATCAAGGTGTGAGGTCACGAAAGCATAGACCAATGTAGGCAGGTCCCCAGACAGAACCAGGTGCTTAATCCTGGAGACATTCCTAAGATGATTAAGGAAATCTTGACGACAGCAGACACCTGAGCTCATAGGGTCTGCCCGTCGTCAAGCACTACCTCCAGGTTTCGCAGCCATTCAGAGGATAGGATCTGAGAGCCCTCAAGAAAAAGTCCACAGGGCTGATCGGCCCACAACCCCTCTATCCGGCGACCCGGGTCCACTACCATCACCTCCGTCTTTCCGGCGTTCAACCTTAACCAACTCAAATTCATCCAGCCCTGGATTTCAGCAAGGTAGGTATTAAATACTGAGACAGCTCTATCCTGGTCAGGAGCAAAAAACAAGTAGAGCTGGGTGTCATCAGCATAGCAGTGAAACCTCAGCCCATACCATCTTACAATGTCTCCGAGGGGCAGCATATACACTGCAAACAACATGGGGGAAAGCACTGAACCCTGAGGTACCCCACAAAGCAGGGAGAATGGGTCAGAGGAAAAAATCCCAGACACCACTCTCTGGCTCCTGCCAGTGAGGAAGGATGTGAACCACCTGAGGACCATACCTGTCAGTCCGCAGATGGACTTCAGACGTCCAAGCAGTACCCCATGGTCTACAGTGACAAAGGCTGAAGAGAGATCCAGAAACACCAAGATGGAGCGGCTCCTCCAATCTCTTGCCATCAGGAGATCATTGAGCACCCGAACCAGGGCCATCTCAGTACTGTGCCTCTTTCGGAATCTGGACTGGAGAGGTTTGTAGATGTTATGGATGGTCAGGTGGTCATCCAGCTGTACCGCTACTACTTTCTCAATCACCTTCCCTATAAAGGGAAGGTTTGAGATTGGTCTATAGTTGACCAGAGAATCCGGGTCCAAAGAAGCTTTCTTCAGGAGGGGGGTTATCACCACCTCCTTCAGAGAGCTTGGAAACTCATCAAATTCCAGGGAGCAGTGGACAGACTGCTCCAGGACTGGGCTGATTACATCACAACAACCCATAATCAGGAAAGTTGGGCCCAGATCCAAACTACAGCATGTAGGGTGCATACCCTGGACAATCCGCATGACATCCGCGAGTTTAAGCAGGACAAAGGTACTCCAGGAAGCTCGAGGTGAGGTGACCAGACACAGATCGTCAGCAGCACCCATGGAGCGAGGCAAGAGAATCTCCGATCTGATGTCTGCCACCTTATCCACAAAGAACCAAGCAAGTTCTTCGCACTTCATTTGTGAAAAAGGTCTTCAGAGCTGCAGACAGGTTGGGTTGCACAACCTGTCAACAGTTCGGAAGAGCTGAGCTGGTCAGTTTTGAGTGGCAGCAATCTCCCTGGACAGGAATTCTGCCTTCTTACGGGAGATCACTGATTGGTAGGTCTGATAGTGCTCAACCAATCTAAGGTGGTCGGCCTGCAGGGCAGATTTCCACCAGCACCGCTCTAACCCACGTCCAACTTGCTGCAACTCCCTCGGAGACCCCTCAAACCAAGGTGCCCGAGGGCAAAGGGGTAGAGGATGAACACGGATGGGAGCAATCGAGTCCAGGGCTGCAGAAATGGCCTTATTGGAGGCCACCACTAGAGTCTCTGGACTCGAGCTGGCTACAGGAAACTCTGAGAGATCAATCACTGCCACTAGGCCTTCGGGACTAACTTCCCGTAAAGGGTGGTAACTGACCATCTCCACAGGGGCAGGCCTTCGAAGGGGGGTGCAAAAGTTGAACCGTAGTGATCGGGCCAACCGACAGGTTTTACCTCCAAGTCGGAGGCCTCGCTCCCCAGGAGGAAAACCAAATCAAGAGAGTGACCATGTTTATGGATGGCAGAGGTAACAACCTGTGTAAGGCCCAGAGATGTCATAAGCTGGAGGAAGTGTTGTCCAACCTGCGAGAGGTCGTCGTCAACCCAGGCATTGAAGTCACCCAGTACCATCAATCTGGGCGACTCCAATGCCATGTCGGCAATGAAATCCGCTACTTCCTGCAGGAATCGCATCTTGTCCCCGGGTGGACGGTAGATGAGGGCTAACCTGCAACCAACATCTGCCACCATGGTACACTCAAATGATTTGGCTTCCTCAACTGGTACATTCATGAGGCCCAGCTCAGCCTTGAAACAGATCTCCCCGTGATCCAGTCTCGAGTGGTGTATCACCGAGTACCCATCCGGAATTGCCGCATCCAAAATAGGACCAGCATTTTCGTCCAACCAGGTCTCAGTGATGCAAGCCAGATCAGTTGTACCAACAAAATCTGCAATAATCGCAGTCTTATTTTTAACTGATCTGGCATTGCATAACACTGCTCGAGTTGGATGGGCTTCGAGGGCCGCCCCAACAACTTGTCTGCCACAAGAGGCAGTACCCTTGGGTATGGAGACTAGACAGGGAATGCCCCATTCCGTACTCCATTTCACCCCAGGGCGTCATCTTGGCCTAACCACACTAATGTGAGAGATGCGTTCATTCGTCCTCCAATGTCCACACACCCCCGCCCCCACACCCCTCTCACAGAACAATACCCAACGCACAACAATGCTGGTAAGTTGACCACAAGGGGGAGGGCAGAGGGTGGAGGATGGATAGCGATGACTGGGGAATTTGCACATTTCACAGTTAAAACCAATACCAGAATAAATAGCATTCAGGCACCCAACCTAAAAAGGATCCCAAAACAACGATAATAAAAATTAAACAACAGTACCCATCCAACTAAAAATACAGATAAAATGCTGCCCTATCCCACACGATTTGGATGATTTCAATTCTCAAAAACAATCCCCTCTCACAGTATACAAAACACAAATATAATTCCCCCCCCCCCCCTTGCAAGCCCTCTCACAGCCTAGGAGTAGGGGCAATTCCAGACACAAATATAAATTCACCCCTCAAAGCCAGAATTTCCCAGAAGCCCTCTAACAGCCTAGGAGTAAGGGCAATTCCAGACACAAATATAAATTCACCCCTCAAAGCCCTCTCACAGCCTAGGAGTAGGGGCAATCCCAGACACTCTCATTGCCCAGACTAAAGACAAGATCTAATCAAACCAGTCAAAAATAACAATAAAAAAAATCTGAATATAATATTTAGTTAAAAATAAAATTGTTAAAAGTGTGGACTCCCAGGTCCTCTCACCACCGAGGAGACCACATTAAAACAGATCGATCATAAGCCATGAACAAAAAATTTTAATCCAGGGAAGGAAATCATCCAAAGGTGTGGTTGAGTCTAGAAAATAAATTCTGTTTGGGAGAGATCCAGCCAGGGAAATTGAGTCGAGAGTTAATGACTAAGCAAGGCCCACCAAACTACGCACCCAGAGGACCACAACCAGAAATAATCTGCTGCCATATCACAACGCCCGGATAGAGGCCACCTAGTAGCCAGTCCCGAGAGTCTAGGGGCACCATAGGACCAACAGCCAGCTCCCTAACTGAAAAGCACCTGAGCCCCTGTGAGACAAAGTGGCAAGTCTCAATCAATGAATTTTCAGGCCCACCAAGAGTGCAAAACCGGGCCCGCCACTTAAATCCAGTTTCAGAAGCCACACTGATAACTCTCAACAAAAAGGTCCTCTCGGTCCTCACAACTTTTCCATGATACCGGACCTTCTCATAGGCAACAGAGTTCTAAATCAGGAATCCCCACTGTCCACACACTGAAGCAAGTTCACACAATCAGCACCACCGACCATCCAGTTACTCCCGTAACGGATCACGTCATTTCTCCACGGTGTAGAGTGTTTGTAAAATGCGTCAAGGTCCAAGTCCAAGTCCAGAATCCAAAGGATAAAAGCCCCACTTTCCTAAATACATTATGGTATTAGCGAGCATTAACGAGCATTACCGCATATAACAGAAAGTCTAAGTAACGGTCTAGGTAACAGTCAAGGTAACAGCCACATGAATAACAGTTCAAGATAAGTATCTCATGTCCAGGCCTTGCTTAGCTAAAGCTGCACGCTGAAACAAAATATAATAAACTAAAACTAAAACTAGGGCAAATAAAATGGAACAACGGAAAAAAATGCAAGAAAATAAAAAACGTAAAACCTGACAAGATAAACAACCAAGCGATGCAGCATACAGCTCACAGTGCCCAGCCTGGCGGCCATCTTCCGCCATCTATGATCCATCATGATACTGAATGATCTACAGCATAGCTGGGTATCATTAGCGTTAACAATGAAAACCCAGCCCATCTAGCCAACTACTGGTAAGTTGAGCTTAATGAACACTAGCTGTTCAACGTGTTGAGGGTCCAGCTTGAAATGGTGTAGCTCAACAACGTCACCAGCAGTGCTAAACATCCTCTGACAGCACACCTTGTAGGAGGGCAGCTTTGTTATTTTAAAGCAAGTTGTGCCACATGAGAAGAAGGGTTCGTTTTCTGAATCCAGTAGTCCAGTGGATCAACTTAAAATGGCTCAATTGATTCTGCAAAGTAGCCATTAAGTAAATGTGGTGCCCTTCAATGGCACCTATCTGTTTGGACAGCAAGTGGAGCAGTATTTTAAGGGGGCTAACAAAATAAAATTACTCTTAAGATCTTAGCATGAATTCCATTCAGTATCCACACATAAGTCATCTTCCTGGAGACAAACTGAGTTGTTGTAATGTCTTCAGTTTAAGCCCTCCTGCCACCCAGGTAATATATCCTCCAGCTCCACCACATGATCACAGATCTTTCTTTCCATTGGAAGGGACAGGTCACCTCCTTCACAGCTCTACATGGGTAGAAGGAATTTGTGTTTTCAAGTGCTTTACTTTGGTAAATCTCAACTTTTCTAGTTTGTTTTCAAAATTAAAGTTGCTCTTGCAGCTTCTGGCTTCACTCCACCAAATGAGATCACAATGGAAAAGCAGAAACCAGCTTCAAATTCTACCCCCACTGCAGGCATATGTTAGCCATGGATCCTCACGACACATGCATTTATTGCTTAGGTGATCAACGTGACATCAAAAATTACAGCAAGTGCTGGGCCACGCTGCCAGCGTCCATCAAAGAACGGAAGACCAGATTGGACTTAGGTAGGTCTAAGGATCACAAATCATCCTTGGTGGCTGCTGGGTCAGCTGCACAGGTTGTCATCATGGAAGAAGAAGTGACAGTGACTGGGGTAGGTACCTCATCAGTTTTGGCACTGTTCCCAACTGGGGCCAGCGTTGGAGAGTCATTCTCTGAGGATTTCAGAGAAATGTATGTGTCCTCTAGAACTTTGGGGAGAACTCTTCCTTCTGCAGCATGAAGCCTAAAAAGCATTGCCATCACAAGTTTTAGGAACAGAAAAAAATCATGCTCCTCACACTCTTTCAACACCACTGACTGCTCGGCCTTGGTTGAGCTTCCTCAGGTCAAGTGTTTGGTTGAGGGCTCCATGGTAACCGTATCATGCCTGTTGATTGCAACTCTGTGGTCGAGCCAGTGGTCGGGATTTTTCTCGAACTGGTTGAATAACTGTCAGAAGAGGTTGACAACGAGTCAATCTCTCAGAACCTGGTGCTCTCTGTCCACACCCAGGAGGACAAGGACCAATCAGAAACCCCCAGCTGAGCTGCCTCAGAAGTTGCCTCCACTGGCAGTTGTAACTCCTAGACCAATTTTAGTCTCTCTGCTTAAGCAGGTGGTCTATTCAGATCCTCCACAGGACACTTATCAACCCTTGGGCTGAATGCTGAGGTCAAGGTGCTACTGGCTGTCTTTATCCTACTCAATCAGGAGGCAGAGCCAATGACAGTGTTCGACCTCCTCATCCTCAGGTGAGGAAAGGCATCAGCACCTTAGGCATTTATGCTGTGTGGAGCTTATCTGGCAGCAGTGGACCATTGCAGGGAGGGTAGGGCTCGGCCCCCTGGGTCTATGGTCCCTTGATCTCCTCTGGCCATTCCCGTGCCTGGTCCAGTAAACTCAGTAGATCATGGCATCTCCTCCAGCCCTCTTTGAGTAGAGGCACCCCCACCACAGTCAAGATTTAGGGCTCTGACTTAGGACTCCCACCAGGCCACAGGCTTGCCAGACTGACTGTCCATGGAGATCACCCAAGATAAGGATACTTGAGTGTTCCATGGTGGAAAGCAGTCAAAGGTCATCTTCAAAGAGTCTTTGGACTCAACAGCCGAGTCATGAATGGCCTCGACTATGGCTCAGCAGTTTAACCAGGAATTTGTGGAATGTCTCTACTGTATCAGGGCCGATATATTTTGGGGCTTTGCTCCAGCTAATTTCAAAGTCCATGAATGTGTCCTTGGAACCAGTTCAGATCAGTCTAAATACCCATTCACAGATATCCCGGATAGGGATGATTCCCTGAGAATTGTCTTTCCCCTTGGTAGAAGTCATTTTGGGACCAGCCCTGGAGCTTTAGCAGCATCCAGCATCCTGCCCAGCACCCCTGCCATTAAGGTCCACAAATATGTGGTCCCGATGGACACCCTCTCGGGTTCTCTAACCACTCTTCTGTTGAGGGCTTGGTATCAAACGTAGCCTTATGTAAGTCAAAAGGCCAAGGGGTCATGGACAAACCTCCTGATGAATCAAAACTGACTGACTATGCAGCCAAAAAGGTGATTCTCAGGGTCTCCAGCAGGCCAGCTGTTTGGTCATGATGGCAAATTTTGGCCATTCACTATTTGGGATTGTCGGGTTTCTCCTTGCCCTGCTTCCTGCTGATAAACAGCAGGCAGCCCAGATCATAAAGGACCAGGACCAATTGCTGGCTAAACATCCACTGCAGATGGCATTGTACATGGGCGACACTTGTGCCTGTGCCATGGCTTTGGCAGTCGCTATGCACTGAAGTGCCTGGCTGAGTCTGTCCACCTTCACTGTGGACACTCAGCACCAGTTAGCCAATGTCCCTTTCTTGGGCATGGACTTCTTTGGTCTTGGGGTGAAAGGACATCTCACACTGAGAAGTCCAGTGCCACCCTGCATTCAGAGAGTTCATCCCAGAAGGCTCTGACTACTTCCAGGCCTAAGAAGATGACTTTTCAGTTTTGGGCCTATCAGCCACAGCAGTCTCCACAGCAGCAGCCTCAGCAGGGGATGTTTCAGTGCTGACATCACTAGCCTAAGTTCAGCAGACGGGAAAAAAAGAGGGGGAGCAGAGGTGGCAGTGCCTCCGGCGCCCAATCCACTGGAGCCCCCTACAAGGCTGCTAAGTTACAGGGTACCATCCTCCCTCCCCATCCAGTCCCTGTTACAACTTCCAGTTGGGGGTTGGTTGCAATACTTCTTACCACAATGGTCTGCCATTACCTCTTATAGGTGGGTCCTAGTAGTAATGGGCAAAGGGTTGTCTCTGGACTTTGAGGCTCTCTCACCTTACCAACTCCAAGCTCCTCTGGAGTCCAGGGTGTCGAAAGACAAGTTGTCCCTGCTAGGGGCCAACATAACTCAGCTCCTAGTATGCAGATCAATAGCTTGTGTCCCAGATGCATTGGCCACTCAGGGATATGTGTCCAAGTGCTTCATGGTTCCAAAACAGAAGGTGTTCTGGCACCCTATACTCAACTTGCATGATCTGAACAAGTTCATGAAGAAACACAAGTTCTGGATGGTCACTGTGAACTCAGTCATACCATCTCTGGAGCAGGGCATGTGGTTGTGCTCCATAGCCCTCCAGGATGCATTTTTATGCATCCCAGTCCCATCTATCCCATTGCCAGTACCTTTAGTTCTTGCAGTAGAACAGACAGACTGGGATGTGGAAAGGGAGTGCTCTACCAGTTTCAGGTCATGCCTTTTGTTTTGTTTTTTTGTCTGCACCCATGGTTTTCACCAAGTGCATGGTGTGATAGTTGTAACCCCAGCACCACAGGACATTCCTCTCCTCTTTACCCTTGTATTCTCTCAAATCTACTGCAGTAGTAATTTCTCCACTGTCCTTTGTCTTATTTCACATTTCTACTATGAAGGGGTGGCCTCCCGTCATGGTATCTCTTCTTTTCTACCCCTCTAATGTTCTCTGTTGTCCCTGTGGTGCCTGTGTTTTGAAATATAAGGTTACCATTGCAAACAGGCATGGTGATAAAATATGAAGCAGCCCCAGTTAGGTTCCAAAACAAACAAGTATCACAGCACATAGTTATGCTGTAGTTTAATAATATAGTTATGCTGTAGTTTAATAATAAAATGAGGTACCTTACAAGAAATAAATATAAGGTTACATAGTATTTTCCTTGGGTATTTATGTAAGAAATGAAGCCCTTACCTGGTCCACTTGCTGTCTCACTTGCCTCAGGTACTGCACTCTAAGGAGCCAGTGGCATCTCCTAACATGTATTTATAGGGTACAGGTGTGGGAAGTCAGCACCAGAAGGGAGGGGGTTAAACCCTTGATTCTTAATTAAGCTTTGTTTCTGTCTTGTGAAACTAATTAAGAGGTGGTTCATTCTGGGTATAATCAAGCCCAATCAATGTTTTTTTTGTGGTCATGCTGATTCCCCCTACTTAATGTATTAGAGTAGAAATTAAATGTATTAGAATAGGGGGGTGGATCAGCTGATCAATGATGTCAGAGTGTTCACCTATATAAGGTGGAGGTTTGTGCAAGAGAGCAGATAGTATAGGAGCACAGAGGATGGTAGATGTGCTGGGGTTTAAGCTCATCTACTCTGTGGCAGTACTCAGCTGTTAAAGTACTGATAGTCTCAAGTTGAGAGAAAGCCATTTTTTATGTTGGCTTCATTTTTTTTTATAGTTAATTTCTGAAACGTTTATTTTGAGCTTTGTTTTGTAAATAAATTTCACACAAAGTCTTGTGTGTTCTAAAGAACTTCTGTGTCTTGCTTATCACTTCCCACGCCCATTCACAAAGTGGTGTTAGAAGTGGGATTTACTGGTTGTCCAAGCTATATTGGGGGAAACCAGCTTAGTACCAGACCTGGTACTGTGATAAGTAAGGACAATGGCAACCGGCACAGATGATACCAAAACGATGGGAGCTGTGACTCGGTCACAGACAGAGAGAACCGGTGTACCCCTACATCCTGGTTTGGAGACTTCAGTAAGGCGAAAGTTACCAAAGGAACAGTCCACTAGTGATGGTGAAGAAGAAGAGCGACAGCAGAGACGACCAGAGGTAGATGACAGACCTCCTGAGGGCCTTTTGGATCTGCTATACTGGTTGGCAGTTCGCCAGTTGGAAATTGAATGCCAGAGGGACATTGATGCACAGGAAAGAGAGAGAGAGCGCCGGCGCCAGGATATGAGGTGGGCAGAAACTTTACAACTAATTCAGACCATGGGGGCTGGACAGGGAAATGGGGGAAATAACACTAACCCCAACAATCCCCGAGACATTAAACTAACTAGAATGACTGTCAATGAAGATATTGAGTCATACCTTACCACGTTTGAAAGAGTTGCTAAACATGTGACTGGCCTAAATCCCAATGGGTAGTCACGATTAGCCCCAACCTCTCCGGGAAGGCCCAGTTAGCATACAGGAATATGGATCCCCGTCTTGCAGAGGACTATGACATGGTGAAACAGGAAATTCTTAAAAGATATGACATTAATGCTGAGACATATTGGCAGCGTTTTCGTGCCTTGAAACATTCCCCCCATGATCCTCCTGTGGAAACATATATAAGACTCAGAGAACTATGTAATAAATGGATTCAGCCAGAAGGAAAGTCTCGAACGGACATTATAGAACTTTTTGTACTGGAACAATTTTTACAAATCTTGCCAAATGAGGTCCAGATCTGGATCAAAGAACATAATCCCGAGTCCGCTGAAATAGCTGTGACACTGGCTGAGGACTTTCTGACAGCCCATCAACCTTTCAGAAAAGGAGGACAGAGGCAATCTGAATCCCCAACGAAACCACAGACTGGTCTGGTAAGAAATGTTCAGAATGCCTATCCTAAAAAGGAAGAGTGGGAGAGAAGAGGGAGGAGTGGACAAAGAATGAGAACTGTTCCATCTAACATTGTATGTCACAATTGTAAAGGACTAGGACATATTGCCCTTTTTTGTCCATCAAAGAAAAAACTATGTAACCTTATATTTATTTCTTGTAAGGTACCTCATTTTATTATTAAACTACAGCATAACTATATTATTAAACTACTGCATAACTATGTGCTGTGATACTTGTTTGTTTTGGAACCTAACTGGGGCTGCTTCATATTTTATCACCATGCCTGTTTACAATGGCAACCTTATATTTCAAAACACAGGCACCACAGGGACAACAGAGAACATTAGAGGGGTAGAAAAGAAGAGATACCATGACGGGAGGCCACCCCTTCATAGTAGAAATGTGAAATAAGACAAAGGACAGTGGAGAAATTACTACTGCAGTAGATTTGAGAGAATACAAGGGTAAAGAGGAGAGGAATGTCCCATGGTGCTGGGGAAGGGGGTTACAACTATCACACACCCCCTAAAATAGATAATTGAAAATCTGTATCAATGTTTAACACATAGGAAAGAAGGTTAAGAGATACAGTCATGACACCCCAGGGCTATTTAATAAATGTGGACGTTTATGCTTTTGACGATTCACATCTATCTGTAAAGATAATTCTAATGTTTGAAATGGTGCCCTGGGGTGGAGCTTTCAAAGAGAGGGTGGTGAAAGCTCCATCCTACCCTCAGGGATTGGGTAGGTTGTCTTGAAAACTCCGGATTTATTGAAATAAATGGTGGTTTTCGCTTAACATTGGGGGTGTGTGATAGTTGTAACCCCCCTCCCCAGCACCACGGGACATTCCTCTCCTCTTTACCCTTGTATTCTCTCAAATCTACTGCAGTAGTAATTTCTCCACTGTCCTTTGTCTTATTTCACATTTCTACTGTGAAGGGGTGGCCTCCCGTCATGGTATCTCTTCTTTTCTACCCCTCTAATGTTCTCTGTTGTCCCTGTGGTGCCTGTGTTTTGAAATATAAGGTTACCATTGTAAACAGGCATGGTGATAAAATATGAAGCAGCCCCAGTTAGGTTCCAAAACAAACAAGTATCACAGCACATAGTTATGCTGTAGTTTAATAATATAGTTATGCTGTAGTTTAATAATAAAATGAGGTACCTTACAAGAAAGAAATACAGTATAAGGTTACATAGTTTTTTCCTTGGGTATTTATGTAAGAAATGAAGCCCTTACCTGGTCCACTTGCTGTCTCACTTGCCTCAGGTACTGCACTCTAAGGAGCCAGTGGCATCTCCTAACATGTATTTATAGGGTACAGGTGTGGGAAGTCGGCACCAGAAGGGAAGGGTTAAACCCTTGATTCTTAATTAAGCTTTGTTTCTGTCTTGTGAAACTAATTAAGAGGTGGTTCACTCTGGGTATAATCAAGCCCAATCAATGTTTTTTTCGTGGTCATGCTGATTCCCCCTACTTAATGTATTAGAGTAGAAATTAAATGTATTAGAATAGGGGGTGGATCAGCTGATCAATGATGTCAGAGTGTTCACCTATATAAGGTGGAGGTTTGTGCAAGAGAGCAGATAGTATAGGAGCACAGAGGATGGTAGATGTGCTGGGGTTTAAGCTCATCTACTCTGTGGCAGTACTCAGCTGTTAAAGTACTGATAGTCTCAAGTTGAGAGAAAGCCATTTTTTATGTTGTTGGCTTCATTTTTTTTATAGTTAATTTCTGAAACGTTTATTTTGAGCTTTGTTTTGTAAATAAATTTCACACAAAGTCTTGTGTGTTCTAAAGAACTTCTGTGTCTTGCTTATCACTTCCCACGCCCGTTCACACATGGCAGTGCTGGCGGCACTCCTGTGGTGCAATGTCATCAGGGTATATCCCTACCTGAGTGACTGACTGATAGCCATGCCATCCAAGGAGGCTGTGGAGCAGTCTAGGGATCAGGACTTGGACATTCTGGTCAACCCAACCAAGTTGATCAGTGCTGGGGACGGTTCTCTTTAATGTCTTCATAAGTGACACTGCAGAGGGGCTAGAGAGGAAGGTATGGGTCTTTGCAGATGACACTAAGATGTGCAACAGGGTTGACAATCTGGGAAAGGGGGATAGAAAAAATGAGAAAGGAACTAAACATGTTTGAGGAGTGGTCGAGAGAGTGGCAGCTAAGATTCAATGCAAAGAAGTGCACAGAAATCCAAGGGAGGAGTACAAGATGGGGAGAGAGGTACTGATGGCCACCAATCAAAAAAGGGACCTGGGGTAATCATACAGGTATCTGATTATCTTAAAGGTAACCAAACAATGTGAGAAGGCTGTGGGGAGAGTCAGTGGGATGCTAGGGTGCATAGGGAGAGGTATTACTAGCAGACACAAACTCTGGCCAGGGCCGAGAGGGTTGTATTTGAGGAATTTGGGGTAAAAATATTGAAAATGACGAGTTATGAGCCTGCATTTGCAAAATGTAATGTAGGCTTATAAATTTGTTGTTTTGTAATATTTTTACTCCAAGTTTTCAACATAGCCTTGTTATAGCCTGCCTCATGAAGAAGGTAAGAGAAAATGTTCAACTTCTGGACTAAACGTGATTTCACGCAGGGACTGTAAACACAATTTTCAGGTCCAAAAACACATTTTGGGCAGGAGTTGAAAAATGACATCTATCACATTCATGAGGTACTGTAAAGAAGTGGCTATGTTGAAAATTTGGGGCAAAAATATTGAGTATTACCAAACTTACGAACTGGTGTTTGCAAAAGTCAGCATAGCCTCTTAACTTTTAAAAAAATATTTTTACCCAAAATTTAGAACATAGCCTTTTTATGAGTCCGTCTCATGAACAAGGGCAGAGGAAATTTTCGACTCCTGTCCAAAACATCCTTCTTATGACCCTGCATCATAAACAAGGGTAGAGAAAATGTTCAGCTCCTGTCCAAAAGGTGATTTCGTGTAAAATTACCTTCAGGATGTAAAAAAAAAACATTTTGGTCAGTATTTGAAAAATGACAGCTGTCACATTTATGAGGTGGAATAGATATGGCTATGTTGTAAATTTGGGGTAAAAATATTGAAAATAAACAAAATTATGAGCCTGCATTTGCAAAATTCAACATAGGCTCATAACTTTGTTATTTTTTAATATTTTACACCAAATGTTCAACATAGCCTTCTTATAACCCCACCTCATGAACAAGGGCAAAGAAAATTTTAATTCCTGCTCAAAATGTGATTTCATGCAGGGACCGTGAAACCACCTTTTGGGACTGATTTGCCTAATGTTAGTGCAATTGTTCATGAGGTGGGGTCCCAGAAAATGCATGTTGAAAATTTGAGCCAAAAATATCCAAAAATAGCTAAGTTATACCACTAAGGTCAAAACACTATTGAAATACTGTACATTAAACCTCATACCTGTTTCTTCAGTTCGCGGTCCAGTTTTGAAGAGTGAAAATGTGTCTGCAGTCCAGGGAGGATTATGTCATTGGAACCTCGATGGGTAAGTAAGGGCTTGAGGGGGTTGTGGGGTGGTGGCTGCTGATTGAGAGGGTCAGGTTGGGGACAGGAATGGACACAAAAGACATCGATGGATGGTTTTATGTTTACAGGGTGAAAAAAAACAAAGACAAGGATTCTTGATCGTAATACTGGGGGACTGAGCACCCCCAGTGTTACTCTTATGTTTCTGGAGGGTGGGGTGGTGAGTGCTGAGAGAGATGGTCGGGTGGGGTGGGAATATTAAAAAAAAAAAAAACAACACAGAAGAGTCTGCCCTCACTCAATACATCAGAACAGCATTCTTTAAGATTAAACATTGAAAGTTGTCCTCGGATAATATAGGTTTAGGTCAAATGAAGCAGTTGCACTTTGTCATTCTGGTGAAAATCTTCTTTCCCCCTCCCTTGGAGCTCAGGCACTGCTCAGATTGTGGAGGATTATGTTACAGATCAGTTGATTAAACCTTGTATTCCACAATTAAGCAATAATGACCAAAGAGCCAGTCATTTCCTAGAGATTAAGGACTGGCTGGGGGGAGGGTGGCCCAAGGTGCAGCCTCGGCCGAACAGCTGTGTGGCTGCCATGCCGGGCACTTCCAGGGGGTCTCAGACCGGCATGGCAGCCAATCAATGAGCTACTTTAGCTCATGAATAATTAATTAGACTTATAATATACAGTATATGGGACATTACGTGTTTAGAATCCATGGTAAAATGTCAGTCAGATATTCAGTAAAATATAAAAAGGTAGTGGGGTGAGAATGTCCCCATGTGACATGTGTTGGAACTTCGGAGACTCAGCAACATTTTTCATGTGAGTGTCCATATGCCTTGCTTTTCTGAGAATCTCTTAGTTCAGCCTAGAAAGAACCTTTATTCCAGTCCACTACTTATTGGGAGGTACTGTAGTGTTAGGAATTTACCAGGGTCCTGGGAAAGTATTTCGAAAAACATGAACATATGAAATTTGCCAGCAGATGAAGGCCTAGAGGTCTATCAAGTCTGCTCGAATGTGCAGCTAGCACCCCTTATTCTGCAGCTGCCCCTCCCTTCCACCCTTCCCCTACATTGACCCTTCCCCTTGTCCTGTCCCATCCCCTTTTGAAGCAGTCCACTGTTCTACTGGATACCACTTCTGCAGGTAACGCATTCCACCCAGCTACTACCCTCTCTGTAAAAAAGTGTCTCCTCATCTCCCTCCTGAACCTTCCTCCCTCCAGTCTCATATCATGGCCCCTGGTGTCCCTCCCCTCCCTTACTTTGAACAGCCCCTCTGTACTCATCTTGTTTATTCCTTTCATGTACTTAAAGGTTTCAATCATGTCCCCCCATCCCTCCTCTCCTCCAGCGAGTACATGTTCAGTTCCCTCAGCCTCCTCTCATATGATAAGTCCCCCAGCCCCTTGATCATCTTTGTCACCCTGCGCTGCACCCCCTCCAGTAACTTAATGTCCCTCTTCAGATACGGGCACCAGTACTGCACGCAGTACTCCAGGTGCGGTCTAACCAATGACCTATACAGTGGCAGAATCACCTCCTTCCTCCTCGAGGATATACCCCTTGCAATACAACCCAGCATTTTGTTGGCCTTTGCAGCTGCCTTCCTACATTGTGCCGAGTTGTTCATTGACCCTGTAATGAGCACCCCCAGATCCTTCTCCTCCTCTGTCTGGGCTAGCTGCACTCCCCCCAGCTGATAACTCCTCCTTGGGTTCTTCATTCCAAATGCAGTACCTCTCACTTTTGGCATTAAACCCCAGTTGCCAGGTGTCTGACCAGGTTTCAAGCTTTGCCAGATCATCCTGCAACCCCTGCCATCCCCCTAGGTCGTCCACCACTGCTCCTACCTTGGTATCATCAGCAAACAGACTGATCTTGCCCTTGATGACCAATGATATGTCTGCAATGAATATCCCAAACAGCACTGGTCCCAAAACCGAGCCTTGTGGAACACCGCTCGTCAGTACCCTTGGGTGTGAGTGCTCCCCACCCACCACCACCCTCTATTGCCTTCCCTGAAGCCAGTCCCCTACCCATCTCACTAGCTGTGCACCTGCCCCTGTGCCTTCTAACTTGCTTCCCAGCCTTCCATGGGGCACCGAGTCGAATGCCTTACTGAAGTCCAGATACAGGACATCCACTGCATGACCCCTGTCCAGTTGCCTAGTTACCCAGTCATAGAACTCCACCAGGTTGGTTTGGCAGGATCTGCCACGAATGACGCCATGCTGTCTGCTGTCCTGTAGTCCTTTGGCCTCTAGAAGAGCCACCAGCCTCTCCTTCAGGATAGTCTCCATTAGCTTACCCACGATGGATGTGAGGCTCACTGGTCTGTAGTTCCGGTTCATCCTGGGCCACTCTTGTGGAGGGGCACCACATGAAGCCATCCTCCAGTCCTGAGGTACACACCCCAAATGTAGTGAGGCATTAAATAGGTCTGCCAAAGGTCCTGCAAGGACCTCTGCCAGCTCCTTCAGTACCCTGGGGTGGATGCCATCTGGGCCTGGCACCTTGTCCACCCTCAGTGCCTTCAAACCCTCCCAAACTCTGTCCTCCATGATTTCCCCATCTGTCACCCCTTCCCCATTTCTGCCATTTTCCCCCTTGGGTGTCACCCCTCTTCTCCTTAGTAAATACTGAGCAGAAGTAATCATTTTGTGCTTCTGCCTTATGCACTCTCTTCCACCCAACCCCTCCTTCCTAATCCTTACTATGTGGTCCTTACAGCTCCTTTCTCCTGATGTTCCTAAAGAGTCCTTCTCCCCTTCTTAATGCCTTGTGCCAGCCTGAGTTCCGTAGATGCCTTGGCTCCCTTACTGCCCAGTCACCTCCTTGATTCTGTCAAGTACTCCTCCTGTCCTCCCCTCCCTGTTTTCTTGTACCTTCCTAAAGGCATCTCTTTTCCTCCTTACCTTTTCCATGACCTTCCTTGCTCAACCAGCTTGGTTTCTTAGCCCTAGCCTTCTTGCTCTGGGCCTTGCAGCAGGTTTTGGTTGCCTCCACTATCCCCAGCTTTATGAGCTCCCACCTCTGGTTAGTGTCCATACTAGATTGAATTCTGGCCAGGTACCCTTTTACCACTTCCCCCATCCTCCCAAAGTCAGCCCTCCTGAAGTCCAGCACTCTTGTGCCAGATTCCACTCCTTCCTTGCCCATATCCAATGTGAGCCATACTGAGTGAGTGGTCACTCCTGACACAGTTCTTCCACGCAACTTCTCTCACAAGTCCCCATTTGCCAGCTAAGGTCATGGGTATTCCCTAACCTGGCTCAATTGCAGCAGGAAGCTGTCCTGGAAGGCATCCAGCAGTACCTGCTCCTTCTGTTCCTGGTTGTTGGGTACTCCAGTCCACTCCTGGCATGTTGAAGTCCCCACAATCACTACACTACCCTTCTCACAGTTCCTCCTGATCTGTCCCGCTAGTTCCCTGTCTAACTCCTCTGTCTGAGATGGCGGCCTGTACACCACTCCCATTCTGAGAATCCTATTCTTGGAATCCTGGATTTGCATCCAAAGTGGCTCCGTACTTCCCTCCATCCATTTCTCCCTTACACACTTCAGTCCTTCTTTCACGTATAGTGCCACCCCCCCTTCCCAATCATCCTGTCTCTACGAAATAACCTGTATCCTGGTATAGACAGGTCCCAGTCATTGTATTGGGTGGCCCATGTTTCTGTGATGGCTGCAATGTCCACCTCTCTGCCATGAGCACCTGTAACTCTGCAGTTTTCCTTCCATGGCTCCTAGCATTAAGGGTAACCACCTTCCACCCTTTCCCACCCCTCCCATCCTGCCCTCCTTTCCTAGCATCACTAATAGTACTTGCCATTTGTCCTTTGTCACTGTTATGGGGGATAAGCTCATATGGCTTCCCAACCTGTGGTCTCTGCATGTCTCTTGCCCACTTACCACCCCCCCGCTCCTAGTTTAAATTCCCAACTTCCTCTGTGTATGCCTCCATCCTGTTTCAACACTTTCTTTCCCTCCTCACTCAAGTGTAGTCTGTCCTCGGCATACAGTCTACTGTCCTCCCAGGTCCCCCCCACCCCCAACAGCCCATACCCTTTAGCATAATACCAGGTTCTAGCCATCTGTTAAATTCCTCTATTCTCAGCTTTCTTTTGTGCTTGCCTTGGGCACTAGAAGTATCTCTGAAAAAGTTACTGATCTTCCTGCCCCCTCACATAATTGGCCTAGTTCTCAAAACCTCCTCTGGACTATATCTACTGTCATGTCAGCCAGGTTGTTCGTCCCAAGATGTATAATTAAATGAGGCTTGTCCCTACCCCTTTTAGTATATTTCAGAACAGATTGTCCCACCCTTTCCGCTGTCATTCCTGGCATGGCCTCCACCCAAATGCGACTATGCCTCTCCCCCTTGCTACCCCACCTGACTCTTCTCAGTATTGAGTCCCGCTGCACTAAGATTCTACCCCCTTACTCCCTGCTTGCTTCCATTCATCTCCATCTCTCATTTCCAGCTCCTCTTCTTTCTCCTGCACATTATTTTCCTCTTTTGCCCCTGTTGCAATTCTCCCAGCAGAACTTTCACCCATACCGGTTTGGTCCAGGCATTTATCAATTACTCCTCCAATTGCATAATTTTCCTCCTCCTTCTTCCTCTCTAGCAGTGCAAAACTATATTCTAAGTACTCTAAGAAACCACAGAAAGCAGCCGCACCATCAGGGCAGGGCTTGGTGCTGCATAGAAAAGTACAATGTAGAAAAAAATAATCCACCCAAGCCAAGGACAGAAATACTCACTTCACTGAGTAAAAGTGCTCTTGTGCTTCAGATAAAAATTAATCAAAAATTGGCTATGAACCACTCATATAGTGATGAATAATGCTGAACAAACCACGTCTTACGTTTTGCATGTCCCCTAAACTAAAAAAAAAAGTACAGCACACTCCTGCAATTATATTGCATCGCCATCCTCCATGCTTTCCCAAAATTGCTATCAGGATCTTTTCATTAAAATCAGTAGATCAAGTCCAGTCATGGTCATCTGTCACCGTGCTGTGACCAGACTTTTGTGACAAGACGAGGATAGTGGGTAAAGAGGTAAAGGTAAAGGTAAAATTTATTTCTTAAGCACCTTTCAGCTCATCAAGGCGCTTTACAATAAAATCCAATATAAACAATAACAAAAATTCAAATCATACAGACAAGGTTTGATAAAACGAATGAATCTTAAAATCAGATTTAAAACTCATGACGGTCGGGCATTCTCTTAACTGATGGAGGTAGAGAATTCCACAAGGTAGGTGCAGCATAAGAAAAGGCACGTGCCCCAGATGTTTTCAGACGAACCCTGGGAATCTCCAGCAATCCCTCATCGGCGGATCGGAGTGAACAGCGGGGGCAGTAGGGAATCAGGAGCTCTTGCAGATATCGGGGTCCCAGCTCATGTAGGGCTTTGTAGGTCAGCAAGCCAACCTTAAAGGTGATCCGCCACTATACCGGCAGCCAGTGCAGTTCGCGCAGCACAGGCGTAATATGACTAGTCCTAGATGTACCAGTCAGAAGCCTGGCTGCCGCATTCTGCCTCAGCTGCAAGCAGTGGATATTAACCCCAGGAAGCCCTAGGCAGAGGGCATTGCAGTAATCAAGGCGGGTGGTTACAAAGGCTTGGACCAATATAGGGAGGTCAGTCGGAGAAACCAGGTGTTTCACCTGGGAGATATTCCTTAGATGGTAAAAGGAAGATTTAACGACAGTGGAAACCTGAGATTTCAAAGTCAAACTGCTATCAAAAATAACACCCATGTTACGCACCTGATCTGAGGTCATGAGCTGGGCACCATCAATCCATAGACCAGAAGGAAGCCCAAACCCAAGACCCGCTGCCGGATGACCCGGGTCCATAACCAACACCTCAGTCTTATCTGGATTTAACCTCAGCCAGCTAGTGCTCATCCAATCTTTGATCTCAGTTAGACAGTTGTTAAGCACAGAGACCGCATCATCCTTTCCTGGCATAAAGGGCATATACAGTTGGATATCATCTACATAACAGTGAAAACCCAAACTGTACTTCCTAATGATATCTTCCAATAGCACCATGTACACTGAAAACAACTTGGGTGCAAATATCGAGCCCTGTGGCTCCCCACAGGACAGGGGAAGGCGTCAGAGGAATAAATTCCAGTGACGACCCTCTGTAACCTGCCTGTGAGGAAAGATCGAAACCAACTTAAAATTGTGGCAGATAATCCACAGAAATGCCACAGGCACTCCAAAAGCAAACCATGGTCCACAGTGTCAAATGCTGCCAAGAGTTCAAGAAGGACTAAGATAGTACGAGCCTTTCGATCTCTTGCAATTAGGAGATCATTTAACACCTGGAATAGGGCCGTCTCGGTGCTATGTCTTTTCCTAAACCCAGACTGGAGAGCATCCAAGATATTGTGGGTTGTAAGATGGTCATCTAACTGCAACGCAACCACCTTCTCAATAACCTTACCCACAAATGGTAGATAAGAGACAGGTCTGTAGTTTGCTAGACAGTCTGGATCCAAGGAAGGTTTTTTAAGGAGTGGTCAAATGACTGCCTCCTTGAGGGGATCATAGAAAACTCCATTGTCCACAGAACACCAGACAATTTCAGCAAGGATCAGGCAGATAACATCTATACAATGTACCAATAGTGGCATAGGGCCCGGATCCAAACTACAGCTGGTTGGTTGCAAAGTCTGGACAATCCTCACAATGTCTGAGAATTCCATCAGACTGAAGTCGGACCAGACAGACCGGGTGTACGCAACCTCCCGGCAATTTCCACAATCCCTCATAGAGGGAGATGGGCCGATCCCTGTCCTTATGCTGGCAGCCTTCTCTGCAAAAAATCGAGCAAGCTCATCACACTTTATTTGTGAAAAACCTCTTCCAGACTGAAGACAGACTGGATTGCACAGTCTGTCCACAGTCCAAAAGAGCTGAGCTGGTCGATTTCATGCAGCAGCAATCTCCCTGGACAGGAATTCTGCCTTCTTACCGGTTATTGCTGTTTGATAGATCTTATAATGTTCCATCAATCTAAGCCTGTCAGCATCAAGGCAGTATTTCCACCTAGCTCTCTCTAGCCTTCGACCCACCCTCCTCAGCTCCTTAATGGACCCATCAAACCACGGGTCCTTGGGTGCAGAGTGAGTGGGCAAACACAAACAGGTGCTATTGAGTCCAGAGCATCTCCCACCACCTTATTATAAGCCAGTACAAGACCATCTGGAGTCATGCATTCACTTGATAAACCCGATAGGTCCAGCACCGCCGATCGGCCTTCTGGGGTAACTCCCCTCAAAGGGTGGTACTGGACCATCTCCGTAGGGGCAGGCCTACTTGGTGGTGCCCCAAAACTGAACTTTATGGTGTGATGGTCAGACCAACCAACTGGTTCCACCCCTAGATCCATGGTCTCCATCCCTAGGAGGAACACGAGATCCAGAGAGTGACCTCCGATATAGGTAGCAGAGGTCACCACCTGTGTAAGGCCCAGCATAGTCATAAGCTGGAGGAGATTATTTCCAAACTGCGAGAGTTCATCATTGACCCAGACATTGAAGTCACCCAGAATTAACCATCTGAGTGACTCCAAGGCCACGTCGACAATGAAATCCACAAACTCCTTCAGGAATTCTCCCCCATCACCGGGTGGACAGTAGATGAGGAGTATCCTGAACCCTACACCTGCTCCCAAGATACACTCAAAGGATCGAGTGCATCCCACTGGCATATCTAGAAGGCCCAGTTCCATTTTAAACATAATTATTACACCCCCGCCCCTACGATCCAACCTTGGGCGATGTATCACCGAGAACCCGGGTGGAACAGCAGATGCCAAAACAGGACCTGCATTCTCGTCCAACCAGGTCTCGATGATGGATGCCAGATCAGATGTTCCAACAAGATTAGTTATAATGGCCTTCTTGTTTCTAAACGATCTGGCATTGTATAACACCGCCCAAGTTGAATGGGTCACCGAGGAAGATCCCGAGACCTGCCCACTATTTGTGGAGCCCTTGGGTATGGGAACCAGGCAGGGAATCCCCCTTTCCAGACCCCATTTCACCCCAGGGCATCTCCTAGTCCCAACGACCTCAATCCATCCACCCCTCTCCATTCTCCCACCTTTTAATCGATTTCTGGCTATCCCCATGTGGATGCTACTGTGTTTATTGGCCAGGGAGGTATATGGGGTTTCAAATGTTGATCATGGAATGGCGTGATGGCAGCTCAGGAAACATGGGGATGCAATATAGATGCAGTAGGCTGTTTTTTTTATTTTTATTTAAATTTAGCATGTATATTATTAAATCCTCCATGCCGCAATTACATGTTTGTTAATTATTTCATTTCTATAAGGTTACAGACTGATGAGATAACTAATTACATCTCCAGGCGTAATAGTTATCATTCAATCCATGTCATTCTATTAGATAGCAATTTGACAGGCTAATATTTGTATTTACTTCACCCTTTGGCTTGGCTCGTGATTTGGCTCTAATAGTCAAGCCAGACCCTTGGCTCAACTCTGGCTCGGCTCTTCCTCAAAACATCAAGGCTTTCCCAGCCTTATTGTTTTGGTATGCGGAATTCCTCAGCCTCAGCAGTATGCTGCCTTGGCAGTTGCCTCTCTGCCTGATCTGCTGACTAGACAACAGTGGATGGTCCTGCTCCCAGACCTTCAGTCCTTGCACCTCTCAGCCTGGCTCCTGAATGGTTAGAGTTACAGGCTTTTGGCCTCTAAGAAGAATAATAAGAACACAAGACTAACCCATCACTACAAACTATGCACTTTTGACCTGCGGTTCATACTTCGCAACTGGCACTTTTGTTTCAACCCAGTTCTCCGGACCTGTTGTATCCCTCTCTGTATGTATCCACTCTCATGCTCTTGTATACCACTGTATTGTGCTGTCTTACTGAAACCACTGTCAAACTACTGCAGTGTTTGTCTGCTACACATTTGTACCTATGTAACCCACAGGTTGCATCTGGAAACGAGCGGACCCCGCTCAGTATGCTTATCTGGTAAATCTCTTAAATAAATAAATAAATAAATAAATAAATATTCTTACTCACCAGAACTGTCGTTCAATGGTTTGAGTCCTATCTGTTTGACAGGAAGCAATGAGTGATGATGGAGAATTTCTCCTCCTCCATAAAGCCCCTGTTGTGTGGAGTTCCTCAAGGTTCAATTCTTTCGTCTGTGCTGTTTGTGATTCACATGCTGCCCCTGGGTGAACTCATTAGACAGTACAGTCTGGGTTTCCACTGCTACGCAGACAATACCCAGCTGTATATGTGATTTGCCCCTGGAACAGATGGCACCATTGAAATGCTAAATAAAAGCCTGGTTGAAATTCAGGACTGGATGTCCTCTAACTGGCTGAGGCTGAACCCCGACAAGATGGAGGTGCTGGTGACTGAGCCTGGTTGCTGGCATGATGGGGTGCCTTCGGAGTGGTGACAGGTTTGGTCCTGGAATCTACTCCATGGATGGCATCCTCCAAGGTGAAAAATCTGGGCATCATCCTTGACAACAGGCTGACACTTGAAGCTCAGGTGTCATCTGTGGTCTGAAGTGGTTTTTACCACTTAAGGAATGTCACCCGAATTAAACCCTTGATTCCACCAGAAGATCTACCCTCACTGGTACACGCCTTTGTGACTTCCAGACTGGACTACTGTAATGCTCTATACTTCGGGGTCAGTGGAGGGATCCTCTGCAAACTGCGGCTGGTGCAGAATGCTGCAGCCAGGGCTTTAATTTTGATTACTGTTAAGATTGTCATTCTCCACCATTGGTTGGATGATAGTGTTCCTTCTTTGCGGGAATGGCATCAGGACATTTTTCAAGTGTTGGCTACAGAGAAACATATCACCTCCCATCAAGGCAGGCAGCAGAAGTATAGAGATTGTTGGGAAGCTGTCGAGGCTGTTCTCTCTTGTTAGTTCTCCACCCTTTCTTTTTTCTGTTTGCTTTTGCCTATTTTGCTCGTTTCTCTTTCTTTTTTGCTTTGTCTGTGTGTGCTCCGGAGTGGAAAAGGGGTAGGTATGGGAGGGAGGGGGTAGTGATGTCTCTTTTGGGATTCTGTTGTTATGATTATCATATTGGCTGTACTAATGGTTTGTTTTGGTGGTGTTGTGTTATCAGTGTGACAGGGAGATCCTGTCACTCTTGAAGACCAACCTTTTCTTAAATCTGTTGCAACAGTTCTTCTATTTTTTAGCCTAATCTATTCTTTACAATTTCTAGTCCATAAGGTTGGCCACCTATGGGCACCCCCTTCCCTTTCTTGACTATGCTATAGTGTTCTCTTTAATTTTCCTTTTCCTTCTCAGGTCCTCGTACAGGGAGGTTACTGTTGTGACCTCTGAGCTGATGTAAAACAACAGGTTGTGTTCCTCATTGTTGGATTTAGTATGCAATGGCACTATGTCATAAAATATCTTGATGTATATACCTTATGTGTATTAAACCTGTAAATGTTGAAAATACCATGGCACTAGGTGTTTTTGATAAAGGTAAAAAGTACCAGGTGACTGTATTATAGAAATTAAGTTACCTGGGTAGAGATATCAGAAAACTCCCTGTTGTGCTATTTAAAATGCATGTAAATTACAGATTGTTTGAGAGGCCCTTTGGCACCATGCATTTCTGCTGTAAATTAAGCCAGTCTGAAATTGCATGGTAATTTGCATATATGTCCCATGATGCTTTGCCGTATGGGAGTATGTGTGATGTTGTGTTTCTATGAAACTTGGTTTATTGCCAATGCCCTTTGGGGTAACACTTGCTCCAGTGCTTCTGCACTGAGGTTCTTTGTCTTTAGCTTTTTTTTTTTATTTGAGCCCCCACCACCCAAGCAAACAAGGCCCACATAGGGGAAGCCGAATCTCAACTGAAAAGTTAGATCATTGGGTTAGTAGGTGCTGACTAAGTGCAGAGGAAGGACATGCATTGTCTGTTGCTGCAAACTGATGTATTAAAGAAGGGATATGCCATTGCTGAAGGTTCTCTTCTGTATTTTGAAAAAGCATCACACAGAGATTGTATGTTGAACCTGAAGTTCTGCGTCTGGTTTGTCTGTTATCCCATAACCCCTCCACAAACAGTTTTTGCTGTAGTTCTTTTGTCCTTTTATGTAAGAAGAAACCTTAATAACACATATTTAATGGGAACGCTGTGGCCAGGTTGCTGATGGGTCTGCCCAGGTCCTGTCATGTAACCTCCATCCTGCAAGACCTGCACTGGCTGCCTGTCAGGTGGAGGTCATCTTCAAGGTGGGCTTGCTCACCTATTAGGCCCTGTATGGCTTGGGCCCTTGTTACCTGTCTTCCCAGCTTACTCCAGCCATCCCGGAATGTTCCCTCGGTTCCTCCACCGAGGGCCTCCTGGCGATTCTGAGGGCCAGGCTGAAAACTCAGGAGATTGCTCCTTTGAGGTGGCCAGCGCAGCCCTCTGGAACTCACTACCAAAATCTTTGAGAGAGGCCCCAATGGTGGAGGCATTTAAAAGGAGCTTGAAGACTTACAGTATTTATGAAAGCATTCTCAGAAAGTCTTAGCTGATTTTAAATATTATCGAATTATTTTTATTTCTATATTGTATGTCTGTATGTTGTCTGTGAACCCTGCTATCAATATCTGTAATGGTGCCCAGAGCCTCCTTGATGGGCATCATATATAAATAAAATATGAATTACTTACTTACTCTATGTTGTGGAGGCATTTCATAAGGAGTCGACTCACAAATCCTTTACATTTAAGTTTAAGAGGTTCTCAGTTTGGTGTTAGGACAAGGAGAAGGTAGTCTGGCATTTTTTTCAAAGGCCTAGATCACATGTGTCCCCTAGAGTAAGAACCCCTGACACTATGGAACCTACTGCTGGTGCCATCTATACTCATGGGCAAGCCATTTGAGCCTTGCTCATGGGCAAGCTATTTGAGCCTATGCACAAGTGAGAGATGTCACACTTGTTATGGAAGACCACATTCCTGGTGGCTATTATGTCAGCCAGAAGGATCAATGAACTTGAGGCCCTCTCAGTGGAGTCTCTTTATTTGATCTTCCATAAGGACGAGGTGGTCCTTCGCTCCAACGTGAAGTTCCTTCTGAAGGTTGTACTGGTGTTTTACCTCAATAAGGTGATTAACCTTCCAAACTCGGACACTGATCGCAGGTTCCACACAGTGGATGTACAGAGAGCTCTCTCTTATTATAATGAGCACACAGTGGGAGTTTGTGGAGAGGTTCCCCAGCTGTTTGTCACCTATGCTGAAGCTGCTTCAGGCAGATCGGCAGCTAAGTGGATGATTGCCAGGTGGATCACATCCTGCATCAACCTCTGCTACAGGCTGGCTGATAGGGAGTCGCCCAAGGGACTTGGGTCTCATTCTATCAGACGTAGTGCTGCCTTGGTAGCTGCTTCCAGAGACATCCCCATTGCAGAGATATGTCAGACTGCAACCTGGTCTAAAACGCACACCTTCATCTCCCATTACAGTATCGATGTAATCAGTCATCGGGATGCTGCTTCTGGGGCCTCTGTCCACCAGTCTTTATTCACTAAATAGGGGTGAACACCTTCCCCCCTCCTCCCAGAGGATAGCTAGGAGTCTGCCAGTGTGTGGATACTGAACTGAATTCATCCCGTTAGAAATATACAGCACAGTAGGTTCCTCACCTGTAACCATAGTTCTAAGAGTGGTATTCATTTCACATCCACACCACCTACTCAACCTCCCCTGGCAATGTTGCACCCAGATCCCTGCTTCCAGCATGCAAGATCTGATGTTACAGGGTGGGCTCAGAAGATATATCACCCTGGTGGTGGGAAGAGCTTAGCTTAAAGACATTCTGATGACGCAGCTCTCTCCAGGAAGACTGCCCATGTGTGAATGTGAACTGAATACTACTCTTAGAACTACGGTCACAGATGAGTAACCTATATTTTTTCCCCTTTTACCTCTCCCCTCCCCTTCCCTCTGCCTGAGGTATCTTCCCTTTATCTTGGTATATGCTGTACCTATTAAGTGCTATATGCAGCACTACACCCCAGTAATGTCCTGACTACATAACCGTCTTATCCTAACAAAGAATCATAAAATGATATATGTCAGGAAAGCAACTGAGCCTTCTGAGAGATAACAGATCGTTAAATGATAAGGGCATGGAAACAGGCTGAAGACTGGGACTCATAGGATGAATTATAGAAATCACTGCTATACCATCTGAGTCATAAGGGTATGGAATTACCTCCCATACTTTGTGATCAAACCAGAGAATATCAAAAAGTTGAAGAGGGGTGGATACGGATGCAACCATTGAGAATATGGATGGATAGACTCAGTGGGCTAAGCTTCCTTCTGTCTATTCTAGCTAATGCAGTTTCAAGAAAAAAAAAAGTCTTAAACCCAAACGTCTTGAAAGACGTCCTGAGCTGATTCTCTTTTTGTGTTATGAATATTGAAGTACTAATCTGTTGGTTTTCTACCCCAGTTGTAGACTGCACCACTCACAAATGGTTAGTTTGCTACTTGCACTCTGTGAATTGAATTCTACACTCAAATCATGGCCATAACTCAGATTTCCAATACTGCAGTCATTTTCATTTTGGTAAACATTTATTTCATCACCATTTGTGAGCAAACTGCAGAAAAAACATGCACATGGTCAGTTGCTGGTCAGAGGCACTGAAGATCATTGGTGAACTGAGAGCATGCCTTTCCTTTATGTTTGCAGTTTTGCTGATGACATTAGAATTCCTGAACAAGCCAGTCCACTGGCACATTGGCAGAGCTACCGCTCACAGCATTAGTAACACGAGTTCAGGACCAAGCTCACAGTTCCTGCTTTCCATCCCTGGCCATGGGTGGATAATAATGGCTGAATGGAAGAGCTGAGACCGATAGGAGGGTGATGAGGCTGTGTTCTGGCCTTGAGAGAGGGGCTTGATTAGAGTCTGGCTGGAACTGGGATCAGAAGCAGAAAATTAAAAATAAGAACTGCTGCTCAGTGAAACGTGGGCTGAAATTACCTCTAATATGAAGAACATGCTTCCAAGTAGTAGTTTGAACATTGGGTCTTTTTCTATACTGTATATAACTTTTCCACTACCACCTACAATCCACCTTGTCATTGGGCCTGAAGTTATGCTGTCTGAAGGATCCCACAGGTCCATCCTCCATTAACCCCACCAATCTCATCTAGCAGGATTCATGGTGCAGGGCCCAAAGTGCCACCAGCCATCATCCTGATGTTGGTTGGGTTCTACCTTCCCTCATTCCCTTGCTACCTGGCTCTCCAAAGTACTTGATAATAGCTGGCTGTATGCCCCATGTGCATACACAGTGACAGAGTACAACTCTGTAAAACGTGTATTTTTAATGCATTATGTGTATTGTATTTTTATGAAACTGAAATTTTATTACTTGTATCGGACCCCACTGAAAATGAGTCTAACCACTCAAAGGGTTATCCTTTTCCTGAATTTATAAGGAGTAAACTTTTACAACAACAACATACAGACAACCTCCTGTGGTGGAGCAAGGTCCCTGTGGTGCCAGAACCCAGCACCATCCCTCCCCGTCTGAAAGTGCTACCATGCGGCAGCACCACCCCAGACCTCCCACCCTGCCCTGGAGTCTGCTGTGAAACCTAGGTCACCGGTATTGCAGTGGCAGACTAGATAGACCATCAGGCTGCTGACATTCTTCATATGTTCTTCATATGTGTGTAGGCCATTGGGAAGCCTCAGATGTTAGGTCTTTAAGATATACTGTACAGTATGCATACGGAGTCTTCAGAACAAATACCACCATGTGGAGGCTCAGACCCAACCCTGCTAAATGAAGACTGAATTTATTTTGTTCTGCAGTGCTCCTAATCAGGATATTTTCCCCTTAGATTTCTTCTGTTCAGATATCTCATACCTGCCGAGAAGTTGCAATCCTGTGCTTCAGACCTTACAACCAGTTATCATAGAAACAATTTTTGTGTCGCAAGCAGAGGACTAAGTCTTCCAGGCAGCTATAAGCATCAGGAACAGATGAAGTCTAATGGAAAAGTGACTATTTTCATGCAAATGTCTGCAGTAAAAAAAATATGAAATGTCCAGAAATTCAATCATTTGCCAACGGCAACTGTAATTTTTTTAGTTTGCAGGGAAACCAATTTACAAAAAACACACAGTTTTGTCATACACATGAAAGTATTTGGATACGGTTTTCACTAACTGTTCTATACTAAATGATGCATATTCTCTCTCTTTTTTTCTAGGAGTGTTTCATTCAGGAACTATTAAGAGATCAATCAGATTCTGAATTTGTTTGGACATAACTCCAGCTTCCTGATTACCTCAAGTTTTTTTTATACAAAATTGTGTTTTATCACTTTGATATCAATGTGCAGAATGATTGCCATTTTAACAGAATGAGATCAATCCAAATGTTTTCCCATATCTGACTACTCATGTATGTAATATCCCTCATTAAAAAGACTTTTTACCACAAGCCGGAACATCCTCCTGTATTAAACAGTTTAGAATGGTCTGCCACAGTAGTATTCTTGTACTGTACAAATTCACTGGTTTGAATGTTTTTAGTTTTTTTTTAATCTTGTGTGCTCCTTGAAATTGTCTGCGATAATCACTGCAGATATTGGTGCTATGCTGTGGCTGGACTCCTAATATGCAACTTGTCTTCAGGTATGAAGGACAGGACTATAACTCACGAGTTTTGAAAGCCCTGCCCTCTCACCAGTAACTATAAACTGTGATTTTTTTAGTCAGACCACTCCATATTCAATTTATACATCAGTTTACTTGTTATAACTTTTAAAGATATTGTTTGTGTGAAGATTTAACAATTTCTCTTTGATTGCAACTGCTGGCTTCAAAACTACACTGGGCAATTGTGATGTTATCAACATTGTGAAAGCTGCTTTGTGGTTGGTTCAGTACTCCATTATTTTGATACTAACCTTCAAGGTACTGTACAGTGTCAATTATGCCAACACTAACAATTCAGTATCATGATAACCTATTATTGTTCTTATCAGCAAAGATATCATGTGTTACATTGCCATTTTTATCCCCACTGGTGTTGTATAATATGACTTTTATAACCTAAGTTTTTTTTGTTTCTGACATATCTAACATCTTGTATCTTATTTTGATAGGCATGTCATCAAATATGCAGTAGTTGGTATGGCAATAACACTTTAAGTTTCCTTAACTACACCGTAATTACAGTGTAAAAACATTGTAACTGCATTGTAGTTGCAATGCAGTTACATGCAGCAGACATGCAAGTACAGTGTAATTACCCCTGTTGCATGTAATTAATGATTTCATCCTCTGCAATTACACTGAAATTGACACTTAAAGTATGACCGGTAGGCCATCAAGCTCATTGAACTGTGCAATAACACCAGCATTCCAAACCAAGTAACATGCACATTTGAAGCTACTTCATGGGATAGTTAAGCAATATACCATGACAGGCAGTGGGTATATTGGTAGATTTACCACATCTGGCGTGGTTCGTTCACGAGGCGCAGCCGAGTGACTTAACCACACCAGAAGTGGAAAATCCACCCATATACCCACTGCCTGTCATGGTATATTGCTATTATACAATGTTCAACTTTTTTTTTTAGTTTTTATAGTGATGTAAAACTTTTACAGTGGGTATAATGGAGGATTTACCACAGTCATGTGATGTGTTTTGACCAATGAAGTTACAGGATTTTCATACCCCATTGTATAATCTCTATTTCTATCAAAATAAGATACAAGATGTTAGATATGTCAGAAACAAAAAAAACTTAGGTTATAAAAGTCATATTATACAACAGGCACAAAAAAATGGACAGGATCCTGCATTTTCATTGGCTGGCTGGCACCTTTTCAGCGATGTAAATCCTCCAGTATACCCACTGGAAAAGGTGCCATCCACCACTCAGCCCCATCAGGGACTCCATGGAAAATCCCTCCGATCATACAAGCACACCACTGCCAGACACATGGATGGACGGCGTGATTACATTGTCATTAACCCGACATCTGATACTCTGTCACTAGCCTCAAAACTTCAGAAAAAATTCCGCACCATTCCGAAAAAACGAAGCACCCCAAAGAAAAAGAAAAGAAACAAAATGCAGTTAATTTTGTCAACAGCAAAGAAGCTGAAAACATTCATAATAGTAGCGCTGGCAAGGAGCAATCCTGCGGCACATGCGCACAACTCGCAAAAAATCGGAACACTACTTCCGCACTAAAAAAAATAAATGAGCAGCAAGTTTCAAAATAAATGGACGTTTTAAATACTTTTTCTCTCTACAAAAAAACCCCAATGCCTTTGTATAATAGCAATATACCCCTCCAGGGAGTGGGTATACCGGTGGATTTACCACTTCTGGTGTGGTTAAGTCCCGAGACACCACACCAGCCGTGGTAAATCCACCAGTATACCCATACCCTGTCGGGGTATATTGCTTAAATGCTGTACTTAACCAACAGGGAAAAGCTAAAACCATGCTTGATGACATCACAGTGTACAGTTATGCAGAATTTTACTCAGAGTAGTGAAGATAAAATAAAAAGTACTGGAAAGAGCGACACATAACATTTAAATAGTGGATGCTGTAATTCACATTTGGTGGAGACAGGATGGGATATATGTATATTATTCACCCAACAATAGTGGTACATGCTACTAATTTTGAGTATATTATATCTGTAATATACATTTCAGGTAATTCTATGATTGCATATTATTTAATTATGTTATGTATCAACCCAAATGATCAATAATCATTTTTTTATTTTGCTTTAAATTTGAAATACTAATTAATTACTGTATGTGATGACATAAACCGAGCTACAAAAAAGCTCTTTTGAAAGGTTCACATTTGAAAATGTGTGGCATGAATCTGATCCACAGTAGCCTGACTAAGAATTCAGTATGACATTCTATATAATTTATTAGGGGGCAGGACCTTTATAACTCACTTATGGCCTTACCACGTGTATCCCCTTTTGATGAATTCAGTGACCTGACTGAAATATACTCTTTATTTCCAAGAGGGAGGAGTGAGATCATATCTCATGGGAATGCCTCTCAGCTGTCCCAGGTTTTCAGGGATGTCCCTGATTTTGAAACAGAATTGTCCTCTGTCCTTTATAACATTTGTGTTTTTGTGACTGGACAGCGGGGATTGGAAGCACAAAATAAGGACAGTCACAGACTTGTTCTTCATCGGAAAATGCGTGTTATACTAATTCTGTTATTCTGTTAGCTTTCTCAGTGGATATTACCAATTTTTAAGATGCATTCCTGATTTGGGGTCTTTGTCCCTGATTTTCTAAGCCTTTGTCTCTGATTTATGAGGCAAGAGGTTGAGAGGTATGCCAATGAGTGGTAGAATTATGAAAGTTGTACCCCTCATGAAGGGTGATGAATTGTACATTCTAGTAACAGCATTGTGATGTAATGGTATTGTGATGTATGGTGTCACACTAATTACAACATAGAAGATAATGTATGGTCCGCTATACAAACAAGCATATAGTACATGGTTAGTGCTTATTATGAATAGAAAGCTGTGGCTTTCAAAATCTTGTTGTAGAACAGTTCAAAAGGTCACAAAAGTTGTACTGTCCTTCTTACGTCACATCGATAGTACAACTTTTCAGCCTTGTCCTGCCACCTGACTAGCTGATTCTATGTGGCCCCATTGGGGAAAAATAGCAGAAACATGGCGGTGCGGTTTAGTGACCACCAAGCAGAGGACCCGCTTACTATAGAAACAAAGAGCCCTATACGGCTCTGTAGCACAAAGTACTTTGTATTTTAAAAAGAAACATTATGGCCACAGACACAGATAGACAGAACTGCCACAGGAGTTATTCAGACCAACCTGGTCCGACTGAGAAGCAAGAATGAGTGGTAGCGGCAGAAGCGGGAATGTGTGGGAATGGCACCAGATATCATAGTAGATAACTTAAAACTTAAAAAAAACACAAAAAAAAATCAAGGAGAACCATATTCTATATAAAATAGTGGATGTGTGACCAGCCACAACTACAGATGTGTCTCCATCTCAGGAGTTGATGACATCATAGAGACCTCTCGGGCTTCACTTTTGAGGTCTCTATGATGTCATCAAGTCCCTCAATGGTAGCACAGCCTTGTTGTGGATGGTCACTCATCCACTATTCTATATGTGTAGCCATTGAGAGGTTGCCGTGATGGCCTTTTAAACCTGGAGAGCGAAGCTCAGGAGGTTCAGTCACCATGGCAACCTCGAGATGGCTACTCATGCTTGTTGTGTATAGCAGACCATACATTGTCTTTTATAGTGCATGGCCCCCCTCTCTTAACACACACATACACACACACACACATACACACACAAGAGTAGGAGTCTAGGCACTCGAGCTGTTGAATATTCTAAAAAAAAAAGAATTTTTAATGATTACTAACGCTCTTTAGTTCGTATCAGCATTGGCAATTGGAGCCGCAGGTTCTGTGAGGCAAGCACGCATGAATGTTCAAAGCTGTTATATTGCAGTAGCTATGTATCTAGTGCAGTACAACAACAAAATGACATAGCTACCACAGCACAATATGGATATTCTAGGGATGGATCTCCATCCACTGTCACATTCACCATACACTATAAGTCTGTGTCTACATGACGCCATGGAGAACACTGAGGAATATATAAAGAATGCCCTTTGCACTGTGCTGGTCTTATGACCCCTAACGTCCCACTGGTCAGATGTTTTTCCTATGCAGAAAAAGTGGTCAACCCAGAAGACAGCTCCCATAGAAACTTGACTAAGTCCATGGTTTGTTTGCAAAATGTTGTTTTCATTTTATTTTTTAATAATAATTTAGTCATATTGGTTCTTACACCACATTTGTTTAATTTGTATTAATTTAGCATCTGTTTGCAGTTCCATGCTCAGTTCCAGGGAGTGGCAATTGCTGTTTCTTGGATCCCAAGTCCATACCACTGGGTTCTGTTCTTTTTTATTAAAAAACATAAAAACAGGGAGGCCTATTCTCAAAGGATTATGCATGGTGCTAAGTGACTTGCGCCAACAGGAATGACACAACTAGCACTTTGTGCCATGAGTTGCAACATGTGGGATTCTGGAAAGCAGCCTGTGACATGTCACAGGCTGCTTGTGCCAAACAGGACTTGCACCATGGTTACACCATAAACCCCGATGTGACATGGCGTAAGGGGGTATACAGCAGCAGTTGTGCCCTATTCTAGGGTCCCACTACATCCCCTAATTTGGGTTTCTAAAACAACCCCCGGAGGACATCCGTCAAAGTACATTTACACCAGCTATTAGCTGATGTAAGTGTACTGTGCATCCACCAGGGATTGCGCCAATGTGCCGCAACTGGGAACAGACCGTAGTTCCCCCACCACACATAAGCCCCCTCCATTCCCAATCCCCCACTGTGTAACAAAACACCCCTTGTGGGCTAGTGGCCCCCCTGAAAAAACCCTAGTCCCAATTGCATATATGTAAATGCCCCACAGGGCTATCCCTTCCTCCCAGTCCTGATCCCCAAAGATACATTTAGTAAATGCCCCACAGGGCTATAGCCCCCCCAACCCCAGAACACTGAGTAATGAATAAGAAGCCCCTGTGGGCTAGCGGACCCCCCCCCAAGCCTCGATCCCCATCCCCAAGCCCCATTATAATGTCATTCCGGTTTTTGAGATAGGTAGAACACAAAAAACATTCATGCAACCCTTCAGCCCTGGTAGTCTAGTGGCCCCTACCCCCACACTCAGCAGTGTCAGACCACCCTGCTTCCCCCCAAACCATACCCAGCTGGTGACTGGCACAGCCCACCTCTCACCACCACAGCCAGCTGTCAACTGAGCTCAGTATGAGCACATGCTACTGTAAATCCAGGATTTTTTGTTTCCCTGTCTTTCCTAAACCCATGTTGCCCTCTTGAACTCTCCTACTGTTTTCACCTCCACCACCCACCCTGGCAGTCCGTCCCAGCAGTTCACCACCTTTTCAGTAAAGAGGTTTCCCCTCCTATTACCCCTGAATTGTCCACCCTCTAGCTTTAAGCTCTGCCCCCTAGCCGTCAGATTTTTTTTCCTCTTGAATATACTCCCTTCCTTCACCTTGTTTATTTATAAATCTCATATTCCAAAGAGCATCCAGGAATAAGCTTTTTATTCAGTCTGGAAGGCCGCCAACAATGCAGCCTAGCACTAGTGGCTTTACTTCCCTCTGCCACTCACTACTAAGCAGCATTTTTGGCAACATTCCAAATTGAATAAAGAGCTTTTTCCTGGATATCCTATTTATACAACATTGCTGGAGATGAAAATGATAAGATAAAAAATTGGTATCTTATACCTAACCACCCAACTCACAAGCTATCATGTTATCTTGTGAGTTGGGTATGTTACAGCTGACATCTTGTCCTGTTGGGTACATTACATAGAGGATAATGTATGGGCATTGATTAACAACCATGCTTTGCTTGCTTCAAGTTATTCCTGTGGCAACTTATGTAAACCTCGAGAGCGCAGCTCAAGAGGTTTACCAATGTTGCCATTGGAACCACGAGAAGCAAGCATAGTGTGGTTGGAATTCTGAACCAATGCTGAAAACATCACAAAAGCCATGTGCAGCACTGAAACCAGCACTTGAAATCAATGAGAAAACAATCAGATTTACATGCAGTCAGCAGATTTAACATGCAGTAGTCTGCCTCAGTATACAGATTTAATGTGCAGTAGTCTGCCTCAGTATACAGATTTAATGTGCAGTAGTCTGCCTCAGTATACAGATTTAACGTGCAGTAGTCTGCCTCGGTATACAGATTTAATGTGCAGTAGTCTGCCTCAGTATACAGATTTAACATGCAGTAGTCTGCCTCGGTATACAGATTTAACGTGCAGTAGTCTGCCTCGGTATACAGATTTAACGTGCAGTAGTCTGCCTCGGTATACAGATTTAACGTGCAGTAGTCTGCCTCAGTATACAGATTTAACGTGCAGTAGTCTGCCTCAGTATACAGATTTAATGTACAGTAGTCTGCCTCAGTATACAGATTTAATGTGCAGTAGTCTGCCTCAGTATACAGATTTAACGTGCAGTAGCCTGACTCTGTATACAAGGCTTATCACTAAGTAGGAGGCAGTACTTCAATAACTTCCTCATGCTTCTGCCACTCATTAGTCATGGTCCTTCCACCTCACGCAGAAAAATAAATTTAGTATTTTGAGTCAGCGTATTGCATATCCCTTCTATATCTACAACTACATCTTCAATATTATGGTACAAAATGATGGAAATAAAATCAGGAAATAAAAATTTCTGCTCTTTTAATCCTTTCTTAGGTGTATATACTGGTAACAGCATACCGCAGTCATACTATGTACTCAAAACAGTATTAGTCCAGTTGTTTCAGTGTACCACCATGCCATAAATTAATGAACAAAGCCTTTACTGAGGTTCTCAGTTGCCATCCTAAGCCAATTTACACAGTCGGAGAATGTTTCTGTGGTTGCGGTGATGTACTGATCTATAGGGTGTGCTTTGAGTTCTTTCAAACGAACAAGAATTCTAATACATGTCTTTGCGTTTCATATTGTATTTCCTTATAAAAAGGTGTATTTAAATGGATTGTTTTTATAAACTAAAAAGATTTTATGTTGTATTTCCTTGTAATAAAGTGTATTTAAAAGGATTGTTTTAATAAACGAAAACATAATTCTACGATTATGATTGTGAACATTTTTACTAAATAAAGTTTAAGTTGTGTAATTTAAGCTTTTCTGTTTACCATACTGTACCACTTACTGTGTTCTGTGATCATGTCTGTGTAAATTATTGATCTTCCAAGAATCAATCTTGTCCATAGATTCCCACTTATAGTTCTGAGCAAAGTCAGAGACACAAGGACTGATATGGGAGATAGAACAATTTGGGAGGATTGGAGGTGCAAATAGGACCCGCTCATGTCACCGCACATGCCCCCTGGTATACAGCAGTGCCTTCCCCTAACTGCCTCTGTTCCTTTTTTGCTGCCATTGAGTGCGCATCACTGCTCTCCATGTTGGGGCCAGATCTTCACTGTCTTTACGATAATGTATTCAGTTCTTCTGTTTTAGATTAATATATTCTAGAGTTTGATACTTTTGTGTCAGTTTAGTTTAAATAACACA
Source organism: Neoceratodus forsteri (assembly GCA_016271365.2). Taxonomy (NCBI): domain Eukaryota; kingdom Metazoa; phylum Chordata; order Ceratodontiformes; family Ceratodontidae; genus Neoceratodus; species Neoceratodus forsteri. The sequence continues at coordinate 238,006,157 of CM057458.1, forward strand.
AACATTATTCAGTTTCCTCTCTGCCCTACCTGATGCTAACAGTTGATGACCATGGAAGATGGTAGGGAGCCTGAAAAGGCAAGCTGCTCCAGTAACAGGGTTGTGTCTGGCCACTACCTCTCTCAGGGTGAGTGCTCTGGCAATGGGCAGTCCATCACTCAGGACACCGGACAGTCCTCCTGGAGTTGCAAAAAGAAACAGTTCAGATCCCACGCATGCTTGGTGTCAGGGTGTTTGCACCGTTCAGCCTCAACCTCTTCCCACAAAAAGCATAAGGGGAAGTAACAACAAAAGTCTAGGTCATCCACCGACATCTATCTTTTGTGGACCACAGTACCCACCATCGTGACCAATAACACCGTGGACACCCAGGCCTGCCAGGTCCAGGTTGTCATTCCAGAGCCTCTTACTGTCCACTACAGGGAATTCTGATAGGAAGTTTAACCATTTGGCAGCTCTTATGGGTGCAGCGTATAAGTGAAGTGATGCTGTTGTCGGTTCTGGCACTTGACATTTCAGGGTCAGTTGAGGTGGAAGCACCTTCGATATCACATGACATAGGCATGCAACTGACTTTGAATCTAGCCTCGGGGCAGGGGCCAGTGTCTGTGCCACTGACACCTACCCCACCAATGATGTAGACTCTGTTCTGGGGACAGGGACAGCCACAGTGCCACCACTGGCTCCTTCAGGCCAGCAGGGTCATCAACACTGTTGGTGGTGGTACTGTCATCAGTGCCGCATGGGCCCTTGGTGCCAGGACCATTCCCCTTAGGGCCAGTCCCAGGGTCAACCTTGGTGCCACTGTCGGTGCAGTTCCTGAGACCCTACCTGGGGCCAGGGCTGATGTCCCCTGTGTTACCAAAATTTCGGCCTGCACTGTCGCCCTTTTGACTCCATCCTCTCTACTTCCTCCTGGGAGTGGAGGGAGGCAAGTTCAATCCAGGTCTCATTATCACTGGTGGGAGGATGATAACTCATTCGACAGTTCAGAGAACCTTGAACCGATTGCTATCTCCATACCTTCGAAAGATCTCTCCTTTCAGTCTGTGCTCAATAATATGCACTCTGCACTGGATTTTGAGCCAGCAGTCATAGACCAGGCTAGGCAACTCAAACTGAAGTTTCTAAATGTGCCTAATAATATGACATCTCTAGTTCTTCCCATCCTACTTACCCTACAGACACTATATGAGGCGGCTTGGAGGAGGCCTGATATGGTTGTAGCTGTCCCCAAGCAGGCAGACAAGAAATATGCTGTGCCTAAATCCAAGCCCATGTATTTCACTCAGCCAGTTACTGATGCCATTGTAATCCTGCCTAAGAATAACAAAGCCATAGTGCCCAAGGAGGTCTCCATGCACCCCACTAACGAGGAGTTGCACAAGGTAGACACCATGGGCAAATGGGTCTATGCCTCAGCTACACTTGGCATGAGGATAGCTAGCTACCTGGGCCAGTTCTCTAAGTATGAGTATACCCTCTGGTGCAAGCTTAAGTCTCTGGCAGAGGCCCTGCCAGACAAAGAGGCAAAACAAGAGATGCTGCTCACTGTTAAACAAGGCACTGTATCTAACAGCCACCAGCTTAAAGCCTTTGTGGATGCCTTTTATGTAGCAGCTCACTCTGTGGCTGCAGATACATGCATCAGATGGCACTACTGGCTGTGGACTGCTGACTTCATCCCAGACGTCCAGCAGCAGATCATGAATGTGGTCTTCGCAATTAAGTTCATTTTTATTCATTTTTCATGCCATTAATACAACAGCAAACAAAAGAAAAATCGAAATGAGATATACATATCAACTTTAAAACATATATAACACAAAATTGCTAGGATCCAGATACATTTGTCACATTGTTAGGATTCGATAGAAAAGATAAACCTAAACCAATTAAAACAACCTAGGAATAAAGCAAAAGGGTACCACCCCATCTCCCTCCCACCCCCCAAAGTCCCAGCAAGCAGATTTGATCATCAGACCAAAGAGTAAATGTAGCAGTAAGACTAGAAGGAGAACTAATCTCATAGATTTAGTCTTCTCCTTATCAGACCTCTGGGCATGTATCACAAGGGATAACGTAATGCAGGTAGAAATATAGGTAAATATATAGAAGGGAGAATATGATCTAAGTTAATAGCCAAATTTATCTCATAAAGCAGTAAATAAGGGGCTCCAGCACTTTTGAAATCTAGGCCAAGAATTAGTAGCTCTAGCCACACTCCTCTCTGCATTAAAAGCACTAAGGAATTCTGTTCACCATTCCCAAAGGGATGGTTCCCAGGCTCCATTCCAGTGCCTGAGAACTAGGAGCTTAGTAACCATAGAAACATAGAAGATGATGGCAGATAAGGACCGTAAGGCCCATCCAGTCTGCCCATTTCTTTTTCTACCTTATGAATGTGCCATAGGCCTTTGCTCTGTCAATGGCCTATCTATTCATACTCATCTGTATTGCTCACTTATGCCTATCCCATGCCTGTTTGAAGCCCTGCACTGTATTCATATCCACCACTTCCTGAGGTAGGCTGTTCCATGCATCCACCACCCTTTCTGTGAAAAAGAACTTTCTCACATTACCCCTTAATCGGCCTCCCTCTAATCTCATGCTGTGTCCTCTTGTCCTGCTACTTTTTTTATATTGAAACATGTTAGACTCATTCACCTTGTTAATGCCATTAAGATGTTTGAATGTTTCAATCATATCACCTCTCTCCCTCCTTTGCTCTAGGGTATACATATTGAGCTCAGTTAATCTGTCCTCATATGTTTTTGATGCAGTCCCTGCACCATTTTGGTTTCCCTTCTCTGGACTGCCTCAATTTGGTTAATGCCCTTGTGAAGGTGTGGCCTCCAGTACTGCATGCAGTACTCCAGATGGGGCCTAACCAGTGTCTTGTAAAAAGGGATTATTACCTCCCTCTTCCGACTTGTGATACCCCTACTAATACACCCCAACATCCCTCTAGCCTTACCTACTGCTTTAGGTGTCTGCTTGGATGATTTCAGGTCATCTGTGATGATGATGCCCAAGTCTCTTTCTTCCCTTGTGACTGCCAGAAACTTCCCTCCCAGCCTATAGGTGGCTTCAGGGTTTCTCTTCCCTATGTGCATGATCTTGCACTTCTTTGCACTAAACCCCAGTTGCCACTCTTCCGACCATTTTGCTAGTTTATCCAGATCTCTTCTCATTCTGCCCACCCCATCTGGATCATCTACTCTGTTGCAGATCTTGGTGTTATCTGCAAACAGACAAACCTTACCCTCCAGTCCATCTGCAATGTCACTGATAAAGATATTGAAGAGGACTGGCCCCAGGACTGATCCCCGAGGTACCCCACTTGTGACTTGCATCTCTTCTGACTGTATCCCATTTACCACCACTCTCTGTTCTGCCCGTCAACCAGTTTGCCACCCAGTTGACCAACATCTGACCCACCCCGAGCCTACCCAGCTTATTAATCAATTTCCTGTGTGGAACAGTATCGAAAGCTTTGCTGAAGTCAAGGTAGGCAACATCAACTGCTCCCCTTGGTCCACCACTCTGGGTACCCAGTCAAAGAAATCTATGAGATTAGTTTGACAGGACCTTCCTTTTGTAAACCCATGCTGTCTTGGATCCTGTGCTCCTATGGATTCCAGATGTTGGCACTGTCCTTTCCTTAAGGAGTGTCTCCATAATCTTGCCCACTACTGAGGTAAGACTGACTGGTCTGTAGTTCCCTGCCTCCTCCTTGCTACCACTCTTGTGGTGCGGGATCACATGAGCCCTTTTCCAGTCTCCTGGGACCTCTCCTGTGCTCAAAGACTCACTAAACAGTTCTGATAATGGCTCTGCTCGTTCCACCCTTAGCTCCTTTAGTACCCTGGGATGTATGCCATCAGGTCCCATTGCCTTGTCCACCCTGAGCTTATCGAGCTCTTGTAGGACCCTTTCTTTTATGAACGGACTAGTGCACACCTCCCACCCCACTGTGTCCATGGTGCAGAGCTGTGGCCCCTGCCCTACCTTCTCTTTGGTAAATACTGAGCAAAAGTATCTATTTAGGATAGATGCTTTTACATGGTCCTCCTCCTCCTCACACGCCCCCTTATCCCCTTTGATCTTAGCAATACCTCCTCTGGACTTTCTTCTTTCACTAATGTATCTATAGAAAGTCTTGTCACCTTCTTTTACTGTTCATGCTAGTGTTTCCTCAGTTTGGGCCTTTGGCTGCCTTACTGCCTTCCCTGCTTCCCTTAGGGAAGTTTGGTATGCCTCCCTATCTTCATCCTGCTGCATTTCCTTATACTTTCTGAAGGCCAGCCTTTTGGCTCTAACCTTTTCTGCTACTGTGTTTGAGAACCAAAGTGGTTTCCTTCTTCTTTTGCACTTCTTTTTCTCACTAACACAATGGGATGTTGCTTCAAGTATTACATCTTTAATGCTTTCCCACTTTGCCTGTAGCCCCTCACCTGTATTTCTTTTTGCCAGGGCTAGCTTAACTCTGTTGGCCATCTTATCAAAGTCAGCTCCTCTGTAGTCCCATATTTTTGTCTTGGAATGGGATGATTTTGTTCTAGTGGCCAAATTGAACCATACCATGTGATGGTCACTGGCACCCAGGTGATCTTCTACCTGGAGATCTGTGATCCTTTCCCTGTTAGTACTAGATCTAGGATAGCCCTGTCTCTTGTGGGTTGTTGTACCAGTTGTTTGAGGCCCTCCCCCTGCAGGGAATCCACCATGTGTCTAGTTCTGGCAGAGGTCCCTGCTGGTATTGACCAATCTGTATCTGGCATGTTGAAGTCTCCCATTATCAGAACCTCCCCTTTAGCTGTCATGTTTTGTATATCTTCTAACAGTAACCTGACTATGTCCTCCCCCTGGTCTGGAGGCCTGTACACAACCCCAGTTCATATGGCTGTCCCATTTCCTGTTTCCAGGGTGACCCACAGTTCTTCTGGCTCCTTATGTGTATTCTGCATTTCTGTAGCTTTGATATTTTCATTGACATAAAGGGCCATCCACCCCCCCTTTTTGCACCTCGGTCTCTTCTGAACAGTACATAGCCAGGTACTGAAGTCTTCCAAGTGTGGTTACTGGTAAACCATGTCTTGCTAATGGCTACTATGTCCAGTTTAGCCTCTGTCATTATTGCCTGCAGGTCTGGGATCTTGTTTCCCAGACTGCGAGCATTTGTGTACATGATTTTCTATTGGTCAGATTTTGGTGTGTTAGTTGTTGGGCGAGGTCGGGCATTCCCCCTGTGCATCGTATGGGGAGCCAGACCTTTTTCTTTACCTGGTGATGCAAATGAACTACAAACATGCTGAACTCCTGTTTGACCACTAGCTGAGAGGGGAGGGATGTTCTTCCCATTTGACGTATCGGATGCTGCACCCCTCTCCCCATTTGCTAGTTTAAATATTCTGCAAAGACATCAAACTTCTGCCCTAATACACTGACTTCCTCCTTAGTCAGATGCAGTCCATCAAATTTAAAGAACTTCCATCCCAAAACTGTTGCCAGTTCCCTACAAATCTGTGTCCTTATTCCTGGCACTAGCCCTTGAGCCATATGTTTAGCTCCCCTATCTCCCCTTCTCTGACCTTCCATCCATCTGTCCCCCTCTCCCAGACTGGCAGGATCTCAGAGAAGGAGATGCCGGATGAAATGGATGATAGTTTGTCACCCAGTCTGGTCAGGTGTTCCTTGGTCTCTACAACTGACCGGCTGGTGAGATCGTTAGTCCCTATGTGTACCAGGACATCAATGTTTTCTCCTGCTTCCTGAACACTTTTAGCAATGTGGTCAGTGTCTCTCCACGCTGATGTACCTGGGAGACATCTGACCATTACCCCGGCTGGAGATACGTATCAACTCCCCAAATCATGGAGTCTCCTATTATCAGAAGTTTTTTGGATTTCCTTTTTGCTGTTTTTGTTTCGGTTCCTGTTTTGGGCGAGTTTTGTTGTGCTAGCTCCTGTGCAGCAGTGTCCTTGTTTTATTTCGGATTTAGAGGAAGATGCCTGTTTGTAATTTTTATATGGTTTGTGGAGGTGATATGTTGGAGAGCACCGAGAGATGGGGCTCCCGATTTGCCCCTCCTAATCACCTGCCAACCTCCCCGACCAACTACCCTCTGCGGTCGAGGTGCTTCTGTTGGATGTTGGGGAAATGGCGGGCAGTTGTTATAATATATTTCCTCTTGAATGTGCAATTTGAGGCGTGCAATCTCTGCCCATGCTGCCTGGAGCTGAGCCCTTAGATGTCCTATGGCCCAGCATGTAGGACAGTGTCCTAAATTGTTTATTGTTTTTTGATAAATATCGGATAACACCTTTGAGTCAAAGACTCCTTTACAAAGGTTCCACATCGTACATAAGACAGAGACAACCGTGAACAAAGTAACAACTAACATAGTAATTAAAGACAATGGTTACAGAATGGTTGCAAATGAATACAGAAAATACAAAATAGCAGCAGAGAATACATGGTAACAGAGAGCTGCTAACAAGGTACAAAGTGCAAAAGGTTACAGGTACAAACATAACATTTCAGGGTGATGGCGCTAGCCATGCCCAAGAGTTCATTCGTTGGTCAAGGCAGGACATTGGGGTCCATTGTCACGGTATAGGTACGCCCAGAGGCGGCGGACCAGTGTTTAAATCCTGTAAAACTGCCCTTCTGTAAAGTGTTCCACAGTACCTGCAGTTAATGATATCCATTCCAGGTAAGTTGCTGGGTTTATAACCTGGTCAGAGTAATTAGAAGGAAGAAAATGAAAGCAAAAGTTTGATTTTGTGTTTTGTTTGTTTTTGTATATCTTGTTATAACAAGTTAAATTACTAGTGCCCCTGTAAATGAGGTCACTGTGTGGATACCCCTCTGATCCACCCCTTCCTGCTTTGCTACAGGAAATGTCATGACTGTGTTACCCTATAAAAGGAGTGTAGTATGGGGTGGTTGGGGGTGGGGGTTGGTGGCTGGACCCTTCCCCTGCAGAAAAAGAACCATGGATGAAAGAACCAAAGAGGTAAGAGCAGAAATAATCAGCCAGCAACAAATGCAGTAGCGCTGAAAGCTTATCCTAATGACAGATAAAACTGTGAACCCTGTAAAGCACCACCTGTAATAATTTCATAGAAGATATATCCTGTAAGAAACACTTAGCTGCAGAGAAAAATAAAGCAGTAACAGAAGATACACCTTGCAAAAGATAATTTGAATCAGAAGATTACAGCAGTAATCTGTAAGCACACACCTGTAGGCACACCCTGTAATAATGCAACAAAAGGTATACTCAGCAACAACAATTTGAATCTGAGAAAAATAAAGCAATAAAATGTTGCCAACAAACAGTAACAATCCCTGTGAATACAAAATAAAAATAACAACACACAGTAAACCTGCCTAGCCAAAATAAGCCTTAATCCTTATTGTTGCTCTGGTAAGGTTCTTTGCTCTGACCTTTCAAGCAACCTAAAAGAAAAGAGCTCAGGTGAAGCTAGGTGCCTACGCCAGCAAACCTAGTCTTCCACCTCTGGCCATCTGTGTCTTGAGGGACAGTGTGGGGATAGTAGATTGATGCCCTGAAAGGCATACATTCTCATCAAGATAAGGGTAAATAGCCAACAAATGTGCTTTTTAACCAATTTCCAAAAGGCAGTCATTTTGGGACAAAGCCATAATTTGTGGCTTAGTGAAGCATTTGAAGCGCCACAATCTTGGCACTCTGGAGATGATAGCAGACCCATTGTATGCAGTTTATTGGGGGTATAATATAAATTGTGTAAAACATTAAACTGAATGCTTCTTAATCTGTCCTGTTTAATTAGTCTGAAGTATCCAACCAGACAGATTCCCATTGGGATTCAGGTGGGGGGTTGGCCATGTTGTGCTTCCAGTAGAAAGCTGCTGAAGAGCAATTCTTCCAAGAATTGTTGATAAGTGCTTTGTATAGCTTAGAGACCAGTTTTTCTTTTCTTGCAAGGGTCAACAGAGGATGTAAAAAAGGTTTTAATTTATCCACCCAAGGGGGTTTGCCCACACATTTTTGAAGACAGTGGGGACCTGGGTAAGATAGAACCAGATTTTGGCTGGAGAACTCAGTTTGAGTTTTATCTGAGAAACTGAAGGGAGTGTGGACTCATGTAAAAATTGTTTCAGTTTTATATCATGTTGCACTTGAATGGCTTTTGGAGTAATAGTCTTATTAGCAATTTTTAAATTTAGGTTATTACAAAGGGGTTTGGAAATATCTGTTCTCGTGCAATTTATAATGCATGCAAAATTGGTACAAGGCTTTAATACTCCACCCTACAGGAGATTCTTGAATCCCTGGAGGGACAGCTGCCCAAGGGCAGTGCAAAAGAGCTTGCAAGGAGACATACTCAGCCTTAGCACGCTCCTGGTTGAGTTGTATCCCAAGAGGGTTCATGAGAGGTTCTTCATGGAGAGAGGTCCATAGCAGAAACCTGCTAACATGGATAGCTAGATAATATGAAAAAAAGTCCGGTAATTGCAGGCCGCCTTTATGTTTGGGGCCTGTAAGTTTCCAATATGCTCTATGTGGGGAGTTTCCATGCCAAATAAAATCAGAACACAGTTTATGCAAGCTCTTAAAGAAGGATTTAGGGAGATACAGAGCTAAACTATTCAAAGGATAAAATAATTTGGGTAATATTGCCATCTTTAGAATACTTGTTCGGCCCCAAAATGAAATAGGAAGCTTTTTTCATCTTGTCAGATCTTCCTTAATTGTCTGCAAGAGAGGATCTAAATTAAGAGCCTTTAGTTTGTCATGATCCCAGGTAATTTTTATACCTAAATAACTTAAAGAGTCCTTTTCCCATTGTAAGCCCAAGGCTTCCACTTGTACCCTGTCTACTGTAGCTGAGAGGGGATAGACAATAGTTTTGCATTTATTAAGTTTGTTGCCCAAAATCCCGCCAAATTGAGCAATAGTTTGTAAGGCTAAGGGAAGGGGAATAATCCCAATTTGCTAAATGGAGCAGCAAGTCATGTGCAAAGAGGGAGAATATGGATTCATATGAGCCCAACCGCATGCCCTCAATTCCTTCCTCCCTGTTGATTACCCTTGCTAGTTGTTCAATGTATAGGTTAAAAAGGTAGGGGGACAGAGGCATCCTTGTCTGGTTCCGCCCTTCAAAGGAAAGGCATCTGATAGTTGATTGTTGCACAAAATTCCTACTGAGGGGCATTGGTACAGGATGCAAATTAATTTGATAAAACTATCTGGGAATCCAAATTGAGAGAGTACAGTGAATAGGTATGTCCAATTGATTCTGTCGAAGGCTTTTTCTGCATCCAGGGACACCAGTACGGCTTCTGACTTGGGGTCCCTGGATGCAGAAATTAAATGACCCAATTTACGAAAATGGTCTGCCGAAGAGCGGCCCGTGACAAACCCAGCTTGTTCTGGCCCTATCAAGGGGGACCAAACTTTAGCTAGTCTTGTGGCCAGGATTTTGGCATAAATTTTAATATCCACATTAATCAGGGATATAGGTCTATAATTGCCAATTTGTGTAGAGTCTTTCCCTGGTTTAGGAAGTAGAGTGATCCTTGCTTCAAAAAGGGAAGGATCACTTACTGGATGTAATTCCCAGAAAGCAAATAGCTTATGCAGTAGGGGAACGAGCTGAGTTTTGAAAGTTTTATAGAACAAGCCAGTATAACCATCTGGTCCAGGAGCTTTGTCTGGGTTCAATGAATCTATTATTGAAGAAATTTCCTCCTCAGTGACAGGTTCATTTAAAATATTTTTTGCAGTTTCTGAAAGGCAAGGGAGGTGCACCCTCTGGAGGAAATATTCTATCATTCGAGGCTGAGAGTCTGACATCAGGTGGGAGGAATAAAGGTTTTGATAGAATTCTCTGAAGGAGGACACCATTTCTTGGGAGTCTGTGATAAGTAAATCAGTATGGGGGTTCCTAATTACAGGAATACATTTAGCTGCTGAGTGTTGCTTTAATTGCCAAGCAAGATATTTACCTGCTTTATTACCTTGGCCAATATAGGTTGCTTTGACCTGAGATGCAGCTTTCTCCACGTTTTCTAAGAGGGAGCTCGCATAGTGAGCTCAAAGATGGGCTAGTTATGAAAATTTCTCTGGAGAAAGACTGGCAGTACCTTGGGTTTCCAGGTTGCGGATTTTGTCTAAACAAAGGTTTAAATGGAACTGCTTCTTCCTCTTCGACACAGTAGCAACCCGGATAAGCTCCCCTCTCCGTGTTGCTTTTATGGCTGTCCATACTTTATCTACTTCAGAAATGGAGCCCACATTTTTTTGAATGGTAAGAGAAAGGTAGGTTTGGAAACGGGAAAGGATTCAGAAGAGAATTTTTAAGGGAGCAGGTACAAGGTCTAAAGGGAGGCCCCTGGATTTCCAGTGAAAGTGAAATTAATGAATGGTCAGAGATTACTCTAGCATAGATTTGGGAGTCTGAAATACCAGAACATAGTTGTTGGTTCAATAAAAAGAAATCTAGGCGAGAATAACTCTTATGCACTGGTGAAAAGGAAGTAAAATCCTTAGAGGGAAGAGGAGTCTCCATGGGTCTACCAACCCTAGTTTGGACATAAGCTCCAATAGGGCTCGTTGGGCTGGGGATGGTCCGAGGTCTTTACAGTAAGTCTGGTCCATGTCATTAACTTGTACACGGTTCCAGTTCCTACCCAGGATAATTGAAACGTGCAAATGGAGCTAGCACAGAGGACAGTTGGAAAAAAAGAGGGAGAGTCTACATTGGGGCCATATACCGACCCCAAGCCCAGTTTTCCTTGAACTAAAATATAACGACGTTCCAGGTCTCTCACCATGCTAGAAGCAGAAAATGGCACACCTTTTGCTATCAGAATGACAACACCCCTTTTGCGGGAATTAAACCCAGCTCCAAAAGCTTGGCCAACCCAGCTTTTCTGCAGATATTTCCCTTGGTCTGAAATGAGATGGGTCTCTTGAAGGAAGACAATCATAGCGTTATACTTTGCCAAATGCTTTAGTATAACATATTTTTTTGTATTATCTCTACCCCCTTTAATGTTCCAAGAAAGGACATTTAGAGTTGTCATACTTGCAAATACCTACTATATGGGGAGGCAGTATAGCGCAGTGGTCTAAGGCTCTGAGCTGCAAATTTGGTGACATTCAGCAGACCAGACCTGGGTTTGAATCCCACAGCTTCCACTTGCATACTGTGTGACCCTGAGCAAGTCACTTAACCTCCTTGTGCTCCCAGGTCGCTCCTGTAAAAAAGCTTTCAGCTTAGTGTGCTATACCTGGTTAAACAACTAAATAAATAAAAATAAAAAAAAATACCGTAAGTAGTGATTAAATGAAAAAGTGCTCGCTCCCCCAACCCCATAAACAGTAAAAACAAATCTAGAAGAAATAAAGAAGTAAGGTGGGGGGTAACTAGAAAAGTCCACCCCAAAGTAATACCTAACTGAGCAAGTAACCAGGCCCTATGCCTACTCCTCATGTTACGGGCTCTGATGCTAACCAAAGGTAAGCAGTTATCCTCCTGTTATCAGGAGACCCTGAAGAGGTAACTTTTCACCAAACAAAAGAAAAAAGGGAGGTAAATGCCCTTGTTGTATTGGAGTTATTACTAACAAAAACATTTTTGAAAGAAGAAAACTGGTTCAACAGTAAGGCCCCCATCCCCCCAGATTATCCAGCCTCATGTGGTTGAATCCTGAAAATCACCCAGAAGTAGAGGTTTGTCAGAATAGGAGCTTCTCAAAAACCTGTATTCCAGGAACACCCAACACTGATAAATAGTTAAACCAAACTACAGATCTTTAATCAAACTAACGCTGCCCCTAATATTATGCAAACTGAATTATATTACTATAAGGTTGTGCTATCAACTAGTTAACAACAATGCCATCAAGTCGGCTCAACCTGGAGTTGCACCTTCAAAATTAACATTAAAAGGTCCTCACAGTAAATAGTAAACAGTTCTACCTTCTTCGTCAGAAAATGGGAAGGCAGATAGGACGCCCTTTGCACTCAACTCGATTGACATCACCCAGCAGAGAAGTAAAATGTAAAAGATGCGCCCCTCGCACTGAAAAAAAAGCTGACAAAATCCCGGCTGTACAGCATCCCCAGCTGGAAACTGACTCCCAATCGAAAGTTCCACAACAGTCAGAACATGTCCATCAACCACACTTAGGATCCCCAATACAATCCCAACATCAAGGGGAAACAGAACGGTTTAAACCAGTTTAGTCCTGCAAAAAAAAAAGATTGTCATGTCAGCCAAAATGAACATTTGCTCTCAAAAAGAGAAAAAAACACTCTGCCCTAACTTCTCCTTCATGTCTTATTTGGGAAATAAATCAGGATGTGCCTTTTGAAGTACCTTCAGAGCATCCTCTGCCAATTCAAAATGTTTAGTGCCTTCCTCTAAGGTAACTTCCAATTTGGCTGGATACAAAATTCGATGCCGACTCCTTGCAGCCCACAACTTAGAAGCGATTGGCCTAAATGTAGCATGGATTTGCCTAGTCTGAAATATCAGGTCTGGTACCAGCCTTAATTTTTTTGCCCTCCCATAGAATTGCAGAAAACTTTCTTGCTTCTTTAAGGATAAATTCACAGTTCAGGAGTTACAAGATAATTGGTCGGGGAGGGTCAGCGGGTGAAGGCTTAGCCCAAAGTGAGCGATGGGCCCACTCGATGATATATTCAGGGCCATTAGGTGAAGGCCCCACCATCTTCTTCAGGAAGTTTTGCAGAAATAGGACAGTATTAGGGCTTTCCTTCCCTTCAGGTAAGCTCAGCAGCACCAAATTATTCTATTTCTCCCTTCTAAATAGTCAATACGCTCTTCTAAAATTGTCAGGTTCCTTTTTAGAGTGAAGACCTTAGGCTCCATTTTCTCCTCTTTCCTCTTCACTGAGCTAACCCTTGCCTCAGAGTCTGCCACCCGGCTTGATAGCAGTGTAATCGCTGGTTTAGTGTCGGCTACTTCTTTGATTAATTTTAGAAGGGCCTCCTTAATTGATGACAGCTCAGTGCAAATATATGCTGACAAGATCTCCGGTGATTCTTGTATAGGAGAGATGCTACGGCGGGGATGTTTGGCGTCTGATTCCTGCAGAGTAACTGTCCCAGAGGCTGCATCTAAGCTCTACGATGGAGGGGCAGAATCCATCTCTCAGTGAGTTTGTTTTATGGATGTTCTCAGAATAACACTCTCTAAGACTGTTAGGAAGTATCTGTAGTTTAAATAAAAGTAGTTTGGTGACTTTTATTTGCAGATTTTACCGGACAGATAACAGCAGTCTTCCACCCATGTCCTACTCCATCGCTAGCATCACATGACCGTTCATGAATGTGGTCTTCAATGACACTTATCTGTTTGGACAGCATCTAGAGCAGCCTCGTAAAGATTCTAACAAAACCAGAATGACTCTGAAAACTTCCAGGCCATCACCCTACAACTCACAAAAAGGATGTGACTCTTTTTACAACAAGCAGTCCTTTCGAGGTAGGGGCAGGGGGCCCAAAAGAATAAGTCTCAACTTGCTGAGGCCCAGAAGAAAGTGCAGCTGAAGGCACAGGCACCAAAAGCACTCAGTGCCACTATCTGAAGCTCCTGCCCAAGGTCCGTTTCAGCTGCCTGAGGCAGGCCACTTCTCCCCAGTAGGGAGATGCCTCACCCAGTTTAACCATCAGTGAGACTCCATCTTGATGAACAAGTGGGTTCTAGGGATCATCCAAGGGGTACTACCTGGATTTGTTGGAATCCTCCTCCTCAAGACAATCCTCCAGAAGGCAACTCCCCTTGTCATCTCATATGTGAGAGCTTTTGGCACAGGAGATTGTGGGCCTTCTGAGAAACAAGGCAGTGGAAATGGTACCAGAGTCAGAACAGAACACATGGTTTTACTCCAGTTATTTCCTTATACCCTAGAAATCAAGGGGAATGTGCCCCATTTTTGAACTCGGAAAACTGAAATAAAAACATGGATTGATAAAAATTCAAAATGATTTCTCTGGGATATTTGCTACCTTACCTGAGGCATCAGGGCTAGCTAGTATCAGTGGATATGTAGGATGCATACCAGCACATACTGGTGCACCTCAACCATGATAAACACCTCCGGTTCTCTGCAGAGGGGGAACACTACCAGTTCAGAGTCCTACACTTTGAGCTTTCCTTGGTGCTGCAGGTCTTTACAAAGTGCTGTGCAGTATTCACAGTGTAGCTTAGAAAGCTAGGACTTCAAGTCTTTCTGTATCAGGATGACTGGCTAATTTCAAGCCTGCCCAAACAGGAGACAGAGCAGGCGGTGGTTACTACCTTTCAATTCCTAGCATCCTTGGGAGTCCTGCTGAACCCCACAAAGTTTCAGCTGGAGCCCTCCCAGGAACTGCTGTTCATAGGAGCTGTTCTGCACATGACTTGGGCTCAGGCCTTCCTCCCAAACAGCAGACTATTGGCAGTGTTGCAGAATGCATGCTACATCATGGAATGCAAGTCTGTACCAGCCCACTCCATGAAACACATGCTGGGCCTCATAGCCTCCTCATTGTTCACAGTGCCTCTAGCAAGCCTGTACATGAGGAGAAGTCAGTGGATGCTCAGTACCCAGTTGTCAGAGATCACACTTTTCAAACTATCCCATTCAGGTGACCAAACCCCTGGTGAGGTCTCTGATGTGGTCAGTTTAGAGAAGCCTCCTCCAGGGCTTCACCTTCTCCCCTGCCCAGAGTCATACGTGACTCTCACCACAGATGCCTCCCTGCTGGGCTGGGAGTCCACTGCCAGGGACTCCAGATGCAGGGTCTCTGGGACTCATCAGAAACACATCTCCATATTAATGTGCTAGAGATGCATGCAGTTCCATACAGTTTGAAAGCCTAGGTGAACTTGGTCAGCTGAAAGACAGTCCTCCATCAGACAGACAATTCTGTCATGTACTATATCAACAAGCAAGGAGAAGCACACTTACCCTCTCTGCAGGGAAGCAATAAGATTGTGGAAATGGTGTCTAAAGCAGGGGATTTGTTCCAGGTAATCTATCTGCCATGAGTCCTGAATGCTCTAGCAGATGAGTCAAGTTGAACAGTGTCAGATCCTCATGAGTAGTTACTATCACCAGATGTCATCAGATTGCTATACAATGAGTGGGACATCCCAAATATGGCCCTTTTTGCATCCCCATTCAACACCAAACTGCCTCAGTTCTTCTGCAGAAATCCTGGACCTGGCGTTTCCTGTCAGGAATTATTCAGACTGCAATGGCAAAATCTGTTTTTGTATGCATTCCCAATCCCTCTCACCAGAGAGTGTTCAAGTTGGAGACAAAAATGATTCTTGTGGTCCCCCCACTGACCTTGGCAAATATGGTTTCCTCTGCTGAATCAACTCAGTGAACAGAGGATTCTGTCACTTCAGACAGACTTGTTGACCCAGGATTAGCTAGTCCACCCCAACCTGTGCTCCATTGGCTCCTAAAGACATAGAGATCAGGTTTAAAGTGGCTCAGAGGATCTCTGAAATACTCTTGACTGTGCATAAACGTTCCACCAGGAAGACATACACTTGGAAAAGATTTTCCATCTGGCATTCCATAACCTACGTGGACCTCTTCAGGTGTCCATCCAAAAAGGTTTTGGAGTACTTGCTGGACCTTTCTGATGCTGGCCTGCAGTATTCCACAGTAAATGTCCACTTATGTGCTATATCAGCACACCATAAACCCGTAGGTACCCTTTCTTTGGCACAACTGCCACTGTTTAAGAAGTTCCTCAAGGGTGTTCTGCACACAAGGACCCCCATCAGGAAGTTGGTGTCTCCCTGGGATCTCAACCTTGTGCTGGATATGCTCACTTGCAAGCCCTTTGAGCCTATTGTGACTTGTGACATGAAGTTTCTAACTTGGAATGCAGCATTTCTGGTAGCTGTCACCTCTATATGCAGAGTATCTGAAATCCATGCTTTGATCACATATCCTCTGTATACTGTTTTCAAAAGAGATAAAATAGTTCTCTGTACGCACCTCAAGTTTCTACATAAACTGGTATTGGAGTTCTGTATTAATTATGCTTTAATTCTGCCTACATACTTTGCCAACTTCCAGAATGAGGGGAAAAGGACTCTCCACTCACTGGACATTAAAAGGGTCCTTAAGTTTTAAGTGGACAGAACTAAGGACTACAGACAGTCAAAACAGCTCTTTATCTCTTTTGATCCTAAATGAAGGAGCCAGCCTGTCACAATTAAGTGTATTTCAGCTTGGATTGTTCATAGATAGGTTCATACAAAGGTTATGTGCAGGGCCTGAGAAGGCAGCCCATAATGCTCCATTACTAGTAATATTTAATGAGTTTGGCTAGTAGTAGTTGTAAATCAACTTCATCACTGCTATGCCATGGCTCAGGTTTATTTACTTATTTATTATATATTAAATTTTGGTGACCGGGTTAGCCCACCGAGCCCTGGAGGTCCCTTTTTCAGGGGTGACCCGGGAATTACATAAGACAAGAAGCAAATACGTAACAACAGGTTAAACTGGAGTGCAACATACAGGCCTCCTTACCAGAACAGTTGCCACTTCTCTGGCAGAAATCTGCTCTGTGCTAACTGGAAAAGTCTGCAGGGCTGCAACATGGAGCACAGTACATGGAAATGGGCAGACTGGGTGGGCCAAGTGGTCCATATCTGCTGTCAAAGTCTATGTTTCTAGTACATACTTTTACCAAGCGCTATGCTATGGCTGTCCATGTCAGGCAGCATACCACCTTTGGAAGGACAGTTCTGAGTGGATTACTGTCCTGAGTGAGAGCTAAGCTCCAGCCTCCCTAGTTCGAGGGACTTTCTTTGAGCTTGGTAATATATGACCCATTAGCGGGAATTTGTAGAGAAAACTGATTCTTTAAAGATATGAAAATTACATAGTTACCGTAAGTGTTGATCTTCCTGAATATCTTTTCCATAGATTACCATGCGGTCCCACCATTCCCTGGACCTCTCCATTATTGTTGTGTTGGTCTTCACCCTTTGTACTTGATTTGGGCAGTGAAGACACAGTGTTACTGGGTTTGGTGGCCCTTCTTACACAGGCCACCAGGGCTATCTTATGCCATTAGGTTAAGTGCATAGGTTACTCGTTAGGTTCATGCTGCTTACCTGCTCAGTAAAAAAGGTACTGAGGTGCTTGGGGGCTGACACCACTGTATACCTGCAGGGATGGGGCCTACTCGCATAACCACCCCTCCTGAAAAGTTCTGACTCCCACAGGGTCCTCTAGCATCTCCAGCTCAGACCCATTAGTGGTAATCTATGGAGACGATATTCAGGAATATCAACAGTTTCAGTCAGTATGCAGGTTTCATTTTCATTTACCTGATGCATTTTTAAAATGGCTTTTATTGGATTTTAATAGATTCTACTTTCAAAAACTTTATCAAGGCATGGCCAATAAAATTACTAAGAAAGCCAAATTATGTGATGGTCTAAAGTCTGTAACTTTTTAACAGAAACAACTTATAGATTAATACACCAAAATCTGTCCTAAGTATGGAGTAAAACCAGAGAAGAGAGCAGATATGCTGAAATGACAAATCCTTTGACTACTCCAGTCCATGTAATATGATACATTACAGGGAGTCACAAGCAGCTTGAGATCCCACCACCTGTGTGGCATGCCACTGTGCCTCACCATCTAGTGTAAATAGGACAAAACACAGTGTGCAAGAAGTAACAAGGTAAAATGCTTAAAGTATGCTCAAACAGGATTAATATGGTCTGAAAAGGGCAGCACCAAGCCTTTGTGCTTTGAACCCATGCAGATTCTTCCTCATTGGGATGGGATCCCAGACAGCAATGTTCCATTTAGGGAGGACAGTTAAAGGCACAATGCCCAGACCACATATTAATACAACACATAGATCCCACTAATTAGCTACAGGCACTATACTTAATCAAAGATAAGTGAGGAATAAACTGCTAATGCAAAAAATTGTAAGAAATATTTAAAGTGCAAAAAAGAAAAAGGCGGTGATATGACAAAAAAGAAAGGCCACTTCGTGTTGGGTATTAGACCTATGATCCTTTACCAATCACGATCCGGTTGCCCAGCCATTGGGATCCCTTGGGGTTCCTAGTACTGTGTAATTGGATAATAAATTACCTTTCTCAGGTTCTTGTTGGGACTGCACAAAAGGAAGAGATGACAGACAGGTGGTGTCCAGATAATAAATGTAATTTATTACTGGCAAATAACAATAATACAGGCCTACAACCAACAGTGTAATCACTGGGAGAGTATCCAGCTTCCTTACCTACACAGGCGCAGTCTCTAGTCTCAGTAAAGTTACGTGCTGTGAGGGATCTTATACCCCGATAATCACTGTGGTAACTATTAAAGAAGATACATAAAAAGTGTATAATTGGCCAGAAACAGGTGGCCTGAGTAACCATCAGAACTAACATAAGAAGTTGCTTAGCTTGCAGAAGATAACTGAACAATAAGGTCTGTGATGCTTCCAAGGTTACTTGCAGTTACAGTTGTGCACAAGCACTAAAGATGGCACTGTTGCCTAACTTATGATTATACAATAGAAATATAATGGATAACATCCCCCAGTGGCAGAATATATTATAAAAGAGTAGTGAAGCATAATATGCATTAGAGAAGTACAGTAGAACTCATATCCTGACACTTACGCTGATATAAGTGCCTCTGCCCTAAGGTTAGTACATATTCCTACATATGTGTTGCTGTCTGTGAGGTGGGGTAGAATCAGGGGGTAACCCGTGAGGTGGGTGCATGAGGAAGGGCGCCATCCATAATGGTGACTCCTTCCCGGCGCAATCCCTCATGGCGATGGGAGGGTAGGGCGACCGGATGAGGCTGTGGGCGAACTGGGTGACAGGATGTCGATATTTGTACATGTGTGCCGGGGGGGGTGGGAGTGAGCACGGCAAGTGTGGGCTGGGATAGGGCAGAGAGGCTAAAGGAGGTGGTGCTCCGGTAGCTGACCAAGCTGTGTCATGGCATTAGGGGTTGGCTAGTGGTTGGGGTGGGTGAGGTACCAGGTTTGGGTCCAGGCGCTGGTGCAATTTTATTATGCCTAGCCGAACCTTTATTTTTTACTGCTTTCACCCCACCCCAACATGCATCCCTCTGGAGTTGAGAATCCTTAGGGGGGTGCAGGGGGCAAAGCCCCCTGTGAGGGGGTTGTGTGGGGGGTAGCAGCAAGCCCCCATAGAAAGCAATAAAAAACTTTCCTGGTGCCATTTTCCTGATGTTTTTTCCGCACTCTGATTGAGCGATAATGGTGATCGCCTTTAGGTGTTCACCGTTATCACATAGACCCAATCAAGGGTGCTGGACCATGGATAAGAACTGACTAACACCGCAGTCACTCCTTTTTATTTTAAACTTCTTTTTTATAGTTCCACATCATAAAACATTACATGCAAGGTTAAAAACCATAACAAAAATTTTTAACACAAATAACTGAATTAGTGCTGTTCGTAGAAAGAGTGAAAAACCCTGAATGAACTAGGAGTAAATGAAAACAACTTTTGCACTGCATTCCAGTTAAAAATAAAACAGAATCCAATTCTGTAGTAAAAACAGCCTTGGTTTACATGATAATGTTCCAACGTCGTGGTCATATCTTCACCCTGTCATTTCAGTGTGGCCAAGGGTTATATAGAAGGTACCAAATGCTTTGTAGCGATTATCCACACAATGCCAGTCTTCCTGGAAACAGCTGAGTTATAGGAATGTCTTCAAGATAAGCTTCTCCCACTATCCAGGTGGTAGGCCTAAGTACCCCAAATCGTCTGCCACCATTGGGTCTACTGCACAGATAGCAGTCATGGAAGAAGAAGTGGCGGTGGTTGCTGAGTACTTCATTGGTCTTGGCACTGTCATTTGGTAGCAGTAAACCATTGCAGGGAGGAGTAGGGCTCTGCCTTCAGAGTTGGCTGTCCCATGGCCTCCTCTGGCCATTCCTGTGCTGGTCCACCAGACTCTGCAGACCTCAGCATCTGCTTCACCTCCACTTTGAGTGGAGGTCCCTCCACCACAGCCACTGTTCAGGGCTCTGACTAAGGACTTCTGCCAGGCCACTAGCTGACCAGCCTGGTTATTAGTGGAGATCACCCAGGATGATGATGCCAGGGTGGTCCATGGTGGTACACAGTGGAGGGCCATCTATGAAAAATCTTCAGATTGAGAAGT
Source organism: Neoceratodus forsteri (assembly GCA_016271365.2). NCBI lineage: Eukaryota > Metazoa > Chordata > Ceratodontiformes > Ceratodontidae > Neoceratodus > Neoceratodus forsteri. Next base: position 238,026,383 of record CM057458.1, read on the forward strand.
TGAGTCATTGATGGCCTTGACCAGGATTCTGCAGTTCGATCAGGAATTCAGAGAGCTCGCTGCTACTTATAGGCTGACATCTTTGGAACTTTGCTCCAGTTAATGTTAGAGTCCATGAAAGTACCCTTTGGAAACAGTCAAGAAATAGGCTAAATATTAATTTACTGATATCCTAGATTGGGACAGATCTGTGTGGGCTGACTCTCCCTTGTTGGAAACCATTTTGGGACCAGCTCGAGAGCTTTGGCAGCATCTTACCAGGCACCCTCTACTTGGATGGTCCACAAGTTTGTGGTCCCCAGGGGCACCGTCTCAGGGTTCTGCACTCACCCCTCTGCAGTGGGCTTGGTGTCAAATTTGGCCATCCACAAGCTTTAAAACTTGCCAAAGTGTTGTGACAAACCTGACAAGGAGTCCAAAATGAGTGACTACACTACCAAAAATGTGTACACAGCCACTTCCCTGGGTTTCTGAGAGGACAGTTATTCAGTCATGATGGCACATTTTGGCCATTCCCACTTCGAGGTTGTGCGGCATCTCCTCCTCCTGCTCCCAGCTGATAAACAGCTGGCAGACAAGATGATCAGAGACCAGGGTCAATTGCTGGCTAAACACCAGTTTCAGGTGGCCTTAGACAAGGGCCATTCTTGTGCCCATGCTATGGTTATGGCGGTTGCCATGCATTGCAAGGCCTGACTGAGGCTGTCCAGCTTTACTACAGACATGCAGCAAAAGCTGGCCATTGTCCCTTACCTGGGCACTGACCTCTTTGTCCCTAGGGTGGAAGGACATCTTACTCACACTAAGAAGTCCAGTGCCACCCTGGATTCTAGCTTTGTCCCAGAAGGACTCAAAAACCCTCAAGTCTAGGAAAAGGGCTTTATAGTTTAAGTCCTTGATGCCATAGCAGCCTCAGCAGTGTCCATTTTAGTGCTGGCATTTGAGGCCTATGTTCATTATCCAGGGACAAAATGGGGGGCCAAGTTGGTGGCGCCTCTGGGGCCCCTGTGACCAGAGCCCTCTCTAAGCTACTAATTGATGGGTTGTGGTGTGTCTCCCCCCCCCCGTCCAGTACCTGTCCCACCTCTTTGTCAGGGGTTGGTTGCATCAGTTCTTTCTACAATGTTTTGCTATTACCTGGGACAGGTGGGTTCTGGAAGTGGTGGGCAAGGGATTGCCTTTTGACTTCGAGGCTCTCAGTGGCATCATTAGCCCCCAAACTAGGGGAATGCCCCCCTAGTTTATGGCATTGCCCCCCCCACACACACTTTTTTCAAGCAACAGTCAATGAGGTCAAAGTGGAAAATCTATCAGACAGCCCAGGCTGCAACATGGATAGCCGTGAACCCACCTCCGCTCCTACTTACAAATAGCCAGTCAACCCAACTCCCTCCAGTCCCACCTCTGCTCCACCTCCTCATATTTCTTGGTAGTGCAGGAGCTCTGTCTGTGACTCTGTGTCTCTGAAAGGAGTAAACTTATTAATTAAAAAAAAAATTAACAACAAAGCAGATAGCTAGCTGAATAAAGGGGCAGTACTGGCAGCAGTAGTGGAACTAAACTGGAGAGCTGCTGCTGCAGTGTATTTTTCTTTAATTACTTGATTGCCCACAGTCTTGAGGTATAGCCCCCTCCCCCCAAAAAAGAATAAAAAGGCAGGGTTTGTTACCACCATCACTAATTATTTGATTGCCTACAGTCTTGGGGTATCGTGGCTTGCTTAGCCCCAGAAAATAATAAAAAGGCAGGGTTTGTTTGCCCACTGTCACTAATTACTTGATTGCCTACAGTCTTGGGGTATATCCCAAGAAAGTAATTAAAAGGCAGGGTTTGTTTGCCCGCTGTAACTAATTTCTTTATTTCTATTGCCTATATTTCTTCTGGCCTTAATAAATAATAAAGGCAGGGTTTGCCATCAATAATTTGTTTCTTCCTCCAGTCTTGAGGTATTTTTCTGGCCCCAGAAAATCATAAGGGCATGGTTTGGCATAACTAATTGTTTGATTGCCTTGGGATATAGCTCCAGAAAACAATATGAAGTCAGACATTGTTGCTGCTAGCTTCTTTACTGTGTACAGTCTCAGAGTTTTATTTTCTTAAAAACAAACTATTAAGGCAGGGTTTATCATCCTCACTAATTGCTTCATTGACCACATTCTGGATGCATCATTTCTTCTGCCTCCAGGAAAAGGCAGGGTTTACTGTGATCACTAATTGCTTTCTTGCCTACAGTCTCTGGTGAGCTAGCCTATCTACTTAAGTACCATAAAATAATAAATCAATATTTTTATTATTTTGGTGTGCAACAGGATTAAACTAGAAGTAAACAACAACAAAAGAGACAATGAGTCATGACATAAGGTTTTTCTTTAACGTGAGATGGCAAAAGGCCAAAATTCAGTTCTTCTTCATCATCATGACCATCTACTGTGAATGAGACCATGTGTGTAGACATTTATTTATCTATTTTGTTTTTGTTACTGGTTATGTACATTAGACAAAAACCTCCATTTGTCAGGTACGACACGGGATAGTACAACATTAGGAATGCAATACATTACTTATTACGATGTATGAACAGAGACAACATGTACAGGAGTATAACATACAGTAGTACAATAGCAAAGAGGACTCAATACATATCCAACATTAGATAATGTCCTATTTACAAATTGAAGAAAGTACAGCAGTACAAATTCACAGAAGTACATTAATACAACAATTTGTAATCCATTAGATACACATTGAGATTTGCACAGTATGCATACCATAGATGTCCAGTTACCTATTGGGGGAGCATTTGTATGTAGTGGCAACTAAAAGGTGCTTACAAATGATTTATTTGAAACCCACATGTGTAGTGGTAGCTCGGATCCCAGGTGGAATATTATTCCACAGCCTGGGGCAAAGTTTTGAAAAGCTACCTTCCCCAGTTTGGTCCTTCCCTTGAGTACAGCAAGTAAACCAAGGACAGAGGACCTTAGAGGATATGGAATTGAATGTGGTTTAAGCCACTCTGCAAGTTGCTGAGGTTGCTGATTGTTTAGAACTTTGTAAATAATACCTCCTAGTAGTAGGTCACGCAAGGCACGCGGGGGAGCATTGTAAGTCTGAATATAATTCACAGTGGTGAACAATCCTGTTGGAAGGAAGTGCAAAACGGCAGATGTTTTTGTAGGTGATATCACACTTTCTAAGTGCAATCTTGGATGCTGAGGATGCATATACTATGATGTTATACATAAGCTTGGGGAGTAGTATGCCTCGTGCAACAGACAGGCGGGCATGATGGGTAAGATTGTATTGAATTCTATAGGACAAGCCAAGCCTAGAATTTACTACTTTACAGATCTTGTATATGTCCAAGTGAAAATCAAGAGAGGGATCCAACATGACTCCGAGGTAATTGAAGGAATGTGCCTGCTCCAGCAGGGCAGTGTCTAGAAACATTGATTTGTAGTGGTGTTTGGCAATTTCTAAGCCTTGAGGTCCACACAAACAGATGATTTAATACCTTTTATTGTACCATCAGAGTTGTTATAAAAGAAGAAAGGTGCTTTTAGCTTTCGGATTACACAGAATCCTTCATCAGAAATCAATGGTGTTTTTATACTGATATAAATAATAAATTGTAACTGCTTTATTACTCTTCGGCTGAGGAGTGCGTTTTTTGGTTTTTTCACTTGCCATTTCATAACCTGCACCCTCATGGTTGTGGAGCTGTACTTGTTTTTTGCTCAGTTTGGGTGTGAGACTAAGGCACCCCAACAATCAGATTAGGTATGTTTCCTGGTTCTAGCCACCTAATGTATTTCAGGGTTTCAGCTACACAATTCCTATGCTTGTCTTGCTGCAGATTTAATAGAAAATGCTTCTAAAATGCACCCTTTGGCACCAAATTCTTAAATGTTTCTTCCAGGGGACAAATCCACCTCTGACCCCCCTTTTGGCAAAAGTCACTGATGGGGGAATGTGCCCCCCCTTTTAGAATCCTACTGATGCCCCTGGAAGCTCTCCCGCTATACTGTCTCCAAGTTCCTGGGGAGTCCAGGGTGCCAAAGAACACGGCTATGCTGAGATCTGGTATAACTCAACTCCTGAAGCATGGAACTATGGCTCATGTCCCAGATGACCTGGCCACTCAGGGGTATGTGTCCTGGTGCTTCCTGGTTCTGAAACAGACTTGAAACAAACAGTGGCTGGTGCCATATGCTGGACTTGCATGATCTGAATAAGTTCATGCAGAAGCGCAAGTTCTGGAAGGTCACTCTGAATCAGTTGATACCACTGCTGGAAAATCTAATGTGGTTCTGCTCTCTGGACCTCCAGGATGTGTTCTTCCACATCCCAGTCCATTCGTCTCATCGTTGGTACTTTTGGTTCAGTACAATGCCTCCTGTGACTGCCGCGCATAAAACAACTTGGGCCTGTTTCCTCTCCTTCGCCCACACCCTACCCCACCCTTCCTCCACCCTACCATCCTACCCTTGCTACTACCCTATGACTTACCTGCCTTCCTGAGGTCCCCGTTAACCAATCCCAGCATCAAACTATGCTTGCTTCTCCATATAAGGCATCATCAGTTTCTGCACCGATTGCCCCACTGGGGTGCACTCTTAAACTGAATGGCACAGCCCACGTTTGTCTGCTGATATTCCCCTCCTGGCAATGCCCCCTCCCCCCACTCAGACAATGCCTTTGGCTGTATCCCTACTCTGGAACAATGTTAGGCCCTAGCCCTTAGCTTCTGTCTCTCCTGTAAGACCATGTCCCTAGTTGTTGTCTTTCCCTCATTTTGTCTCTGACAATGCCACTTAGCTGCAACTTTTTCCTCCTGTAGCTGGATCCCAACCCTAATGCCCTTTTTACTAGTTAAGCTTACTTCTAACTGCTTTATGTCTGCAAAATACCTGTTTTTGTAACTTAAATCCATATGTACTTATTTTATTGTTACCTTTACTCCTAGGATCATTATGTATTTTCTCAATATACTGTTTGTTCTGTTTTTTGATATGACGTGGAGCCTATGTAAAAGAGCCTTTGGCTCAAAGGTATTAATTCTGAGACTGAAATAAATAAAAAAACAAAGGGGGTGCTCTACCAGTCTCAGATCATGCCTTTTGGCCTCTTGTCCATGGCCAGGATCTTCAAGTGCATAGCAGTGGTTGTGGCCTTCCAGCAGCGCAAAAGCATCAGGGTATATCCTTATCTGGATAATTGGCCAACTCGGCCAAACTGGAACTGGTCCCCTCACTGGTGATCAAGTTCATCTGGACAGAACTAGACTCACTGTGGGCTAAGGCCCACCTCCTGGAGGATGAGACATCAGATCTTACCTCCTTTACCCGATTATTTCATGTTGAGTGCTCATGCCCTGCCCGAGACCTCCTGCAGCTGCTGGGGTTGATGATGACTTCTACCAGCATGATCCGATGGGGCCAAGGAAGGATGCACCCCTTGAGTGGGAATTGGGCTGGCCGTGGTCCCAATGCCTAGGTTCCCTGGATCAGTGGGTCTCAGTGACCCAGCTGATGTGGAATGCCATCCAGTGGTGGCTGTGGCCATTGCAGCTGGAGGATGGAATCCCATTTGTCCACCCAGAACCATTCATCACTCTCACAACAGGTGCATCTCTGGTGGGGTGGAGAACTCTCCTGGGAGACCACAGGGCTCATGGTTTTTGGTCACCCCATGAGTCCTGATACCACATCAGCCTGCTGGTGGTCCACGCAGTGCATCTGGTTCTGATGGAATGTGCTCCACTGAGTTGGGGTCAGGTCACCCATGTCCAGATGAACAACATGACCACCGTGTTATAACTGAATAGGCAAGACAGAAAGCACTACTTTCCATTGTGCTAGGAGACTGTCTGCACCTGAACCCTCCTGTGCAGCCTAGAAGCAGATATCCTGGTAATTCATGTTACAGGGGAAAACCAGCTGACAGACGCTGGCAGCTGGGTCCAAGAGATGTTGTACGAGTAGTCCCTGAATCAGAAGGTGGAAGATCAGCTGTTCTCAAAGTAGAGCACCCCTCTGGTGGATACATTTGCTTCATGGGAGAATAAAAAACTGAGACTGTTCTGTGCTTATCTCCTCAGTCCAGGACACTGCAGTGAATGCCTTCTCCAGGCCCTGGAATCTAGGCCTTCTGTATGCCTTCCCTTTGGTTCCCAAGGTCATGAGCAAGATCTGGAATGATGGGTTGCGGTTGATCCTGACAGCACCAGACTGGCCCAGGCAGTTCTGGTATCTAAATCTCCTCATCTTCAGCAGCAGGCTGCCATGGTCATTGTCTCTCCACCAAGTCTGCTGTCCGGACAACAAGAGATGGTTCTGCATCTAGACATTCAGTCCCTGAAACTCTTAGCCTGGTTCCTGAGTGGCTAGATTGACAGGCTTTGGGCCTTTTGGAAGATGTCCTTCATGTTGTAGAGGAATACCATAAGGAGTCAACTCATAAATGCTATGCATTTATATGGAAGAGGTTCTTGATCTGGTGCTAGGGTAAGAAGCTTGATCCCCTTGCATGCCCCATGGCTAGCATGCTCGACTATCTTAAATCCCTGTCTCAGTTGGGACTGCAAGGAGTGACCCTTAAGGTGCTCCTGGTAGCCATCTCTGCATACCGGGCACAGGCTGGCATGCCATTGGTGGCCCAAGAGAAGGCTACTGTATATACAAAAAAATTATGGCAGCTGTACAAAAAAATGCATGGGTAACAGCACAATTTGAATTAGGCAGGGGGACCTGACAGAGGTGCATCCTGTTGCCTCTGCTGTTTGATTTGGCTCTAGAACTTTTAGCAAATGCAATCAGAACCCACAATGGCATACAAGCGATTACTCTAGATGGTATGACAGTTAAGATTTCGCTATATGCATATGATCTCTTGGTCTGTATTACCAACTCAGATGTATCTTTACCCAAGCTGTTTGAAATCCTAACAGTATTCTTGGTGCAATCCATATACAAAATAAATCTTTCTAAAACTGCAGTGAAGCCCATGTGTGAATGTCACCACCACGAGTTAAAACAAGAACTACAGTACATGGTATTGATGTGGGCTTTAAATATCTAGGTGTGAATGTCAGAAAGAAGATTGCTACTCTATATGAGGCGAACTACCCTCCCATTTTAGAAGCAGTTACCAACTTATGTCACAAATGGAGTACCTTACCATTATCATTGTTAGGAAGATCAAATGTACTAAAAATGCCAATTATGTCTAAATTATTGTACCTCTTCCAAGGGCTGCCCATTGCTTTGCTGAATAAACTTTTCAAACTTAGAGCATGTGTGGTGGCTTGGATCTTTGACAACAAGGCTCCTAGCATAAAATATGAGCAGCTAACCCAGCCACCAAAGAGAGTTGTAACATAGTAAAATTAAGAAGCACCTAAAGCACGATCGGAGGACATAAGTCACGTGTTGCTATCTCAACCCCGCATTATTGTAGCAATAAATGCCATGTTGAAAGTGAAGTAACTTGCTAATCCACAGATCCCCAAAAGTAGTGTGTACAAAATGGCAGGAGATGGAAGTAACACCTGAAAGGAACAGAAGCGCTATGAACAAGAGCACTACAGACAACACAACGCTTCCAGGGTGCGCAGCAGGCGTAGAGGAGCGGCAGGCGGAAATGTTCAATCCATGCAACTTTCAGACGTGCACAGTACATGGAATCATGAATTTTAATTATTGTGGTGCACAACATAGCGTGCAGCCAAAGAAGTAGCCGCACACACCGACACAGAATATTGCACCATAACCAGGAGGCAGAACAAATGAATAGTGCAGCTTTCCAAATGGACAGATCATATGGACCTGCAGCAGCTGAACACCAGGTCAGACCTCCCAACCATGCATTAATTCCCCATTAGGTGCCACCTTCATCGTGGCTTAATGCATACATGGAATAGGGGCCCTTACTTTCAGTGCTAAAATAGTACAGCACATCTAGCAGGGCCAACTAACTGGTACAAACCAAAGTGTGCTCATACTGGGATTAGATTAGAGCAAGCCTGGACAGGCAAAGTAAGATTAACAGATCTGTTATAGGCTCCACAATAAGGAATTTTAGATGTGCAAAAGCTAACCCACTTGTTGTGCATTTTCTGCAACACTAGCACAAAGGACACAGATACAAAGGAGTAGAAACCCAACTCATAGCCCTCACTCCTCCATGGTAAAACAGTATCTTTCCAGTATTACTGATGGAGCCAGGACACAAATTTGGGGCAAATAAAGGGACTGCAGTCTGGGGCACCTCTATGCTAAAGGAAGAATTGCTAGCATTTGATGAATTTTGCCAAAAGTATGAGCTGCCCCAAATCAGATTTTTAAATATATGCAAGTCAGGCATTTCTCTGGAACAAAGCTAAGACTCAGCAATGCATTGCAAGAACCCTCTGAAATGGCCAGAGTAATGGACTCAGCAATGACATGAAATGGTTAATATCCAACCTGTACAATGAACTGATGGCTCAGGAAGCTAAAAAGCTAGCAAAAGCATGGGTGGCACAGCAGATTTTCATGTTTTTAACATCAAGAAAAGGAGCAGTGCCATACTAATCAGGAATGGAGTTACTTTTGTTAAGTTCTCACACTATGCAGACCCAGAAGGTAAGTTTCAAGTTTTATCAGGTGCCATAAATGGTGAAAATATATAGAATAGAGGATGGAGAAGTGTATGATATGAGAATTTAATGCACATCTGAGGTGTGGGATGCTACATAAACCCTGAGGGTTTATTAAAGCATCCCACACCAAGGGTGTGCATTAAATTCTCATATTGCACACTTCATCTTTTGTTTTATATAATCTACTGGTGAGCAGTTTTTTCCAACCTGAGTTCAGAGACTGTGAGGATGTCTGCGAGAGAGGCAGAGGCAATCACACACACACACACACACACACACACACACACACACAGTGTCTCGCTACCTGTGCCTGCCTGCTTACTGACAGTGAAGTTTAGATATCTTTTAAATGTCTTTATTTAGTCTTTTTTTTTTATTTTCTACAGTATGTGGGAGTCTGGGACCATGATCGCACTTCAGTAGCGCTGTTTGCTGGCTGCCACAGTCCCGTTGTTGCTCACTGGATCAGCAGAAAAGATGCATGACAGGATCAACCAGATAAATTTAGGCTGTACAATATTTAGCGGGCCGGCCATAGAAAAAAAAAATACAGAAACTTAGAAATAAGTGTTGTGGCAACTTCATCTCGGCTCCTCGCTAATGGTCAGATGGAGCCACTGTGTTTACAAAGCTGTTATGCCCGCCCAGAAGGAGATCACGATCCAGTGAGGGAGTGCTTAATTGTGATTGACAGGGCTCATGCTCGCCGTAATAACCCACAGGTTATTACAGCAAATATGAACTGGCTGAGCCCTGAGAAAAAAAAGCTCACCAACTATTGTGTTACAGTCTTGATGTTGATGCTCCCAACACTGAGCAGGTTGCCTTCCTAGGTTCCTTAAACTTCAGGCTAAGCAGCAGCAGGGACCAGAATATAATACTAGGAGGGGATTTTAACAAGATCCTACACCCTGTACTTGATAGAAGTACCGTGCCTGCCTCCCTAGAGAAAAATAAGTCCCAGAGTGTTACACACTTTGATAGAAGATCTGAATTTAATGGATCCTCAGCACATGGTGAACTCACAGAGAAGAGGTTGTACTTTCTACTCTACGAGACACAATTCATATAGCAGGGTAGACTACATCTTGTTATCTGAAGGACTGACCTCTAATATTGTGTCAGCAGAGATCAAGGAAATAACAATATCTGACCATAGTTTATTACAGCTAGCCATGGCCTTAGATGAAGGACAAAGTAATTGTTTTAAGTGGAAACTCAGTGTTTCCTTATTACAAGACAAAAATGTCAAAAAAATTGTTAGATAAGGAGTCCGAAAATATTTCAGTTTAAATGACAATGGAGAAGTTACCCTTCTTGTTTGTGGTACTCTTACCAAGCTTACATAAGGGGGCAAATTATCAGCTTTTGAGCATCTAAAAAATGCAAAACACAAAAAGAACTGTCTGAGAAAAAGGTGGAGCTGCATAATTTGGAGAAAACCTGTAAGTGCAACCCCTGTGAAAGACCACAACTTCTATATCATATTGCTAAATTGAAGCACAAGAGAAACAGGGCATATTCTTCCAAGGTAAAATATGCCCTCTTCCCAAGCATTCCGAGAGTCTGGCAAGAAATCAAGGAAGCTGTTGGCTTACAGACTAAAGAAACAAGTGTATGTCAATGCCAAATGTTTGTTTGTAGTGTTAGGACAACTCTGAAAAACGTAATATCTAGACACAACTTGGCTCATATTGCACCTTTTTCATAGTCGTCAACCTTATTTATTACTAAGGATAGTTGCATGAAAACAGGATCTCTGCCATATTTGCTCTATCTGCTTGTCTACTTCTATAGTAACAATTCTGTTTATGACATCCCAGTTTGTTGCTATGGAGATAATTATGATCTCATAAACAGGACACTATGATGTCGCATGTAGACAAGCAACCAAAGCTAATAAAGTCCAAGGAACAGTAATCTTGTTTTTATATCACTTCCTCAGTAATACAGAAAAAGGGGAAGGAATTGTAAAACTACAGTTCTGGATAAATGGTACAGAGGGTAAAAGCAAAGAACTGCAAAACAGTGAGTTGTAGGTTCAGCTCCACTCAGGGCCACAAGCAATATTGTTTAAGGACATCTGAGGTGCAGTAAACATACAAGCTGGGCCAGTGGTGTAGAGGGCTGAAGCACTGAACAGCTCGCCTCCAGATCTGGGTTCAAAAATAGACCAAGGTTGCTCAGGAGCTGATGGCGGGATGGAGGATTTAACATTTATTGACAGATCTCCTTTGGGGTGAGGGGACAGTGTGTACTGCTGCTTGGCTGCTACGCAGTGGAGGGTAGGTGACACAGCAGCAGTCACCAGAATTGAAAGTCGGAGGGGGGCATTGAAAGTATGCACTGTCTTTATGGTCTACATGTGTGCCATTGAAAGCTGCCGGCTTTGACTCAAGGGGAAAAATGGGCAATAAAAAACTCCTGTCTGCAGGCTGATGCTGTGGCCCTGAAGGCACTGCACCACCACCCTCCATGGCACCGCCACCCACTCACACAACAAGGTAAGAAGTAGATGGGTTAAGTCTTGGAGGGAGTATTTTTTTTTTCCAAAACTCAGAGTCCTGACAACCAGGATCCTGAGTCTAAGAGCCCTAAAGAGCTGTGTGCCTGACAGTGGGAATCCCGACAGTGAATCCCGACATGCCCAACATGATGTATGGTTTCTGTTTATTTCCCTTTATTGCCCATATGTGTCCCCTTTATTTTACATGATTCCAGTGGGTTTTCCCTTTATTTCTTATGTGTTCAGGGTGTTTTCAGGGTGTTTAGGGAGGTGCTCTGTGCGTTACTAGTATGGTGCTTTGTGCATTACTAGCATGTTTAGGGAGGTGCTTATGGTGTTGGGGACCACCTATAATGTGGTGTTGTGGGCAATAGCATGGAAATAGTCTACTAATGTGCCGTGCTGCTTGTTTGAGATTATCCACTGAATTTTTTCTTCCCTTTTGGTGTAGCTCAGACATAGTGGTGATCGAGGCTATCCCCTGATTATGCTCTCTCTCTTGTGGCATCTGTGACCTGCTGTTTCTGATGGATTTCCCATATCATCATGTACACACTGGCACATGCTTTACCAAGACAGGAATGGAGCCATGTATGCCAGGCTTCAATGTTATTCTGGGTTCTCAGGATTCACTGTTCTGTGAGGTTGAGGATGGTCCAGCATGCAGGCTGAGAGTGGTGGGTATCTGGCAGAACTGGGTCTTTTCATGTTTGGACTCAGTTTTCCAATAATGTAGTATTCTTCAAACCACTATAATAATGGCTTAGTTGTGGGTGGCATTTGTATTTTTATGTCTAGAAATGCCTGTGGTATTTCATATGGTGGAAGGTACGTGAGTGTCACTACGTGCTGTATTTTAAGGCTGAAGTCTGGGTTTGTACCATATTCTGCAGCTAATCCCAGGCTTTGTACTTTTCTCTTGACTATATGGCCAAAGTGAAACAGACAGCCTTTATTTCTGGAACTGGGAAATTCCTGTTTTGCTGCATTGATGGCTGTGTGCTCAAAGTTGGTGATTTTTGTGCGGTGGGGGAGCAAGTGAGCAGTTTAGTTGCTCCACAATTTCATGTAGATCTTGAACAAACTGTGTGCAACATTCTTGTGATTTGGCTGTCATTAAGGTGTACACTAGTGGCACAATCCTGCTGTTGTTGTCTGTTCCTACAGTTGCACGGATGGTATATAGTTGGCTAAACAGTTTTGGTACTGTCTTAAATGTACCATCCATTATCCAGGATTTTGCTTTTTGGAGGTCCTGTATGTTGCTGTCTGTTGTGAATATTAGCAATGTCTGGACTCCTGTAGTAGATGTTTTCCTGTAAAATGGTTAGCCAGTAACATGAGCGAGGTTGTCTGGTATTTCTATTTGGTTGACTGTGCTTGGTTCGGTCAGTAATTCCTTCTGTCTAGCCCTGTTGATGACTTATAGCAGTGCTTTTTTACTTGGAATATTTTGCCTTAGTTTGGGGTTAAGTGCTGTAGTTTCCACTTGTAGTAGTTGCAATGGTTCGCGCTCAGTGTCTGAGCTTTACTTTTCAGGGATGCAAGCATAGTTGCAGTAGGGGGGTCTCTCTTGGGTCGGGCACATGGTTGTGGTCATTCTGTTTTTTTCGGGGGTGTTATCCATTTTGTAACAGAGTTACTGCTCATCTGAGGCAATTTTTGGATCTCCTGTATTCTCAGCACCAGTAGAATTTGTCACCTCTGCTGCATTCCTGGACCAGAAGGTACCAGTTGAGATAAATTCTGTCTTTTCCATTCTTGGATGGTACAATGGTACAGATGTCCATTTCTGTGGATTTACTGGTGTGACATTTATTTTCCATGGCTACGGTCTTATTTTTCCAACGACTCCTGTATGTATTTCTGTGGACATTTGGGGGCTGTGAATAAAACTGGACAATGTATTTGGCTGTGTGGCTCATTTGCACTAATTGATTTCCCTGTGTTTTGCATATTTGACTACAGTTGCACCTGTGCTCTCTTCACAGGTGCTGTGTCCTGCATTGTGTGGGTACAAGTGATTCACACCATCTCTGAGTCATGTCAGACTCGGAGAATGTATATTTAGAAACCGGAGGGTGCAGGAGGCAAGGCCCATCACATAAACATAAAAAGGTGATAATGGCTCACTTCTGATGGGGCTTTGGGGTCAGGATATCATACTGTTTGGTACTGTTTGGTATACTGTGTGTCTGTATTCTGGACTCGGTATCTTGCATGTCGGGATTATAAGTGTCGGGCAAATGCAGTATATCTGTCTTGGACATGGGGTGAAGGGGATGGGATTCGGCGGCAGAAGGGGGCTGATGAGGAAGGTCAGGACGATAAAGATGATATGAAAAAAAGATTGGAAAAATATATGAACTATATGAATTAAAGGTCTCCTGACCTCTACACTTGTAATCTGCCTATTAGCCTATGAATCTATAAACTGAATTGTGTCTAACTCTCATATTTTTCAAAGTTATCCAACTTTGGTATCAAGGGTTCATTAAAGGGAACAAAAACAATATGTAATAACTGGGGGACTTTTTTTTCATTGGAGAAGCATGCTATAATTTGCCTTTATAAACCGCGGGTTATAACGACGAACACGCACCAGCTTCTCCTCAGCTGAGCTTGCGCCGACTCAGTGACTATGCTTTCACAATTCCCATCAGAACCACAGCCACAGAAACACTCTCCTGAAATGGCACTGCTACAGCACACATTTTCACAGAAATAAAAACCACAAAAAGAAAAAAAAAACAATCTTCAATAGAATATGGCAGTTTAGGATCTTACTCTGACCCACGTTCTCCTGTGCCCCACTCGCACTCAGTCAGCTTCGCTCACAAGTCCCTGGCATTTCCCAAGCTTGCAGACAATAAACCGTTAACGCAAAAAAGAACAAAAAACAGTGCTCCCAAGTCTTTTTACTACAAAATTTTCAGATATTTTTTCAACTCCGGTTCCTAGTTGTCACAGAGATATGCAAATGAGCTAGAGAGTTGGACCTCTCAGCCTTATTTGCATATCACCATATCAATGACCACCCAAAGCTAAGGAACACCTTCAAAATATGAACAAAAAACAGTTGCCAGCAAAGTTTCAAAACTGCTATTAACAACATTTAACCACCCGGGATAAAAGTCTATGATTATCTTCTCTTGTGTAAAGGATTCTGATACAAAAAAGGCACACACAAGGTTTTAGTAAAAAACAGTAATACTTTTTTTAACTCTGGTTGGAAAAAAAAATTCCCCAGCAATTACATATAACAATGCATGGGGGTGAGTGGATAAATGAGAAATTAATGCCAACCCTTGGTGTAGGGTGCTTTTATAAACCCCAAGGGATGTAGCATCCCACTCCTTGGGCTGGCATTAATTTCTCATTATGCACTCACACCCATGCATTATTGTACATGTAATTTAAACCAACCATTGCCGATGTTTTTATTTTATTTATTTTAGTTTTTGTTGACAGGGTAAGTGAACTAGACAAATGTTTCCTATTTTCAGGCACAACCCAGGGGAGAGGGATACATATGAAAGCCAACTGACCTTGAACCAGATTAAGCTGTTGGTAGTATTTTTGGTGAATGGGGGAAATTTGGCCAAGGCACTAGGTAAATTCCTTTACTCACTTTTGGGGGAATTGCTGGCTGTCCTCGTGATGGCCACTTTGGGTGTGTTGGAGGAGAGAGCGGACATTTCTAAGACAGGGGAGCAGGCCTCCTCCCCTGTCTTGTCTCTGTTAGAGGCTGAATGGTTGGATTCTGAGGATTCTACTGGGCAAGCACAGCGCGGTGTGCTGGCTGCTGCCATTTTGATCCCACATGAAGTTTCTACCATGGACCTTACATTTGGTGCTACTGTACATGATTCTGTTCTATGAGAGCTTACTCAGCTTTAGGAAGAAGAGCACTTACTTACGGCACAACAACATGATCTACGAGGGAAGATTGCTCTCCTGCAAGCTTCTGCTGTTGTTATTCCAGTTCGGGAGACCTCAGATATGCGGTCCCAACAGTCGGAGGAAGCAGCGTCTTTCTCGGCCATAGACCCCGCGGTTCAGCCAGTTGATCTGGCTGAAGCGACTGTTGCTATGGATTTACTTCCGTGTTCTGTGCCAACAGGTGGGGTTGTGACTGGCAGTGAAAGCACTGACTGGGGTGCATGCCTTGAGTTGGATAACACAGACCCCCCTGCCATGGCTATATCGCAGGCTTTAGTTGTTTTTGGTGCTGATGAGTAGGCTACGTTGCAGAACTCTTTGCCTCGGTGAGTGGACGCCGCTCTGCGGTCTTCTACTCCCCAATCTCTTGTCAATGCCTCTTCTCCACGACAGAATACCCCAGCTTTTTTTCCAGGACCACCGACTGGCTTTGCAACTACTCCAGGTACTGTCTCTCAATTTTTACATCCTGCTGAATCTCCTGGTGTTGCTCCGGGGAATGTTGCACATATAAATCAGATCCCTGGGGAAGGAGGGTCTATTGTCCCACCTGTGCTTGTTGCTGGAGTTCTCCCGACCCCTATCCTAGACCCTGTTGTGCCTAATTTCGATACTAATATATCTGCCTCTGGCATTACGATTGCGGACATCCTACAAGGGGCTGGATAGTCTAAATCCTCTGATGAAAATACTTGGTCTTCCCCTGTTTATGCTGGCCCTGCTGATGTTCCAATGGTGGACCCTCTGGAGATTCTGACTGAATTACAACTTACCCAACACCCAGTTCTGCATTTTTCTTCAGCTGTTAAGACCACAAGCACTGAGACTGCCACTTCTGCTGCTCCTCTATGTCTCCCTTGTCCCCCCCACCAGGTTCTCTCTGCTGGGTTATCCCTTGCTTCTACTTCTGGTTCTCTGTCACAGGATGCTGACATTGCTCAACCCCCTGTTGGGATCCCTCATGGTCAAGGTCCTTTCCATTCTGGCCCAGGGGCAAGCTCCTCTGGCTCCCAAGGTCCCCGTCCAAAGTCCTGTGCTGGCCTGTTTCATGCCCCGATTTAGCTAAAAGTCGAAATGCTGTACGCATTAGGTATGGGGGGTCTGGAAATTTTTCCTGACTGACTCTGTGTGGGTAAAACACTGGTAAAAGGTAACTGCAATTTCTACCCTCTGAGATTTATGAGCTTATCCACACATCTGGTGATGTGAATTTTGATCTTAGCTTTAAGACAGCAGCAGGCCTTGAGCAGTTTTGGGTGAGGTATCAGGCTGTTAAATAGACCCCTTTGTGGTCCCCTTTCATGGCCATCCCCTTGTCAAAACCAGCCATTAAAACTATTACTGTTCTTTTTAAAAGTGAAAGGGTAGCTGTATCTGATATACTTTAGTTGCTCAAACTTAAATGCTCTCTCCTGGGCCTTCCTGAGCCGATCATTGATTCAGAACAATTTTGGACCGGGGTTGGAAAATTCAAATTAGATTGCCCCAAATGAATGGGGTAATCCAGCATTTGCCCAGTTGTTTCTACCTGGGGTGGGATCGGGGATTTATATTTTAGCCTGGACAGCCTAAGTCTTGCTTTTGCTGTGGTGCCCAAATCCATTTGAGCAATGCTTGTGATAAACTAAAATGTTCCCTTTGTTTTGGTATTGGCCATACTAGCCTAGGCTGTCCTTGCCCTGCCCATTGCAACCTCTGCGAGACTACCACCCACACTTTTTGGACTTGCCCCTGGGCCTTTCATAATGACCCCTCTCAAACACAGGATGCCCAAGATGAAACGATCTACAAGGCTCAACAACAGGCTGCTGCACGGCCTTCTTCTTCATCAGGCTCACAAGCTTCCCAAGAGCCTGATACTGTTCCTGAGCCCTCTGATATGGAAGCCACAGAACAAGGTTTGTCCCAGACTCAGAATGACCCCCTGGCCTCCCTTCCAGCCCATGAAGTAGAAGATGTTTTGGTGTCTGCCCCATCTGATCCCTTGCTGTCCTCTACTGCTGTTCCTGATTTGCCTATACCAGGCCCCAGTGGATCCATTCCTCTTCCTATTAGTGATCCTGAAATGCCTCCTCCGAAGGATATTGCCTGGTCCTTAAAAACTAACAAATGCATTACTAGGAGTAGTTCTGCTAAGGCTTCTTTGGATATTTGACCTTCAGCTGAGGTTTTGCAGACTGGGGATCTAATTCCTGTATGTAATAGGTTTACTCCCTTGTCTAAACGTAAACAAACTGAGGGATCTGAGGATGACTCGGATGCTTCCTCTCTGGCTTCTTCCTCTCGGTCTGAGCTCATGACAGATGTTGAACTGGTTCCTAGTGACCCTAAACAGTCTGGGAAGAAGAGGTGTAAATGCCGATCCCATGCGAAAGGGAAGAAATCGTGATCCCCCTTCTCCTTCTCATGTTTCTGGATCTCACTTGTGGGTCTTTGACTATCAATAGCCTTAGGAATCCCCGGAGAAGACTTTCTACTCTTACCCTTCTTTGGTCTTTGAATTTGAATATTCTTTTTTTTTACAGGATACCCGGCCGTATTCTTTACATGACATTTGATTGGCCTCCCAAGAATGGTCCTGTGGGCCCTCTTTTTGGTCTTTGGGGGAGCATACCTGTACTGGGGTGGGAATACTATTTAATACGTTAGACTTTGTGGTGTTTCATTTGATAGACCTGGTTTGGGGTGGGTTTTGATTTGGATGCAGTTATTCATAATCAGGAATGGAGACTTATTAATATCTATAACCCTCAGATTAAATCTCAAAGAATAGATGTTATGTCAGCTGTCCAGCCTTATTTGCATACCACAAGGTCTGTCTTATTTGTAAGGGATTTTAATTGTATTGTCTTCTTATCGGATAAGACCGGCCTGACTCATAAGTTATACTGTGATTCCAATTTTTTTTTTGGTCCCTCGAGCTCCGGGCCAGCCTCTCCTTCGGGCCACCTACGCCCTCTGAGATGCACTACCTCATTGTCTCGGAGCAGCCACCTTTTTACCCCATATAGCAGCCCCTGGGTGACCCCTGATGTAACCTTCGCTGGTGGGTCCCCTTCCAAGGGGGACGGTGCCGTGGGGCGACCAGCGCCAAACCTGTTCCGGGGTGCTGCTGGGGATGGTGCATGCACTGTCCTCAGTCTCACGGCTATGGGTGCTGGTGACCGTCAAACAGTCAGCTATGGGGCTCTTTTCCCGTTTGCTCCCCGGGGGCATGGTGTGCCACAACGTAAGGCAGACACCAACGTTCACCACACCTCCTTAGTGAGTGGGCCGCGCATTGCCTTGCCCCCAGCCTCCGCTAGGGGTCAGCAAGCAGCGGGTCATGAACCCACCCTCTCCCCGAGAGAAGGCGAGCCATCAGCAGACGCTCAAGCCTTCTCTCCCTGGCCAGCCTTCCAGCACCTGAATCTGTTCCCAAACCCAGGTCACTGGCATTGCAAGCAGAAAGCCAACCACTGCGCTGGCAGGCCGGATTGACAATTTTTTAAGTAAAATGTGTGCTACTGCTAAGTTATCAGATAGTGCTCTCTTTGGCCCTATACCTCCAGTTCACACATACCACAGAGGTCGGTTGTCCTCTCGGATAGACCTTTTTTTCTTTCAGAATGGTTTCCCTGTAACCGTGTGATGGTGACCCCCATGGAAACCTCAGATCATTGCTTTTACAAATACATGTTGGCATACCTAGAAATAACCCACACACGCACAATCATTGGAAAATGAATATCACGATTTTGGATGATACTCAGGAATGGGATGAGCTTTGCATGGTTCTTGACGCAAAACTTTCTGTTATGGTGGCTGGAGACTAAATCAGAACTCAAACTCCACTGTTGACGCCATTCCAAATTTAAATTAAATGACGCGGACAAAAAAGTACAAAAATGGAAATCATATCCTATGACTAGACTTAAACGGGTCTATATGTTAAAATTAAATTAAATGACGCGGACAAAAAAAGTACAAAAATGGAAATCATATCCTATGACTAGACAAACTTAAATATGTTAAAAACTTATATTCTCCCTGTTTTTATACACTAGAGTTATATTTTTCTGCTTCCTTTTTGATTAGAGTCTAGATTGTATGCTGTATGTTTCCAGTTGTTGTGGGGGAGTCGATTAAATCTTGTCCAGAGGGCTGTAACATACTGGCCGATACACTCACAGGGATTGAATATGATAAATCCAGTACTGTTTTTCTTTTTGATTTTTGTTTATTCCAATATTGTCCCTATTTTAGCAGGTAATCAATTTGATTGGGCACTCAGTCTTCAGGCGAGATGTTCCTATTTTTTTCTCAAATGGGAAGCGTCTCATTGGGAACTATTTCATCAGATTCCTAATGGTACCTCTCCCTACTTGACTGAACTTTTCAAAAAGATAAAACAACGGGATGCGACTATTCCACTTTGCCAAGGTCTGACTAGAAAGACCTTTTATCAGTCCCTCCTGGACAGGCATTTTTTAACGGGTCCTTGCATCTCCTGCCCCGAGTATATTGAAGTTCAATGGGTACTTCTTCAGCTTACGGAAGCCAGGATCCTATGTAAAATGTGGGACACACTGTGGCTGTGTTGCCACGGCAAGCTTAATGTGAGGGGTAATCATGCTCATAAAATGTTAGAAGACAGATTCTGTCTGAGAGATCCATGTCAGGCACAAGCTGAGACTATGCAACATTTATTTTTTGATTGTCCCTATATTGCCCTGCTCTGGGGTCATTTGGCTGGATATTGGGATATACCTTTATTTCATCAGGTGACATATACTGAATTAGTCTATGGTAAATTTGGATCCATATGGGGTGGTTTTTTCCAGGGTACGTCATAAAATGATGTATCTGGCAAAATAGATGTCGACTTGTGATGCGACAAAAATATGTTCTGCTTTGTGGTCTTATAGCGTCTATTACAAAAGAAGTGGTGTTGGTGTATCTTAAGGAGCTATCCACTCTGCCTCCCCCTATAGTTGAAAAATGGTGGAGAGCTCTTCCACTTCTTTTATTTGAAGGTGTGACATGATGTGTATATTGGTTTACCTTAGTTTCAGATATGGTTCTTTTTGGTGTTTTGATTTCCTGTTTTTGGATATGTAGTCCTAGTTCTGATTTTCCCCTCTGGTTATTTCATTTTTGAATTTTCTTCAATGTTATTTTGTTATATTCCTTCTAATAAAAAATTCCCCTACTCTCCAGTAGGGGGACCCTTTGCTGCAGAGATGGAGGAGTCATTCAATGCTGGAATGGACGTGGAGGAGGTTGTGGTGACTGATGCTGTGGAGCCCCAACATTTGTTGGAAGGTGAAATAAAGGATGTCGAAATGATCTCTAATGCTAGCAATCCCGAGTTTTGCGAGGAAGAAATGGAGATTAAACATGTATCACCTGTGAGAGTGGGCTCATCATAGCCTCTTCGGGAGGTTTTGCAATATCATTCTTCCATGAATGGTGATGGGGGATCTGCTGGGCAAACTCAGCTTCTGGAAGAGAGAATGCAGATGCTACACTGCGTCAGAAAGTGGTGACAGTGTCGCAAGTCATCCAGAAGCAATTCAGAATCGCACATGGAACCACAGAAGGAGATGTGGACTGGTTGATGGAGGATTTCTTGGGAAATACGGGTTGGATATAGCAAACAGAAGGTAGTTGGGTCCCAAATGATGACTGGGATGAGAAAGGGAAAGGGGTTTTAGCAAGAACAAACAGGTCTGCAATGAGAGATGAAAAAAGTAATCTGGAGGTGCACAACAAGGTATTGTCAGTTTTAGGCACTGCAGATCACAGTATTTTTTCCGTGCGCCATGACTTTCCACAACAAGCAGAGACTACAGTCTCAGACTCATGTAAAACTACACAAAATGTGCACATTATTGGAACTGAGGGGAAACTGATAAAGGGACTGTGGGGGATGATACAGGAAAGAAAAGAAATATTGAAGGTGATATGACTTTTGGAGGGTGTGATATTTCTGCAGGAGAACCTGCAGGGAAAAAAGGCCTCAGTAAAGTGAATCTACTGGAAGGGGACAGTGGGGGAATGGAGAACAATATCCCTGTAGTAATGAGGATATGGATAAAATTAATGCTAAAGCAAATGGGAGTGAAGAGTCAGCTGAGAATCAAAATAGATGGAGCAAAGGTTCTACTTTAGCAGATCTTTTTAAAAATAAACTGGAACAAACTCCTAGGAGAAACATAGTTCATCTCAGATATTGGGGGGGGGGGGATCTGAGCATCTGGATAGGTATGTGGCTAGGTGTCTTCTTTAAGGTTCTATGCAGTTTCTACCAGTAGATATCTAAGCCCTGATTCATGTGTCTTGTGAGGATACTTTCAATATTAGTTTTAGAGCAAATGCAAGGTTAGAGAAATTTTGGGGTAAATATGAAAATTTGAAGACAACGCCATTATGGACACCCTTTATTGCCATACCTCTAACAAAGCCTACAGTAAGAATGATTACAATCATTTTTAGAAATGAGGGTGCTAACGTTAGTTATATTTGTCACTGGTTGCAAAACAGGTGTGATGTTTTAGGCCCACCCAAGCCATTGTAGATGATGAAGGCCTGTGGATGGGGGGAGGGGGTCAAGGTTAAGCTCTTTCAAGTTAATTCTGAAATCGCACATCTTCCTAATAGTTTCTTTTTGGGGAAAGACAAAGAGGTCTGTTTTTATGGGGGGCAGCCAAGGGTATGTTATAAATGTGGGGCTAGGACCCATTTAAAGGATACCTAAACAACATTTTGATAACAAACTATTCAAAAATCTGACTCTGTAGGTGACTAAAGGAAAGGCTGCTGTATTCATTAATGCTAAAACTACATTTACATAATTTACCTAAATGTGGTTCCAGAGCATTTGAAAATTGTAAAATCAGCCTTCCAATTTCCAAAAAATCTGTCTTACCTGATTCCTAAAATGGCCACCAAATATGTTATGTGATGACATCATTGGAGCCAAATTCAGAGAGATATATGGCTCTCTATAATGCTAACTAGTTATTTTTTCCTTTGTATAGAATTGTTTCATCCAAATGGTCAAAACCATATGCATTATTTTGTATAATGCACATTTTAGGCTATGGTTCTGTTCATTTTGTTTACTTTAACATGCTGAAAATGTGTTTTAATCCAACCGATTTTTTCTGTGGCAAACCACAGTGCAGTACAACTCTTGAATAACCTGGTGGTCTAGTGGTTATAGTGGATCCAGGATGCTACAGTGGGGGTGCTGGGCTGGTGTGCATGCTTAATATGCACTTTTTAAAATTTTTATTAAACCTTTATATTTTCTGCTATTATTTTTTCTTTCTAGTATGTTTTTGACAGGACCTACAAATGTAATCCATAGTTTGAATGTAAACATTTATACAATCAATAAATCAAACTTCTTCAACAAAGTGAAATGCAGCAGCAAGCAAGTACATTATTACGTGGGGGGTGGGTTTGCAGCCACACCCTTCACCACCCCCTAGAGCCACCACTTTTTGTAGCAAAGTTCTTGTGCAGTCCAATGTTAGAGTTCATACTTTCTTGAAGTTCAAATATATGCTTGTCTTGTCTTCTTTCTGCATGGGAAATAATAATAATAATAAGAAGAAGAATCAGCATTTATATAGTGGTTTTCATACACATTGTATCCCAACATGCATTACAAGCAGTACTAGACTAGTAGTGAAGTGACTGAATGTGTAGTGGCAGCCATTTCATACATTAATATCCACACACAGCCTTGGTCAAATGCATGAACTGGTTTTATGGGGAGGGGAATGTTGGCCAGGAGTCGGACAATGGGATCAGGTAGTGATCAAGGTGCTGGCAGCCCCACATCTTATTTCTCACAGTAATCTGCTCATATTTCTCTCCTTCTGCCTTCCCCCCTTCTCTAAATATAGCAGTACCTTGCAAGAGTGCCCTTCTCAGTCCCCCTCTGGTATTCATTCTTCACTATTCCTCCTCACACCAAAAACTGGTGAGCTCATCACCCTTCTGCATCATGAATGCAAGTAGTACAGTCCCCGTTTTATTTTGACATATCAAATATAAACATATCTTTCCAGTAAGTCAGGCTCATAGCAGCAGGGAACAAGGGGAATGATGGGCTTCCCTATCCTTAAAAGAGCTAGGCTATCTTTGATTAGGCACTATTAAATGATTGGTTGTGCACATCATTATTCACAGCATTTAATAGTGCCTAATTATAGGTGGCTTTATCTTATATGGGTAGGAAAGCCTATTTTTCCACTTGTTCCATGCTGCTATCAGCCAGGCTTACCAGAAGATTATGTTTATTATTAATATGTAAATATAGCACGGGAGACTGCACTAACCACATTCATGATGCGGAAGGGTAGTGAACTCACCAGTTTTTGGTGTGCGGAGCAGGTGAGAAGAATGAATGCCAGAGAGGGACTGAAGAGGCCATTCCAGCAGGGTACAGCTATATTCAGGTTAGTTGAAGACATGAAGGAGGACGCTGAGCAGATCACTGTGAGATCTGAAATGTGGGGCTGCCAGCATCATGATCACTACCTGACTGTGGATGAGAGTAGCCAGTGATGACAAATACTCAGAGTGGCAGGGCTGAACCTAAACTGTTACTTGAATTCACTATAGGGAGATTACCCTCGGTGGGGGGGGGGAGGATGTTGACGTTTGTTAGGACAGTATTGAGGGAGTTGTGTATAGCTCTTTCCAGATTTGGAAGGGTGGTAGCCAGCCAACTCGCATTATGGAGTAGAACACAGAAAAGTACTGGAGAAGAATTGCTGGGAACTGTCCTGCAGGGTTCTGCAGATCACAGGTAAAGGAGTAGACTGACACTGCAAATCAGGTGGATTCGCTCAAGGTATTAGTATGTCTCCCCTGCTAATAATATTGTTATCCATTGTAAGTGCAGCCCTTATGAGGGCATGAACAGCAGTTTTTCTGGTGGTCATGATGCTTATTGCTTGGCCCTCCAGGAAGACCTAGTTGTTGGTCACTGAGGTGGGAAAAAAACAGAACAGGGAACTGTACAAACTACCTTCACTGTGCAGAAGGGTGGTGATCCACTCAATGTTTACTGTGGGAGCAGAAGTCAGACATTGAGAATGTGGAATGAAGAGTGATTTGGGAGGCATTTTTTAACATTGCCAGCTGATGATGTGTATCAGTATAGGTGTGCACAACCCTCTGAGGTACAAGATTACAATCTGAGGTGTGATAATTCTCTTCATGAGACCGCAAGCTCATATGTGGCCCCAGGCAGTACTAAGGACAGGGTATGGATGGTGTGGGGTGTTCAACAGAAGGCAGGCTAGGTGCAGGGGGTTCACAAGGAAAAAGAAAGCCTTATTTGTGGATTAACAAGAGAGCATGAGCTTTGGAACTGAACAAGACCAGTACTTTGCTGTGTGACCCTGAGCAAGTGATTAAACTTCCTTGTGCTCCCAGGCCACACCTGTAAACAAACTTTCAGCTTAGTGTGTCTCTCCTGGTTAACAAAAAACAAAATTCAGTGCATCATATAATCACTAGATCATCGGATATTTGAAGTGTTATACTGTAAGGCAGTGTGCCAATGAAAAAGTCAGCAGGATTGCAAAATATTTTCTGCAAGTTAAAGTAAACAAAATGAACAAAATCATAGCCTAACATGTGTACTGATCAAAATAATCCACAAGGTAATACATGGTGTTGATCATTCTGGTACAACAATTCAAAATAAAGAGGGAAAGAACTAGTTAGCACTATAAAAATATATGTGGGTCTCTGTTTCTGGCTCCTATGATGTCACCATGATTCATCACTTAACACACTTGGCAGACATCTTAGTGAGAAAGCAAGGCTATTTTTTGAGAATGAAAGGCTGATGTTTACATTTTTCAAATGCTATGAAACTGCATTTATGTTATTTACATAAATGCAGTTTTAGCATAAATGTAAACAGCAGCCTTTACTTTACATTACTATGAAGCCAGATTTTGGAGTTTGCAGTTTTAAAAAAAACTGCTTGTTTAGGTATCCTTTAAGCAGTACTTGCTACATGCTGAAATGCTCCTTATGTGGGGGACATGGCCGTCCAAGTGTGAATTGTGAAAATGTCTTTCAATGCAATCTTTGTGATGAAAAGGGGCACGCATATCATCAGTGCCCTGAGCTGAAAGGAATAGAGCTCAAGGGTGGGACCAGGAGAACCTAGTACAAATGCCCCAGGAAAAAAAGGGAAGGCCAGGGCCTAGTACTTGAGAGGATAAAAACACACAGGATCAAGAGGAGTAGGATAGGCAGCAAGAACAAGAGGGGACTAGTGCTGTAGAGCAGGAGCAAACCAGTAGGGCAGAATTGAACAAGAAGTGGAAGGGGCACACGCACTTTAGGATAAACCTAAAAAAAAAATATACAGAAAACAAAACATGGTCAAGAACAGTGGAAGGACACAATGCCCCACCCCCAACCCCCAGAAGTACAAACAAGGAGGGTAACAAGAGCCAATTCAAGGCAAAGTCAGGGTGGGTTTGCACTGGTGACATGAAATCCCTTTTTGCCTCTTCAAGGAGAAGGAGGGGAATCAGAGTTCGAATCTGATGCTTCACTAAGATCAGGGCTGACCTCAGAAATAGAGGAAGAGGAAACAAGACCCCTTAGTAAGGTAAAAAAGAAACATAAAGGGGAAAAAACAGAAAGAAAGGGAGACACAAGATGAGGTAGGATAATATGGCAGGGGACAAATAGTTTAATTAAAATAAAAAACAATATTGGATGCCCACCCTTAATATCGGCACCATTATTGTATGTAGAATAAAAAACTACAAAAGAAAATTAATGTTACTATCATTTCTTCATCAAATATGTGCTAAGGTATTCTTTTTACAAGAGACACATCTTTCCACATTACTTGAGATTGAACAACTGAAAAGAAGTTGGGTTTGGGGGCCTTGCTTTTGGACTTTTGGGGAAGAAGCATCTGATGGGTTAGGGATTCTCTTCAAAAATACAAACTTTTCTATTAACAAAGTAATTGATATTTGTCCTGGAAGAGCATTGGTACTAGATTGTAGGTATAGAGGTTTATAATTTAGATTTATAAATATATATGCACCCCAAACGAAAAAAGCTAGAATTGAACTTTTTAATTTAATAAGGCCTTACTTGTACAGTAGAAAACATATTGTATGGGGGGGGGGGACTTTAATTGTAGTCTGGATTTTTCTGGATCTGAAGGGAAAAAAAATTATTGTGATTCCCATGCCCTTAAACAAATTATTAAAGATGCTTTCTTAACTGATTCCTATAGGAAACTAAGAAAGGATTCTGGTACCACATATCATAGGAATATATATTCCACCAGGGTAAATTATTTATTTGTATCTAAATATTGTGTTCTGACAATGGTAGTAATAAGGCCCCAGAATTTTAAGATCATTTTATGTTAATAGGGCACTTTAATATGGGTTCAGCACCCCAATTTATGTTGTCACAAAACAGGTAGAAATTGAACACAGCAGTATCATTACAGGAAGATGCAATAAGCAAAATGGAAACTTTACTAGAGGCTAGATTATCTGTGCTGTGTCTGTATGATGATACCTGGCAATGGTGGGTAGATACAAAAACAGATATTAAGCAGCTTTTTATGACCCACGGGAGGGACAAATCAAATTCAGATTACATGAAATATCTTAGTTATAGAAACCAACTTTGTAAACTAATATCCTTCCCAGATAGGGAAAGAGTGAAGTACAGACAACAAATACTGGAAATTAAAAAGTGCATGCTTAAATATCAGCATGATAGAGCAACATCTTCAGATGCTGGGATGAGGTATGGGACAATGAAATCCCCGGCATCGGATCCTTTCATGGCTAGTAAACAAAGGGTAGATAAAACCATGATGGTAGGGTTATATGACATGGAAGGCACCTTTGAAAATAGAGCTATAAATATGCTGCAAATAATACATACACATCTGACACAAGAATTTGCTGAAGGAAGGAAAGGGGGGAAGCTGGAAGTTTTGCTTTCACCCCGGGCACCAAGCCTCCCGGAGGAGGATATGGACACCTTACAAGCACCTATTACAAGAGAGGAAATCTTAAATACACTTAGAACCTTAAAATCAGGAACAGCCCCAGAGATTGATGGCTTACTGAATGATTTGTACAAACATTTTTCGACAGAATTTAGTTTAATTTTGAAACAAGTCTTTGGTTATATACTACAACAGGAGGGGGCAACACTGCCAGACTTTGGCACAGCAATAATCAATTACATATATAAAAAAGGGGATAAGTTGTCGCTAGAAAACTGGAGACCTTTAAGTCTCTTAAATTGCGATTATAAGATTCTTGCTAAAATTTTAATTAATAGAATAGAGAGAGTGGCAAGTAACTTAATTGATGAGACACAGACATGCTGTATTCCAAATAGGAACATTCATCATAACCTCTTTATTTTAAGGGAAATTTTCGAAATGAAACGACAGAAAAATAAAGCAGGATATCTTACGGCTATAGATCAAGCCAAAGCTTTTGATAAGGTAGAACATCAATATTTATGGCAGGTTTTAAAAAGATATGGGATCCCTCCAAAAGCATTTACCTGGGTGAAAATTTTGTACAATGATGCACAATGCATACCATCAATGAATAGGATTTGGGGCTCCAATTCCTTTTAAAAAGGGCATGAGACAGGGATGCCCACTAAGCCCTCTTCTTTACACATTTGCCTTAGATCCAAATATTAGGGAAATAAAATGGGACACACAAATTATAGGTTTATCCCAATCAAGAACAAGTCAGACAGTTAAAATCACTGCTTATGCTGATGATGCAGTGGTTATGGTGCAGGACAAAGAATCAGGTATTAAGGCCCTACAAACATTAAAACTTTTCACACATTTCAGGATCCACCATCAACAAAGGGAAAAGTGTGGTCATCCCCCTGCAGCAGGAGGAAGATCAGGGGCAACATTTAGAGGGAATTAAAATCATTGAAGAACCACAGAAAATTTTGGGGATCTGGTTTTGCTCACAGGATACAGCATTATTTAATTGAGACAAGCAAATGGGAGTATGTGAGTCGAAAGTCCAAGTTTGGAAAAACTGGAAGATAGGGAAGAAGAAGAGAGTCTTAATAATAAAAACATTTTTATTACCCATTTTTAATTTTTTGAATGCAGTTTTTAGTCCTCCAGCTCATACTGAGGTTAGGCTCTTCAATAATTGTTTCAGATGCTTTGGGGCAGTAGACTGAATCCAGTGAAGAGCAAAATAATTTATAGACCAGTAAATAAGGGTGGTCTATATATGGTAAACCCTGTATGTTTTTTCCACACTGCTTTTTTTAGAAGGGATTTCCAAAGTGTGTAGAATGGATGAGATTTTGATAGGGCAGAAATGGGTTAAGGGAGCAACTAAAAAATTATGGATAAATGGGATTCTTTACCCTGAAGATTTTATAGCAATGGGGTGTACCAGAGTATGCCATAGAGTCTTTTAAAACATTAAGGCAGTGGAAATTAGAGAAAAGTATATTTTTTTTGAGTTTGGAATGAAAACAACTATATCAGACAGTGGTTGGAAATAATAGGCCAGAATCCTTGATTTTTCCAGAATCAATGCCATCTCAGACACCTTATGCAATAAAAATATTGACAGATAAAAGAATCCCACTGTTTATGTGAGACATTAATTGGCTTTGCTGTCATGGTAAGTTAGGAGTATGAGGGAACTCAAAACATAACGCTATGCAAGAGAGATATTGCCCACAGAGCTCATGCATCACAATAGAAGAAACCATGCAGCATTTTCTTTTAGATTGCCCAGAAATTAAGAAATTTTGGATAGAGATAGGACTTAAGTGGAATTGGCCTTTTCTACAGAGATTGAGCTATCAGACTATAGTTTCAGGTGACTTTTCAGGTATTTGGAGGTTGTTTCATGCTAGTACTAGAAGGGTAATTTTTGCTGTTATTAAATATTATTTGTGGCAAAGCAGGTGTCAGCTGGTACTACAACAAATTAAACTTCCTCCAGGGGTTTTAATAACACAAACTGAATCTGCATTAGCACAGGTTAAAACAAATGATGAGATGCAGTACACAAGGGATAAAAATATGTTACTTTGGAGGAATATAAGTTTTGTAACTTACTAACATACTAAAATGCCAGCAGAATAGGCCTAACGGTCTTTTGTCTCTGCTCGTTTGGTTAGCCCCCACCCTGGGAGCTGACCTTGCTGCCCCCTTGCCTTCTCTGGCTTCTCCCTTCCCAGTTCTGGATATTCTCGCTGCATTGGATTTTGCTTCCAGAACCCTTCCCCTGTACCTGTTCCTCCCCCTCTTGAACCCCTCCACTGTCTCTGCCTCCACCAGCCCCCTAGGCAGTGCATTCCATGGCTCCACCACCCTCTCAGTGAAGTAGCACCTCCTCCTTTCTCCCCTGAATCTTCCCCCCTCCAGCTTCCAGCCATGCCCCTAGTGGCCCCCTCCTCCTTCCTTCGAAGCACCCTGACTGTTCCTCCCCTATTTACCCGCTTCATGTACCTGAAGACCTCTACCATGTCCCCCCGATCCCTTCTGTCTTCCAATGAGTACATATTTAGCTCTTTGAGCCTCTCCTCATAGGTCCTGTCCCCCAAGCCCCAAATAATTTTGGTTGCCCTCCTCTGGACCTTCTCCAGGAGTTTAATGTCCCTCTTTAAGTGTGGCCTCCAAAACTGCACGCAGTGCTCAAGGTGCAGCCTCACCAAGCAGTTATACAGAGGGAGTATCACTTCCCTCCTTCTGGAGGTGATCCCTGTAGCGATGCACCCCAGTATACTGTTGGCCTTGGCTGATGCCCTTCTACAAGTCTCCGAGTTGTTCATCTTGACATCCACCACCACCCCCAGGTCCCTCTCAGCCATCGAGACTTGTAGAAATCAGCTGCATGGAATTGGGATAAGGTGAAGGAAACTACCAGATCACAGGGGGGAAGAAAGAGAAAATTCTGAGAATATTTCTTTTCTTTATATAATTTTATTTTGTCAAATTTAGGGTTACAATTGGGATTGCGCTGATATAATGAAGTTGGTTGTAGGGATATCAATGTGTGAAGCATGTTTTTCCTGTTTTGGATGTATGCTTTTCCTGTTTTTCCTTTTTTTTGTACCTTTGTAAAGTCTGTGGTCACTAAATATATATGTGATGTAATGTTTCTTTTGTTCCAAATAAAAAAATTCCCCTACTCTTATCAAGACGTGCCATGAGATCTTTAACATCCACCTGAACTACCATTAGAACAGGCAGATGGTACCTCAGTTTACTGTCTCATCCAAAAGATTGCACCTCAGGAGTGCAGCACCCCCCTCATGCTGCACTACAGTGTCAGTATTGGGATTTAATCCAAGTGTATGGTGTTGGGATAGAACATTACTGACATGCTGTTAAAGGGAAAGTCCGCTCAACCTATTTTCTGTATACCTGTGTAGTTTGCAGGCATGAACAATGATTCTTTCTTTTGTATCCCCTAATTTCATCCTAATTTAGATATAAATGAGGTTCCTTAACTTAGGTGTGAAAGCCTGTTTGACTCCATTGTAAAAGTCATTACCCCACTCATGCAAGACATCTTGAGAGCTGACGACGTGTAGATGCACAAGCCACCAGAAGTTATACTCTAATCCAGTTGTGTTTCATGTCCTGTGAAGTTCCTGTATTCTCTAAAAGCATTTTTTTCTAACTCGGATACACTTTAAATTACAGAAAACAGCAAGGCACTTACTATGCCATGAAAAGTTTCATGGCCAGCGTAAGACAAAAACACAGGGGCTGCAAAGGACAGCAACATCACTGACTGATACAGTATAACTACTGCAGCCTTTAGCACTAAAATGTCATAAAATTCCAGGATGCCTTACCTGGGTCAGGTCATGACCTTTGCAATGCGGTCAAGCAGGTTTTCACACCACACTTAAGTATCTTCATTAACATTTAAATTGTGATGAAATTGAGAGGGTGCAATAGAGGCAATCATTGTTTATGCCTACAAACTACACAGGTAAATGGAATAAAAGCTGGTCAATGGACAGAAAACCAATGTGATTGGTGGGGCTTTTCTCCTTTGAACTAGAAGATGTTTACAGCCATCAGCCCAGATGAACACTGTTATTATCAGCTTTCTCAGCATTGGCTTTTGAGAGGGAAGCCTCCTGCATTTCTTCATCCATTGGCTTATACAGTACAACCTGCAGTGAGGTGAAACCCTCCCACTGAGTTTTTTTTTTTAATAAACATAGACAGTAAGGTCCTAATGGGCTAGAAAGAGAACCAGTGATTAACTGTGTCAAGGTTTGTGCACAGAACTTGGTGCATGGTTCTGATAGAACAATAGCTCATGCTTAGCATTCTGCACACAAATCAGCAAAATCTCCAAATTACTGGTTCCATGGAAAGAACTGTGCATAATTTTGTCCATAAAAAGAAAACAATTGAAACGTCATTTTTTTTACAGCAGTGTTTATTCAGGTACAGGTAAATACAGCTCAGTTGGAGGTAAGGCTTACATTTCTGTTACTAGGAGCATTACTAACTGCTGCCAATTAACACAGATTTCCTGTGCCTTGTAAGTTAAAAGGGCTGCTTCAGAGCAACGAGGGTGAAAGAAAAGCTTGTGGGCTTTGCTGTTGTGTTCCCCTGTTAAGAGTTACCATTTGCAAAATACTGTACCTGTGAAAGAAATTACATAAATGCTATGAATCTGTGTTTTTGACTCTAAATTAAAATATAGAACAACATACTGAAGAAGAACTACTACAAACCACCTTTAGTTTTATATGGAGGGTAATTAAGGTATCAGGAAGCATGACACTCTTCTTATTGGATGAAATGTATTTGTAACATGGATATGGATTATGTCAGGGGCTGATTGGTCAAGACAAATCACCTGACCCTGGATTAATTCCCAAGTAATCCATGTTTGGGAGAATTAATCCATGGTTGCATCAGACATGAGCGCTGTGTGCTGGGGGCCAGGCTATTGGCACTGCACTTTATCGAGTGGTATGTGCTGGGCCGATTTTCAGTCCTGCAGTAAGCGAAGTTGGCTCTATTTAGTAGGCTGCTTTTCATGAGCCACAATAGTATGAGAAAAACCAAGAAGCACGCATCTTTTCTTCCGTACGTCTTTCCTCAGATATGGTGATATACAGTACATGAATGAAACAGGGAGAGCCAGGGCTATCGGGACCGTGGTTCCATCCAATCCCGCAAACTGGCAGTAAGCACCACAGTGGTTGAGGAGCTGGGACAGTTGTGATTCACAGAGTCTGTGTTGGTGGTATGGGGATTGCACCACAGAGCATCAATCGCTGGCCATGAGGACACTTGCGGGGCCACCATCAATCACTGAAAACCCCAAGTTCCCGACAGTCGGGATGAGCACAGGTCTCCTTGGCAACCCGTCTCAGTCGTTGGGCGAGCATGCTCGCAGGAAGGGGCATGAAGCGCAGACAGAGTTGTGTTGCACTGAGACATGGCTACAGCTATGTGAACATGAGAGCCATGTGCACCCGTTTTGCTACCCCTACTCTAACTGTCATCACAGGCAGCACATTCCTGATCAGCAGGTGAGGGAGAACCACCAGACCACGCACAGCAAAGTCAGCCTTGGATATTGGGATGCTCATCGCTGGAGAGAGACAGGTGGAGACCCAGACTGTGCAGCATGTCACCATGTAGACCTGTGGGAAGGCAACAGTGAGAGGGTGGGAGCCATGTTACAAGCAAATTAGCCCACTACAGAGTGTGGGTTCAATAGGCAATCAATCCATGCCTGAGTAGTTGGAGGCCTCCCCAGGCGTGGATTAATTCTCCAGTAACCCACACGTTGTTGTGGGTTAATCCCTACAAAACACATGTTTTACAAATTGGTACAAACAATGTATTAGCAATGCCTTTTCTCACATTGCTGATCTTATCTGTATTGTCCTGATGTTAAGTGAATGATTTGTTTAAGCACAAACTGCACACATTGCTGTATGCTGAGAAAATGTACCTGGTTAAGAAGTGCCTGACTCCATGTGCTTTTGGTTTGCTGGACTCCATTTTGTGTTTCCTATGGGCTCATGCTAATTGGATTCAGTGGGCTTTACAGAGCTTTAGCAAGGGGGAGTCTGAGAACAAGAATGCTAGGACTTCCTACCTGGGAGTTCCCTTCTTTATTTCCTTTTTGCTTTATTTTGCAGTTGTATGTAATAGCCCTTTGAAAGGCTTTGGCTCATCAGTGGCGGAGCCAGGAGGGGGGGCCTGGGGAGCTGTTACCCCTCCTGGCTGCCCCAGTGTGAGTAGTGGTGCCCTTCCACCATCTTTATTCACTGTTTAGTGCCCATTGTGGAGCCTGTGATTGACTGAATGGCGCTCCCTGGCTCCCAATGATCCCAAACCTGGCTCCATTACTGTGACTCACCTTGGTTGCTCTGGGTCCCTCGGGTCCACACTGTACACTTTTCCAAGTGGCCCTTCCAGGATTCCACAGTGGACAAAAGGTTTGATGTGGTGCCTCCACCCGGGGAGTGGCATGGGATACCTGTGGATAGATAACAGGTTACCACCCCCCAGGAAAATGCATAAGCTGTTCCACCAGACACTCCCCACACAACAGTAGTCTCCTTCCATGCACAATGAAGCACAATAACAAGATATAACATGCAGCCAATAACAGTGTTTATTTTGAGAGAAGGGGAAATGGGGAGTTTAAAATAACAGCAGCAAGAACTGTAAAGCAATGTCACCCCACACAACTCCCTGCCTCCCACCTTTGGGTGCACCCAGGTCAATGTCACTTCAGATGCAGTGGGTACTTCACTGAAGTGAGGGTGGTGCTCGAGCTGGGATGCTTGCATTATGGCCTAATACTTTCAAATAGATAACTTTGTTTGAACTTCGGGTCCAGGCTCAAGTTTCTAACAGATTCCTGCTCAGAACCTAACCTCCTGATTTCTACCTAGCTAGCTAGCTAATCAATGCTCCCCAAAGCAGCAGCAGCTCGGGGTACTTACAGTTCAGCAGTTTGCAGGGGTGTTTCAGCAGGCTGGATCTGGTATGATACCTTGAAGATATCCTGTTGGTGGTGCACCACAAGGCTACAGAGCCGTTTGAAGAAAGTTGAAGAATGCTGGTCTTAACCTGCCTGGCCTTGCCAACTTCACTGCAGAGGCCTTTGTAATCGGTTTTCACCAGGCAGACCTCTTGCCATCTTCCTCACCAGCTGTTGGGTCACCATCTTCTTCAGCCTAGGGACAGAGCAGGCATAGTCACCTAGACCCTCTGTTGCACATTCTGGCCACACAATTGATAGCTGTGCTTTGGCTCAGTCTCTGACCCAGCATTCTCAATTCAACTTCCTTGAACAATGTGGTAGCTGGGCTCTGGCACAGTCTTTAGCCTCAGCACACCCCCAACTCTCAGCTTGCAGAAATTATCCCTCTTCATACTTACCCTCACCAAGAGGGGAATACAGCTGGTCAGTCTCTGTTCATGCCACTACAGCATTAGTAACTCAGGCTGCACGCTTACAATCTCTGCTGTTTAGTGCAGCTCCCAAACTCTCCCTCTCACAGCTTCCAATCTCCCTACTCCCCTTGTCAAAATCCTCTCAAAATTATCTTTCTTTCTCTCTCTCTCTCTCAGGCTGCTGCAGTTCACAGGTGAACTGCCTGGAGTGGGACACTTCCAATCTGACCATTGATGAAGAACTGCAGGAATTGGGCTGGGTAGCCCACGGCAGTCTGTCCTCCACTCCACAGTCTAGCTGAATTCCTGTTTTGGTGGGCTGGCAGTCCTCTTTATACTTTTTTCACAGCCCTCTGCTGATTGGCTGTTACAGCCCCGGGCAAATTCAATGCCCTTTCACACTTCTAATAGCCCCCTTGTTCTCCAGTCCTACTGGAGGCTATCATATTTGTTTATTTTTGCAGTTCCCACCTTTCTTTTATAGTATTTAGCCCTTAAGAGGGCTGAAACCACTGTCGTTCAGGCTAGAGGCACTCCAATTTATCCCACCCCCATTCCCTAGCTCCACTGCCTGCCCTGGAGCCAGGGATATGGTTTTTAAATGGCCATAGCCAAGAGTACCCTAAGGAAACCATGGTTCCTTTAACTGTCAATACTAGGTGGCCATGCATGCAAAGCACAGCCAACCTTTTGTTTATTTACTTGCGGTACAGGTTCTCCAAGCAGCTCCCTGGGACCACTAAATACTTAAAACATGCCCAGAAGTACAAGATCAGCTATCCACCCTCAACCCTTCACTTTAACAAGGCCAAGGAATAGCATGAATGTTAGCAGCCACAACCACAATGACAGCAGGCACATGGGTTCAGGTCCCATCAGGGACCACTCAATGTTACTGGCAGAGGAGCGGAGGGCCATAGCCCTTTCCAGGTAAGCCCATTTGGGGAGCTTACATGTATAAAGGCAGATCTGTTTTAAAATACAGTTTTTTTTCATGTTTTATTTACTTTTCTGTAAACCACCATTTTTTTTAAATTGTTGCAAACATTTAACTAAAAGTTAAGGTATCATTGACAGGTCACATGATCTCTAGCCCTATAAAAGGGACTGGCTGAGCACAGTCTGGTAAGTGAGAGGAGAGAAAATGAGATCTGAACTCTGGAGGTAGCAGTCCTCTGCAGGAGTGAAAACTGGCTGATGGAAGAGGGGACTAGTCAGTGGTGGAGGAAGTCTCAGAAAGACTAACCAGTGACAGTGCTAGCCAAGGCTTGGATGTTTTGAACCAGAGCTGGGTTGAGCTGCTGGAGGGGCGATTGGTCTACCTAATGTATGGGCAGCAAAGCTGCAGGTGCAGGTAAGACCACCCTCAGGTACTGGTTTTGTTCTGTGAAACTACTGGCTGAGTGGGAGATGACAGCCTTTGTAGCCAAGTTTTTATAGTTGCCCAAGAGTATTCTGACTAGTCAACCAGTACAAGCAACATTGAAGTTCCAGATTTGCACTATTTTAACTGTTTATTTCATTGCCTATTGTGTTGAATTCCTTATGTAATAAAGTGAACTGCCCTGTGGGACATTTTAGCATTCTAACCCACCCTCCCACACATGCCTACAGAGCCCCTACACTACAGTAACAATATATTTGCTTAGCACATGCATGCCAGCAAACATAATAAAAATTAGGTCAAAATCTAATAGCTGGTGCCAAAAACTCCCAGGGTAAAATTGTGGTTTCCATCTGAGAAAATATTAACAAATTAAAAAATGTCTGTATAACCCTATATCAGAGTATGGCTAAAAATTCTAAAGAAAACATAGACTCCTTCTCAAACCCTATACAGCTACCACAGCTTACAGAACCCAGCAACAGAGATCTAACCAAACCCATAATTTGAGATGACATTTCTTGAACGATATAAGACCTACCCTTCATCAAAAACCCTGGACCAGATGGTTTAGTATAGGAGTTTTATAAACTACTAAACCCAACATCACAGAAATACCTTCTGAAAGTGCTTACTAATGCTTTAGGAACAGGGTTGCCTTCTAGACCATTAGTTCTTAGATGTTGTCATAGTAAGCCTTCCCCAAACCATGGAAAAGATCTTGAGCCTCTCCCAAATATTTAAATAATCTCAGCCTCCTGGTGCAAAAGTAGCATACGTTGCACAGTACACCAACAATAGAGTGAAACTCCTTTCAGTTGTTGTCTCATTTTATTTAGATTGTTGTAACCCCCTCCATTTGTAATCCCCCTCACCAGGCCAGCCAACATGCTTCACTGTTTTGTCTCTTGAACCATTGATACCCCTTGCTGCAATGCATCCATGGGTAGGACTGCTTTCTCTGTTTCCCTTCTATTTGGAATAACCTTCATACCCACCTCTGCCTCTCTCCTTCTTACACTGTCCTCAAGAAACATCTCAGGGATCATTTTGCTCCCTCCTGCTCTTGCTCCTAGTACCTCTCTGCTTAACCCTTGTATTTGGGCTGTTCTGCTACCACTTTAATTGATCAATTGTTACCTGTCATTATTTATTGTTCCTATTTGTTTGCACTATATTGTACATTTTGTATTGCGTTGTGATTTGTATTCACTCCATACCCTTCCTCGGTTTCATCTGAAATGAGCCTCGGCTCAGTGTGCCTTTCCTGGTCACTGATTTGCAAATAAATACATAAGGTCACCTATTACTATCCTCTTTCAGTTTACCTCATCCCTTCACACAAAATATCTTAAACTCAAAATTTAAGCAAGTACTTTTCCAGACTTCCTTTGCTCTCCCCTATAACAGGTTTGGGCATTCCCATGGAGGCTAGCCTCGCCGTTTGAGAAACCCTTTTCCAGACTCAGTGAACCAAGCCATTATGTCACTCATTCTCAGAGACAAAAAGGACCCTTTGTTATGTGAAAGTTATAGATCAATTTCAGCTTTAAAGCTGGATTATAAAGTCCTGGCCAAAGTCTTAGCAAGTAAGATTAAATTCTATATTACAGACAAGCAGCTATGCCTCTTCAAGGCTAGCAGACAAGCAAATACTGCAGGACTCGCTCTCCGTGGGTGTGGACTGGAAATATGCAACATGAATCCTCAAGGTGCTGGAAGTGAGGTACATCAGGTGCAGGATGTGAGTAGATCTGACCCCAACGTTTCATTGCTGCATATTCTCTTGAAAAAGCGCCGAGCACAGGAATCAAATGTTGGGGTTAGCAACACTTACTTCTGGCACCTGACATACTTTCAACAGCTTTGGACTTGTTTTATCATCTGCCTTTTGAATAAAGTATTTTCCAGCACTTTGAGGATTCCTGTTGCATCTTTCCCATCCACAGCCATAGAGACAGAGTGCTGCTGCATTTGTTATGTTTAAATGTTATATCACCAAACTTTTAGGAAAAGAACATGTAGGTTTTGTACTTGGAAGGAATAACTTGGGGAATGCCTGGAGGTTTTTCATGGAGAGAGTGGTGGATGCATGGAACCACCTTCCTGAGGAGGTTGTGGGGTCAAAAACAGTGGCGGAATTCAGGAATGCATGGGACAGCCATAAGGCAATTGTAGTAGGGGAATTCAACAAAGGAACTGCGAATCGATCACTGTGACCCAATGCATTCAAACAAGCAGCCAGCCCGCAAATTCAACGCAAGAAAGCAAAACTGAATGCACTTGTAACTTGTTACTCATAATAATAAGGCTCAGAGTATAAGGTATTTCCAAAAAGTGAAACAATATTTATTCAGTTGGCTGCACCGTTGGTAATTTGTGCTCTTTGAGCTGAATAAATATTTTTTCACTTTTGGAAATACCTTATGCTCCGAGCCTTATTATTACGAGTAACGAGTTATGAGTGCATGCAGTTTTGCTTTATCTAATTATAGTAGGAGATAGGAGGAAATAGGCTGTTGGTTAACTAGAATCTGCAGCTTATCCAATAGGTAGAGAAATGGGCAGACTGGGTGGGCCAAGCAGTCCTTATCTGCCATCAAAGTCTGTGTTTCTATGTTTCTATAAATACTAATTGGGCATCAAACAACCTCCAAGTCTAGGCAGTTGCCTTAGCACGTGATTTCTTTAAGGCATTTGACTCCTTGGAATGGGAGTTCTTATATAAGATGTTGCCCAAATTTAATATAGGGCATGACATTATTTATTAAGTTAAAGTTCTGTACAAAACACCACATGCTAGATTTATAACCAATGATTAAATCTCAGACCAATTCTCACTGGGTAGGGGGTCTAGACAAGGCTGCCCCTTTCTCCCTATTTATTCTTCCTAACCATTTAGCCCTGAATCAGAACAGTTGTTGCATGTCCAAACATTCAGGAATAAAAGCAAGGAAAGTCAATAATAACATGTTCGCATACGCTGATGTCCTACTGGTCACCTTTAGTGACCCAGTTTTCTCACTTCATGAACTAAACAGGGTACTTGACATGTTTGCATTACTTTCAGGACTAAGAATCAACTGGAAAAGACTCAAATAATGGCAATAAACCTTCACATGAAATGCAGAATGAAATTGGGTAAATCAGAAGTGAAGTCTTGGTGTAAAGACAGTATAACATAACTGGCCTTAAAATTTCCAGGGAACTAGAGATTATAGGGGATCGTAATCTACCCCCTTATTGAGGGAAATCAGTAATGAACTACAAAAATTGCAGAAATTCAATCTTTATGGGGTAGGATTAATACTATTAAAATGATGATAGCCCCAATATTATTCTATCTGTTTCAAAATCTTACCATTAGAATAGAAAAGAGTTTCTTTAATAAACTTCATAATACAGTAAGGAAGTTCCTTTGGGGGAGGTAAACCTTCCAGACTGTCTCTTAAACAAACTGAGAGCCCCCAGTAATGAGAGTGGGTTTGAATTACCTTGCTGAGAGAAGAATCACCTGGCCTTTATATTCAAACAGGCAATTTTAGACCTAGATGAAGTGGATAAGAAAACCCTTCTCTTTGGCTAAGTGTGGAAAAACACCTGGATGCCCACATAAACTCTCAGACTACTTATTTATTCCCCTACATCATAGAATAACATGCATCTTTTGTGTGCTGGCTGACTTTACTACTTTGTATTTTATTTCACTTTACCTATTGTATTTAGCATTACTCAGATTACTGAGCATTGTCTCTGTATCTGTATTGTTTAGCTGTTGTCTGTACCACAACTTATGCTGTCTTATATTCTGTATTCTGTATCACTACTTTGTAACCCATATTGTCCTGATCTTGTTATGCATTCTGTACCATTATTTTGTAACCTCCTGGGTCATTTTTTATTTTATTTATTTCTAGGATTACAAGTACCTTTGAGCCAAGGCTGTTTTACAAAGGTTCCACGTCAAATAACAAACAAAGAAGCAACAGTGAAATAACAATAAACAATTCATGTACAAACAGTGCTATTGAAAGGGGTCAATCATAGGAAGAGTGAGGTGTAGAGGAGGAGGAGGAGGAGGAAGATGTGTAGGGAGTTAACAGAGGCAGATATAATAAAATGGTGAACACAGCTAGGATGCATGTGCCCACAAGGAATGGGTAGGGTCAGGCACCGGGGTCGACAGAGAAACAGGCATGAGAGGAGAGGAGAGGGGGAGGATGAAGATGCAGCCAGAGGCATTTGTCAAAAAATAAATGGGAAGGAGTAATAGATGATAAAAAGGGGGCAGGGTAAGGGGGGGATTTAGTGCTATAATGGGGCAAGGAGTGACAATGAGGTGGTATGAAGATCTGAGATTTGAATTGGCGCCTCAGGAGCTGGGGGAGGGTGACTGGTGGGGCCTGAGATAAGCAGTATATAAGTTAGGATTAAAGCTGTGTAGGTCATCAGCTAGGAGAGGCAGTCACAGGAGCTTGAGGAACTGAGATGGACCCGGAGCCTGGTTCTGAACAGACCTAGTGTTGAGGCAGAGGATATGGTGTGGCTGAGATCATTCATCCATAGAGGAACCCTATAGGCAAAGGAGCATTGGCCCTGCATAGTTCGACAGTGAGGAACTTGTAGAATCTGGGTTGTCGAGCTCCTGGTGTTCTGTCAGTTGGTGTTTTGATGTAACAAGGATGCAACACCTGGGGTTGTGAGGCCATGGTTGATTTTTCCCGCCATAGCACATGTGAGATACTTTATACGGTTGGAGAGTTGGAGCCATCCGGATTGTTCATAAAGGGCACAGGTGTGGGTGAGGCGGTGGTCACCAGCTGTGAATCGGCATGCTTTGTTAAGTGCAGTTGTTATATGTCGGAGGGTGGACGTCATGGTGGAGCCATAGATAATGAGACCATAATCAATAATTGACACCACAGAGCTCTGGATGGCAATCTTCAGGGCCTCTGGGGTGATGTGCTGCCTGTGCTTGTAGAGTAAACCAAGGCATGTGTTGGCAGCTTTAGCCACGCTGTCAATGTGAGCTGTATAGGAGAGATTGGGGTCAAGCAGAACCCCTAGGTATTTGAATGAGTAAACTTGTTCGATGACAGTCCCCTGCTTGGTGGACATGGCAAGGGGGTGTTGCTTGTAACGGTTATGTGAACTGCAGAATAGCAATGACTTGATTTTCTTGTGATTGAGGACTAGTCTATGACTGGAGAACCATGTTTCAACGGCACTGAATCTGAGTTGGAGACTGTGTTGTAGTGGTGAAAGGTCCTTGTGCACAGAAAAGACAACAGCATCATCCTCATACAGGATGACTTGTTCTGAGCAGGATTGTGTTAGGGAGTTTAAAAAGAGGCTGAAAAGGAGAGGGCCCAGCATGGACCCCTGAGGGACTCCGGAGCGGTCGGGCAAGGTGTCCAAGATAGCACTGGCAATTTTTACTCTTTGAGAGCAGTTGTCAAGGTAGCTTCTGAACCAGCGGGCTGAGTCCAGTGCAAGACCAGCAAGGAGTAGTTGGTCATACAGCAGCCAATGATGGACCATGTCAAATGCCTCCGAGAGGTCGATGAAAACAGCCCCAATGAGAAGACCTTTATCAAGGGAACTATGCACTGCACTGCACTGGTAAAATTCAAGCAGGGCAGTGGTGGTACTATGCCCGTTTCTAAAACTGTGCTGTTGTGTGGACAGAATATTATGTGTGTCCAAATAATCAGTGAGCTGGTCCACAACAAAATGCTCTAGGGCCTTGGATAGTGGTGGCAATATGGAGATCGGGCAGTTGTTAGAGTGACAGGTCTTATCCCCACTTTTGTGGGTCATGTCTGAAAATAGTCACTCATGTGGCTAGTACACCTTACCCGGTTAACAAAAACAAACAAATAAATCCATAAATAAAAGGTATCTGCATTTCCAGCGCCATATTGATATTTAAAAAGTACAATTGATATTTCAAATTCAAAAATTGCAATCATAGCTGATGACATTCTGGAACAGTGCTGAACTATTATTTCACAGACCACTGGATGATCCTGGCTGGAGTGTAGTGGGCATTACCAATATACTGTAGGTGACTTAAGAACACCCCCAGAGGGCTTATGTCTTTCAAATCCCTAAATCTAAATTTTCCATGCACAGATTTCAATTTGTTTCTTATTTAAAGGAAAGAAAGGCAATCCAAGATTTAACTGTGGGCTCGACCCTATGTCTTCCAGAGCATAAAGAGGGGCATCAGATATGCAAATTCACCATGATGAGAAAGGAGGCAAGCTTAACTTATAAGTTATTATTAGACTCAAATAATAATATCTCCCTACCCAGGCAGCTAAAGAAAAATGGGAGAGAGAGAGAGTTGAAAAGTGATATTTCTGTACAAGAATTGTTCTTAACCTAGGATAATAGAAACAGATGTAACCCCCAGTCGGTGCTATACTGACAAGGCTACTACCCCTGCCTGTGTTACTATGGACAGGTTGAGGGGCCTAGGTCCTAAAACGCAGTGCCTCCATTTTTATGAGTTGAAAATTTGGAGAGAAAGGTGTCACTCGGCATGGTGATTAGGTTTGACTACTTTGCACAGGGGCACCCAAAGTAATCTAGAGACTAGAAGCAATAACATAATGTCCAATACCAGGAGAATGGATTCTAAAGTGTGGCTTTATTCAACAACACTGAATGAAAAGCATAGACGGACCCCCCACGGGGCAACATGCCTTGTAATGCAGATAAGGTGATGTCACAGACACAATCCATTCTTGGATCCTAAACTTCCATATATCATGGACTCTTTAACTAGTGGCACACTACCACCCTCTACTCCATCCCAACATCTGGGCACCCTCTTCAGGCAATGGCCAATACCTGACAGAAAGGTGACTGGTGTCTCAAAGCGAATCCATAGAGGTGAGCCCTGTAGGCCAGGTGGGGGGTCTCCCACCTTTTGTTC
Organism: Neoceratodus forsteri; assembly: GCA_016271365.2. Lineage (NCBI taxonomy): Eukaryota > Metazoa > Chordata > Ceratodontiformes > Ceratodontidae > Neoceratodus > Neoceratodus forsteri. Next base: position 238,069,276 of record CM057458.1, read on the forward strand.
CATAGACCCATACCCGGCCATTCCTTTGTTTACACACACACATCCTTGGCTACTGTAGTGCAGACTGTACATGGCTTGGTAATGCAGTAACTGTCTTTCTCTGAAGACCCCCCCACATACAACAGTCATTACATCTCACTGTTCCATAAGCCTCTTCCTCGGCTACTATAGTGCAGACTGTACTTGGCTTTGTAATGCAGAAACTGTCTTTCCCTTGAAGACCCCCCACACACAACAGTCATTACATCCCACTGTTCCATAAGCCCTGGACTTGGCATCCTGACTGACCCACAGCCCCAGAGACTTATTTGCTCACTGTTTTAGTGAATGACACTGGCCTTTAATCAAAGCTTCATTACCCTCATTGTTGCAGGTGTCCAAAACTCTGAATGAATCTCATTCCTCAAAAACTGTAGTGCCCCAGCACTCTTCATCAGGCAGCTTCTTCCTTTTCCCAGGCCAGAGGATTGCCCCTGGTAGTTGGTTCCTTGTACCTCTCTTATGGTGGAAGCACACACCCTAAGGTAGCTCTGTGTCAGAGCTGAGGGCAGGGGGGCCTGCCCCTGCAGGGCACCCCCCTCTCTCACTGCACTTCAGGATCTACATCCTTCCCTCTCTTGAGCCTAATTCAGACTTCAGCAGACTGAATCAGAATGCAGACTAGACTGTTGACTTCAAGGATCAACTCTAGACTGACTGAAATTCCCCAACGTTCTACCTAACTCCCTGCTGCAACATTCCAAAGTGGCTTATGCAGCTGCGACAGTTCTAAATGATGTCATAGCCCCAGCTCAGCAGAGACTGAAAACAGAGCAAGACACAGTGAAATCCATTTACTGGAGTTTCACTAGCTGCCTGTCCTTGCCTGCCACTAGATCTAACTAGGGTTCTAGTAATCCCGGGTAGCAGGGGGGTTACACAGAGAAACACAGACAGTGATGGAAGAAAAAGACCAAAGGCCATCCAGTCTGCCTGAGTTCCCTATTCAGCCCTGGGGCCTACTGTTCTTCCAAAGTGTCCTGCCATTTCTCATGGAAGCAGCAAGGAAATCCAGGGGAAAATTATACAGTTCAATATATTTTGTTATTTTTATTATTCTCTTCAAAGATTAGAGGCCATGGGTTTTCTTCAGGATTGTGTTGGAGATTTCAAGAAAAGCATGCCAACTTACTGTATATGCTCTGGGAGTGCCCCCTGACTTCTAAAACAGTTTGTAGTATAAAGTTCACCAGCTTCATGAACCAGTCTATGGTAACAAATACCATTTGCACCCAAATTTCTCATACTAGGGATAGGAGCAGAAGCTAAGTCTTTAAATAAAAGTCAGAAATACTATATCTGGGCAGCTGTTCTATGTGATTATAACGATTTTGGAACGGCGAGTACGGAATTGTGAAGCAATTTCAGTGATCGCACAAATAGCGACTTTTTTATCGAGGACGGGCCCCCCTCACCCCCTTACTGAAATAACCAACTCCAAGGTTGTAGCACCTCGGGGAGAGGGTAACACTTACATCATCATTTCATCCTCCCGAAATTGACACACAGATTTGTGCTCTCACCATTTCGGAATCGACAAAATTACATGCCACCTGGGCAGCCACCCTCACACTGAAAAAAATGTTTCTTTCCTTCTGGAAGTCTCCTTACCCCCCCTTCCAAGAATGCAGCAACAAAATGAGTGCAGTGACAAACAATGATAGAATAGCACATGGTTTGAATGGGAAAATACAGTAGATTTATTTAACATTATCTGGTCTCCTTTTCTCTCCCTAGGTTACTGTTTATGGACAACCACTTAATGGGATATGGAACATAGATTTATATTATGTTATGTAAGTAATAAGCCATGCCAGGGTGTGCATTGAAGAATTTTAATGCACGCCCCAGGGGTGTGCTAAGGCACGAGGCTGAAAGCCAAGTGTCCTTACGCACCTGGGAAGTGCATTAAAATCCTTTAATGCACACCCTGGAGTGGCTTATCACACTTATAAAATGGGCCACCATCATAAAAGAATTAGTTTGATGTACTCCGATAGGGATTAAAACTTATTTACTATTTTCAAAAGAGTGTACAATGCATTGCCTCTAAAATATCTAAAAACTGAAAAAAGTAGTCCCTATTAATGCATAAAATAGGATATGTCAGCAATAGGTTAACTAGTACAGTACTTTGCAATTAAAGTATTTATAAGTAGAGCTCGTTGAAAATAAATACTTTCTCTGTCACATGTAAATGTTATCATATAAATGCACTGTAACATCCAGAAATTTGTAAGACATATGCAGTGTTTAAAACTTAATTTTCATTACACTGTAGTTATATACTTTCATTGAAGGCAACCTTCTCTTTATTTTTATTTTTTACTTACATGCTGTAGTCTAGTACATAAAAGGAAAACTGCTATAGGATTGAGGTGAAAGGTTAGTAAGAAAAAAAAACTTTACACCTGTCAGGATTCCTTTTTTTTTGGTGAGCAAGGAGGGTAGATTTCATCTGAAAACTCCTACATAAGATTCAAATGTACGTGCTTTTATTAACATTAGCAACGTATGTGGGCACTTTGGGTCTGCCTCTACCTATTTAACTGTGTTTTCCTACCTTTTCTTTTTGTTTATAAAGTATTACTGTATTGCCTACATTCTTCATCATGTTTTTTGTTTTCTGTTTTTCCCCACGTTCAAGACATAGAAGGTTTATCATGGAATGTTTACCATGGAATACAGGGATTAAAAATTATTCTCTGTTCCACTTGTAGAATGTTACTCTCCTGACATTCTGTACACACAGACAACAAAGGTCTGTTTTAGAGCCAGAGACTCGATTATATCACTGTCAGGGCAAGCATAAGAGATTTCCCTGATGAGCAGGTAAAGACAGAAGGGGAGATTTTTTCACTGTTAGTAAACAAACAGTTGTAATGAAAACTATAAACAATACTTAATGTTTCTAATTTGTTTATGTGTGTAAGGGGAGTGTGATGATCAGGGAAACAACAATTAATTTATAATGTATGGTAGAACACTGTTAACCTTAGGAAATCATCATTTCCTAAGGTTGTTATACCATTGTTGTGACATAGAAATGTTGTTAACCTATCAATGCTATGTCACATCGATAGGTTAACAACGGGGATCGGTCTGTGCATGTGCCCGCCTTTTTTTCACTCAGGAACCGATGTATGCACGCAGCGGTATGGGAATGACTGAATGGCCGTGGTGGTGACTATATTTTGAAAAGTAAGGAGCCATTTTCATTTTTTCTTGGGACCATACACTATAAAAAATAATGTATAGTTCTTCTATCAGCAACCGGTTACTGTTAACCCTCTCGAGGTTGCCATGGTGATGTAAACCTCTCGAGCTTCGCTCTCGAGGTTTACGCGGCAGCCCTGGCGACCTCGACAGTTAACAGACCGGTTACCGATAGAGGACCATACATTATCCTCTATATTTTATTTTTTATTTAAGGTAGTTTTATTTTTAGGGCCCAGTTGAAGGTTTTTTCACAGTTGAAAGGCAGCTGCCATGTTTATAATGGAAGATCAGTTCTGATTGAAGGGGGACTGATGGAAGATAGTTCTGGTTGTATGAGGACTGATTTGCTCATTGTGTGATGTGGTTTAGGACCAGGATGAATGTGCGTATAAAGAGATTTAATGTACAGTCAGCTGATGTCTCTTGACCAATGAGATGTCTAGATTTTTTCTTGCCATTTTATAAATTTAATTATACCAGCTAAGCGCATTGTTCTCCATGCAGTTTTTTCTTGAAGTACAAAGTAGCTAATTTAGATTTCCTTTTTTACTACCTGACTTACTGCTCAACTGTTTACAAAAAGTCAGTCAATGTGACCTGGCTTTGTTATAGCGATATTAGTGATTACCACTATTATTTATTTTTTCCTTACATCTTCTAATCTTTTTCAGGTCACTCTTTAGGTGTCATTTTCAATGTAAATGTGGGGTATGTAATCATTAACTATATGCAACAAGGGTAATTACACTGTAGACGCATATTTGTTGAATGTAACTACATTGCAATTGCAGTGCAGTTATGGTGTAGTTACACTCTAACTACAGTTTTATAATAGAAACATACAAAGAAACAGATTCTCATCAGATAAGGACCACCAGACCCATCCAGTCTGCCCAATTTTCCTACCTTAATTGGCAGCCGATGTCCCTATCTGGTCATCGGCTTTAGCCTCTTCTTCCCACCTCTAGTGTTCCTTTATGCCTATCCTTGTATGTTTACATCCTCCCACTACCTCCTGGGGTAAGTTATTCCATGCATACACCACCCTTTCTGTGAAAAAGAACTACCTCACATTTCCCCTTATTCTTCCCCCTTCCAGTCTCATATCATGCCCCCTTGTTCTTGTGTCCCTCCTATATTGAAAGGTGTCTCCTCCTTACACCTTGTTTATGCCTTTAAAATTCTTGAAAGTTTCTAGCATATCCCACTGTTCCCTCTTTTCTTCCAGTGTATACACATTGGGGTCCTTCAATCTCTCCTCATGTGTTTTCTGGTGTAAGCCCTGCACCATCTTTGTCACCCTTTTCTGGACCGCCTCCACCCAGTCTATGTTCTTCTGAAGATGCGGTCTCCAGAATTGCATACAGTATTCCAGATGAGGCCTCATTAGTGTTTTGTATAGCGGTATCACCATCTCTCTTCTTTGACCAGTGATGCCCCTTCTTATGCACCCCAACATGCCACTGGCCTTCCCTACAGCCTTTGTACTCCGCTTGGTTACCTTTAGGTCAGTTACAGTGTAGTTACATTCTAACTACAGTGTAGCTAAACTGTTTTATAATAGAAGCATACAAAGGAACATATATTCTCATCAAATAAGGACCGCCAGGCCCATCCAGTCTACCCAATTTTCCTACCTTAATTGGCAGCCGATGTTCCTATCTGGTCATCGGCTTTAGCCTCTTCTTCCCACCTCTAGTGTTCCCTTATGCCTATCCATGTATGTTTAAATCCTCCCACTGTTGATACTCCCACTACCTCCTGGGGTAGGTTATTCCATGCATTGTGACAGGAAGCTCCTGCCACTCTTGAAGACTGACCTTTTCTTAAATCTGTTGCAACAGTTCTTCTACTTCTTAGCCTAATCTATTCTTTACAATTTGTAATCCATGAGGTTGGCCACCTATGGGCACCCCCTTCCCTTTCTTGACTATGCTATAGTGTCCTCTTAAAATTTTTCTTTTCCCTCTCAGGTCATCATACAGGGAGGTTATTGTTGTGACCTCTGAGCTGATATATAACAACAGGCTGTGTTTCTTGTTGTTGGATTTAGTATGCAGTGGCACTATGTCATAAAATACTTTATTGTATATACCTTATGTGTATAAAATCTGTAAATTTTGAAAATACCATGGCACTAGGTGTTTTTGATGAAGGTAAAAAGTTACATGGGGACATTATTAGAAAAATTAAGTTAGTTGTGCTATTTAAAATGCACGTAAATTGCTGTAAACTGAACAAGTCTGAAATTTAATGGTGATTTGCATATATCCCATGATGCTTTGCTTTATGGAAGTATGTATGATGTTGTGTTTCTTTGAAACTTGGCTTATTGTCAATGCCCTTTGGGATAACCCTTGTTTCAGTGCATCTGCACTGAGGTTCTTTGTATTTAGCTTGTTTTTTTTTTTTATTTGAGCCCCCACCATCCAAGCAAACAAGGCCCACATAAGGGAAGCTAAATCTCAACAGATAAGTTATATCAGAGATCAGTGAGTCAGTAGGTTCTGGTTAAGTGCAGAGGAAGGGCATACGGAGTCTGTTGCTGCAAACTGATGTACTGAAAAAGTGATATGACATTGTTGAAGGTTGTCTCCTGTATTTTGAATAAACATCACACAGAGTTTGTGTGTTGAACCTGATGTTCGGTGTCTAGTCCACCTGTTGTTCCACAACCCCTCCACATGTATCCACCACCCATTTCTGTGAAAAATAACTTCCTCACATTCCCCCTTATCCTGCCCCCTTCCAATCTCATATCATGCCCCCTGGTTCTTGTGCTCCTCATATGTAGAAAGGTGTCTCCCCCCTCCACCTTGTTTATGTCTTTAAGATACTTAAAAGTATCTATCATATCCCCCCATTCCCTCCTTTCTTCCAGTGTATACTTATTGAGGTCCTTCAATCTCTCCCCATATGTCTTCTGGTATAAGCCCTGCACCATCTTTGTCACCCTTTTCTGGACCACACAGTCTATGTTCTTCTGAAGATGTGGTCTTCAGAACTGTACACAGTATTCCAGATGAGGCCTCACCAGTGTTTTATATTGTGGTATCACCACCTCTCTTCTTCAGCTAGTGATGCCTCTTCATGTGCACCACAACATGCCACTGGTCTTCCCTACAGCCTTTGTACTCTGCTTGGTTACCTTTAGGTCATCTGAGATATTAATCCCCAAATCTCTTTCTTCCCTGGTGGCTGTCAGTAACATTATTGCTTCTCTTTGTGTATTGAAATGTTTAAAACCAATAAACTTTTTTAAAGCAAAATGAAAAAAAAAAAACTACTGGCATCAGTCACACAGGAGATACTAAGAGACAAAGACAGGAAAGGTCAATTGGAGAAGAAGATCAATGGAGGACTGGGGGATATTATGGAGGAAGGGTGGAGACTGCCACTTCAGAGTAAATATAAAATAATCCACTTTATGACCCTACAAAGGGCATACTCAATCCCAAATAGACACCAGAAATGTGCTTTTTATTATACAGGCAACTGCTCTACATGTGAGCAAGATAATGCAGATATTGTACATATGATGTACCAGTGCTCCAGGCTAATGGGCTATTGGACAACAATAGAGAGGTCCATTTCTGAGATACGTAACAAGCAGATTATCCTTAACAACAGAAAATTCTCCTAGGTGACTAGGGCGAGCTGAGAGGAGCTTCAAATAGGGGAATACTTATAACTGGAAACTGGAAACCCCACCCACACATTCAGTATGGCTTGACACACTAAAAGAAAACATGGCCATGGAAAGAAACATTGACAGGGCCAGGGGAAGGGAACACATGTACAACAGTATTTAGGCACCATTTGAGACCCATTTGACAGCCCAACCAAGAGGTGACCCAGATATAGAAGGCACAACAGATCCCTAAGCTTTATTCCCTTTACTCCATAAAATAAAGGCAAAGCAACAATAATGAAAAAACATAACATGCATTTATTGCAGTTTAAGCTACAACATGAAGGCAACAGGGTAAGTGCACCACAGTTACATTATTGTTGCAGGCAACTACATTGCATGTAGTTACAGTGTAATTACACTGTAACTACAGTGTAGCTAACTGACAGTTAAAGTGTAATTAAGTTTGTATTCTTGTTAATCTTTGTATGTTGCATTGTTATGCAAGTTAAATGTTTAGTTATAGTCAGGATATTGTAGAGCATAGGTACAGGAAGCCATGTAACCTGCAAATGAATTCAATAACACATTGCCATGTAGTGTACATTCACTGTACCTACAGTTTTGAGTACATTTTCTGATTCTATTACTGTTGTGTTTATTTATATGGGATCCCCCAGTTCCTCTTTGAAAATGTTGTACTTGTATGCCGAAGATATTATTGTTCTAAATATTATTAATAGTAGAAGTAATGTGTATTAGGCTTTTTGCTTCTGCTATAGGTAGAATACTAGGATGGACAGATGGATATAGACAGATGGATAGATATTGTATATATACACTGTAGATAGAAATGGTAGCTAGCAAGAGATAGACAGACAATGGATAGATAGACAGAAAGATAGACAAATAGATATGACTAAATAAACAGAGACTGTAGACAAATACTGTAGCTAACAGATGCAAGATAGACAGACAGACAGACAAGATGTCTGCTCCTGTCACCATCAAATTTCTGTTAGCATCAATAGAAATCAGTTACACAAAAATTAACTTCAAGCCTCTGTGTTCATTATTCTTAAGGGCATATTGTTTGTGATTAATATTGTATTAAAACATATTACATAATATTTTATTGACACAGAGGAACATGCTACAGTGTCACAAGAAATGTTACTAACCACATTCACATGAAAACCATAGCTTTGCCCCTTACATGTCATCTAAAGCGGAGGGTTATTCAGGAGCACCAGTCATAATGCCCTACTTGTGACATCACAGTGTTTTGCTGTGGAAATGACTGTGATGTCATAAGCAGAGCATTAACTCTTCAATTCTTAAATATGCTGCAGCTGCAAATGAACCATAAATGGCAAAGTTTCTGTTTCCTTCTAGATACCCATACAAAGGGGAGGGACTGGAACATCATGCAGTTCAATTCTGCTAATGCCAGCTGGGAGTTTGCACTTGTTTGCTGGTGACTGGACTATCCCTGTAACAGTTGTAAAAAAGTAATACCAACATACTAAAATGCCAGCAGAATAGGCCTAATGGTCTCTCGAGTCTGCTTGATTTTCAGCACCCGCACTGAGGGCCGATTTTGGTGTCCTCCCCTCTCCCTTGGGTTATACTGTCCCCAGTCCCAGATGTTCCACCTGTATTGTGCCTGGTCAGATTTACCCTCCCCCGTACCTGTCCCATCCCCTCTTAAATCCATCCACAGTCTCCATCTCTACCAGCTCCCTGGGCAGTGCATTCCATGGCTCTACCACTCTTTCAGTGAAATAACATCTCCTCCTCTCCCCTCTGAGCCTGCCCCCTTCCAGCTTACACCCATGACCTCTTGTTGCCCTGCCCTCCTTCCTTTGGAGCACCCTGACTGGGCCTCCTTTATTGATTTTTTTCATGTACTTAAAGACCTCTATCATGTCCCCCCCCCGGCCCTCCTCTCCTCCAGGGTGTACATGCCGAGCTCCTTGAGCCTCTCCACATACTGTAGGTCCTCTCCCCCAGGCCCCAGATCATTTTGGTTGCCCTCCTTTGGACCCTGTCTAGGAGTGCAATGTCCCTCTTTAAGTGTGGTCTCCAAAATTGTACACAATACTCAAGGTGTGGCCTAACCAAGCAGTTGTACAGTGGAAGGATCACTTCCGCCTTTCTGGAGGTAATCCCCCTGGCGATGCATCCCAGCATCCTATTTGCCCTTGCCACTGCCCTCCTATGGGTCTCCGAGTTGTTCATTTTGACATCTACCACTACTCCCAGGTCTCTCTCACCCTCCATGACTTGAATCATGTCTCATCCCAGGGTATACCCCTGGCCTGGATTTCTGACTCCCAGGTGCAGAACCTTGCACTTCCCCACATTGAATTTTAGTTTCCATTTTCCTGACCACCTTTCCAGAGCCTCCAAGTCCTCCTGCAAGGCCACCCTTCCCCTCTCCTCCCCATCCACCACTGCACCTAGCTTTGAGTCATCTGCAAAGAGGCTCATCTCACTCCTGATCCCCCTCCTGATGCCTGAGATATAGGCATTGAACAGGAGTGGCCCCAGCACTGACCCCTGGGGAACCCCACTAGTAACCCACCATGGGGATGAGGCTAACCCTCCAACCACCACCTTCTGAGTATGCTCAGAGAGTGAATTTCTTATCCATCTTAGCAACCATCTCCCTACCCCCATTTCCTTCAGCTTCACCAGCAGGCCACTGTGGGTACCGAATCAAACGCCTTGCTAAAATCTAGAAAGAGGATATCCACTGGCCTACCCTAGTCCAGGGCCCTCATCACCCAGTCATAGAACTCAACAAGATTTGTCTGGCACAATCTTCCCATGAAAAAGCCATGCTGCCCATTGTCCAAGCCCCCAGTTTGCTCTAGTAACCCCCATAGCCTTTCCTTGACAATACCCTCCATCACCTTGCCGATCACCGACGTCAGGCAAACACGCCTGTAACTTCCCGCCTCCTCTCTTGATCCCCTCTTGTGGATCGGCACAACATGGGCCACCCTCCAGTCTTGGGGCACCCACCCAGTCCTCAGACAGATGTGGAAAAGCTCCACTAGAGGGACTGCCAGGATATCTGCCAGTTCCCTCAGCACCCTGGGATGTATCTCATCTGGCCTAGGTGCTTTCTCCATCCGAAGGGACCTGAGGGCTTCCCTTACTCTCTCTACTGGGATTTCAGCCTCGTTCTCCCCCTTTTCACCATGCACTGCACTGTGGTAGCCACTCCCTTTCCCCAGACCCAGCAAGGCCCTTGGTCTCTACCGGTCTCACCCCTTGCTCCAGTTTTCCCCCGCTCCCCTAGCAAGACCTAGCCCCTCCATCCCCCCGGAATAAACTGAGGCAAAGTACTCATTTAGGACTTCTGCCTGTTCCTCCACCTCCTGTGCCCAACCATCCCCTACATCCCCTACCCTTATCTTGCTGATCTGCCCCTTTACTTTCCTTTTTTCCCCTATGTATCTAAAGAACCCCTTGTCCCCCCTATGGATCCCACTGGCCAAGGACTGCTCCTTTTTTGCCTTAGCTGCTTTCACCACCCTGGTGACTCTCTTGGCTGTCAGCTTGTATTCCTCCTGATCCCTTTCACTCCTTGACCACTTGAAGTGCCTATAGGCCGCCTTCTTTTCCCTCACCACCTCCTGTACCTCCCGGGTCCACCAGCAGGGTTTTCTGGCCTTACCAAACTTACGCCTTTCCCTTGGACAGGATCTGGTAACCTCCTGTATTCCCCTCCTAATGATCCCCCACCTGCTGTCAGCATCCATATCCAGCCTTATCCTGTCTAGATGATCTTTAAGGATCCTTCCCATCTCCCTGAAGTCTGCACCCCTAAAATCTGTTACTACCGTCCTTGTTCAGCTTTTCTCCCCCCAGGTCCCGGAAGAACCAGACTGTGGCGTGATCACTCTCAGGCAATGGGTCCCTCACCTCTAGGCCACTAATCTGATCGCTGTCTGCCAGGACCACGTCCAGTGTCCGGGCCTCCCTAGTTGGCTCACCCACCTGTTGTGTCAGAAACGCATCCTGGAAGACATCAAGCAGCCTCTGCTCTCTGGCCACTGGTGATGTCATAGTCCCCCAGTCTGTTCCTGGCATGTTGAGGTCCCTCATTACTATTACCCTTCCCTTTCCTAATCTACAGTGTCCTTCAAGATTTGCCACCAAACTTTCTTCCAGGACCTCTGCCAGTGCTGGTGGTCTGCATACCAGTAGCTATGGGCCATGACAAGTAACTACTATGAATTTAAATTTGCTGGACATTTTCAAGATCAGTGCCAGTGATCTAGAGTTTTTGAGGTTCAGATGTACGTGCAACCCACCCCTGGTCCTCAGTTTTTATCTGGGGGTCCTGATGTTACATGGGGGGGGGGCACAGGCCTAAACACCTCCTGGTACTTTCACAGCATGACTGGAAAAACAGGGTGGCCTTACCTGCTGATGTCTTCCATTTCTATAGTAGTATCTCTCTGGTGCAGGTGGCATTCTTCTTGCAGGTGGCATTCTTTGTTGATCTTCTGAAATGGGGGAGTAATTTTCTCAGAAGCAGAAAAATACTGTGAGCACGTGATTTCAATTCATTATTTATATAATCACTTGCCACAACCATTATCACAGGAACAATAAAACGTTATCCTCCTAGTGAGGGAGTGCCTTACTCCTCCCATGCCAGCCAAGCCAGAACATGACCTTGGGGCAATTTGCAGCCTAAGCCTTCTGTGGCTGCTCCCAATAATTTACCTATTATGGTTCACCTGAGCCAAAATGGTGCCGTTACCTCCTTTTGCTCTCCGTACCTGCTCCAGGCTGAACCAAGATTAGCAGTAGCTCCATTCTTAGCAAAAGCTCCTGTTCCCCAAGAGTCATGGCCCTTAACAGGTCTGATGGACCTGCCCCAAACACAGGCACAGCAGGCCCTGGGGCCTGCCCTAGACACGGGTATGGCAAGCCCCATAGTGAATCCCAGGCCACACTCCCATTGCTATTACTGCCACTCCTAGCAGTGTGCCATGCTGGTATGGCCCATTGGAGCTGCCACCTTCCGGCAACTCTGCTGCAGCCCTGCCACTACAGCAGCCCCTCTGCCAGGTTGTCCTCTACATGAAAACAGGGTACCAGGACCCTTGCAGTGAAGAGGACTTCCAGCGCCTTTCAAAGTTATCTTTTTGCTTCCAGACTTCCCCATCTCTTGCAACTGATGAAAACTCTTTCCCAGACTCCCACGGCTGCAAAGCTCCTCCCAGCCCTTCCTCAAAGAGCAAAACACCCCATGTCACACTGACGCTGTCCTTGCTGACTTGTAGGCTGAGGGGGTAACCTCCCTCGGGACACTGTCCCTACTCACAACCACTGATGACTCCTCATCTCCCCTCCCATACTGGGGAACCAGATTTTAAATAACAGCCATGACACTGCCCCCTGGTGGCAGTAAAATGTAATGGCCTGAAAGCACTACTGGGATAAGGGCCCTAACAGAGAGTGAGGGAGATCCAAACGAAGGCTAGTAAGCCCACCCTGTGAGGAGGGGCTTACACTCTCCCCTCCCTTTAAAACCATTTCCCCCTGGAGATGGGGCAGTACTGACACTTCCAAAGAGCCTACCAGACCAAGTGGGTATGCGCATTCCCCACCCAGTCCGAAGCCCCCTGGGTATGCCTAGCACCACCCTCCTAAGTGCCTACCTACCCACTTTGTGGAGCAAGTTTGGCCACAAAAGCATCTTGTCCATAATAAGGGAGGGCTGGTAGGAGCTTTGTGGCCATGGGGGTCTGGGAAAGAGTTTTCATCAACTGCAAGAGGAGGGGATAGAGGGAGGAGATTGGGTGGGGGGGGGGCAGCTGCAGTTGTGGTAAACTGAGAGCCGCACTCTTGGGCAGACTTGATAGACCTGTGAGCCTTTTCTGCTGGCTATTTCGTATGTTTGTATGTTCATATAATAAAAAATTTAATAAATACTTTCTGCTAAAAAACAGTAAGCCACTTCTTATTTTAGCCAGGCTGTTGTTTTAACTCTTTAACCAAACAGGCAACTATATAATTTGCAGATTAAATCTGTAACATTTATTCCGTAAGTTTACTCACCCATTCACACACCATCCACGCTCTCAGTCACTCTTCATTCACACAGAGGTAGCAGATGTATAGCAATTATTTCTTGGGCCACTCCAAATGGAAGTGGCCACAATTCTACCTTGAAACATTTAATTATCTTTAAAGAAATTGTTTTTTTTTTCAGGAAAACAGGAACCACTTTAGAGTCTCAAAGGAGGAAATCAAACAATCACAATCCAGGTCTTCAGATATTAGAAGTCCTCCTTTGGGCACAGTTCTTTCTGGAATTTAGTTCAAAACAGCATGCATTCCCAACAAATATTTTTTCTTTGGAGGCTTTCCAAAAATAGGACAGCCCGGTGGTCACTAGAACTCACAGTCTTTCGGCTTCAAACTGGGGACCCACCACCCCAGCGGAAATAATAATCAGGGCCTGGTTTAGTTGTCTCGTCCCCAAAAGAGTCCTTTGAGATGACGTAATACTTGACTATATACAGTCAAATCTTGCACCAAGGCAAAATGTTCTGTGTTTCTCTACCTAGCTCCACACTCCCCTGACAGCTGCAATGACTACCCAACCCTATGTATCCTTAGCTGCCCTACAGTGCCCTGAAATCTGCCTCTGTATTTAATTACTGTGTATAGTATGTTGCCAATGTCCTTTGTTTTGTACTCACTTGCACTGTGCTGGCTCCATTATGTTTGACTTGCCTTCTATGCTCTAGTGTTCTTTAATTTTGTATTTAGTGTATGTTGCCTCCTGTGCCATTGTCTTGGCCCAGGCCGTGCCTGAAAATGGTCCCTGGGATCAGTGTACTTATCCAGTTATCAAAGTCATAAATAAATAAATAAATAAAATAAATAAAATGTTTGTATAGGGTCAGACCAGCCCAAGGGTGGAGAAGCACATTACTCTGGCCTTCTGGATGACCTGCTGAGTGGCATGCACTGACCCTCCAAGCCTCGATTGCAACTTGATGAGCATCCCTCTGAACACCTAGTCAGATCTTTTTTCCTCAATTATGTCCCATAACCACTCCAGAACATAGGGATATTCCACGGTGGGGTATTCCATGCAAATCCTCCTCCTAACCCACCGCTCGGCCTGGAATCATTCAGGCAGGTCCCTCATGCTGGTGTGCCAGGTGGCCCCTGGCTGTAGGCACACTTGGGTCTGGTACACAACATTAGCCAGGTCACTCCTCAGAAGACCATTCATTCTTTCTCTGAGCATTTTGTACTTCACTGCTAAGCATGGGATGGTGTCTGGATGGGTTATGGCAGGTTGATTATAAGGCTGTGGAATCATCCATTGAATCTCATAATCAGTGAACTAAGAATGTTTCAATTTTCCTCCTATGGCCAATAAAGCAGTCTCCTTCCAGACCGCCTCTTCTCTGGGCTCTACCTTTACTACAGACTATGGAGCATACGGTGGAGCAGCGTCACCTTGCACTGGTACACTGAGAATGCTGTCATCAGGCAGGGATCCAACTGGTGACCCACTGGGCCCTGGGAGGTCCCTGCTCATACCTGCAGACCCCTGCCTCTTCCTCTGCCATGGGGATAGTCGACAATCAACAGGGTGGAGCTGGTCAGATGGCTGTGCACCCCCTCACCACCCTCCGATGGCTCCTCCATGGCCTCAACTTTAACATCAGGAGACTCCTGCTTGATCTCCACTCCCATCTCTTCACTTGGCTGCACCTCCAACCTTGCCTCAGCTCCCAGGTCCAGGCTTCCCTGAGAGAGTAGGGATGCCATACCTACTAATGTGCTGGTGGGGTAATGCCAGGGATACCCATATGGTGTGCCTTCAAAAAATCTCCCTGGCATATCACTGGAGCAGATGGAACATATTGGCAGCTTGAGCACCCCCTCACCATGATAACTGCATCTCACGCACCTCTCCACAGCCTTTCCCATCTTTTCAGAATTCCATAGCCAAGTAAGCAGGGACATGGGAATAGCAGCATGGGGCTCCTCCTCTGATGACACTCCTTCGGCCATGATTTTCTGGTTCAATATATCTTGTTTTTCTTTCGATTTTCCAATATGCTTTAGATCACACCTCATATCTCTCTCTCTCTCTCTCTCTCCTTTCACTGTCCTGACTAAAATGGCGCTGCCTCACAGCTCCCTTCCAGTTACTTCAACAGACACCGCCAATCACCAAGGTCCTTTTACACCACCTGACACAGCTCCAGACATAAAGGCACTAGGAGAGACAGCCACGTCCTCTAGGAGCTCGCCACCATGCCTGCAGCCCACAATAACTGTGTCATCAAACCAGCAGGCACCACACTTGGCTGGCCCCCTCCAACTCCCCCACATCAGTGGTGCCAGCAGTCTCTGGGGTACAGGCAAAAGAAATCCTGGATGAGCCCCCACATCTACAACCCACTCCAGGTCCTCAATTTTTGTCTAGGGGTCCTGATGTTATGAAGAGGGAGGAGCACAGATCTCAACACCTCCTGGTACTTTCACAGCATGAATGGAAAAATAGGGTGATCTTACCTGCTGATGTCTTCTATTTCTCTACAGACCTTCCCTTACCCAGGTAGCATCTCTCCGCTACTGGTGGCATTCTTCTTGCAGGTGGCATTCTCCACTGATCTTCTGAAATGGGAGAGGGACATTTGCTCACTCGCCACAACCATTATCACAGGAACAATAAAACTTTATTTTTGGACGGGGAAATGATTGCGTCAAAAACTTACTTTAAATAACTAGGAGCAGCTCCTTGGGGCTGAGGGATGACACAGCAATCAAGATTTTCACAAAAGCCTAGCTCATAGACTTGTCTGGCTTCACTTGTACCTTATTTTCCCCTGAGCAGAGATCTCACTTCCCCTCACAGCGGACCTTTTCACACTTCATCCTCCTAGCGGGGGAGTGCCTTATTGATCCTATTCCATCCAAGCCAGGACATGACCTTCGGGTGATATGCAGACTAAACATCCCGTGGCTGCTCCCAATAATTTACCCATTACTGTTCACCTGAGCCAGAACTGTGCTTTACCTCCTTTTGCTCTCTGCACCTGCTCCAGGCTGAACCAAGATTAGTGGTGGCTCCATTCTTACCAAAAGTTCCTGTTTCCCAAGAGTCATGGCCCTTAACAGGTCTGACGGACCTGCCCCAGACACGGGCCCTGGGGCCTGCCTCAGATATGGACACGGCAAGCCCCATAGCAAATCCCAGGCTGCACTCCCCTTGTTATTACTGCTACTCCTGGCAGTATGCCATGCGGGTGTGGCCCACTAGCTCTGTCACCTCCGGTGACCCTGCTATAGCCTAGCCACCACTACAGCAGCCCCACTGCCAGGTTGTCCCCTTCATGAAAATGGGGTACTGGGACCCCTGCAGTGCAGAGGGCGTCCGGCGCTTTTTAAAGTTATCTTTCTGCTTCCAGACTTCCCCTCCTCTTGCAGCTGATGAAAACTCTTTCCCATACCCCCACGGCCAAAAAGCTCCTGCCAGCCCTCCCTTGGAGACCAAAACACCCCGCATAGCACCAACACTGCCCTTGCTGACTCCTAGGCCAGGGGGGAACCCCCTTGGGATACTGTCCCTACTCACAGCTGTCAACTCCTCATCTCCCTGTCTGCGCTAGGGAACCAGAGCTTAAATAATAGCCATGACACTGCCCCCTGGTGGCAGTAAAATGTAATAGCCTCAAAGCACTACTGGGAAAAGGGCCCTAACAGAGGGGGAGATCCAAACCGAAGACTAGTAAGCCCACCCCACGGGGGAGGGCTTACATATGGTTGGTTATACAGGAACGTGATGTGCATCATTCCCCATGTTCCTCAGGTACTGTAACTGAAATGTTGACCCATTTTTTCATAGCAGCAGTACTGATCCTTTTCTATAAAAACATTTTCTAATGCAACATGAAGGTCTAGTCCTGACCCGGTGGCGCAGAGGGTTAAGGCGCTGTACACCACACCTCGCACAATGCCGACGACCTGTGTTCAGTAACGAATCGGGTAGCTGGTGTCGGTAGGGAGGGAGGAGGGAGAGGACAGAGCATCTAGGGACAGCTCTTCTCTCCTGGGGAGGACCCAGGGTTGCTTGGTGTTCTAAGGACCCCCGATGGAGATCAGGGGCACTACAGAAACACCAAGCCAACGTAAGGGGGTGGAGTGCAGCCGATGCTAGCAGGGAAGCTGTGCACAGGCATTATTGCACACCGCACTACGGGGGAACCCAAGACCAGAAAACCTCCTGCCAGCCTGGTGAGGCAATGGTGGACTTCCAGGGGCTGAAGTCCCAGATGCCCAGTGCCAGCCACTACTCCAATCCTACCCCTCCCAGGGATCTTCAGCCTCCTCCTGAACTGGGCAGGAAAGGAGGGGATTCTGACACTGATGTTTTGGTCGGCAGGAGTAGTTCAGGCAGGCGGTTTGGGACGGACACCAAACGAGTCTCACCTGAGAGATGCCCCGACTGGCAGGCGAGAAAAAGAGTTGATAAAAAAAAAAACATGAAGTTCTAGGTAACAATATGTGGAGTGACCACATAACAATCTGGGTGGAGAGTATGTAGGGCGATCATGTAACAATCTGAGTGGAGTATGTTGAGTGACCACATAACAATCTGGGTGGATACTTTGTAGAGTTACCAGGTAACAATATGGGTGGAGAGCATGTAGTGTGACCATGTAACAATCTGAGTGAAGAGTATGTAGGGTGACCATATAACAATTTGAGTGGAGAGTATATAGGGTGACTGTGTAACTATCTGGGTGGCTAGTGTAAGTAGGGTGGCCATGTAACAATTTGGGTGGGGAGTATGACAGCTGCATTCTAACTGAAAAATCAAACTAATCTTTCATCGCTCCTGGATGATTTCTTTCTTTTGAGACCAATCAATCTTTTTGGACATATTTGCTCATCTTTTTCTGGTGGTAGTACCGAATCATGTCAGTAGGTGGCAGAAACCACTAACGCCTAACAGTGGTCAGAAAATGACTTACAAGCATCATGATAAAAATATGTTAATAGTTACTGCAGTAGTTTAATTTAATTTAATTTAATGTAGTTTATTCAGCGCATTACAGATAAATACCCTGAAAGGGGAGGCTGAAGTTCATACAAACTTATAAATATCCACATCCTAAAAGATACATAAAAAAACTCTATAAAAATTAACAAAATTACTATATACAAAGATATGTGCTTATTCCTTTACAACATGATATTATAGCATTTAAATAATGAAAGTAGCAGTTTACATCAACAGTATTTGTTAGTTGAGAAAAATTGTAATGATAGAAATACAAAATCTCACATAACCCCATAATGCAAATCACCACAAAATGTTATGCTGGTTCAACTTTAAACAGAAATGCATGCTGCCGAAAGGCCTCTCACACAGTCTGCAGAGAGTGCCAACAGAAAACACAGACACATGTTTCATCCTACCAGAACTCATCAGTGTGCCTCATCTGTATGACACCCCAGTGGAATGAACCAGCTACCCTAAGTTGGTCTATCGAGTTTGGGTTGTGGCAAACCCAATAAAAACAAAAAACAAGCTAAAAGAAAAAGAACCTTAGGGCGTAAGCACTGATGCAAGTGTTACCCCAAAGGGCATTGGCCAGTAAGCCAAGTTTCAAAGAAATACAAAATCACACATACCCCTATAATGCAAAGCATCGTAGGCTGTATATGCAAGTCACCACAAAATGTTATACTGGTTCAACTTTTTTTTTTATTTATTATGCTTTTATTCCCCTAGAGCCAGCAACCCAGATCCTCAGCATGGTCACAGACCTCAGGCTTCCACCTCCAAATCGGCCGCAACCCTCCGATACCCCTGGCTTACCCCCAGGGTGGGGCTGTGGCACTGGCTCCCAACAGTGCTGCAAAGGATGGGATAGGTCGGAGGGTCAGCCTGGAGGCTAATTGAAGCTGAAGTGGGCTTCATCTAGGACAGCTGGCAGCTGAGAGTTTTTTCCTTGTTTTTTTCTGGGGGCCGGGACGGGGACGTGCATCCGCCCCAACCCCTGAATGTTCTGAAGCCAGTAGCTGCAGTACCCCTGGCTTCTGCCAGGGGTCTGTCAAGCACCAGTTGTACTCCCCTCCCTCCCTCTCCCGGAGAAGGAGAGCAGTCCTCAGGATGCTCCATCTTTCTGCCCCCGGCCAGCTCTCTGACGAGCCGGATCCGTTCCCGAGCCGGGGTTGCTGGCATCACAGGTGGGAAACCAATCACTGCACCGACGGGCCGGCCATGCTGGTTCAACTTTAAGCAGAAATGCAAGGTGCCAAAAGGCCTCTCACACAGTCTGCAAAGGGTGCCAACAGAAGTCACAGACCCATGTTTTGTCCTACCAGAACTCATCAGTGTGCCTCATCTGTATGACATCCCAATGGAATGAACCAGCTACCAAGAGTTGGTCTATCGGGATTGGGTTGTGGTGAGCATAGCTGTCTTAGCAGTAACCTATTTCTGCTTTTTTTTTACATTCTGCTTGTCCCCTCCTGGTTTAGACAGCATCCCCATCCACTTGCCAGGCAACTTTCCAGCCCACCCATGCCTCTCTGGTGACTTAACTGTCTCCTCTAACCCTGGACTTTCTCCCTCTGGGGTGTGGTCAGTGGGGAGAAGGCAAGATTCTTCCCCGTGCTACACAGTTCTGGGAGACAGGGTCATCGGCACATCAGAACCTGAGCGTGCCGACAGCTTCATCTGGCCAGAAGGCTGCTTTTCTTTGTTTTTCTCATTCCCTAGGGACCCTGAAGACATGGGCTCGGTGACACACGCACATGCTGATATGTCGCTGTGCCCATAAGTACCCGCCAGTGTCCCTTGCTCCCTCAGTAACAGCTCTAGCTGCACCGCCACCTGTGGTCACCTAGGTGGCAGTATCACAGCGGAGATTGTGTCCCACTCACCCCAAGGAGGACAGTGCCCTCTGGGATGCTCGATTCTCCTCCTCCAGCTGGCCTTCCAATGACTCAGGCTCACTCTTTATTCCGGGTTGCAAGCACCATGAGCGGTAGCACTACCACTGTGCCGACAGGCCGGCCCTGCAATAGTATATTTCTTACAACCTCATGTTCATTTTCACTGCATTTTTAATTCCCTCATATTTTTTAAATATCTTTTATTACTAATTTTGTAAATAATAACTTAAATCTATAAAGATGACTGCCACTAGCAAATTTTTTTAAACTTTTTCCATTAAGGCTACTTTTTAATTGCACATACTAGACTCCTACTGCGGTTGTGTGAGAATGGTGCCACGATGGTTCTGATGGTAAACAGCACAACACTGCACCAAGATGCTTTAGTTTTTTTTCTTCATGGTAGTATGACAAGAGAGCACATACTTTCACAAACATCAAAACTACAAATAAATGCCCCTGTGCTATTCGCAAGGCCAAAAACACTCACTTTAAAAATGAGCTGACAAACTCATGGGGTGACAGTGGACGGTTCTGGGAGAACATCAGGTCCCTAACCGGTAAACCTAATAAAACTCCCCTCACCTTCCTGAACATTGAGGGCCAACCTACACAGCATCACAGCCACGTAGCAAATGTCTTCAACAAAGCTATTACTGACCTCAGTGGAGTGTTGCCCCCTAGCTTCCTTCAACACCAATCAGATACTTGCACCGAACGAAACCCGGGGACCCAATCAAACTCCCATCTGCCTTTCTACTTCAGAGTGATCATCTTTATGGAAGCAAAAAAGTACATCCTAAAAGCACTAGGCAATTCCAGAACTAGCTCTGATCAACTGGACCTAAAACTAGTTAGGCTCACCCTGGACATAACTCTCAAACCCCTCACCAAAATCTTAAATCTCTCCTTGGTATCAGGCAAATTCCCTCAGATCTGGAAGGTGGCGGTGGTTACCCCTGTTTACAAAAGTGGTGACAGGGCCAACTCTACAAATTACCGCCCAATATCTGTCCTTCCTCCACTCTCCAAGGCTCTGGAGTGAATCGTGAGTGGCCAACTAACGGAATATCTAGACAAGTATTATTTACAATGTCAACAACAACATGGATTTCGAAAACAACACAGTACCACAACCGCTCTAGTGGAGTTTACCAGCTTTATCCATAATGCTTTAGACAGAGGGCTCTTCGTGAGGGCAACATATATTGATCTCACCAAGGCCTTCGACACCATCAATCACAATCTGCTCCTGGATCAGCTCTCCAATAATGGCCTCTCCCCTGCAACAGTAGTGTGGTTCAGAAGCTACCTCTATGGGAGGGTCCAAAAAGTGAAAACCCTGGACACCTTCTCTGACATCCTTAGTGTTAACACAGGCATTCCTCAAGGCTCTATCCTTGGCCCTCTACTGTTCAGCCTGTTCTTAAACAACCTCCCTCATTCGGTAAACGACCAGCTACTACTGTATGCAGATGATGCGGTCCTATATTCATGTAATTCTGACCCCTACAAACTGGAAAAGCAAATGCAGGCTAATTTCATCGTGGCTGAACACTGGTTCCTTCAATCAAAGCTGCTCCTCAATTATAAAAAACTAAGACTATGTTATTCGCATCATCACATAACAAACACCGCACTCACCAACTTTGCATTCAGAACAATCAGAATACTTCCCTGGAGGTGGTTCAAACATTTAAATACCTAGGATTGACACTGGACTGCACCCTCTCATTTAACCAACACATAGACACAGTCCCAAAGTCATCAAATGTAAAACTAGGATTACTGTACAGACACCGAAAGGGTCCGACTTCTGAGGCACTCAAAACTGCTGTAAATAGCTCAGTCCTCTCAGTGATAGACTATGGTCTAGCAGTACATGGGGCTGCCTCCCAAACTGCTTTGAAACATAACAAAACAACACTAAATAAAGTGTGTCATTTAGTCCTAGGTGTACCCCATTTCACTCACACCTGCAAGTTGTGCACTCAAACAAAATGGCTCAACCTTGACAGTCGCCTCCAGTATCAAGTATGCATGCTCACCAAGGAGTCTATGTTAGGACTTACCACCCCAGGCCTGCAAAGCCTCCTTAGCTGACATAATTCTATCAGATGCACTAGGGGCACCAACAGCTTAGCTCTCTGCACCCCTTTCCATAGAACCACACAAGACCAACGGTCCTACGAATACCGGGCACCACTTTGGCTTAATGTGCTTGACCTAGGCATCACAAAAGAGGACAAAATAGGCCCCTTTAAAGATAAACTCCGAGTTGCCTTCGTCAAACAAACAGGAACTGTGACTGTGAGACCTGAACTCCCCCACACTCTCCCCTCCTTTTTCCTGCTACCCTCATTCTAACCTGCACCCTTGCCTCCTCTCCTCTCTTCTTGCTTGCTAACACTCCCCTAGTAGGCTCCAAGTCCCCACCTCAGCACTTTCCCCCCAGTGAGTCTAGCCCTCCTTTATGACTACACTCTTTAGCACTTATGACAAAAGAACTGCTGCCCATCAAGTTCTTGCCGCCTTGCGTATAGTATTAGTTAATTATTTTACAGACTATATCATCCTTTGCTCCCTACCTGATTCACTCTATATCCTGTAGAATCTCAAGTTGTTCATTTAACAACCTGTCAGCCTAGCCTGCTTTAAATTATGAGTCTGTATATTTTTACTTATGTACTCCCTATTATTGTAATTATGTAACCTCAGTAACCTGATGTACTCATGTCTTTCTAGGCATGGAACGACCTTGTATCTGCTTATGTACTTGTAACCATTGTAAATGATGTAATGCCCATGTATTACTTCAACGTGAAACCTCTGTAAAAGAGCCTTTGGTTCAAAGGTACTTCCTAGAAAGAAATAAATAAACAAATCTCAATTCAGGAAGGTAATGACATAAAATGAAAAGAAAAACTGACGT
Source organism: Neoceratodus forsteri (assembly GCA_016271365.2). Classification (NCBI taxonomy): domain Eukaryota; kingdom Metazoa; phylum Chordata; order Ceratodontiformes; family Ceratodontidae; genus Neoceratodus; species Neoceratodus forsteri. Next base: position 238,092,066 of record CM057458.1, read on the forward strand.
ATTAGTGTGTATGCTATAGATGTCAATACACCACTCCTGCATTATGGGCTCAAATAAAGTTGAGGTGCCTGAGTCATTAACGCCTATTGGGATTTATTACCCAAAGATGTTATGGATTATAATAAATTGTGCGGTGCCTCCACCCCGGGAAAGATTAATTTGCTCAGGTAATAAGCTAGCACTGCACCCTGGGAAATATACCAACCCAGTAGGTCCCCACTGGCACAGCCCACTGAACTCCCACACAACCCGATCAACCATTTAGCAACAACAAAAGCTTTTGTAAATTACAAATAATATGGTCACACTGATAATATGTTTATAAGTCGGTGATGTCAAACAGATAACAGAAAGGTTTACTGAGGCAATCAAGAATGAGGTCCATGGGGAAGAAAATGGTTAAGACAAATGAAATTATATAGAGACAGTGCCCCAACAGTTATTAATAAACTCTCAGTGCAGTCTGCTCCCACAACTAACACAATGCCCTTGCCTGACTGCACTGCCTGGGCCATCATCCCACCCTCTTACTGGTAGTAGTACACCACTATGTCTCTAGCGAACTCAGATTGCCTTATTGGGTACCCACACAGTGGAACCTGGATTGGCCCAACGCACCTGCATGTGGCTGACTGGCACTGTTGCACTTAAACTACACAGCAAGCTGCTGCATAGTAGTAAACCTCCAAAATAGTAATCCTGGCCAAATGGCCTAGTCCAACAAATTGTAAATTTATGTTGTAGCCTTGGATAAGTACTATATATACACAAGAACTTGTTGCAGGATCCATGGACTTTATTCAGTTACTTATGGCTACCCTCAGGCTGGTGGCTGCAGTCATGGTAGGATGTACCTGCTCTATTCCACAGTCTAGTTTAGCACCTGCAACGACTCCCTCAGCTCTTCTCTGCCAGTCACTCTCTCTGGCACCTCACAGCAGTTCAGCTGAAAGCTACCAACTCACTGAGGCCTAAAACTGGGACAGTCATCCTGACCATGACCCCCCCCCACTGTATCACTCTCATGGGCACCACTGCAGACAACGCTGCGTACAATCAATTGCATTTTGCTGCTTGCTCTGGCCATGCCGCCCCAAGCAACACCAGTAGCAAACATTCAGATTAAACCAATACATCATTCTGCTGCAGCAAGTTCCGAATCATGATGTACAGAAAGTTCATTAGAAGCAAACCTTCGTTAAATTATGATCAGACATTCGAGCTACATGTATTGCTCCTCCTGACAGTCCCACCCAACCCACTTACACTCACCTCATTTGTTGAGCAAACTTCACTTAGTGACTCCCATCACCACACCAGATTGTTTTCACACACTTCCCTACAGCTGTTCAGGTTCGGGTACCTCAGTTCCCTGCTGCCAGTCTCTTCTCTGCCTGGAGTCCCTCTCAGCTGCTGGCAGGCAGACGTCCACATGTGCTGTTTGCACCACCACTCAGTCTAATCTAACAGAAATAACATGCTTTAATGTGCTCCCACTGACATGCTTGCAGTGCAACAACATAGGTTTAGGGATTGAAGTTGGAAACTGCTGTTTAGCCCGAGCAGTGACACAGTGGTGCTGACATAACTGTCACTCATGGATTAGCAGTAAGCAAAAAAAAAAAAACAAGCATTTGTCAATGCCAAATGTTTGCTTGCTGGCATTGGCATTGGTAGTGTAGAAGTTACAGAGTTGCATAATAGGAATGGCAGTGAAGTATTGAACTGAAGCCAACCCCACCACCACCCTGAAGAAAGTGACAGGCATTGGGGTGTGCCTTTGGGTCATCAGGCATAACGACCATGCCATTTCACCACACCCTACCCTGCAGACACTGACAAGTGTCATGGTGTGCCTTGGGGTCTTTGGCCCTTATGCGCACCCCATTCCATCAGGAAATATGGTGAGATGGGTGCGGTATAGGAGAATGGGGTGAAGTTTGGGGCCGAAGAGTCCAAGGCACACCTTAATGCCTCTCACTGGCTGTAGGGTGTGGGTGGTGGTGGAATGGTATGAGCATTACAGGTAAGAATCCCAAGTCACACCCCTGATGCCTGTCATTCTCTACAGGGTGGGGCGTTATGGTCAGAAACCCTGACACCTTAGGCATTCGTTGGTATTTTCACTCCAAATTTTTAACATGGTCTTTTTGTGACCCCCACCTCATGAACAGTGGCAATATCAGTTTGTTAGCCGGAAACTGCTTTTGCACAGCGACTACGGCATTTGGCACCACAGGTGCAAAAACAAATTCTGAACAGGATGTGAAAAATGACAGCGGTACTGTTCATGGGGAGGTGTAAAAAATGGCAATGTTGAAAATCTGCTGTGAAAATATTTAAAAAAATGGTGAAGTTATGAGCATGCGTAGAAACTGTGCAACGCACACCCGTAATGTAACTAGTTTGGAGATTTTTTACAGTAGATTGTTAACATAGGCATTTTGGGACCTCCAATCATGAACAGTGTCAGTGTGATTTTCTTTGTCTGTCCTGGACAATGATTTCCCACAGCAACCACGCATTTCTGTGCTGAAAGTGTGAAAACACATTTTGGACATGTTGTGGAAAATGACAGCTGTACTGTTCATAAGGAGGTGTGGAAAAATGCCACTGGTGAAAATCTGGACTGAAAATATTACAAATTCATGAACTTACGAGAGTTCGTGGAAACTGTGCAATGCTCACTCATAACACAGTCATTTTATGGAGTTTTGTCACCAAATTTTCAACATAGCCATTTTAAGACCTCTGTTCATGACCAGTGTCACTGTGATTTTCTTAATCTGTCCCAAACATTGTTTTTGCACACCGACTGTACCATTGTGCGCTACATGTGCGGAAACATTTTGGGTGAGATGTGAAAAAAGGTAGCTGTACTGCTCATAAGGAAGTGCAGTAAAATGGTACTGTTGAAAATCTGGTGTGCAAATATTACAAATTCGCAAACTTGCCAGCATACATAGGAACTGCGCAGCGTGCACTCCTAAAACAGTCATTTTTGGGAATATTTTCACCAAATTTTCAACATAGCCATTTTAACACTTCTGCTCATGACCAGTGTCACTGTGATTTTCTTAATGTGTCTCATACATTGATTTCACACAGCGACTGTGCCATTGTGCGCTACATGGGCGGAAACATGTATTGGGTGAGATGTGAAAAATGACAGCTGTACTGCTCATAAGGAGGTGTGGTAAAATGGCAATGTTGAAAATTTGGAGTGAAAATATTGAAAATTAGCGAACTTCTAGCGTCGCATTAGGAACTCGCATAGCATGCAGCTCATAAAACAGTAATTTTAGATTTTTTCCACCAAATTTTCAAAATAGGCTTTTGAGGCCCAGCTATGAACACTGGCAGTGTTGTTGTTAATCTGTTCCAAAAGGTGATTTCACGAGTGACTGCAAAATCACCCTTCAGGCCCATTAACGCCATGACAGTGACAGTATTCATGAGAAGGGGTCCCAAAACCAATGTTGAAAATTTGCGAAAATTCCAAAAATTCGAGATATGCAGCAAAGTTGAAAACCCCCTACCTATTACATTATACAGCTTACCGGCATTTCCTCAGTTCCACGGTCGGCTTTGAAGAGTGCAGACGTGTTCCCGGTCCACGAAGATCATCGCCGGACTCCAGAGGTAAGGGGTAAGGGGCTGTGGGGAGGCAGGGTGCACAGTGGTGGGCTGGGTGGGCTGGGAGAATGCTGAGGGAACATTTTCTTTTTACAATTTTTTTTTTTTTTTTAAGGAAGACGACGGGGATGTTTGCCACGCTCGTGGGCTCCCCAGTGTGGCAGCTGTAAGGCTGTTTGGGGGGGTCTGGAGTCGACAGGGGATTGGGCACCCCCATCGGCCATACGGATGTGTGCCACGCTGGGGTGGGCTCCCAGAGTGGCACCTGGAAAGCTTTTTTTGGAGGGGCCATGTGGAGCCGACGGGGAATTAGGCACCCCCATCGGCTATACAGTATGTGCATGGGGGGGAGCACGTGAGCATGCAATATGCATGCATGCATGTTGAGGGAGGGAGCTCTGCTCACTGAAGTGGAGCTCTCCCTTTCAACTGTATGCCACTGCATTTTCAACTGCTGTCATAGACAGCTGGAGCAGTGATTGGAGTACTGCGACCACACCTGCAAACACACTGACTGAACTGGAAGAGGCTCACTCACCTCTGGAAAACTCAGATGATGGCACTATGTTTCTTGCACATGCGCGCAAGCAAACATAAAAAAGGACAAAACTGGGACAAGTAAGCAAAAAAAGGGACAAAAGTGACATTTTGCAAAACCTGTGGGGACACTGGGACATGCTGCCTAAAATAGGGACTGTCCTGGGAAAATAGAGACTGTTGGTAGCTTTAGTTCAGCTGGGCACTCACTCCTTCAGTGTCTCAGGATGTCATGAGGATTCCAGACCTCTGAAACTCAACTTTGCAAAGCCCCAATGCAACACTCATTGCAGGCTGTCCCCTGCTGTTGGTATCAGCATGGTAGCTGTAGGCCCTTGCCAGCTGTGCCCCAGATGAAAATCTCTCTGGCCTAATCAGGCACACTAAAGCTCAGCTGCAGGGTGGCTTACCCTTGTAAACTGATGCATTTGTCTACTGACTGCAGGGTGTTTCGCCTCCTCTCTGTGGTGCAAGTAGTAATCTCCTACTTTGTGATTGTGAAAGCATACTTTTCCCCTATCTATGCAGTACAGTTCTTTTATTTATTTAGTTTTTGTTGACTGGGTAAGTGCACTAGACAAATCCTGCCTATTTTCAGGCACGACCCGGGGGAAGGGGGATACAGATGAATGCCAGCTGACCTTGAACCAGATTAAGCTGCTGGTGGTATTTTTAGTGAATGAGGGAAATTTGGCTAGGTCATCGAGGAAATTCCCCATCTCTTTTCAATAAATGCCATGGGATCTTTCAACACCCACCTGAACTACCACCAATCCAGGCAGATGGGACCTCAGTTTAACATCTCATCCGAAAGACGGCACCTCAGAAGTGCAGCACCCCTCTCATGCTGCACTACAGTGTCAGTACTGAGATATTAACCCAAGTGACAGATGTGGGGACTGAACCCACAGCCCTCTGATCTCCCGGCCTCAGAGGCGAGTGTGCTACCTACTGAGCCACTGACACTGTCAGACTGCAGACACTGCAGACAGTAGATCTATTTCTCTTCTCTAGCCCAAAAACACAACCAAAAGGTGATGATAAGCAAGCAACAGAGTAGGTGTGTTGGGGAAAAAAATCTGCACACCACTTCGCAAAATGCTACTCTTGGTAAAGATATGCAGTTGAGACAGCCAAAGTCTCTGATATGATTTAGGGAAAGGAGAAATTGTTTAACCAGAAAAGGCGCACTAAGTCAGAGCTTGACTTGCTCAGCATCACACAGTATGCAAGTGGGGGCTGATGGGATTCAAACCCAAGTCTCCAGCTGAGTCCCCTTAACCACTACACTATACTGCCTCCACTTTTTTGCACACATTAACATGGAGAACATGTATTTTGCACCTGTCAATAGTCATCAACGATGTAGCAATTTGCACTGCTTGTTGGCAAGCCTTGTTTTCACTGTACACTGACAGGAAGGATGTTTGTAAAGGACACAATAAATATAAATCAACTTAAAGACTTTAGCTGTCTCAACTGAGTATCTTTACCAGCACAAGCACTTTGCAAGGCAGATTTCTACCAGTACTCCTACCCTATTGCTCACTCATCATCACCTTTTGTTGGTGTTTTTGGACTGCAGTTTGTGGACCTCAGCCTGGCCCAGAATGACTCACATCCCTTTGTCCACTGAACACAGATTGCATTATTTACTGTTTCGAACTGCTCCTCTTCTCTGCCTCCTGCAGACTGGGTATGTGCTGGAAGATTCCTCAGTCTAACAGCAGCAGATATTCTCCTGATTGGTTACATTTTCCTGTAAGTCTGTTGGGATGGTCTGTCTGGCTGTCACTCAATGGCTGACTACTACTAACTAATCTCAGGTGAATGAATGAGTACTTCTGTATCTCAGGAACCCTTTGTGGCTCACTTGCAGGTTTCTGGAGCCTGATTGGCTGTCTGACTCTTACCCTCTCACCCTGTTACCATGCTGATAGGGGACTGAGGTGGCTCTCCAAAGCCTTTGTTTTGTTCCTCTGTGGGCCGTTGTGGTCTGTATGTCCATCTGCATAGCAAGTGGTAAATAAATGAACTCTTATACACAGCAATCTGGTTGTCCATTTTTTGCAGTACTTTATTTGCCTAAGGGGTGAGTGCCGTGACTGAAGCCTGTTTTTTTTTTTTTCCATTTATAAACATGTTGATCAACACTGGTCCGAGCACTGATCCCCCTGGTAACATCCCTCATCCTTGAGAATTCTACCCCAACCACTACCTTCTGGGTTCTCCTCCATAACCAGCTGAACACCCACCTAGTCATTTTGCCTCCCACCCCAGGTCTTCCAACTTCCTGATCAATCTCTTATAGGGGACCAAGTGAATGGCCTTGTTGAAATTGAGGTACAGCATGCTCACTTCCTGACCTTTATCCACTGCCTTTTTTTACTCAAAGAAATTGATCAAATTTGTTATGACATCCCTGCCATAAATCCATGCTCTCTGTAGCCTTGGATCCTGTTTACCTCTAGGAAAGTGACCAACCTTTCTTTGTGAATAGTTTCTATCAGTTTGCCAAGCACTGATGTCAAGCTGACTGGTCTGTAGTTCCCCAGCTCATCCCTTGCTCTGCTGTTATATGAGGGCACAACATCCACAGTTCTCCACTTTCATGGTGGTACCACGCCTCTGTCTAGTGACCTACTGAACAGGTCTGCCAGAGGGTCTGCCAGTAATGTTGTCAGTTCACTCAGCACTCTTGGGTACATACCATCTGGCCCAGGAGATTTACCCACTTTGAGGGCAATATGTTCCTTAAGGACCATTGTCATCCACGATCATCTCTAGCAGTTTGACAATACCTTCCTTCATTAACCTTTTACTCTCAGATGTACGGTACTGAACAAAGGTCTTATCATCACAGAAACATAGAAACATAGACTTTGACGGCAGATAAGGACCACTTGGCCCAACCAGTCTGCCTATTTCCCTACCTATTGGATAAGCTGCAGATTCTAGTTAACCAACAGCCTACTTCCTGCCACCCCCCACTATAATTGCCTTATGTCTGTCCCATGCATGTTTGAATTCCCCCACTGTTTTAGACCCCACAACCTCTCCAGGAAGGCGGTTCCATGCGTCCACCACTCTCTCCATGAAAAAAAATTCTCACATTACCCCTGAGCTGTCTCCCCTCTATCTTTAAATTGTGCCCCCTTGTTCTTACACATCTCTTTTTCTGAAAGATGCTACCCTCCTGGACTTTGTTGATTCCCTTGAGGTACTTGAACATTTCTATCATGTTCCCCTGTCCCTCCTTTCATCAAGCGTATACATATTAAGCTCTCTCAGTCTCTCTTCATATGGTTTCTAATGTAGATCCTGCACCATTTTAGTTGCCCTCCTCTGGACTGCTTCCATCCTGTCTATGCCCTTGTGTAGATGAGGTCTCCAAAACTACATGCAGTACTCCAGCACGCATCACCTTGACTCCCTCCACTATCCTCATCTCCTTCCCACCTTGGCCTTTCTTACCTCCCTACTAGCTATGTTTAGTTTACCTAGGTAGTAGACTGCCTGCTTCAGACAGGTGTCTGAGACTTCCTGAATCCCATCCTGAATTATGAATAATTTTTCTTCCACCCAAATAGCCTCCCCCAGCCCCCATTTCCTGAGCTTGGCCAGATGTACTTTCAGACTCTCCCCATTTTGGCAAAATCAGCCCTTTTGAAATGCAGAGCACATGTCTTTGTGTTCAGGATTTCCTTCCTCATATCAAACTAAAACCACACTGACTGGTGATCACTGATTCCCAGGGGTTTAGCCACGCTGATGCCCCTGATATGGTTGCTGTTTGTCAGCACTAGGTCCAAGATAGCCCTATCTGAGCCTTAGTCAGCTCCATCATCACCTGGATTAAAAAGCCATTTTGGACTGCATCCAGCAGTGTCTGTCTTTTGCTAATACTGGCCCAGAGCATGCTCCAGTCTATGTCTGGTATATTGAAGTCACCCACTGTTACCACCTCCCCCTGCACTGACGCGTTCCTGACCTCTCTTCCCAATTTCTGGTCTATGACTTTGCTCCGAGTCAGAGGCCTGTACACTACCGTCACCTTCATATTCATTAACCTGATTTTAGGCTGACATACGCTGGTCTAATTTACAAAGGATGTAATTGAGAATAGATGTATTTGTAACCCCTCTTTCAGAATCAGGAGTTGTCCCTATTGCATCTGACCTCTGAGATTCCTGGTGTGAAGCAGGGATCAGTAGTAAAAGACGTTTGTGAAAAAAATGGTTACGGGGGATAAGCTGCTTGAACTGCTTGGGGACAGCAATTTGTGCAGGGATGGCAAATCCATAACACTCCCAGGCCCAGGAACTGTTGGTAACATTGGATCAGGTGGGATGTTGTGCTGGCTCCAGCTGCATCACTATCAGGTGTCAAAGAGGTTGAGCGACAAGTGATATGATACCAGTTGGAACCTTGGGTCAGAGACTCATTTAAAAGGGGGATGACTCAGAGGCAAACAGATCGTTCTGGGATCCTGGAGTGAGAGGATGCTGTTGGTGTGCTCATGATCTAAGTGCATCATTCCCAGGGCTTGTGTCTGGACAAATGATATTCAAGTGTTATATGCATACTGACCTGTGAGACAGATGACAACCAATGATCAGTATGAAGCTCTCAGCAGAGGAATGCAAACTAGAACATTTCTCAACACCTGAATAACAACCGTGGAAGATGCCAGCCACAGCATGGTGCAAATCGAACCATGCAGTCACGGGCCTGGAGTCCGAGGACCTGGCAGGAGAGGAACCTTTGAAATCCATCCCTGGTATCTGTGAGTAACTGTAGGAAGTTCTCTGCTTCTACATTCTGTATGAGTTTTTAATTGAATCTACAAGTTGGCCATTGGGCCGTATTAAATACCTCAGTTTAAAGAGGGTAATTGCCATTTAAGCAATTACATGGCCTGTGGGGTTTGGGGAAATCGACTTTGTTTAAACTGAAGTGCACCAATGCTGGCTAACTGGCAGCAACATCTATGGGCCTGCTACATTTTAACACTGGGTAACCAGGGACTGCCCAATTCCCATAGTGTTTCACCAAAATCCAGGTACCTGCAGGACAGGGTTGTGGCTTCTAGTACAGGTTACCTACTGTGGATGGGGCTGTGTACTTCCATGTTGTTAACAGGGAGAACTGTGCCTAGTTGGGCCTTGTTTAAAGCAGTTCAGACTTGGAGTTCATAGTTGGAGTGTCAAAGATAGTAGTAGATGTGGATATCCATTTAGCACCATCTCTAAATTAATGTTTAGTATTCTTTTAAATGTCCCCTATCCATGTACACACCCATTTATGTTTAAAAATATCCATGTTACTACTATTTATCATCTCACTCAGGAGTGCATTCCAGATACATGCTATTCTTTGAGTATAATACATTTTCCTAAAGTTTGTTCTAAAGTTAGTATGTTGTGTCAGTATAGTTCAGCTGGTAGCACATCCACCTCTAGGCCAGAAGGTTGTGGATTTTTGACCCACACCGGAATTGGGGTCATACCTAAATGTTGGCATCTGAGTGCAGTACTAGGGGGTGCTGTACTGTTATGGTGTGCTATCCTTTGGATGAGACGTTATACCATGGTCCCTTCAACTCATCTCTGGTGCTGTTCAGGTATTTATTTAACTCCAAAAATGGATTAGCGTTTTGCTCATAAAAGTGCTAAAACATTGTGAAAATGCATAGCACTTGCCTCACTGTTTTTAACAAACATAACACTCCTAGAAAACCTATATAAATATTTCTGTACAGTTAGCATTGTCCCAAGAAAAAAACTGCTAATCAATTCTTTAAAACCCTGCTGTTCTGGTGGGTGTCCAGGTGGCAGTAAAAGAACCCAAGGCACTTATTGCAAGACTGGAAGACTTTCCCCAGTGTCCTGGCCAATATTCTCCTTCCCAAAAAGCAGATTCATGCAACTGTCCAAGGCTACATGTGGTGGTTGATGTGCGAAGTGGCTGCCACTAAACATACAGTTACTTCACTAGCAGTCTAGCATTGTTTATAAAATGCTTTGGGATACACTGTGTATGAAATGCGCTACATAAATGCTGATTCTTCTTTTTGTATTTGCCTTGTATGACTTCTAGTATTACAGATTTAATCCCTGAATATGATGTTTATGTTTTCCATCATCACATAATCCATATGGAAGCTGTAGAATAATAAAAGTTTCTCCTGATTTGTCTTCTATGCAAGTGGTCAAAGCTTGATTTTGAAGCCTGTCTTCATAGGATAGATGATCCAGTCCTCCTGTCATCTTTGCTACCATATGTCGTGTTCTTTCCAGCTTATTTCTATCTCATAGCTTAACCCTTGCATGGCCGCGAACTGCTATATCAAGCCACAATTCTTATACATTCTAATTCTGATGACAGCCTAAAGGTTAACTATACCAAAACTGGGGCAATCACCTGTGATTGGACTAATATAGGACTTATATAAAGTGAGAAGAACTTCCTTGGATTTATGATTAAAGTGGATTTTAATATTGCTGAAGAGGAAATTTGCTTTATTAAATATATCATTTATATGTTTCATCAGCTTTATATCTGATGTAATTTTGATACCAAGGCCTTTTTCAGTTGTGACAGTATTTAATTAGTGTCTCTTCAGGCAATAACTATGATTTTGGTTATTTTTGCCTAGCTGCATTATCGTACATTTTTTCTTATTGAAATTCATGCCCCATTTATCAGCCCAGTTTTACATTAGGTCCAGATCTCCTTGGATTATATAATAATTCCTCGTAACTGTTTACAATACCTTACAACATGGTGTCTTTTGTGAAATTGTTACACCAGTTGGCAACATTCATACGTAATTCTGCAAGGAATAAACCAATAGTACTAGACCCAACACAGAACCCTGAGGCATCCTGCTAGTAATACTCAACTCATTAGAAAAGTACCCATTCAGCCTTACCTTCTGAGCATAAGCAGCTAACCATTTTTCCACCCAACTCACTACTAATGAATTCATGTCAGGGTAGTGTGTTTTTATTTTTGTGATAAGATAACCATGAGGCACAACATCAAAAACCAGTCAAGGTAAATGATGACTTCTATGTTCCTCTCATCCAAAGCCTTACTCAGAGACTGATAAAAACTGATCATGTTTGTGGTACAGGACCTCCCCTTCCTGTTTGGCAGCAGGAAGTGAGTGATCACAGAGTCACCAAAGACTCACCATCCTAGAAGGGCAAGAGTAGCTCTCCCCCCAGCTGCTGGAGGTCTGCCTCTGAGCAAGTAAGGAGACTACTGAGAAATATAGGAACTTCTTGTCTCAGAACAGAACGATCAGGAGCTTAAAGGGCACAGAGGTAGTAAGTCAGTAGGGAGAGAAGAAAAAAAAACAGAGGACAGAGTAAGGATTCCAAACAACAGTAAAGGAGCCAGAAGTAAGACATGCTGGGAGTGGAGCAGTGCAGTGGCTGTGGAGCAGCAGTCTTCCGGGAGATGTTCTGGAGGATGCAGTGCTGTCCCATCTGCAGGCACCTCTCTGGGCTGAGGGAGGAGTTTTCTCATCTCCAAGCTGAGTTGGCCAGGATTTGTGGGACCTCCTCTTCCATCCAGGGACCACCAGAGCCACTGTCGTTGCCTCAGAGGTTACCAAGAAAGCCAAGCAGTTGAACAACAGTGGGCTCAGAGAGGGTGAGGGTGGTGGAACAGAGGCGCATCCCTCCAGTTGTACCTCTCCACAATTCCCATGCTGTTCTGGCAAAGTGTGGTTCCTCTATGGAGGCACCCGCAGTGGAGACCAAGGAGGATGCTGGGAACCTCTACAAGGGAGACCCACAGGAAGGTGGCATGGGACCCCACAGGAGAAGAAAACAACTCCTGATTGGGGACTCCATTGTTAGGAAGGTAGAACTGGGAGAGGAAGGGGAGAGGGAGGTAAGGTGCCTGCCTGGCCCCATGGCTTGGAGGGACAGGGAGCGAATCCTTAGGATCGCCAGAGCAGCTGCACAGGGGAGGGAGTTGGATGTCATTGTCCACCTAGGGATAAATGACCTGGCTAATAAAGGGATCAGAGCAGTGCAGAAAGAGTTTGTGTAGTTGGGGAGGGGCCTTAGACAAGTAGCATGCACTGTAACCTTCTTGGAAGTGCTGCCTGTCTATGGCGTGGTGAGCCTAGGGTGCTCCACACCATGGGATTCAATCAGTGGTTGAAAAACTGGTGCAGAGCTCAGGGATTTGGCTTCATTGGGAACTGGGGGTCCACCTGGAGTAATGCAGGCCTATACTGGCATGATGGGCTGCATCTGTTCAGGAGGGGAACCAGGATCCTAGGTGATAGGTTTAAATGCTTCATTGGCAAACATTTAAACTAGCCAAGGGGGGAGGCACTGGAAAGGAGCAGGAAAATCCTAGCCCCCCCCAAAAAAGTCATGGTAGTAAGTGAGTGAGGTAAACACCAAGATAGAGAGGTCGATTGGGAGAAGGGCAAGGGTAAATGGAGAAAGTGACAAAGGCAATTAGGACAGGGATGGGGCTACAAGGAGTAAGGCCATCAGGAAATGGAGGGTAATGAGTACCAATGCCCGTAGTCTGGGCAACAAGCTCCCTGAACAGGTGGCCTTGATGGAATAGGGATGCCTGGCTATAGTAGCAGTCACAGAAACATGGTACACAGAGAACCATGACTAGGATGTTAACGTACCAGGGTACATAACCTACGGGAGAGACAGGGAGGGGAGAAGAGGGGGAGGAGTAGCTTTCTATGTAAAAGAAGGGATCAAAGCAACTGAACAAAAGAGTAAACAGGGAGGAGAGGAGGCACTGTGGATCACCTTAGAGACTGGAAATGGCACCACAATCCGCACAGGGGTTGTATACAGACCCTTATGTTGGGGGGGGAATGGACAAGGATATGATAGAGGGCATTCTTAGGATGGCAGAGAAAGGGGAGATACTATTGATGGGAGACCTGAAGATGCCAGATGTTAACTGGAGCACATTTGCTGCAGCCACATCCAAGAGCAGGGCCACTCTCGATGCTCTACAGGTAGCATGCCTCAGACAGCTAGTTTCGGAACCCACTCGTGAGGGAGCAATCTTAGACCTCATACTCTCAAATGGGGACAGTGAGAGGATCTCAGATCTAGAAGTAGGTTGCCATCTGGGAACAAGTGACCATCAAACAGTGTGGTTCATGATAAACTCAACTACACAGTCAAGCCATACAAAAGTGAGGGCACTGGACTTCAGGAGGGCTGACTTTGGCAAGAAGTGGAGAGTGCCTTAGAAAAGCACTAGCAAACAGGCTAGAAGGAGGGGTGGAGCAACAATGGGGAAACATCAAAACTGCCATCACAGAGGCAACAAGCCTTTGTGTGAAGCAAATAAACAAATCAAAATGAAAGAAAAAGCCACTATGGTTCTCAAAAGAGGTGGCGGGGAAAGTCAGGGAGAAAAAGATAGCATTCAGGAAGTACAGTCGCCACCACATTATGCAAATACGCTTTGCATGGACAATCATTTTGTGCGGATGAAAACTATCTGCCAAAACCTAAAAAACACTGCAGCAATGTTAAAGACACTGGCTAATGCGGACTCAGCGCTCCACCTACCGTGGACACTAAAATACTGTAAAGAAGCAAAACATTGTGTCTAGTAGCTTGTTAGTTTCCAAGGCATTCAATTGCTGTATGAGTCAAGTGTTAACGAGGATCATATAAAACACCTAACCTCCTGTTATCACTGCTCACACCTTCACCTTTCATTGTCTGTCTAAGCTGATCTCTTACTGTGCACCAGATGGCTTCTTGTCTTCATCCTGGGATCCCACTTTCTCTCAAAGTTGAACTGCTATGAGAGATGGATACTCTGCTCAAGTGTAGTGTGAGGGACACTGCACAGAGACTTGGAATCCCCAAATTGACTGTGTCAGACTTGATCAAGGAGAGGGATATAATTCTTGAACAGTGGCACTCAAATTAGAACCCCAACAGAAAAAGCAAGCGGGACGGCAAGAACCCTGAAATTGAGAATGTTCTTTTGCTGTGGTTCACAGATGTCTGTAGCTGTGATGCTATGGTCAGCTGCAACATGGCAGGCACAGACAAATGCCAGCTTATTGTTGTCGGTAAATCAGTGCAACCACTGTGTTTTTGTGGAGTTGCACACTTGCCGGTCATTTACCGAAACAATCGGACATCCTGGATGATGGGAGAAATATTTACAGAGTGGTTTGGGGGGGGATTGTAGGCTGTGAGGTCGCAAAACCGTGCTACTTTTGGATAATTTTTCTGGACACCCTGATGTGCGCGGCCTTCAGAACATCAAGCTGGTGTTCCTACCCCCTAACACCACTTCAATAATTCAGCTGTTGGACCAGGGGATCATCTATTCGATGAAGAGACAATACGTCCAAGAAATGAGATCCCGAGCCCTTGCAGAGATTGAAAATGGGACCGAACAGTCTGCAGTGCAGTGTGTCAAGAGTATAACGGTTCTAGACGCGGTGATGATGCTGAAGACTGCCTGGGACTCCATCTCACAACAGACGATAAAAAACTGTTGGAGAAAGGGAGGCTTTACGAACAGCAATCTTGATGTCATAGATGAAGTTCCACTGTCAGTTGATTAGGATGTCATAAAACACCTGATGGCCTGTCAGAAGTGGAGTTTGATGCCCTCTCTCAATTGGGAGAAAATGATCCTGAACCAGTGCAGGAGCAAGACGAATTTGCTAGGGTTCTGTCCTGTATGCAGCCATCACCCACCCCACACAAAGACAGCACAGAAGACGGAGATGATGAAGATGAAAAAGGGATCAAAATAGTGTCTGCCAGCGAGGTTAGACAGGCACTGCATGTTCTTCATATGGCGATGTCACAACAGTCTGACATCCAACCTGACTGGGACCTCCTTCAGCAAATGGAGAAGGGATGGGGAAAGTATGGATCAGTGCCATCAAAGCAAACCACAATAACTTCATTTTTAACCAGCATTAAAATTTAAGTTTTTAGTCACCCGCTCAAGTCCAAAACACTTTATGCTTCCCTACACAAAGCACTGAACGAACACTGAAAAGCACTTAAAATAAAGGCATATGTATAAACCCCAAGCACAAGAAGCACAAGAACACTGAAAACCCTGAAAGCCCTGAGGAAAAAAATAAAGGCATAAGCAGTACAAAGCACAAGACACACCCGACGCTCAAAGTAAAAAGAAAAGTTGTGTATTTTTTTTTTTTATGCCGGCAACTGCGGACATTGCTTTGGGTGAACAAGAAGCTTGAGCATGGAATTGTCTGCGTTAAGTGGCATGCACTGTATAAGGAAACACAGAAGGGGCAGGACAGAGAGCTGTACCAGTTAAGGCAGAAGGAAGCAGGGAGGGAAGTCAGAATAGCAAAGACCCGAACTGAGGAAAAGATAGCTAACTCGGTTAAGAAGGGGGATAAAACCTTTTATAGGTATATCAGGGAGCGTAGAAAGACAAAGGGAAGGACAGTGAGGCTGAATAGAATGGTGGGAAGAGGAGGACAGTGAAAAAGCAGGGATACTGAATGAATATTTCTGCTCAGTATTCACAAAAGAAGAGGAGGGTTGAGATGCCTAATCCAATTAACAGAAGCACTCTGGAGAGGGGGGTCGATCCCAGTCCTTTCACAGAAGAAAGGGTTCTGAAAGAGCTCCTAAAACTGAAGGTGGACAAAGCAATGGGGCCTGATGGAATTCACCCCAGAATTCTAAAAAAAATTAAGGGGAGAATTATTGAAACCACTGACTTCCCTTTTTAACAAATCATGGGAGGATGGTGTGGTACCTGAGGACTGGAGGAAGGTGGATGTGATTCCCCTTCACAAAAGTGGGACCAAGACAGAGGCAGGAAACTACAGACCTGTCAGTTTGACCTCTGTGGTAGGGAAAGTGATGGAATCACTTCTGAAGGAAAGAATTGTTGAGTATCTAGAGGCCAGTGGGGCACAGGACCCAAGGCAGTATAGGTTCACAGCGGGAAGGTCATGTCAGGCGAATCTAATTCATTTCTTTGACTGGGTGACCAAAGTAGTAGACCAGGGAGGGGCTGTGGACATGGCCTACCTAGACTTTAGCAAGGCATTTGACATGTCCCACACAAAGATTAATTGTCAAATTAACCAGCCTGGGAGTGGGTCCCAGGGTGGTAGCCTGGCAAAACTTGGCTGGACAACAGGACACAGAAGGTAATTGTAAATGGAGTCCACTCTGAAGAAAGAGGGGTTACTAGTGGGGTACCGCAGGGTTCAGTACTGGGTCCAGTCCTTTTTAATGTCTTTATAAGTGACATTGCAGAGGGACTGGAAGGAAAAGTATGCCTCTTTGCAGATGATACAAAGATCTGCAACTGGGTTGATACACAAGGAGGCGGAAAGGATGAGAAGGGTCTTGGCAAGGCTGGAGGAATGGTCAGAAGTATGGCAGCTTGGATTCAATGCAAAGAAGTGCAAAATAATGCACCTGGGAAACAAAAACCCAGGGGAAGATTACACAATGGGGGGGAGGTAGTAGCAACAACAAAAATGGAAAGGGACCTGGGGGTAATCATATCAGATGACCTTAAGTTTAGCAAGCAATGTGAGAAGGCAGTAGGGAGGGCTGGGGGTATACTGGGATGTGTAGGGAGAGACATCACCAGCAGAAAACAGGAAGTTGTTATCCCTCTGTACAGACAGTGGGTGAGACCCCATCTGGAGTACAGCATCCAGTTTTGGAGACCCCATCTCTGCAAGGACATAGACAGGATAGAGGCAGTCCAGAGGAAGGCAACTAAAATGCTGCAGGGTCTGCAAGAGAAGCCATATGATGAGAGATTAAAGGAGCTTAATATGCATAATCTTGAGGAAAGGAGAGAGAGGGGGACATGATAGAAACTTTTAAGTACCTCAGTGGAATCAACAAAGTCCAAGAGGGTAGCATCTTTCAGAAAAAGAGATGTGCGAGAACAAAGGGACACAATTTAAAGATGGGGGGGTGGTTCAGGGGCAATGTGAGGAAGTATTTTTTCACAGAGAGGGTGGTGGATGCATGGAACAGCCTTCCTGAGGAGGTTGTGGGTCTGAAACTGTGGGAGAATTTAAGAATACATGGGACAGACATAAGGCAATTCTTGTGGGGGTAAGAAGAAATAAGCTGTTGGTTAACTAGGATCTGCAGCTCATCCTGTAGGTAGGAAAATAGGCAGACTAGGTGAGCCAAGTGGTCCTTATCTGCCATCAAAGTCTATGTTTCTATGTTATGCTGGAATTTATCAGTGATGCCAGATGTGCAGCAGTCAGATACTGCAGTATCTTTGGTGATGGTTCCCATAACTTTTTCCATGATAGATGTAATACTGATAGGTCTATAATTTTGTGAATTTTGTGGGCTGTCTTTTTCGTAGATCAGGATTATCTTGACTCTTCCATCTGGCAGTACCTTTCCCATGTTAAGTGATTTATTGAATGTGTGTGCTAGTGGTTCACAGATAATTTGTGAAAGCTCCTTTAGAGTGTGTGGTGGTATGCCATCTGGCCCAACTAATTTGATTACCTGAAGACTGTGTAACACCGATTCATTATTGGTTGTGGAGATTAATTCTGCTTTGTCATATATTGTTCAACTACATCTAGTTTACTTTGGTCCTTGTATACTGAATTATAGAGCTAGAGAGCGCTCCTGACCAATCAGAGCGCTCCTTTCCCCTGCACATGAGACACTCTTATTATGTGAAGAGTACCTCATGCAAAGATGCCCTGGAAACGGGTATGTTCCAGGAACAGTTTTTTTTCTTTAAATGTGTTATTGACGAAGCTTGATCAATAATGTATTAATATGTCCCCTGTCGCCACTTGTTCTTGGGTAAGAGTGGTTTCACTTGCCTTCAGCTTGAATCAGAACAGCTCAGCTTCTCTTCGCTGTTCTTGCTCCAGCTGAATACACATGAAACCACTCTTATAAAGCAACGAGTGGCTCTGGGCGACGTATTTACTTATACAAAAACACATGTTTTAAACTTCTGAAATATCTGCCTCCTTTTTAGCAGGATTTTCCCATATCATTTGAGGACCCACCTAGGACTTATTCTTTTTTCTAGAATTCAGGCAACTATAGAAGGCCATAGTATTTTGTTTATCCATTGCAGGCTTAATTTTATCATTTATGTTTGCTACTCAAATGACACTTTTTAATTCTTTAACTCTTCTCTTGTATATTTCCATGTTTCCCTTACATGAGTAACTTTTCGTCATCATGTATGCCTTTTTTAGTGGATTAAAGATTTGCTAGTCTTTCTGAATGCCAGTGGGGAATTTTTTCTCCTATAGTGTGTACAGGTTTATGGGGCACATACATGTCCTGCAAATGGTACGTTTTACTCTTGAATACTTTCCAACATTCACTCGCACCTTTGTGTTCCATATCTCTATGAAAATCCCATAGTGTGGTATCCTCCTTCATCCTACTTATATTTGCCATTTTAAAGTTGTAATTGATAGTTTTTCCATTGTTGCAGCAATAGCTTCTGCCTTGTCTTAATACCATAATTAAATGATTACTGGACTCAAAGGATTCAGTTATTTTGGAGGAGTAGGAATCTGTGTTATTTGTTAATTCAAAACCTAGGATATTTTCACCTCTTGTTTTATATCTAATAATCGATGTAAGACCACATTCCTTAATAACTTCTATTAAGGTATTTTTTAACAAACTTATTTGCAACATATTAGATCAATCGATACCTGTCAAATTAAAGTTGCCCAGGATTAAAAGTTAAGAGTTACTTGTTCTGCGGCTTGCCCAGGAAGAGTTTGACTAATTAGCGGCTTGCCACTAGCTGGTTCCCACCTATGTGGGTGTTTAACTGGGGTGAACAGAGTGAAGAATATCTGTGCTAACCCATTTTCTCTGGAGTGGTCAGTGTTTGAGATTATTGAAGAGCCAAAGGAATGACAAATATATGAAAAACATGGACATATGAGGAATTCGGGAAAAAACAAAGGAAAGGCCCAATGCAGAAACAGGGGAACTAATACCAACAACAGAGAAGCAAGAGATGATAATTAATTAACATTGCAAAGTTAAAAAATGCATTTTAAATTGTGGCCTAAACTACACTCCCTTGCTCAAGTTTAATATATTTGAAACACTTCTGGACCGTAACAGACTAGAAAATGGAAATCTGAATTTTTACCAGAACAGAGACACTCAAGTCACTGAGATGGGGGAGGGGGCTGAATATTTAGAAAGGACTGAGGAATTACCAACAACTGAGAGTAAGGACCCAAATAAATTCAGGAAAAGATCAAAATTCTGAACTCACCCACTAGCACTTGCTGTATTTCAAAAACTGGGAGAAGGATATTGAGAATCTGGCAAAAACAGGTGAGAGGAGTTATTTTCACAGTTTCTCAAATAAAGAACAAATGGCATTGGAGCACTTGGTTAAAAACACTCTCTTAACAGTCAAACCTGCAGACAAGGGGGATCAATAGTCCTAATGGGCTCATCAAACTATGATTGAGAAGCATACTGGCAACTTATGGGTATGACATTCTGCAAGCTATAGGCAAGAGACACCACTATGAAGTTGAAAATGCTCATCGATGACTATCTGACCTACATTGAAGTCAACTGTTTTTTCTACAAAGATTGTAAATTTTCTGAGAGTAGACAATCCTATTTGGGCCCCATTTTATTTACTGCTTAAAGTCCATAAACAGTTGAAAGATCCACATGAGAGGTCAATAATATTGGGGATTGGGTCATTAACATAGCCCCTGGCCAAATTAGTGGATTTTTACCTGTATCCCCCCCAAATGGTGGGGGCTTACCTTTACAGTTTTGCTGACCCAACACTCTACCTGCCACCATTTTCATGCTCTCTCTGGTTCCCATGACTGCAGCCTGGAGGGGCAGCAGAGGAGTGCTGCTTGAACAGTCGAGCTGCTGCCTTCACGATGATTGTCATGCAGCTCCCTGCACACGTTCAAGCTGCAGCTTGCTTGAACATCTGAATTCTGCCAGTGTGAATACTTCCTTTGAACTTGAGTCCACCTGCCAGAATCTTCATTGCCACACCTGTGGTCTGAACAGCAGAGCACCTCCTTTTGTGCACTCCTGCCCCAGGGACACTAACAGACATCAAGGGGCTTGGAGACACTGGGGAGGAGGAAAAAGGACTGAAGGGAAAGCATCATAGAGCCCCAACAGAGCACAGACAGCTCTAAATCACTAGCCCACCAGTGCAGCAGTAGGGCTATTGTTTGCGGTGCGAGTAACCCAGGTTCAGGAATGAACTCGGGTGGCTGGAGGGCCAGCTGGGGGGGGAGGATTGAGCTCCCACAGGCCACTCTCCTCCTCCTCCAGGAGGGGTGGGTGACATGTCCCGCCACTCTACCACCACCTGGGTGACCATGGGTGGAGGTGCAGTGGGACAGCATGTAGCATGGTGGGAAGATGTCAGACAGGAGCTGGAGCACTGAAACATCGCAATGTGCTCCACCCATTGGCACTCCTAGTGCACTGACATCCAGAGGGAGGGCACCAAAAAGAAGAAAACCCCCAAAACGGATGCCTGGAGACAGGACCCAGCTGTCTGAGAGAAATCCACAACCAGGCTCTAGATGGAGCCTGTGCAGCATACTCGATGCACACTCATGGACTGGAAGGGACTATGGGGTAGAGATGCAGTGAATTTTTAATCCACCAGTGAAGTGAATGCAAAGTAGCAATTTTGCATTGGCAGAGCACAATGCGAAGTAGGCACTGCAAAGTGCTCACTTTGCGTTATTATTATTACTTCGCGTTGCCATTATGCCTTGACGCGAAGTAAGGTGAAGTGAGAAGTAAATAGGCAGACCCCCACATATCACATGGCTTACAGTACTTTAAGTCACATGCTTTAGCCAGGCAGGAAGGAAGTGAGTCAGAGAAGCAGTTTCACTTTCTCCTTTGCATTCGTAGAGGGAGAAGGCTTTGCATCAAGGACAGTAGTGACTGAACGTGCTTGATTTTAAAAACTATATCTTTATTTAGTTTTTGTATTGTATTTGTGATTGTTTTTTTGTTAGTGAATTTTTTTTATAAGTTTTTTTGTGTGTGTGTGTGACTGTGTGTCAGTGTCAATATGTGTCTATGCATGTGTCTGCCCCGGGGACTTGTGTCAGTGTGAAGGTAGGATGGACCCTGGAGAAGGTGAGTTGCTGGCCCATGGGCGTGGTCAGAGGAGGGGAGTGCGGACACGTAGGGGTAGTCGTGTCATGCTGGACTGCTCCCAACTCCTGGGTGTTGCTTCCCCCCATGTGGAAGCAACAGCAGCAGCAGCAGCACCTGTGCCATCGGTGGCTGCAGTGCATCCACCTTCTCTGCCACTACCACCACCACCACCGGTAGCAGCTGTAGGGGCTCCAGCAGCACCCTCTCCACCACCTCCACAGCCACAGGAGGTGCCCCTGGAAAATCTAGCTGGTGCGAGGACTGTGTCTGGTCCCCTCCACAGCTCCCCAGTGTGGGAGTTTTTTAACTCTGTGGGAGGAGACAGCACAGTCATGGTGTGCTATCTGTGTGGTGTGCTGGTGCACCGTGGCCCCCGGGGGACACATTTGGAGACTGGTGGCCAGTGCACCCACATGCTCAATCACCACAAGGCAGAGTGGCAGGCTGCCATGGAAGGGGCCAGGCGTCCACTGGCAGGCCCTTCTGTGGCAGTGGCTGAGGGTGCTGCTGGGGTCAAGGTTGTGCCTCGCAGTCACCGCCACAGCAGGAAGAGGACCAGTACAGAAGGCTGCTCCACTACCACCACTGCCACCATAGCCACCAGCACCACCCTCTCCACCACCACCCCCACTACCTGGATTTCCACCTGCAGTAGACCCCGCCACAGTCCCTGCAAAAGAGGCCGCCCTCACCTTGGTGTGGGCTGCTCTGGAAGAGAATAATCAGGGGGTCAGTGCTTTGCAGCAGTAGGTCGACACAATGCAAGAAGCAGCAGCAAATAGTTACAATGCTGCACCTGCTGCTGGACCACCATGGCATCCCACGGCCACAGTAAGGGATTGTTTTCTGGACCTCACCACCCCACTACTGTGTTGTACTGTTTTTGTGTGTTTTTTCTTTGTTGTTGTTTAATGATACACATGTTCCCTTCCAGGGGAATCTTTCTTGCGCCACATAGTGCAATACATTTCTGTGAAAAACGCCCATAATTTCATTACAGTGTGTCACGCGATGGAGGAATTCCCATTCTGAAAAGCCTCCCACATTCTGCCTCCCTTCTCAGCAATGTTAGGACGTGATGCCAGGGAGAGCACGGGTGTGTGCTCCATTACAGGGAGTATCCCATTGTCCTGCAGCTTTCTGAATGTTTCTTTATGTTATAATGGTCAGTTTGTGGTGAAACGTGTGGGCATGTTTCCAGTAAGAAGAGCCTTGTTAGTGGAAATGTTCCCACATTTCATCACAAAGTGACCCTTATAACATAATGAAACATTGAGATAGCTGCCGGACATTCACTATAGTGGAGCATGCACCTGCGCTCCCCCTGGCATCACGTCCTAACGTTGCTGAGAAAGGGGAGCAGAATGTGGGAGGCTTTTCTGAACTGTAATTCCTCTGTCACATGACACACAATATTGAAATTATGGGCGGTTTTCACAGAAAATATATTGCAATTTGTGGAACAAGAAATATTCCAGTGGGAGTAAGGCCCCCACATATTAGGTTATGTGCATCACCATAACTATGTAATGTGGTGAATCTCTAAAGCAGTAGCACAACAATCTGTTGAGAACGCTGACCTATATTTTTTAATGCTATGTTACAACTTCCTTTACTTACATCCTGACTGACTGGAATGATACGAGAATTTGCAGTAGTTGAATCTGCTCTACTACCTTTTTTCATGTGTGAAATAATGAAAGGAGCATTCCTTTTAAATTGGTGCTGGCCAGGTCTTTGTCATTGTTTTCCTCCGTTTTTCTCCATCGCATCAGTTAGTTGTTATACATCACTTTTGTTATTAATTAACAGTTATGCAGCAAGCAGTGTTTTATGACACCATGGAGCAATATTTATTGAAAAGCAGCTGCAAATAAATACAGACCTGATCAGAACAACATTGGAAGGCATGCTCATTTTTTTCATACATAAAAAAGTTAGTCAACTAAGTAAAGCAGACATAAATTGTGAAAAGAAGTGTATCATTCAAGTCACGACTCGGAAGTAACTAGTGGTTGTGGCAATGTAAAGTAGCATAAAAAGTACAGTTCAAAATTGCCACGACATTCTTACAATGCTGCTTTAATTGATAATGTCAGTATGACATCATGAGCACATAACAATCACACAACACACAAAAGTGGCACAGAGTCCCCAGATTTTTTCTGCAGGCCCAAAATGCATCCTCCTTGTGTGCAGAAAATTGACAAGTGGTAACACAGTGAAATGGGAGTGTTTCAGCACATACAAAGTACCCCAGAATTAATGGCACACTCAGTCATTTGTGCAGTGGTTTCACAGAGTCCCAGATTTTTTCTGCAGGCCCAAAATGCATCCTCCTTGTGTGCAGAAAATTGCCAAGTGGTAACACAGTGAAATGAGACTGTTTCAGCTCATACAAAGTTCCCCAGTATAAAATAATGACCATGAGCATCCTGTTGCTGATCCAATGTATTCTGCAAGGTGATTCAAGCAAATACAATGTGATCATCTCAACTGGATTGAAGGGTGCCCTTTGGCTGTATACTAATGGTAGCCTTGGTGAGTAAATATATATGTAGATATGTTTGTGTATTTTGTAGGTGAGGAGGGGGGTTGACATGAACATGTACTCATGGTATTGTTCTGCATCACAGGTCACAGAAACCATTGATGTGCACATTCCAGTGCTCAATGAGAATTTTGTGAGTTGAAATTGGAAACAGATAATTCTCAAGCACATGAAAGTAAGTATTTTTTTTTTGGGGGGTGGGGGAATCATATTTGCTGGTTTGTCTGTAATGGTTTCTTATTTTGTTACTTCTTCACAGATTTCATCAGCATCCTTCTGGAGTCCGGTTGTTGTTAATGATGGTCATGGTCATCTAATGAAACTTCTGCGTGTTGCATGTCTCAGTAAGCTCGGGGGAAGGGGTGCCTGATGTTGAAGAACTTTTTTGGATAAGGTCATTTTGACAGAACAACAAAGCATCTGGAAGTTTCCTAAAAAAAGAAATTAATGACTTCTTGCAACTTGTCCCTCCCTGGTTCTGGATCTCAAGTCAAGTTACACTGAAACCCACATCTTGTCAAATAACACAACCTGTCCGCAATATTTGCTGCAGTCTTTCCAAAACAATGAAACGGATGAAATAAAATATTCATACTTGCCAGAATGGATTTCACATGGATATTCCATCAGTTCCTCTCTGTACAGCACAGCTGCAGTACCATTCCCACTGAGTTTTAGCGATGCAGACTTTTTTTGTTAACCTGTAAAAGAAACAAAATAAGTGTACCGTATGTGTTTTACCACTGCGGCTCTGAAAAGCTACAGAAAACAAAACATACAACTAAAGGAAGTGAAGCAGCATAACAAACATGAGTACACATACTCACTTTATGGTTTAAAGATTAAGAAGCTTTTATGTCTCTGGCTGATGGATGTAGTAGTATGGCAGACTCAGGCTCAGTGGTGGCAGTGGCTAACAGCATTCCCGGTGGTGGTGGTCCGGGGTGGACACACTCAGGCTCAGTGGTGGCAGTGGCTAACAGCAATCCTGGTGGTGGTGGTCTGGGGGGCGGACAGACTCAGGCTCAGTGGTGGCAGTGGCTAACAGAAGTCCCAGTGGTGGTGGTCCGGGGGAGTAGACAGACTCAGGCTCAGTGATGGCAGTGGCTAACAGAAGTCCCAGTGGTGGTGGTCCAGGGGTAGACAGACTCAGGCTCAGTGCTGGCAGTGGCTAACAGAAGTCCCAGTGGTGGTGGTCTAGGGGTAGACAGACTCAGGCTCAGTGGTGGGAGTGACTAACAGCAGTCCCAGTGGTGGTAGTCCGGGTGGGTGGACTGACTCAGGCTCAGTGGTGGCAGTGGCTAACAGCAGTCCTGGTGGTGGTGGCCTGGGGTGGCACACTGCCTTTAAACAACTTCAGTTAAAACCTGCCAACATTAACCACATCATCATCCTCATATAGAAAGCTGCCCTCACAGTTATCTATGTCTGAAGTCTGACCACTGGGAAATTCTTTCTCTATTGTGTCATCATCTACGTCAGTGGTGTGCCGTTTCAGGCAGCCACTGCCAGTGCCACCAGGATGGTCCATTTCCACATCACCAAAACCACCATGACTAGGCCGGGGTATGAATACCGAAGTTGCAGTCTGTGCTGGTATGTGCCGCTCATTCATTTTAATGAATGTTAGCAAACTAACATTTGCAGGAGACAGGTTTGTCCGATGATCCCTGACTATTGCACCTGCTGAGCTGAATACCCTCTCAACACTTACACTGGAAGGTGTGCATGTGAGGTACTTCAGTGCCACTGCAGTCTGCTCTGGCCATTCACTGACCTTTCCACTCCAGTACAAAAGAGGATCTTCAGTTATTGTCAGATGCCTGTTTTCAGACAAATATGACTCCACCATTCTCTGTGCCGCACTAAGTCCAGTTGTTGATGCATCATCCTGTTCTCCCGAATAATTTATTTCACAAATACCTACTTGGGACAAAGCCTCCCAAAGCGGGTTGATGCCAGCCACTTTGGATGACAGACCACCTGGAACTAAAGTCCCCTTCCCCTTGCAGGATATGCTTGATGGTCCTCCAGGAACACCTTCAGCTGGATTATGCTGCTGAGGTTTGCTGACCTTGGCACGTGACTTCTGTGCCCCCATGAACCAAGCGCACCAGTTGACCACTGATATTTTTTACCTGTTCAGGCCCTCCCTCCCTCCCTCCAGTACTGATGCAGTTCCAAGTTTGTATCGCGGGTCCAGCATTGTTGCTATGGCAAAGTTGCCACTACGCTGAATGCTGAATGGGCAGACTAGGTAGGCCAAGTGGTCCTTATCTGTCGTCAAAGTCTATGTTTCTATGTTTCTATGCTCACAATGTGACGATTCTGGTCGAATACTGTCAGCATGTGTTGCAGCAACATACTGCTACCACCATCTCCGGCAACATCAAGGCTATGCTGTACATTCACCAATGTCTGCTTCAGCACCCACAGCAGTGGAATTGATTGGCTAATGGAGGCAGACTTGCCACTCACTGCCTGTGAGGCATGTTCAAAAGGCCACAAAATTGTTATTACAGAGTCCATGAGGTGCCACTGTTCAGTCGTCACAGACATGGAGGCCCCAGAACTGTCACGGCTCGTATGCATCACAAGATATTCGGAGATGGCTTTGTATTGTTCATACAACCTCTCTGCCATGTATAAAGTGGAGTTCCATCGGGTGACAACTTCCAGCTTCAAGCGGTGCTGAGGCTGGCTGTTTTGTATCTGCAACTGTCAGTCACGGGCCTTTCCAGATCTTGAAAAGTGAGAGCAGATACATCATGCAACGGTCAGCATTTCCTTTACATCAGGGTGCTGCAGAAACTCCTGCACCACAAGATATCAACAGTGGGCCATGCATGGAACACGAAAAAAAAAACACCATTCATGATGCATTTCACCACATTTGACCCATTGTCACTTGCTATGAACCCAGCTCTCAGTAACAGAGGATTTAGCCATTTGTCAGTTTCAGTCAGTACCACATCCAGCATGTTCTCACCAGTGTGAGAACAGGTCACATTGCGCATAGCAATCGTTGCATGCTGTCGAATTCCAGGAAGATTGCTACCATGACAATCCACCTTCCTGCATTGATTATTCACACTACCAACATCACAAACAACCTCTGGCACCTGAGCCCAGTGTGCAGTTATACACAAATATGAACTCCCTGCTGTTTTGCCACTTATCCACATATCCATACTTAAATGGATGAATGGAGAGGAGGAATGTTGAAGGGCATGTCTTACTGAGTCAGATACAGTGCGGAACAACTCGGGGACAGCATAGGTAGAAAAGTATGTCCTGGATGGGACTTTCCATTTTGGACAGGCACATGCAGCAAATCACTGGAACCCAGAATTCTCCACAAAGGAGAAGGGCAAAAGATCAATTGCCAGCATTTCTGCTACAGCAGCATTAAGTTCATGTGACACTGTATGATTCAGGGGGTACTTCAGCTTATGCGCAAAAACATTCTGTAACATGGGCTGACTTAAACGTTTTACACGGGGTGTGATCACAAATGGTTGTGCTGTATGATGAATGGCATTGGCAGGGGGTGGAGTGTGGACAGTTGATCAAGACGGTTGCACAGGTGATGATGACAAACCCAGAAATGCAGTTATTTTGACAGATTTGCCAACCTGTGTTGATGTACCACTTGTACTAGACATAATGCATTCACCACCACCACCACCACAAAAACTGCTACTCTCACCAGCACTGGACAACATTTCAAAGTCATTATGGTCCTCCACCTCATCATGCCTGTAGTAATCCTCTGCTCTTATTACCACACTACTGCACACGTTTAATTTACTACTGGATTTAACAGTCATGGAAGGGGATAACATGTTTGCTCTGGTTGCTGGTGACGAGGGTGAACACCCCACTGTGGTATTAGCTGCAAGCTTGTGCTGAGTCCACAGTGCCAAGTGCCTATTCTTAAGATGTGCATGCTGTCCTCCTGTGCCCAGATGGCTCCCCTTTTTGCCTCGACTCACATGCACATGGCAAACCTGGCAGATTGCAACTGACTCATCATTTGCATCTTGAACAAAAAATCCCAAATAAGGGATTGTGATGCTCTGCTTTTAACATGTCCATGATGTGGCTTATTTAAGACCGTTATTCTAAGCACTGAAGTAGGGGGGGCTCGTGATGTTTCAGGCACTGCACACCTGGACTGCAACTGACCACCACAACTACCTATCATATTTATTACTGGGTCATCATCATCAACTAAAACCGGTAGATCACAAGTTTTTACGGGGGGGGGGGAGGATTCCTGCAAACAGACTCAGACACAGCCACTTTGAATTTCTTTTTCTCTGGTTTCTAACTGGGGTCAATTACATCATCATCATATTCATCAATGTCACACACATCCACATCTTCTGCTTGGATGCTCACATGTGGACAGCATGTTGCAACAACAGCAACATCATCGTCATCATCACATTCATCATCAGCATCTACACCACCATCACCTGATATTTTTTCACCACACTGTGAATCACTGCATGGAAAATGAGTGACATTAACTGCCATGGTGGATGGTATATCACATTGTATGCTATCGTTGACATGATTATCAGAATTCTCAGGTTCAGTTACTGGGATGTTACTGGGGAGTATGACACCATCTACGCTGCCACTCACTTGCACTGCTTCACACTCAATATTTTTGGATACGGTACACTGGTCGGAATTAGAACTTGATGCAACAATACTAATACTACCTCCACCACCACTAACACCAGTAACACTAACACCACCGACTGGGAAAACATCGTCTCCTCTAACTATGAGTGAAGTTACTGATTGGGCCATAAAAAACATTGCAGGAGAAATACCTTTCCTCACATCAGCAATGCACTTCTGCATCTGCATACAACTACCACACCCACATACTATCTTACTGCCAGCATTGCCATAGCAAGAAACAGCTTTGATGCACATCTCTTTGCAGGCATTTTCAGGGATCAACCACAATATTATAACCAAATTCAGATTTTGATATGTTCACTCTCTGATTGGGGGAAAGCTGGATGTGAAGCCAAAAAAAACAACTGTAGCTTTGGCAACAGGTAAGAGACTAATCTGTCAGGCAGTGAAAACAACTTCAGTAACCAGTGGTGTTGATGAGATCACAAAAACAGTCCAATCTGGTAAAAAATTCCTTTTGTACTGGGGGGGGGGCATTGACTGCAGTGCAGATTTTTATGGCAGTACAAGCAGCAAAACAAAGAACAGATACCACAATCTCAGTACAAAATCAGGCAGCTGCAGTGGATAGCGGGTTCACACTGCTGCGCCTGCAATTATACTACTCTGTGGCACAATAAAAGGTGCATTATTTGATGTCACAGAACACCGCACACACACTCACACACACACACACACACACAACAGTTTGCCTACAATACTGAACGAGTAATGCATAGCAAATGCAAAAGTTCAGTACTATGCCACATATTGAAATGTAAACAACCTGAAATTATGAACTGCTGCACCAGATCCACACAACAAACATCAAGAAAATGTCAACTATTACTGACAATATTACTGTGTGTACATTAACAGTCAGTTATATAAGAAAAATCTAACCAAAAAACAAAGAAATCACTATTTCTCCAACTTAAATCTACCTACACCTCAGATACTCCCCCCAACACTCAATGTTGCAAATTAACATTCAAAATCCACACAAAAACAAAAATGATTGATGATATGAGCACTGGAGAGTTTCCTACAATCGATGAACTAAAGTTGGGGTTCCCCAAAACACGCAAAAATGCTTTTTTAACAGCTTTTAGAAGATTTCAATCACAGACAGCTATCAGAACACACTGTCTCCTACTCCTTCCTACACATACTACCCCAAACTGAGGCTGTGCAGATCAGTATAGAGCCCATGTGACCTGAAATCCCATGAATCACTGCAAAATTCACCTTCGGAGCTCAAAAACAAGGCGAAGTGAGGCGAAGTGCATTGTCCTCAATACACTTCACCTTAAATTTGGTGGAGTAGTGGTCTGGGGAGGCGAAGTGATGTGAAGTCATAGTTTTCAATGGACTTCGTGTCCCTCATTATAAAGCGAAGTACTCCGCTTCGCATTACAGAGCACTCCGCAAATCCGCCTTTGCTCCGCAAATCACTTCATGGAGTGGATTGAGCCCACTTCGCCCACCACTACTATGGGGGCCCTCTCCTCTCCACCCAGGGAGCAAACCAAAGCCGGATGGGGGCAGTGCTGCCAAGGAGCTGAAAAGGAGTTACCTGGGGAGGACCTACAGGAGTGCACACAGCCTAGTGATCCCTGAGGATAGGGTTCTGAGCAGTGAGTAATGGGGCATAAACAGAGAATAACAAAATAAAAAAAGAAAGCTCAAAATTATCTAAAGCCACCAATGTATAAATAAGTAGAAGCATGCTATTGACCCGAAGCAGTGAAAATACAAGCTGAGTGATAACCCCAAAACAGATTTTAAAGTTGCAGCAATGTTTCTTCCTGAGAGATGGCCTACATCTTGCTGACCCCTGACCTTACAGCTACCAATCAGAGGTCAGGGATCTTGGCACAAAGTCTGTAGAGGATTATGGGAGCACGACTGTGCTTGCTGTATGCTTGGTGCCCTTTCCACAAACCAATAGGGCATCAAGTGAATGTTCTGAATACTAATCATGTTGTTTGACAACTCCATACACCAATCAGAAGCTGCCTTTGCTCTGGAAAAGGTTGAGGGCAGTTTCAGAAGTGGGGAGTTGGCAGTGAGCTCTCAGAGAATGAGGAGGGTTAGTGCTGCTGGTGAGAGCCATCCAGGGAAACCTGTCTAGGTTTCCACAGTTACTTAATCAGGGAGTGACTTCAAAGGTTTTCACTACAGAGACTGAGCTGTGTGTCTACCAAAAGTGTCTGGATGACATTTTTCCTGTGAGAGAAACTGTGACCTGCCTTGAGGGAAAAAAGAAGGTAAACACATACCACAGCTGCCAGCCTGTGGGCACCTGAGACTGCTTAGGCTGATATTATAGACTTTACTGCACAAAGGAGTCTCTTGTATTTTTTTTTTTTTGCCTTTTTTCATTAGATAACACTGTATATTTACTTTGTTTCTTTTTTCTCTACTTTGACTTTTTATCCGAGGTGCAGGAAGGTGGGTTTCCAGCAGAGAAGCACCTGTGTCTAAGGATTTAGAAGTCTGTAAAAGTTAAGTGATTACCTGCTCTTCAAACAACATGAAGTCTTGCTATATTATGACATATGCAGTGAGTCCCAACCTTCTAACTGCTCCGGAGGTGAAAGAGTTAACTTTCCATACCAGGCATGGAACTTTGAGCTCGAGCTCGGTTGAAAACTCTGACTGTTGTTCTTCAAACTCAAACTGTCAGATTCTTTACTCCGCCTCACTGAACAGTCGTTCTGGAGATTTCTCCTTCTGCTCGGTTCATTTTGTCGGTTAAAGTATTATTTTTTCGTTTTTTTGACCGAATTTAAACTGCAACTGGTCGGTTTAAGCTCTGTCTGTGTTATTTATAAGTACTAGATAGGTTTTACATTTACTTTCTGTGTGGAACTTGTAAACGGTTCATCGGTTCGGTTTGAACCGATCAGGTTGTTTAAAATATATTAATCTGTCTTTTAGAGTGCGGTTACTGGTTCTTATCGGTTCTAAAAAAATGGATTTCATTACGTTTTTTTCCACGACCCGTGACACGGTTGGGAACCAATAAGAGAGTCTTGCTTGGCAGATTGCCATAAATGGACAAGTTTGGTTAGGACTGGCACTATGTCTGAGAAACCCCAAAGAAAAACCGGGCCCATTGGGTTTCAACACTGCAGTGTCTGTGGGAAGTCTTTGCTAAGGCTGACCCCACCACCTGTGTTTATTGTTTGGGGTTTGACCACCTCAATGCAGACTGCCAGATTTGCAAAAATTTCCTGCAGCTAGCCTGGAAAGAGAGTTGGTAGGCTCAGGGAAAGGAGGCAAGAAGTCCGCTGAACGATGGCCAGCCGGTTCAGTTGAAACGAACCGGAGGGAGTGCCCCTGACCAGGGTGAGACTTCCTTGGGCAAAGGAGAGCCGACTCGGAGGATCGGTTCCAGCAAAAAGGACTAGGAAATCAGCTGGTGTGGAGCCAAAACTTTCCTCTCAACCGCTGGAAGAAATAGCCAAAAGCGATTAAAATTGTCCAGTTGCTTTCCGGTTCCGACCGAACCGGCAGCATCAAGTAGCGTACAGTTCGGTTGGTTCCACGGTTCAAGAGTATGATTTAGAGAATTTTATGAACGGAGGAGGAGAAGAGGAGTATGAGGAGAGTGAATGTGGATTTGAAAGTCTGGATGTGCCCATTGAACTGGACATCTCCCAGACAGACCTTCAGAGTGTCTCCTCCTAGGCTTTCTGAGTCCCCTTCTCATTTTATGTTTTATAAAAAAGTGGCTGAAACCCTCTAGCTCCCTATGGAGGAAGCTGTGGATGATCAAGAGGAGCCTGACTATGTAGAAATGATGGATATCCCAGAGTCTAGGAGACTGTCTATTCCTTTGCATAAATCTTTTGGGAAACAGACAGTAAAAAATTCTAAAAACTCCTCACACTATACCTCCTGTGGATAAGAGAATGGACAAGAGGTACACATTGTCAGGCTCTGATACGGAGTTCCTTACACAACAATGCAGCCATGTTGGGGTAGTGCAGGCTGCAGCCTGTGACAAGGCAAATATTCCCTTGGCTTCACACCCCCTGACAAGGACTCCAGGAGGATTGATGCCATGGCAAAGAAACAGTACATGGCAGCATCTTTGGGACTCAGACAGGCAAATCATATGGCTTATGTTGCTAGATACCAGAAATCCAGATGGGATACTGTTATGGCTTTAGGAAAGCAGGTCCCTGGCCAGCTTGCCAAGGAGCTGGAGCAGGTGGCTGCTGATGGTATTGAGGCATCTAAGGTGCAATTTCATGCTGCAGTGGACTCTAATGATGTGTCATCAAGAGTCATGACTACATCTGTGGCTCCTCGCAGAATGGCTTGGCTCAGATGTACTAGCCTGTCACAGAATACCCAGACTAAGGCCATGGATTTTCCTGTTGTGGGTAATTCTCTGTTTAGGGAGCAGATAGAGAATTACATGAAGAAAATGGATGAGTATAGGACCACCTATAGGAGTGCACAGGCCAAGGAAAGGCAGGTCACTCCTCAAAGGCAGCCTTCCAGGGGCAGGGGCAGGGGCAGGCCTTTTCATAGGCCTTTTTACCAAGCCCATGCCTCCTCTTCAGCTTATGCCCAGAGGGGGTTCTTTAGAGGGAGAGGCAGATGGGGTACAAGCAGATCTGCTTCCACCCCTCAGCCTAAAGCCCCTGCCAAGCAGGCACCCTGATGGGGTGGCCAGGGCTGATTCTCCACTACCTGTAGGGGGCAGGCTGGCTTACTTTGTCCAGGACTGGAAGTCTCTAACATCAGACAAGTGGGACCTGGAAGTAGTAAGCCAGGGACTGGTTCTCAGCTTCAAAAAATTTCCAAAGATGAGAACCAGATCCTTTTCACCTGCAAATCCATCAGAGGCACTTGCCCTAGAGGCAGAAGTCTCTACCCTCCTGGCTCTCAGAGCTGTGGAAAGGGTTCCACCCCTACACCAGGGCAAAGGGTTGTACTCCAGGTACTTCCTTACCCAAAAAGACAGGAGAATGGCGGCCCATCCTGGATCTCAGATACCTAAACAAGCACCTTTTAAAACCGGAAATTCAAAATGGTGACTCTAGAATTATTTTACCCTCTCTAAGGCCAGGGGACTGGCTAGGTCCCTGGACCTCAGGATGCCTACTTCCATATTCTCATCAAGCTCCATCGAAAGTACCTCAGGTTCAAGCTGCCCTCAGGCCATTACCAGTTCAGAGCAATGCCCTTTGGCCTCACCTCTGCCCCAAGGGTATTCACAAAATGCCTGGCAGTAGCAATTGCCTACCTAAGAAGGCAAAAAATTGCCATCTTTCCTTACCTGGATGACTGGCTCATAGTAGGCCAGTCTCCAGACCAAGTCAAGTTACATCTTCAGATAACTCAGCAACTGCTTACCTCTCTAGGTTTCCTTCTCAATCTTCCAAAGTCAGTTCTAGAGCCTGTCCAGCTTCTCACCTTCATAGGCGCAGAACTGAACACAGAGAAAACCAGAGCCTTCCTTCCTTTGGAAAGGGCAAGGACCTAGTATCTCTGCCTCCTCATTCACCCTGCAGGTCTCTCGACCAGCAAGGCATTTTCTACAGCTCCTGGGACACATGGCTGCTTCTACAGCAGTAGTGCAAGGAGCCAGATTTCAGATGAGGGACATTCAGTTCCATTTGAGAGCCTTTTGGTCTCAAAGAAAGGACCCTCTAACCAAGTTGATCCCAGTAACTCGAACCCTGATCCCAGCACTACAGTGGTGGCAGGATCAGAACAACCTGAGACAAGGGGTTCCCTTTGTCACTCAGTCTCACTCCTTAATCCTTACTACAGATGCATCCCTCTTGGGGTGGGGTGCTCACATGGGCGACCTCACTACCCAGGGACTGTGGTACCCTCAGGAATCTCTGCTCCACATCAACCTGTTGGAGCTCAGAGCAGTTTTTCTAGTACTTCAAGCTTTTTCCAAATCTGTTTAGAACAAAGTTGTACAGGTCAGAACAGACAACACCACTACAATGTGGTACATCAACAAGCAAGGAGGCACGGTATCGACCTTGTGCACCGAGGCAATGAGTTGTGGTCTCTGACCTCCTGAACACCTCCCTTATGGCAGTTCACCTCCCAGGCAAGGACAATGTCTGCAGATGCTCTCAAGCAAGATTTCCCAGGGCCATCATGAATGGTCACTGGATCCCTAGTCCTGGGGTAATGTTGCCAGATGGGGCACTCCAGAGATAGATCTTTTGCAGCCCAGACAATCACCAACTTCCCCTTTTTTGCTGCAGACCCCCAGTGTCAGGCTCAGTCCCTCTGGATGCCTTACTTCTCAATTGGGAAGGGAAGTTTCTCTATGCTTTCCCCTCTTCCCTCTCCTGTTCAAAGTGTTAGTCAAAATCAGATCTCAATCCTACAAAGTGATTCTGATTGCTCCAGATTGGGCCAGACAACCCTGGTATCCACTCCTACTGTCCTTAGCAGTCAATTTTCCCCTGTGTCTTCCCAGGAATAACAACCTGTTAACCTGTGCTCAGGGATGGGTTTGGTACCCGAACCTCAAATCTCTCAATCTCAAGGTCTGGCTCTTGAAGAGTTAGAGTTTGCTGATCTACACCTCTCCCAGGGTGTAATGGATATATTGAAGGCTTCTAGGAAGCCTTCCACCAGGGCTACTTACAATTCCACATGGAAGAGGTTTTCCATATGGTGCTCTGGGAAGCAGATTTCCCCAGAATCTGCTGATTTACCCACAGTCCTGGATTATATGGTCCATTTAAACACTTTGGGTCTGAGACCAGCTACCCTAAAGGTGCATTTGGCAGTTGTGTCTGCTTTTATTTCAGCAGGTAAACCCTCTTCTCTTTCAGCTCATCCTGTATTCTCTAAGTTTTTTAAGGGATTGCTTCACCAACCCTCCATTCAGGGACCCTGCCCCTGCCTGGGATCTTAATGTTTGCATTGCTCGGCTTATGCAACCTCCCTTTGAGCCCTTGTCTTCAGCAGAGCTTAAGTATTTGACTTGGAAGACTGTGTTTCTGATAGCCATCACTTCTGCCAGACGCAAAAGTGAATTACAAGCTTTGTCAGTGGAGCCTTATTTTATCTCCTTTCATAGAGATAAGGTGGTCCTCAGGACTAACAGGAAGTTCTTGCCTAAGGTGGTTTCAGATTTCCACCTTAATCAATCTATTTCTCTTCTAGTATACTTCACTGACCATTCCTCCTCTGGCGAGAGGAGGTTGCACAGTTTAGATGTAAAGAGAGCCCTTAGTTACTACATTGAGCATACCAAGGGTCACAGGTTTGACTCCCTCCAACTGTTCCTCACTTATGGTGAGGTTGGTAAAGGGAAACCTGCCACTAAAAGATCCATTGCCAGGTGGATTGTCTCTTGTATCCAATTCTGTTATGAAAAGTTTGGTAAGGTTCCTCCATCAGGCCTGAGGGCTCACTCTACCAGAGGTACAGCTGCTTCCCTGGATGCTGCCAGGGACATCCCCATTCTAGAGATTTGTCAAGCAGCTACCTGGAAAACAGTTCACACTTTTACCAAGCATTACTCTCTGGACATCCAGGCTAGGAGTGATGCTCAGTTTGGCACAGCTGTGCTTCACAGCCTATTTCCTAAGTAGGGTCTGTCCCTCTCTATGGAGGTACTGCTGTGTAGTCTGCATATGTCATAATATAGCAAGACTTCATGTTGTTTGAAGAAAAATTACTCACCTTAGTAATGTTGTTTCTTCTAATGGAGTCTTTATGATATCACCTCCCTGCCCTCTCAGAACCTCTGTTTTTGGGATGTGGGTGGGCAGTGCAGTGTTGGCACTTAGTAGATGCCCACCTTGTTTTCACCCTCCTTTTTGGGGTGACTGGTTGTTGTGTTTTTCATTTTTGGGTCTCCTGACTTGAGTCTTTGTTTGGGACCAAAAAATGTGTTTCTTATATTTAGTAGCCAGTTGGCTAGTGTAGGTTTACAGCTTCCACACAGGACCTTAGTGAGTTTAGCTCGTAAAGATCTGACAGTTTGAGCTTGAAGAACAACAGACAGAGTTTTCAACCGAGCCCGAGCTCAAAGTTCCATGCCTGGTATGGAAAGTTAACTCTTTCACCTCCGGAGCAGTTCAAAGGTTGGGACTCACTGCATATGTCATAATATAGCAAGACTCCATTAGAAAAAACAACATTACTAAGGTGAGTAATTTTTTCTTCTGTGTTGTTTGCTCCTCTCATCAGCTTGTTCTATTACAGGAGCAGAGAGCCAGGGAGCTGAAACTGTAGAGAAAGGCAGCTCTGAGAGACAGAAGTCATTGCAGTTTCTCAGCGCAGCTGCTAGGGTTAGCTGATTTTTTTTTTTAATAAAACCTCGCAGCTGCAAGAGGAGCCATATTCTAATCAGAGCACCAGAGGACATATTGGGAGTCAACAGCCATTAGGAAAAAGGGTGCCAAATGAAACAAAGGAGCCAAGAGTATCTTCTAGAAAAGTCCAGGCCTTGTCCCCCAAACTTCGTGTGCTTTGTCATAACGGGTCAGTTGTCCTGACCACGGGCTCCTTCAAGTACCTAGGGGTGATGCTGGATAATTCACTTAATTTCTCCTCTCACATAAACAAGGTATGTAGATCTGTTAACATGAGGATTGGGGCAGCCTACCGTGCTCCATTCCTTAACCCCTGCAGCCAGGATCTCTGTGGCTAGAGGTGTCCTGCCCCTGAGGCTTCTTTATGCTCTTTCTATCCTTTCCCATGCTACCGCTCTTAATCTCCAAAAGCAAGACACCACTTACATTTGTAGGTTTGCCTTATTGACCCTGCACCTCACTCATCACTGTCTTCTCTACTCGACCCTGCACTGGCTGTCTCCCAGATCTCATCGCTACTACTCACTGGGTTGTTTCATAGACACCACCACCAGAACCCCCTGCCCAAATTCTCTTGGAGCTATGTTTAACCCTGTGCTTCACTCCTGCCCTCTGAGGTCCTCAAATTCTCTATTGCTCTCTGTCCCACACTGCTCAACTAAAATGGGTGAGCAAGCTTTCAATCATTTTGGCCCCAAATTCTGAAACACCCTTCCCCCAAGTTTAAAGTGCCCCTTATCCCACTCTTCCTTCAAAACTACACTTTCCTCTTGCCTTTTAGCACCTGAGACTTGCGACTGTAGCTA
The DNA here is from genome assembly GCA_016271365.2 of Neoceratodus forsteri. Classification (NCBI taxonomy): domain Eukaryota; kingdom Metazoa; phylum Chordata; order Ceratodontiformes; family Ceratodontidae; genus Neoceratodus; species Neoceratodus forsteri. The sequence continues at coordinate 238,129,807 of CM057458.1, forward strand.
ATCTTGCTTGTCCTAACTGCTTAGACTTTTGGTATTGCTGAACTCCTTATATATCTCTCTTAACTTGTCTTAGCCTGCCTTGTTCATCCCTGTGTGGATGGTCCTGCTTGATGTATAATACCTATCTATCTATCTATCTATCCTGCGAGGATATCTGTTGTAAATGTAATAAGATTGTATTTAGGTACCTGAGTTTATTTGTAATTACTGTATTTTGTATGCTACCAAGTGGTGTCTGAAAATAGGCAGGGCTATTGCCTAATGCACTTACCCGGTCATCAAAAGCTTATAAATAAATACATAAATATAAGTAGCCCTGTGTAGTAAGTGGCATTAATACAGCTTTGTTCGCAGAGGTAGGGGAAAAGGAAAGGGTTGGGGACATGACCACCCCTTCCCCAGTGTACTATGGCCAGGATTTAGGTTGATATTATAGGTTACTGCTCAAAGGAATCTCTTGTATTTTTTTTTGCCTTTTTTAGTAGGTTATACTGTATATTTACTTTGCTTCTTTTTTCTCCACTTCGGCTTTTTATCCTAGATGCAGGGAGGCAGTATTCCAGCAGTGCAGTACCTGTGTCTAAGGATATAGAAGCTTGTAAAAGTTAGCTGATTACCTACTCCTCTGTGTTTTTCTTCCCCTCAGCAGCTCATTCTATTACAGGAGCAGGGAGCCAGGGCACTGAAATTGGAGAGAAAGGCAGCTCCAAGAGGCAGAGGTCATCAGAGTTTCTCAGTGCAGCAACCAGGGTTAGCTGATTTTTTTTTTTAATAAAACCCCAACACTAAGGCTTGCCCAACCTCCACCATCCCACCCACCCCAGGGTGCATCCACCTTTATAGGCAACCAACAGGATACAACTTCCTGAGGGAATAGGGGAATTGGGCTAAGCATAGTTAAAGAGGCCACTTAGTAATACTAAAGGCTATTCAGGGGGATATCTTCCAATAGTATAGCACCACCATAGTAGACATGAAGTAAGGGTAGAAGAGGAGAAAGAAAGAAAGAAAGAAAGAAAGAAAGAGAAAGAAAGAAAGAAAGAAAGAAAGAAAGAATCCTCTTATCTACTATAGTAGCATGAGGGTTACATAGGGTTGCAGGAGAGAACATTGACAGAACAGAAGAGGAAGATGCAAGGAGTGATGCAGTGCAGTGGGTACAGGGCAGCAGTCTTCAGGAAGATGTTCTTGGTACAGCAGTGCTATCCCATATGCAGGCACCTCTATGGGCTGAGGGCAGAGATTGCCAGTCTTCAGGCCAAGCTGGCAGGAGTACTGGCAGCATTTGCCCCCACCCAGAGGCCACCATGTCACCCCTAGCTTAGACATTGTCTTTCAAGTACCTTGGGGTTCATTGTGACCCTACGTTATCCTTCTAATCTGATCTCCAACACACCACCTCTCTCTTACATCAGAAGCTAGGTACTCTCTACCGTGTTCAACATTTAACTCCTGAGGCCATAACCTGTATTGCACTGGCAAACCTAGTCCCATCATTAGATTATGGATCGGTTGTAATTGATAATGCCAGTACATCTACACTACAGCAAAAACACACTCTACTACAAAATATGCACATTTACCTTAGGTTGTAGGTCCAATGTTCACCACTGTAAGGCTCTCAAATCCCTTAATTGGTTTCACCCTGACATCAAATCCAATCTAGCTATTGCAACACTAATAAAGAAAACTATGCATACTGGGACACCTGCCTTTCTCAGTGGTGAAATCTCTCTCGTCAACCTTCCTTCCCCCCTTCTCTGCAACCAGAAACAACATAATAATATCCAAGTTTTGCACAAATATGGGTCAGCGCTCTTTTGGTTATCATGCAGCTTCAGTTTGGAATTCCCTACCTTCTTCTCTCAAAACATCTTCCTCTCTCTGTGCCTTTGCAAAGCTCCTGACATCACACTACTCCTCAGCCCAAGCCTGTTTTTCTGATAACCTCCTCCTGTCATGGCATCCCACCTTATGCTAGCTAATCGCACCCACCGACCAGTTTTGGTCACATTTTTCATTCTCCTCCTCCATCTTCCTCCTCCTTTCTCCAGCCTCAATTCTACCTTTGTATATTACATTACAAGCACTTTTATATATTACTTTGTATATTTACAAGTATTAGCACCATATGTGTTCATGTCTGCCTACAACTTGCTGTAAATTTGTATGTACACTTCTATACGGAGTCCCATTCAGGTGTGGCTGCTTTTTGTTGCCTGTGGGTTGCTAAGACCAGTGGATAGTACTGCAGCTCCCATTGACACAGTTTACGTCAGCATTCTGAGTGCACTTTGATATTTACAAACCTTTCTACAAGTGAAATTGAAATTGACAAATTGAGGCATTGGAAGGAGGGGGGTTTAGTTGAGGTGGCCACACTGTTGCAGGTTGCTCTGATACACAGCAGTACATACCACCAAATGTAAATTGGACATGGCTATTTAAAACAACTGAAATAAATCTCTAAATATTACATTTGGGGTATTTTTTGAGACCACGAAGGGCCAGGTGATGCACTTCCAGTCCGCGGGGGCTATTTAAGGGACTTGCGCCAGCGAGTGTTGTGAGCTCGAGCGTGTGGTGGCGCACACAGAGTCGTGCGCAGAGACACGCATGTCTGAGCAAGTGTCTTGTGTGTCCTGCGTGGACAAGGGAACAGGGGCACACTGAACCATTATCGACATTCCAGCACAAGAAGCGGGTAAGAGATTTCGCCAAAAACATTAGTTGCACACTATGAGTAGTGACTTATGAGACACTAAGCTACACATAAGTTTAGTATAGAGTTTAAAGTAGAGAATAAGCCACGAGATAAAGAAATGGATGTCCCAGATAGTGATGTACTTCAAGTGCTGGCAACTTTGTGTCAGTAGGGGGAAATTAAAGAAATGTATTCACTGTAACATGTATGATGTAAGAAATTTGGTATCCAGGCTAGATTATTCATGCAATAAATGTAATGAGAACATGGTATTGTTACAACAACTAGCAGTGTTGGGAGGAAAGGTGCCATAGGCCTGTAGCTCACCAGGTATAAACTCCCCCTAACACAAAAAAGGAATGAAGGACAAGGTAGTGGTGCATTCCCCTGTAGTTATGTATCTACAAATACAAGTAGAGGTTCAGATACTGAGGGTTGGGTTAACGCTTCTGAAGACATTGACTCAAGTAGCTGGGCAATGGTTACTAAAAGACTGGGAAAAAAGAGAAGGAGAGCTATGGGACCATCTGACATGTCGCAGCAAAATAAATATTCCCCCCTAAGCACCATTTCTGAAACTAGTTCAAACCCAGTCACTGAGGATATCCCTAAGGGTAATCAAGTTGTGGTTATAGGAGATTCTATACTGCGAATGACAGATACAATTGTCACAAGGGGAAATAAAGGTGATACTATTGTAAATTGTCTCCCTGGTGCAAGGATAAGTGACATCAAGAGTCGACTACCAAAATTACTACATCAGATACCAAACACACAAACTGTGGTGTTACATGTGGGTAGTAATAATGTGGGAAGGGATCATGAGAAGGACATTGTTATGGAACTATTTGCATGTGTGGATTTAATACAGGAGAAAGAGCAGACATCTATCGTTTCAGGTATTCTCCCTCTTATGGTTGTAATCCTGAAAAAAAATCTTACCATACAGAGGATAAATGGTAGATTAATAAATGGCTGTAAAAACAGAGGTGTCCACTTTATTGATCTATGGGACTCTTTTTATAATAATGAACAAAAGTATAAAAAAGATGGGTTACATCCCAACTCGCTCGGAACCCGTACATTAGCTATTGCAATAAAAGTTTCCACACAGCAAAATTTAAACTAGGTGCGGGAGGGTACCTGCCGGACTTATCCAAGCAAGTCCAAACTCAACGTAGGCCCCTGGCTGATTCTAAACCTAGATTAAAAAGTGACGTACGCTGCTTGCTCACAAATGCTAGAAGTTTGAATAATAAGATGGATGAGCTTCAGGTTGAACTAAGAAAAGGAATACAAATGGCATTTATTACCAAGACTTGATGGACAGGAGATGTAGCATGGGGGCCGCATATCCCTGGATATGACCTGTATCACCTGGATAGAAGGGATGGGGGGGGGTAGTTGCAAATATATCAAGTACTCTAAAGTCTACTAATATCTCTGATAAAATAAAAAAAAAAGATATGGGGACAGGGCCAGAGACTATTTGGATTAGGGTAGAAACAGGGGATAGTGCACCCATCCTTGTAGGGGTATGCTATAGGCCCCCTGTACTTTCTATAGAGACCTCTAGGGAAATGAACCAAGAAATAAAAATAGCGTGTGAGTTAGGGAGGGTGATGGTGGTGGGAGACCTAAATTATAGGGGCATAAATTGGCTGGATCTTAAAGCAGGATTCCCTCTTAGTTTAGAATTCTTGGAATATGTTTGGAAGTGGATATGACACAAAATGTTGTTATCCCCCACAAGAGGAAATAATATATTAGATTTGGTATTGTCTACTAAGGAAATTAACATCTCATCTTGTGTAACCATCCCACCATTAGGGAATAGTGATCATAGTGGGATATCTTTTACTCTGGCACACTATATTCTCATCACTAAGAGATGTACAGAGATATATAAATTTTAGCAATCTGGTATAAGTATAATAAATGATGAATTAATGCATATAGGCTGGGATAGTATACTGAAAGATAAATCATTGGAAGATATGTAGAATGTTTTCAAGAAAGAACTATTCATAACATGTGATAAACATTTGAAAAAATAAAGCTATATAATACTAGAGGGAAAAAACCTAAGTGGTTAAGTAGGGATATTCAAAAACTTTTACAAAAAAACAAAAATTATTTAACCTATACAAAAATCACAGACATGATCCTCAAATATGGAGTAAATATAAAGTAGTGCAGGCTAAATCTAAGAAGCTTATAAGAGTGAGAAAAAAAAGAATGGAAGTAAATTTAGCATTTTCAGCCAATAGAGATAACATGCAACAATTTTATGGTTATATAAATTCCCTGAGAAAATCTAGTCATAATGTGTGCTCTATAAAAAAAGGTAATGAAATTATCTCAGATCCACTGAATGTTGCAAATATGTTTAATGAGTATTTCGGTACATTGTTCTCTGGCAAACAGCAAAATAAATGTAGTATTAACGTAAATGAGGAGAGACCCATAAGAATCACTGAAAACGTAATTCTGGAAAAAATTCAGAACTTAAAAAGCACTTCCTCTTCAGGCCCTGATAATATTTCACATAAAATGCTTAAACTATTGTCCCACAGTGTGGCACTACTTTTGGCTATAATGTTTAATGAATCCCTTAATAGCGGGACTGTGCCGAGGGATTGGTTGGAGGTGAATGTGGTGCCTATACATAAGAGAGGAAACAGTGCAGACTGTACGAATTATAGACCCATTAGTCTCATCTCAGTCCCTGGTAAACTAATGGAATCCATTTTGAAGGATAGCATTGACACTCACCTAAATAGAACAGGTCAGTGCATAGAGAACAGCATGGTTTCATTGTGGGGAGGTCATGTGTGACAAACCTGCTCTGTTTCTGTGAGAAAATTTCAGAAGATCTGGATAGAAGGCAGGATGTGGATTGTGTTTATTTGGATTTGGCAAAAACTTTTGATAAAGTTCCCCACTATCAGATCCTCCAGTGTCTTGTTGAAATGGATGTGGACCACAGAGTGGTGAGCTGGATCGCAGTCTGGTTGGAGGGGAGGACTCAGAGGGTGTGCTTACATGGATATTACTCAAATAGGGTGGAGGTCATTAGTGGGGTCGGTCCTGGGCCCAGTGCTGTTCAGGACTTTTATGTTGTCTATGGGTAGGGGGACCTCTGGCTGGATTAGTAAGCACGCAGATGACACAAAGATTGCTACAATAGTAACAGACCGAGAAGGAGCTAGAAATCTACAGGCTGACGTGAATAGTATATATGACTGGGCAACATTTTGGGGTATGATGTTTAATGTGGATAAGTGTTGTGTGATACATTTGGGAAATCAAAATGGTATGCAGAATTATTATATGAACGGTAAGGTGCTACGAAACTCGATTGGAGAGAAAGATTTGGAAATTCTCATAGGCCATAAACTGACTTTCTATTCATGTATAAATAAACAGATTGTAAAAGCTAAACAGGTATTACACAACATCAGGAGAAATTTCAGGAGTCGAAGTAAGGAAGTGATTGTGCCCCTGTACAGGGCATATGTCAGACCGATCCTGGATTATGGGGCCCTGGTATGCGGACCCATAACCAAGGGAGCAGTAAATCATATTGAAAGGGTTCAAAGGTAGGCCACTAAAATGATGTATAACTTGAAAAATCTCCCCTATGAAAGGTGCTTGGATTACTTAAAACTTATGCCCCTTCAGACAAGAAGGGTTAGAGGAGATTTTTTGCTGTGTTATGATATAATGGGAGATGAATACCTACTAGATAAATTAAACCTCAATTTAAAAATGATGCTATGGGTATGAGTGGTCACCCTCTCCAGCTTAGGCACATAAAGTATAATACTAATGGAAGGCATTTTTTACATAGAGAGTGGTGTCCCCTTGGAATGAGCTCCCCTTGTCACTTATTTGTTCTGAATCAAAGATGCTTTTTAAAACTCAGCTGGATAGATATTTTATGAAGGAAGGTAACATAACTACATAAGGGATATTAGATGGGAGCAGCTATGGGCTATTCTTTACTGTCTGGCCTCATAGGCTCCCTTGAACCTTGTATGAACCTTTGTATGTACTCATTGCAATTTGTTTTCCTGTTTGTCTGTGCTTCTGCACCCAGGTCATGCCTGAAAAATGTACTTGTTACTAGTGCATTCACCTGGTAAACAAAGTTAAATAAATAAGTGACCACAGTTGCTACTGCAGCAGATGCCCAGGCAGGGGGCTGATTGGACTACGGTGGGCTCAGGAAGATTGGGGGGGGCAAAGGCAAATCCCTCATCTGGTACAACTCAGAAACTCTTATGCTGTCCTGGAGGACCAGGCAAGCCCCACAAGGGAACCCGAGGTTGTGATTGGGGGGATGAGTGGGTCCTCCATGAGGGAGACCCTGGGGCAGGAGGTAAAGGACCCCAGAGGAAGAGGAAGCTACTCCTGGTGGGGGAATCAATAGTCCGTAGAATGGATCTGGGCACAAGTAGTTGGGTGGAGTGGGAGGCGAAGTGTCTTCCAGGAGGCACAGCTTCAGGGGGCGAAACCAGAGGACTGCTACAGCGGTAGCAAAGAGAGGGCTTGAGGTCATTGTCCACCTAGGGACAAATGATCTAACTAAGGAAGAGATGAGCATAGAGCAGGTGCAGGAGGACTTTAAGGAGTTGAGTAGGAGCCTTGGAGAGGTAGCAGGGTCTGTAACATTCTCGGAAGTGCTGCCAGTCCACAGCAGGGGGAGACTAGGAATCTCTGCATCAGACAGTTCAACACTTGGTTGAAGGACCGGTGCAGAGAAAAGGGCTTTGGCTACATTGGGGACTGGGGACCCACCTGGAGTGATGTATGCCAGTGCAAGGGAGATGGCCTTCATTCATCCAGGGAGAGGACTGTGGTCCTCAATGAACAGTTTAAATGCTTCCTTGGCAAGCATTTAAACTAGCCAGGGGGGCCAATGGAAGTATGGAGACTTAAGCAGCCCACCCCCTCAAGTCAGAGAGGCTTGCAGGGTGGATCAGGAGGAAACATTGTTGGCAGATATACCTGAACTCGTCACAAAGGGTATGGCAGGGGAAGAGATACAGCAAAAGAAAAAAAAAACAAAGCTGGGAAGAAGGGACAGGAAGGCAAAAGCAGAACTACAAAGGGGGCAGGCAGTGGAACATGGACAGCCATGTTTATAAATGCCCACAGTCTGAGAACTAAAACCCCAGACCTGGTGACCTTGATGGCAGAGGCAGACCTGGACATAGTGGCAATTACTGAGACATAGTACGCTGGAAACCATGACTGGGAGGTAAATGTGCCAGGGTATATGCTATTTAGAAGGGATAGGGAAGGGAAAAGGGAGTGGCACGCTCTTTACATCAGGGAAGGTGTTAAAGCATGGCAGTAGAGGGCAGGCAGGGGGAGGTCAAGGCACTATGAGTCACCCTTGAGCTTAGCAATGGCACAGCAATTCACACAGGCATGATCTACAGGCTTAGTTTGTTTGTTTGGCTTAGTGATTAGTGCTTACAAATATATCCTATACTGTTTGTGTTAGCAGGTCATGTCTGGAAACCCCAGTATTGTTATGTCTGGCACAGGGAATACAGATTAGGATTTGCTGTACTACTGAAGTGTAATCAAGGTTTAAAGGGCAGATTGCTTTTGGTTATGTTTACGGGGCAGACTGCACTTATTGGTGGGGCAAGCTTTGTTGGTTGGCTAACTTTTACATGAGGGTAACGTATGTGAAAGCTGGGGGAACCATGGGCAGAACTGGAAAAGTTGGATGGGAGGGATCACAGGGGTGGTATGGGCATCCTTCCACTGGAAATGAGGGGGGATGCTGGTGGGCGAAAAGTGAGATGGGAAGGGTGGTAGGCTGCAACAACTGTGGAGCGGCAATCTTTCTGAAAATTGTGTGGAGAGTGGGAGGGTGTTTGGTGTGCTGGCAAATAAGGCAGCTTAGGAATGAGATCAGCCGTTTACAAACAGAGGTTAGGAGGGGAATGCAGGCTGCAATGGAGACTCAGCGGCTGGGTAGGGAAGAAAAAATTTCTTATCATAGTAATCTTGTTTCTTCCAGGGGATACTCCAATATTCATAACTCTATGTAGTGTCCCTTTAAGACAGATCTGCCGGAGAAATGGAACATATGCTAATGAGAGAGTGTTCATTAGCTCATGCCATTTTCAAATGCTGCCTTCACTAACTGCTGCATTCTAACCCTTCAGATTTTGAGGGAGCCTGCTCTAGAGGCCCAATTGAACTAAATATGCTCAAGCCCTAGATACCTTCTGCCAGAGAACAAGCAGAGCATCAGGAGGAGGGATCTGCTGGTATAACTAAACTTATCTACTGGGACTAAGAACTAGAAAGTACAGTTACGTAAGAACTTACCGTAAGAGTTGATCTTTGAGAGAGGCTCTTGCAGTAGGTAATTACATATAGGACTGATGCCGGCAGGCATCAGGACCCCACGGAAAAATTTCAGCTAGCAGTCTCTGAGGGCCGCCCCATGTCAGGTGACTGGCGCCAGAGACGCCGGGTATAAAGGGGCGTCCTCATGCCCACCTTCCAGTTCTTTTCCCACCACAGGCCAAAAGAGCCGGACAAGAGAGAAGCAAATATTTCCACTGGAAAAGGAACCGATAAAGCTTTGGGGATGGAGGCGGGAGAAGTGATTATCTGCAAGAGCCTCCTCGAAGATCTACTGTTACGGTAAGTTCTACGTAACTGTACTATCTTACTCAAGAGGGCTCTTGCAGTAGGTAATTACATATAGGACTGAGTCCCAAGCAATCTGGAACAAGAAGAAGCAAATGGGAGGAGGAAAGCTACTCAAAGTAGATCCTCTAGCTGTGAAGTTCTCAAGAAAGTGGGCCTTGCAGAACAGCAAACCAAAAGCCTGGTCTACGGCGAGAGGCAATATCCAAACTGTAATGTTTTGTAAAGGTATGGACAGAAGTCCAAGTGGCGGCAGCACAGATGTCTGCCACTGACACATTCTTGAAACAAGCCACTAAGGCAGTTACTCCTCTGGTGGAGCGGCCTCTCACTTGACCCGGAAGAGTCTTGTACTTGTCATAACAGAAGGTGATGCAATGAGCTAACCATTTGGACAGGCATTACTTGGAAGCAGCATTGCCTTCTCTTTTGTGGGCAAAAGAGACAAACAGTTGATCAGTCTTTCTGAGGTCTTTTGTTCTGTTAGTGTAGTATCTCAGAATTCGGTGAACATCCATAGTGTGTAATAGATACTCCCCTTGATTGGAGTATTGTGTAAAGAAAGCAGGTAACTCTATGGACCGGTTCAATGTAGATTCCGCTACCACCATGGGGAGAAACTTAGGATTGGTGCGCAGAGCAACACGTTCCTTGTGAAAAATCAAATACGGGATTTTGCACACCAGGGTCTGAAGCTCGGAAATCCTCAGAGTGGAAGTAATGGCCACTAGAAACAGCGTCTTCCATGAAAGGAACTTCATGTCTGCTGAGGCTGTCGGTTCAAAAGGAGGCAAGGTAAGCTTCTCAAGAACAAAATTCAAATCCCAAGGAGGGGCGGGAACTCAGATAAGGGGTCTCAAGTGGAGAACCCCTCTGAGGAAGGTCTTAGAGACTTCCAACTGAGCAAATGTCCTGCCTGCAAAAGGGACATGATAAGCCAAAATGGCCGCCATGTGTACTTTCAGAGACAAGTGACTAAGACCCAGATCAAAGAGATGGTGCAGGTACTCCAGCAGCTGCTCAACAGAGGACGAGAAAGACTCAAAATCTTTTGAAGTGGCCCAGATTGTGAACTTTTTCCATTTCGTGGCATAGGTAGACCTAGTGGAAGGTTTTCTAGCCTCCACCAAAATCTTAGCCACTCGGGGTGAAACCCCAAATTGGGCTTGAGCTATGTCTCCAGGAGCCATGCATGCAGCTGAAGGGACTTGACACCTGGATGGACCAGGGTCTCCTGATCCTGGGTCAACAAAATTCATGACAGAGGAAGAGGAAGAGGAGGTTCCTCTGAGTATTATTGCAGAAGAGAGAGAACCAAACTTGCCTGGGCCAGAAAGGAGCGAACAGAATCATTCGTGCTCCTTCTGAACCTAGTTTCTGCAGGACTTGCAGGATTAGAGGAATCGGGGGGAAAGCATAGACGAATCTGTCCTTCCAATCTAGAGACAGAGCATCCCTCCAAAAAATGCCTCACTCTTGAATGAGCAAGCAGAAGTCAGGAAGCTTTGCGTTTAGAGGTGAGGTGAACAGGTCTACCTGTGACGTTCCCCAACGTAGAAAGATATCGTCCAGGACCCCCGATCCAGTTCCCACTCCTGAGCTTGAGCAGACGAGCAACTTAGTTTGTCTGCTAAGGTGTTCTCGACCCCCAGGACATGAATTGCCATGAGGTGAAGGCTGTGTTGTGTTGCCCAATCCCAAGCTCTCATCGCTTCCCTGCAAAGAGGGTAGGAACGAGTCTCTCCCTGTTTGATGATGTACCATATCACACACATATTATCTGTCTGGACGGCTAAGTGGCCAGGAAGAAGATGCAGATGTAGAGCTTGGAGAGCATAAAGCTCTGCCCGAAGCTCAAGCACATTGATATGAAGTGTTTTTTCAAGCTTGGACCAAGAGCCCTGGGTCCTGTGAGGTCCAAGATGGGCTCCCCAACCTTTTCCCAAGGCATCTGTGATCAGAGTCTGTGAGGGAGGAGGAAGGCAGAATGGAACTCCCTGAAAAAGGTTCTCTTGAACCATCCACCACTGCAAGTCTCGAACCATGGGGGACGAGACTCGGACAATTGGTTCAGGTCGTCCACCAACTGATCCCATTGACAGCAAAGTGTCCACTGAGAGACCTTCATGTGGAACCGAGCACGAGGAACTGTTGGGATAGCAGCCGCCATAAGCCTGAGGAGGCGAAGAACCGACCTCGCACTGACCCGCCTGCGGCTGGACAACAGGCTTACCTGAGTCTGGAGTGTGGTCACCCGGTCTGGTGACAGGAAGGCCCTGCCCAGGGTCATGTCCAGGATCGCCCTGATAAACTGGAGCCTCTGGGATGGGATCAAGTGAGATTTGGAATGGCTGATGGTAATACCCAGGCAGGTAAAGACCTGCTGGGTAAGGAGGAAGCACAGGAGTTCCTCCCTGGATGAGGCCACCAGGAGCCAATCGTCCAGGTATAGGAAAACCTGCACCCCCCGAGTATGCAGGTAGGCCTCTACCACCGCAAGGCATTTGGTGAATACTCAAGGATCTGAGGAAAGACCAAATGGTGGTGCTTTGAACTGGTAGTGGTCCCCCTAGAATGCAAAACAATGGTATTTGCATTGGGAAGGACAGATAGATATGTGCAGGTAAGCATCCTGCATATCTAGAGCACACATCCACTGTCTCGACCGAAGGAGGGGCAGGAGACTCTGCAGGGAGAGCATCCTGAACCTCTTGTACTCCACGAATAAGTTCAGGGAACTGAGATCTAGAATAGGTCTTACATCTCCTGTCTTCTTCAGGACCAGGAAGAAGCGGGAATAGTAACCATTCCCTGTAGAGGAAGGGGATTGGGCTCTATTGTCTCTTTCAGTAAAAGTGCTGAAATCTCTTCCTGGACCAGAAGAAGATGTTCCCAAGAGTACAACGACCTTGGGGGAGGGTGATGAGATGGTTTCTGTAGAAACTCTATTGAATGTCCTTCTGTGATTAGCTGGAGCACCCATGAATCTGAAGTTATCCTCTCCCAGCTGGGGAGGTGGAGGGAAAACCTCCCTCCTACCAGTTCCTCTGGGAAGCCCGGAGGCTGTGGGACAGGGAAGGAGTCAGGTGGTGTAGGGCAGAGCCGCAGCTGAAGCACCCGCTGCTTTTTTGGGTGAGAGGGGCTTGGCAGCTGGTGGGTCCCAGCGTTTAGTGGCCCACTTTTCCTGGGGTTTTGCCTTTGGCCGATTCCATCTGCAAAAGGGATGGCGCTGCATTTGATGGGGATAGTACATGGAGTCAACAGACTTTAGTGCCGTCCCCTTCTCCTGCAGATCGGTGATGATGTCTTTGACATCACCACCAAACAGCACCGAACCCCGGAAGGGTGCTTCCTGAATGGCGGACTGCACTTCCAGGACCAACCCTGACACATGGAGCCAAGCATCACGCTGTAAGCCTACGGCAAAAGCTGAGCTCCTGCCATCAGTGTCCACTGCATCATAAGTTGCATGAAGCATGTGCCGACTGGCCGAACGTGCAGAGCGGACAAGGTCAGCCACTTCCTGCTTGACTTGAGAGTCCGGAAGGGAGTCCAATTTGGATTCCACCTCACTAAGAATTGTCTTCTGTTAATCCCCCATGTAACCGACATAATTCAGGGCCCTAACACCCAGAGTGGAAGAAGCGAAAATCTTCTTGCCATACTGGTCCAGAAGACGGGATTCTTTGTCAGGTGGAGAGGAGCTAAGATGTTTGGGGTTAGCTGTCCGGCCGTGAGCAGTGCTAATCATGACCGAGTCAGCTCGAGGGTGAGAATCTAAATAGTAAGCACCCTCAGGAGCCTGATATAGCCTGTTTGACTTCTGAGGAAGTGGGGCTAAAGCCGACGACTGTTTCCAAATGGTGGTAATAAGGTCGGCATGAGGCTCGATCCAGGGTGGCACTAAGGTGGGAGCTGTCACGGGCAGATCCAGATACTCAGTGAGTTTTTTACACTGTGGATCTGGCTCCAAGGATTGCCACTTATGGACTTCCTGGATTTTGTGCAGCAACTCCGTAAAGAAGGATCCTCTGGAGGAGACTTTGGAGGAGTCCTTGGCCTGGGTTTAGATGGAGAGCCTGGCTCATCGTCCCACTCAGAGCAACAGTCATAGGCGTCTGAGGTGCCTGAGAAAGAAGAAGAAGAAGATGGTGATGAAGAAGACTCCCTCTCCTGGCAAGGGGGAGGAACAGACCCCTTGGGAAGCCCTCAGGGAAGCATGTCCTTCCCCTCTCTAGACCCAGAGGGTTTAGCCCTGGTGTCGGGAGGTGGGGAGGGAGTTTGTCATCATGGACGTCCAGGAACCGGGACCGGCACCATCATCGGAAGATGACTCTCCACCTCTCTGTTGAGCTGAGCCTTGGCCTCAGCCCACCAGGAGGCCAGAGTCTCCTGCAAGTCCACTGGTGGCTGGGGGGGGTGGAGGAGGAGGAGGAGGAGGAAGGGGATACAGGTATGAATTATACCCATAAGGCGCGTATCCATAACCCGACGGCGGGAAGCCCAGCATCAGGTATTGAGGCGCTAGGTACTGTGGCGTTGGATAGGCAGGCGTTGGGTACTGAGGTGTTGGATACTGTGGTCCCGGGAAAGACGACGTTGGATACAATGGGGTCAGATACCCGGGAACCAGGGGGGCTGCCAGAGCAAATGGCCCAGCCGGAGGCCCCACAGGCGGGTCTGGAGCAGAAGGTCCGGTGGGAGGAGAGCCCGGCATTGGGGTGGCATTCAGGAGCAGGATTTCACCCAGAGTCAGCAATACCAGTGTCAGAGCTGGTGGCCGAGGAGCTGGTGTCGGTGCCGGCATTCGGGGAGCTGACATCAGATCGGTTGGACCAGCAGGTGGACGGTCTGACGGGGGCGGAACAGGAACCTCAGCATCACCTGGGGATGGGGGAGAGAAATCCTCAGGGTCAGGCTGAGGAGACCCAGGGTCTCCGGAGGGCAGTGAAGGCTGCGGAGAGCCAGGGACGACAGACGTGGGAGGGTCCGGTGTCAGCTCTGCTGCTGTGCCAACATCGGGCAAGCCAATGTCGGACTTATCAGCGGGATCTAGGTGGGTGCCGGAGGAGCCAGCATACCACTTAATGGACCCTTCACTGGAGGCAGGCTGCGATGGACGGGCAGCCTGGTCGGGTGAGATAGGGGCCGTACACTGCCCCAAAGGGTCGGGCAACCTACCGACCTTCTCCGTGTGGGCATCGGAGGAGCTGACGACCAGCTTATCAGAGTTGTTCACACCAGTAGGCTGCACCAAGACAGCTTTACTGGGAGCAGAGGCCTCCAAAAGCCCAGAGGTTTAAAGGGCAGATTGCTTTTGGTTATGTTTACGGGGCAGACTGCACTTATTGGTGGGGCAAGCTTTGTTGGTTGGCTAACTTTTATATGAGGGTAACGTATTGGAAAGCTAGGGGAACCATGGGCAGAACTGGAAAAGTTGGATGGGTGGGATCACAGAGGCGGTATGGACATCCTTCCACTGGAAATGAGGGGGGATGCTGGTGTGCGAAAAGTGAGATGGGAAGGGTGGTAGGCTGCCATAACTGTGGAGCGGCAATCTTCCTGAAAATTGTGTGGAGAGTGGGAGGGTGTTTGGTGTGCTGGCAAACAAGGCAGCTTAGGAATGAGACCAGCCATTTACAAACAGAGGTTAGGAGGGGAATGTGGGCTGCAATGGAGGACAACTCTGTGGCTAGGTAGGGAAGAAAACATTTCTTATCATAGTAATCTTATTTCTTCCAGGGGATACTCCAATATTCATAACTCTATGCAGTGTCCCTTTAAGACAGATCTGCCGGGAGAAATGGAACATATGCTAATGAGAGAATGTTCATTAGCTCATGCCATTTTCAAATGCTGCCTTCACTAACTGCTGCATTCTAACCCTTCAGATATTGAGGGAGCCTGCTCTAGAGGCACAATCAAACTAAATATATTCAAGCCCTAGATACCCTCTGCCAGAGAACAAGCAGAGTGCCAGGAGGAGGGACCTGCTGGTATAACTAAACTTATCTACTGGGACTAAGAACTAGAAAGCTGGCATGAGCTAATGGCGGGAAAGAACTGGAAGGCAGGTGTGAGGGACAGCCCCTTTATACTGACGTATCCTGATGCCGGTCACCTAACGTGGGGGTGGTCCCTCGCCAGAGACTGCTAGCTAGAACTTTTTCCGTGGGGTCCTGACACCAGCTGGTATCAGTCCTATATGTAATTACCTACTGCAAGAGCCCTCTTAAAGTAAGATCTCTTGTACTGGGACCTTCAATTTAGGGTAAAAAAAAGTTAGTGTGTTTGTCAGAGTTAGTTGAAGTGAATTGTTACCTGTTATCTGTGTTATCTGTGTAGTTATCTAGGTGCTTGTCACAGGTGGCTGAAGGGAATTATCTGTGAAATTAACTAAGTGTAGAAAGATTTGCAAAGTTGAGGAAGTGGCATAGCTAGAAGGAGCCAGGTTAAAACCAGATTTAAACACTGCCAGAGAACAAGGACCTGCTGGTATAACTAAACTTCTCTACTGGGACTATATTGCCCTCCTTCCCTCCCCTCCACCCAAAGGCAGTTCTACTTTTATAGGCACAGGATTTAACTAACAACAGGAGCTTCCTGTTTGGGAGCAGGGAGTGAGTGATCACAGAGCCACCAAAGACTCACCATCCTAAAAGGGCAAGAGTAGCTCTCTGTCCCCCCCCCCCCAGCTGCTGGAGGTCCGACTCTGAGCAAGTAAGGAGACTACTGGGAAATATAGAAACTTCTTGTCTCAGAACAGGAAGATCAGGAGCTACAAGGGGCACAGAGGCAGTACGTAAGTAGTGACAGAAAAAAATAAATAAACAAACAGAGGAAAGAGTAAGTATTCCAAACAGCAATTAGGGGTCCAGAAATCAGACATGATGGGAGTGGTGCAGTGCAGTGGCTATGGCACAGCAGTCTTCCAGGAGATGTTCTGGAGGATGCAGTGTTGTCCCATCTGCAGGCACCTCTCTGGGCTGAGGGAGGAGGTTGCTCATCTCCAGGTTGAGTTGGCCAGGATTTGGGAGGCCTCCTCTCCCACCCAGGGACCACCAGGGTCACTGCCGTTGCCTCAGAGGTTACCATGAAAGAGGAGCGGGTGGAACACAGTGGGCTCAGGGAGGGTGAGGGTGGTGGAACAGAGGCACATCCCTCCACTTGTACCTCTCCACAATTTCTATGCCATTCTGGAAGAGTGTGGCTCCTCTATGGAGGCAACCACTGTGGAGACAAAGGAGGATGCTGGGAACCTCCACAAAGGAGACCCACAGGAGGGTGGCATGGGACCCCACAGGGGAAGGAAACAACTCCTAGTGGGGGACTCCATTGTTAGAAAGGTAGAACTGGGGGAGGATGGAAAGAGGGAGGTAAGGTGCCTGCCTGGCACCATGGCTTGGAGAGACAGGGAGCAAATCCTCAGGATCGCAGGAGCAGCTGCACAGGGGAGGGAGCTGGATGTCATTGTCCACCTAGGGACAAATGACTTGGCTAAGAAAGGGATCAGAGCAGTGCAAGAAGCATTTGTGGAGATGGGGAGGGCCTTAGTCAAATAGCACGGACGGTAACTTTCTCGGAGGTGCTGTCCATCTATAGCATAGGAGAGGCTAGGGTGTTCTGCACCATGGGATTCAATCAGTGGTTGAAAAACTGGTGCAGAGCTCAGGGAATTGGCTCATTGGGGACTGGTGGTCCACCTGGAGTGATGCAAGCCTATACTGGCATGATGGGCTGCATCTGTCCAGGAGGGAAACCAGGATCCTAGGTGATAGGTTTAAATGCTTCATTGGCAAGCATTTAAACTAGCCAAGGAGGGAGGAACTGGAAAGGAGCAGGAAAATCCTAGACCCCGCAAAAAAAATCACGGTAGTAAGTGTGGTAAACACCAACAGAGAGGTGGTGATAGGGAGAAGGGCAGGGGTAAATGGGGAATGTGACAAAGGCAAGAAGGACAGGGATGAGGCAAAAAGGAGTAAGGCCATCAGGAAATGGAGGGTAATGAGTATCAATGCCTGTAGTCTGGGCAACAAGCTCCCTGAGCTGGTGGCCTTGATGGAAGAAGGATGCCTGGATATAGTAGCAGTCACAGAAACATGGTACACAGAGAACCATGACTGGGATGTTGACATACCAGGGTACATAACCTACAGGAGAGACAGGCAGGGAGAAGAGGTGGAGGAATATCTCTCTATGTAAAGGAAGGGATAAAAGCAACTGAACAAAAGAGTAAACAGGGAGGAGAGGAAGCATGTGGGTCACCTTGGAGACTGGAAAGGGCACCACAATCAGAAGAGGGGTTGTGTACAGACCCCCATCTCAGGGAGAGGGGAATGGACAAGGATATGATAGAAGGCATTCTTAGGATGGCAGAGAAAGGTGAGATACTGTTGATGGGAGACCTGAACATGCCAGATGTTAACTGGAGCACATTTTCTACAGCCACATCTAAGAGCAGGGCCATTCTCGATGCCCTACCGGTGGCAGGCCTCAGACAGTTACTTTCGGAACCCACTCATGAGTGAGCAGTCTTAGACCCCGTACTCTCAAATGGGGGCAGTGACAGGATCTCAGATCTAGAAGTGGGTTGCCATCTGGGAACAAGTGACCATCAAACAGTGTGGTTCACGTTAAACTCAGCTACAGAATCAAGCCATACAAAAGTGAGGGTACTGGACTTCAGGAGGGCTGACTTTGGCAAGATGGGAGAGAGCCTCAGAAAAGCACTAGCAAACAGGCTAGAAGGAGGGGTGGAGCAACAATGGGGAATCATCAAAACTGCCATCACAGAGGCAACAAGCCCTTCTGTGAAGCAAATAAAGAAATTAAAATGAAAGAAAAAGCAACTATGGTTCTCAAAAGAGGTGGCTGGGAAAGTCAGGGAGAAAAAGATAGCATTCAGGAAGTGTAAGGAAACATAGAAGGAGCAGGACGGAGAGCTGTACCAGTTAAGGCAGAAGGAAGCAGGGAGGGAAGTCAGAATAGCAAAGGCCCAAACTGAGGAAAAGATAGCCAACTCAGTTAAGAAG
Source organism: Neoceratodus forsteri (assembly GCA_016271365.2). Classification (NCBI taxonomy): domain Eukaryota; kingdom Metazoa; phylum Chordata; order Ceratodontiformes; family Ceratodontidae; genus Neoceratodus; species Neoceratodus forsteri. The sequence continues at coordinate 238,148,227 of CM057458.1, forward strand.
GGGGATAAAACTGTTTACAGGTACATCAGAGAGCATAGAAAGACAAAGGAAGGGACAGTGTGGCTAAATAGAATGAATGGTGGGTGGGCAGAGGGGGACAGTGAAAAAGCAGGGATACTGAACGAATATTTCTGCTCAGTATTCACAAAAGAGGAGGGGGAAGTGCCTAATCCAATTAACAGAAGCACTCTTGATAGGGGGATCGATCCCAGCCCTTTCACAGAAGAAAGGGTTCTGCAAGAACTCCTAAAACTGAAGGTGGACAAAGCAATGGGGCCTGATGGAATTCACCCCAGAATTCTAAAAGAATTAAGGGGGGGACTAATGAAACCACTGACTACACTTTTTATTAAATCATGGGAGGATGGTGTGGTACCCGAGAACTGGAGGAAGCCGGTTGTGATTCCCCTTCACAAAAGTGGGACCAAGACAGAGGCAGGAAACTACAGACCTGTCAGTTTGACCTCTGTGGTAGGGAAAGTGATGGAGTCACTTCTGAAGGAAAGAATTGTTGAGTACCTAGAGGCCAGTGGGGCACAGGACCCTAGGCAGCATGGGTTCACAGCGGGAAGGTCATGTCAGACGAATCTAATAGATTTCTGTGACTGGGTGACCAAAGTAGTAAACCAGGGAGGGGCTGTGGATATGGCCTATGTAGACTTTAGCAAGGCATTTGACACAGTCCCACAGAAAAGATTAATGGTCAAATTAACCAGCCTGGGAGTGGGTCCCAGGGTGGTAGCCTGGGTAAAACATTGGCTGGACAACAGGACACAGAAAGTAATTGTAAATGGAGTTCACTCTGAAGAAAGAGGGGTTACTAGTGGGGTACCGCAGGGTTCAGTACTGGGTCCAGTCCTTTTTAATGTCTTTATAAGTGACATTGCAGAGGGAGTGGAAGGAAAAGTATGCCTGTTTGCAGATGACACAAAGATCTGCAACAGGATTGATACACAAGGAGGCATCAAAAGCTTGAGAAGGGACTTGGCAAGGTTGGAGGAATGGTCAGAAGTATGGCAGCTAGGATTCAATGCAAAGAAGTGCAAAATAATGCACCTCAGAAACAAGAATCCAGGGGAAGATTACACAATGGGGAGGGGTAGTAACAACAACAAGAAAGGAAAGAGGCCTGGGGGTAATCATATCAGATGGCCTTAAGGTTAGCAAGCAATGTGAGAAGGCAGTAGGGAGGGCTGGGGATATACTGGGATGCATAGGGAGAGGCATCACCAGCAGAAAACAGGAAGTTGTTATCCCTCTGTACAGATAGTTGGTGAGACCCCATCTGGAGTACTGCGTCCAGTTCTGGAGATCCCATCTCTGCAAGGACATAGACAGGATAGAGGCAGTCCAGAGGAGGGCAACTAAAATGGTGCAGAGTCTGCAAGAGAAGCCGTACAAGGAGACTAAAGGAGCTTAATATATATACCCTTGAGGAAAGAAGCGGAGGGGGACATGATAGAAACTTTAAGTATCTCAGTGGAATCAACAAAGTCCAACAGGGTAGCATCTTTCAGAAAAAGAGACGTGCAAGAACAAGGGGACACAATTTAAAGATGGGGGGGGCGGTTCCGGAGCAATGTGAGGAAGTATTTTTACCCAGAGAGGGTGGTGGATGCATGTAACAGCCTTCCTGAGGAGGTTGTGGGGTCTAAAACTGTGGGAGCATTCAAGAATGATGGGACAGACATAAGGCAATTTTTGTGGGGGGTAGGAAGAAATAGGCTGTTAGTTAACTAGGATCTGCGGCCTATTCTGTAGCTAGGGAAATGGGCAGACCTGGTGGGCCAAGCAGTCCTTATCTGCCATCAAAGTCTATGTTTCTATGTTTCTACGTTTCTATGCAGGCCTATACTGGCATGATGGTTTGCATCTTTCCAGGAGGGGAACCAGGATCCTAGGTGATAGGTTTAAATGCTTCATTGGCAAGCATTTAAACTAGCCAAGGGGGAGGTAGTGGAGAGGAGCAGGGAAATCCTAGCCCCCCCCAAAAAATCAGGGTACTAAGTGAGGTAGACACCAGCATAGAGATGTTGATAGGGAGAAGTGCAGGGGTAAATGGAGAAAGTGACAACGCAATAAGGACAGGGATGGGGCAAAAAGGGGTAAGGCCATCAAGAAATGGAGGGTAATGAGTACCAACGCCCGTAGTCTGGGCAACAAGCTCCCTGGACTGGTGGCCTTGATGGAAAAGGGATGCTTGGATATCATAGCAGTCACAGAAATATGGTACACAGAGAACCATGACTGGGATGTTAACATACCAGGGTACACAACCTACAGGAGAGACAGGTAGGGGAGAAGAGGGGTAGGAGTAGCTCTCTATGTAAGGGAAGGGATAAAAGCAACTGAACAAAAGAATAAACAGGGAAGAGAGGAGGCACTGTGGGTCACCTTAGAGACTGGAAATGGCATCACAATTCACACAGGGGTTGTATACAGACCCTCATGTCAGGGGGAAGGAATGATAAGAATATGATAGAAGGCATACTTTGTATGGCAGAGAAAGGGGAGATACTATTGATGGGGGACCTTAATATGCAGGATGTCAACTGGAGCACCTTTGCTGCAGCCACATCCAAAAGCAGGCCATTCTCGATGATCTTCAGGTGGCACGCCTCAGATAGCTAGTTTTAGAACCTACTCATGGGGGTAATCTTGGGCCTCGTACTCTCAAATGGGAACAGTGAGAGGATTTCAGATCTAGAAGTGGGTAGCCATTTGGGAACAAGTGACCACCAAACAGTGTGGTTCACGATAAACTCAGCTACAGAGTCAAGCCATACAAAAGTGAGGGTTCTGGACTTCAGGAGGGCTGACTTTGGCAAGATGGGAAAGTGCCTTAGAAAAGCACTAGCAAACAGGCTAGAAGGAGGGGTGGAGCAACAATGGAGAAATATCAAAACTGCCATCACAGAGGCAACAAGCCTTTGTGTGTAGCAAATAAACAAATCAAAATGAAAGAAAAAGCCACTATGGCTCTCAAAAGAGGTGGCGGTGAAGGTTAGGGAGAAAAAGATAGCATTTAGGAAGTATAAGAAAACACAGAAGGAGCAGGACAGAGAACTGTACCAGTTAAGGCAGAAGGAAGCAAGGAGAGTAGTCAGAATAGCAAAGGCCCAAACTGAGGAAAAGATAGCCAATTCGGTTAAGAAAGGGGGATAAAACCTTTTATATATATATATATCAAGGAGCATAGAAAGACAAAGGGAGGGAAAGTGAGGCCGAATAGAATCGGCGGTGGGTGGGCAGAGAGGGACAGTGAGAAAGCAGGGATACTGAATAAGTACTTCTGTTCAGTATTCACAAAAGAGGAGGTGGGGGAGGTGCCTAATCCAATAACAGAAGCACTCTGGATGGGGGTCGATCCCAGTCCTTTCACAGAAGAAAGGGTTCTGAAAGAACACCTAAAACTGAAGGTGGACAAAGCAATGGGGCCACATGGAATTCACCCCAGAATTCTAAAAGAATTAAGCAGAGAACTAGTGACACCGCTGACTACCCTTTGTAACAAACCATGGGAGGAGGGTGTAGTACCTGAGAACTGGAAGAAGGCAGATGTGATTCCCCTTCACAAAAGTGGGACCAAGACAGAGGCAGGAAACTACAGACCTGTCAGTTTGACCTCTGTGGTAGGGAAAGTGATGGAATCACTTCTGAAGGAAAGAACTGTTGAGTACCTAGAGGCCAGTGGGGCACAGGACCCTAGGCAGCATGGGTTCACAGTGGGAAGGTCATGTCAGATGAATTTAATTGATTTCTTTGACTGGGTGATCAAAGTACTAAACCAGGGAGGGGCTGTGGACATGGTTTACCTAGACTTTAGCAAGGCATTTGACTCAGTCCCACATAAAAGATTAATAGTCAAATTAACCAGCCTGGGAGTGGGTCCCAGGGTGGTAGCCTGGGTAAAACATTGGCTGCACAACAGGACACAGAAAGTAATTGTAAATGGAGTCCACTCTGAAGAAAGAGCGGTTACTAGTGGGGTACCACAGAGTTCAATCTGAGGGTCCAGTCCTTTTAATGTCTTTATAAGTGACATTGAGGAGGGACTGAAGGAAAAGTTTGCCTCTTTGCAGATGACACAAAGATCTGCATCAGGGTTGATACACAAGGAGGTATGGAAAGGATGAGAAGGGACTTGGCAAGGTTGGAGGAATGGTCAGAAGTATGGCAACTTGGATTCAATGCAAAGAAGTGCAAAATAATGCACCTGGGAAACAAAAACCCGAGGGAAGATTATACAATTGGGGGAGGGGGGGTAGTAGCAACAACAAAAATGGAAAGGTACCTGGGGATAATCATATCAGATGACCTTAAAGTTGGCAAGCAGTGTGAGAAGGCAGTAGGGAGGCCTGGGGGATACCGGGATGTATAGGGACAGGCATCACCAGCAGAAAATAAGAAGTTGTTATCCCCCTGTACAGACAGTTGATGAGACCCCATCTGGAGTACTGTGTCCAGTTCTGGAGACCCCATCTCTGCAAGTACATAGACAGAATGGAGGCAGTTCAGAGGAGGGCAACTAAAATGGTGCAGGGTCTACAAGAGAAGCCATACGAGGAGAGACTAAGGGACAGACATAAGCAATTTTTGTGGGGGTAGGAAGAAATAGGCTGTTGGTTAAATAGGATCTGCGGCTTATCCTCTAGGTGGGCCAGGTGGTCCTTATCTGTCATCAAAGCCTATGTTTCTATGCTTCAACCCTAATAACTAATGCCTATAGGCTCCAGCTGAGGACAGAAAGTTTTAAAACACCCAAAAATAACCCTTTAATGTCAGAATCACCTGAAGAAGGGGATAACAAGGCCCAACGGGGCTAAAAAAAGATAGAGAATATGCCAGTGTGTGGCACCTCTACACATAGTCATCTTGGAGTGCAGAGGCCACTAGTTTTAGAAGGGGAGGCAGGGTGGGAGAGTTATGAATATTGTAGTATCCCCTGGAAAAAACAAGATTACTATGGTAAGTCATTTTTATGTTGGCTTGCGCACATGGGCAAACAACATAGTGGGATAGTAGAACTTTCAGAGGTGTGTCAGTGTTGTGGTGAATGCAGGACACACTTTAGAAGCTGCAGCCCTCATTCACTAATGAACCAGCATGCTAGCACTGACACAAGTATATGCAAAATGCCACTAACTTGAAAGGAATGTGCTGCTGCAATCGGAGACAAGCTCGTCATGCAGCAGCACAGATGACATGCCTCCTGTACGTCCCTTACCTGGTGAAACATTTCAATAAACATGATGGTGGCTTCTGCCATCCACCACACAATCCCAAAAGAAAGCTGACATCGGCGAGGGGCAATCCCCATGTCGGCATGTCCGCCCCCCCATATTATGTATGGAACACTGGGAGCCCACTCCAGAGTGCATCCGCTCATAGAAAGCCGACCATGTCAACATATTCCTGTTTCTCCCTGCCACCCCACCCCCATTGTGTGTCACACTGGGAGCCCACCCCAGTGTGGTCAACATACCCCCGAAACGTGGGGCACACTGGGAGCCCACCCCAGTGTGTCCATTTATTGTATTTCACCTATAAAGAAAGAAAACCATCCCGCAGCACAGTGTCAGTTTTTTATTTAATTTTTCTGTACCTGAAAAAAAGGAAATGGTCCGTTGTCTGTGGCACCTCCCTTCCCCAACCCGCACCAATCCTCTGCGCACCCCACCTCCCCACACTCCCCCTCATCCTATACTTACCTCCAGAGGTCCAGCGCTGCGATCTTCAGTAGAGCGGGAACATGTCTGGACTCTTCAAAGCTGACCAGGAACTGAAGAAATGCTGGTAAGCTGTATAATGGCATAAATGGGGGGTTCAACTTAGGTGGATATCTCAGCCATTATTTTGACTTTTGACTCAAATTTTCAACATGGGGTTCTTGGGACCCCACTTCATGAACACATGCACTGTCATCTCATTATTCAGCCCCAAAAGGTCATTTCATGGTCACTGCGTGGAATCACCTTTCAGGACCTATTAATGAAATTACAGTGTCACTGTTCATAAGGTGAGGTCCCAAAACACCTATGTTGCAAATTTGGTGAAAAAATTAAAAAAAATGACTGTTACAAATGTGTGTTGCGCATTTTCCATGCACGCTGGTAAATGTGACAATTTTTAATATTTTCACTCCAGATTTTCAACATTGCCATTTTTCCACACCTCCTTATGAACAGCACAGCTGTCATTTTTCACATCCTGCCCGAAATGTGTTTTCCCACATGTGGCGCACAATGATGCAGTTGCTGTGGAAAATCAATGTTTGGGACAGATTAATGAAATCACAGTGACACTGTTCATGAACGGAGGTCCCAAAATGCCTATGTTGAAAATCTGGTTAAAAAATCCTCAAATAATTATGCGTTACTGGAATGCATTGCACAGTTTCTATGTACACTCGTGACTTCACCCATTTTTCATATTTTCACTCTAGAGTTTCAACATTGCCATTTTTTTACACCTCCTTATGAACAGTGCAGCTGTCATTTGTCACATCCTGTCCAAAATGCGTTTTTGCACATGTGGCACAAAATGGCGTGGTTGCTGTGAGAAATCAATGTTCGGGTCAGATTAACAAATTCACAGTGACACTGTTCATGAGCGGAGGTCCCAAAATGCCTATGTTGAAAATATGGTTAAAAAAATCCTCCAAATAATTGCGTCACGGGTGTGTGGTGCGCAGTTTCTATGCACGCTTCTGACTTCACCAATTTTTCATATTTTCACTCCAGATTTTTAACATTGCCATTTTTTACACCTCCGCATAAACAGTACAGCTGTCATTTTTCACATCCTGCCCAAAATGTGTTTTCACACCTGTGGCACCAAGTGGCGCAGTCGCTGTGCAAAATCACCTTTCGGCTAACAAACTGATAGTGCCACTGTTCATGAGGTGGGGTCACAAAAACACCATGCTGAAAATTTGGAGTGAAAATACCAACAAACTCCCGGAACATTAAGGTTTCCAATCATAATGCCCCACCCTGTAGAGACTGACAGGCGTCAGGGGTGTGACTTGGGATTGTTGGCTGTAATGCTCATGCCATTCCATCCCCACCCTGCAGCCAGTGACAGGCATCGAGGTGTGCCTTGGACTCTTCAGCCCCAAAGTTCACCCCATTCCCCCATACTGCATCCATCTCAGCATATTTCCTTATGGAATGGGGTGAGCGTAAGGCCAAAGACCCCAAGGTACAATGCAACAGTTTTCAGTGTCTGCAGGGTAGGGTTAGGTGAAATGGCGTGAATGTTATGGCCGACAGCCCAAAGGCACACCTCAATGCCCATCAGTCTCTGCAGGGTGGGGGTGTGGGTGGCGTCAGTTCAATACTTCATTGCCATTCCTATTATGCATCTCTCTAACTCCTGCACTACCAATGCCAATGCCAGCAAGACAATATTCAAAATTGTTTATTCTTACCCCAGAAATACTCCAATATTCCTGACTATGTAGACTAAGAAGCAGTGTCTTTGGAGGCGGGCACAGAACCTACTTTGGAAATAGACTCTGCAGGACAGCTGTGCCAAACTTGGCATCACTTCTGGACAAGGGGTCCAGGCTGTAATGCCTTGTAAAGGTGCAGACTGACCTCCAGGTAGCTGCTTTACAGATTTCCAGTAATGGGACATCTCAGGCAGCTGTCACAGTTGCAGGTGTACTCCCTGTGGAATGATCCCTGAGCCATGTTGGGGGCTCTTTTCCACCTTTGAACAGCAAAACTGGATGCACTGAACTATCCAGAGAGAAACAGTCTTATTTGGATGCTGGGTTTACTTTGCCCACAACACCATAGGTCAGGAAGAGCTGCTGTCTGTCCTGCCTGTGGTCCTTAGTGTGAGTCATGTAAAAACTCAAAGCTCCTTTTACATCCAGACTGCTCCATCTGTGTTCCCTTGAGCTGGGATGCTCAGTGAAAGAGACCGGCAAGGTAATAGACTGGTGTAGGTGGAAGTCAGAAACCACCTTGGGAGGAACTATCCATTTGTTCTCAGCACTACCTTGCACTTATGAAAGGAGATAGTCTTTTTTAAATACACAAGGGCTCGGAGCTCACTGATCATGTGGCAGAATTAATGGCCACCAGGAAAACTGCTTTCCAGGTAACATACCTCAGCTTTGTTGAAACCATGGGTTCCAAAAGGGGAAAGCCTGTGCTTGGCAATAGAAATGTTTAGATCCCAAACTGGCACTGGTTCCCTGTGAGAGGGGTACAAGTGGATCAAACCCTTGGAAAACCTCCTGATGACTGGATTTTTTTCAGTTGTTTTACCAGGAGTAACACACTAAACGGAACGCTTAGTGCCACAAAGGCATCCTTTCCAGCTGAAATGTTTGCAGATGCTGAGACTGAATGGACTTGCAGAGTTGAAAGCTGTAAGTCCAGAGAGTGTAAATGAGTAAGATAGTCCAACAGGGCAGGAACCCCCTGCATGCGTTGGTGCCACACCATTGTTAGAACAACAAACTGAAAACCGTTTCCATTTTGAGGCACAGGTTTTCTTGATGGAGGACTTCCTGTACCTCTTAACATCCCCAGGATACCTTCTGGGAGTTGCAAGCCTGCACTCTCAAAGTCCTCAAGAGCCATGCCTTGAGCATAAGGGACCTGAGGATTGGGTACATGATCTTCCCTTGGTAGGAGGCTAACAGGTTGTGGATTGGCCATGGATCTGGGGAGCAGCAGAGAATATCTTGGCTGCCTGGCTCATCTGGTGCTATCAAAATCTGCTGACTGTGATCTGAGTTTGATTAGTGCTCTGAAAAATCAGGGGAAAGGGAAGGAAGATATATAGATGCCTCCCTGACCAGTCCAGTATCAAAGCATCCAGGGGGACTGTACCCCTGGCAGGTGGTCTGCAATGATAGTGTGGCAGATGGTGGTTCTTGTGGAAAGTAAAGAGATGTATTTCTGGGGTGCCCCACCTCCTAAATACTACATCTAGCACCTGCCTGATTAAGGCCCCTCGTGATGGGCCTGGTTGATCCGGTTCAGAGCATCTGCTAGGGTGTTGCCCTTTCCTGGCAGATGGATAGCTTATAGAGAGGCACTGTGGGAGCAGAGGTGTAACCAGGAATGTTAAACTTGTACTCAGAACTGAAGCACTGTTGTCCCCCCTCCCATTACATAAACATAAACTAAAATATGCACTGCCACACCACACCAACAATAGCCCCCCATTTGCCATATCTGAGTTCAAGTAATCAGTTTCTTCCTGTGATCCTACTTCTTTTGTTTTTCTGCCTGCCTGGTAAGTTGCTCTTCTTTGTCTATTTGGCTGTTGGCATCAGTGCCCCATAGCGAACAACAAAGGCAAAAGGGCTCAGTGCCACAGAGACACAATGTGACTCACAATGTCCTTGCTTTCCTCTTTTTGTTGCCCCTGCCTGATTTGTTGCCCCTGCCTGATTTTTTTCACTGTACTCTTCTGAGTACAGAGCGTATGTCTGCTGACACCCCATATGTAGGAGTAAGCCAGACTCCATGTCTTCATTGCCTCTGTGCACAGGGGGATGGACCTTGTCCCTCCCTGCTTGTTTATGTAGCACATTATGGTAGTATTGTCTGTTCTGAACTGTACTACCCTTCCCTGGATCAATGGAGCAAAACTTTGTAGGGCTAGTAGCACCACCCTCAACTGCAGCAGATTTATGTGCTGGAGTGACTCTGCACTTGACCAGGTACTGTGAGTGGAGTGCTCCCCTAGGTGGGCACTCCACCCCAATAGTGATGCATCTGTTCACAGGATAACAGGTGGAGACTCTTACTGGAAGGGAACCCCTTATTTGAGATTATCTTCTTTCCCCCACTGAAGATCCGGCAGTTACTTGTTACTGGAACTGGCCTTGAGAGTAGGACTTTCCTCTGGCACCAACGTGCTCTGAGGTCTAACTAAATGTCCCTCATTTGGAACCTGGAACCAGGGCCTGTGCCCATTGCTGGAACCATGTGGCCCAGTAGTTGTAGAAACTATCTTGCTGTTTTCTGCATATTTGGTTTAAACAAACCAGCAGGTTACGGGATGCTGCATACCTTTTCCTGAGGTAGGTAAGCACTTCCCACTATGGTATTCAGTTCTGCCTTAATGCATTGCAGTACTTGGCAGGACTGGTTTTTTGACATTTATCAGAAATCCCAGAGACTCTAAAGGGTCCTGGGCTACCTGCAGATATTCCCTTACCTGTTGGGGGGGGGGACTTCCCTCTGACTAGCCATTTGTCCAGGTAAGGAAACACAGAAACACCTAGCTTTATTATATGAGTCACCACCACTACCAGGCACTTGTGAAACTCTTGGTGCTGCTGTAAGACTAAAGAGTGTTGAAAAATTGGTAGTGTCCAGAAAGGAGTCTGAAACTCAGATATGTTCTGTGAAGCTCCCTTTTTGAACCTGGGTTTTTCCGGGTGTATATTAAAAATGCTGAAAAAAAAAACTTCCCCTTTTTCAGAGGGGGTACAGACTCTATTGCCCTGTTCAAGAGCAGGGCCTGTACTTCTTTTTCTAGCAATTTTCAGAGAGAGAGAGAGAGAGAGAGAGAGAGAGAGAGGGGAGAGAGAGAGAGAGAGAGACTGCTTTGAACACTATTGTTCTTAGGGGAGGAAGGGATTCATAGCTTAATGACAGACCCTGGCTTACCACGTCCAGGACCCACTTCTGTGGTGAGATTTATTTTAATTTTTTTTGTTTACAGGCCTAGAAACAGCAAGTCAGTCTGCCCCTGACTGGTACCTGGGAGGCGGTCTGAGGAATGGAGTCAGAGGCTCTATTTACTTTTTGTGACTGGGCTTGCCCGGTCTGCGAGCCATGACTGCCACCCCTTCTGCTCCTGCTCCTGGAATAGCCAGCTGGCTGAGTGCATTGCAGTTGTTGTGGTCCAGCCTGGAGCTGGTAAAAGGGTCTGGTATACGTAAGCCTACCCTTACCTACCCTTCCATAGGGCCTGGAAGAGGGGGAAGGTATTTCCTTTGCTAAATTGCTCCTAAAGGTGGCTTTACATTTGTCTACCTTTTTCATGTCTGTCTGTTCACCAAATAAGAAGTTATTCTCAACAGGAAGATCCATGGCCTTAGCCTGGGTATCCGAGTCAGGTTGGTAGCCCTAAGCTAAGCAAACCTTCATAGGGCCACTGCGCCAGCCATCCACCTGTCAGCAGCATTAGTGTCTGTGGCCATTTGAAACTGGTACTTGGAGGCTTCTATTCCCAACCTAGCAGTTTCAGCTAGATCCGAGGAGATAATTGACAGATCCTTTTCTGACATGATTAGTACTGAGTGCCACAGGGCTTTCTGGTACTGGGCTGCATAAGCTTGGTAGTTGGCTTACCTGATTGCCCAAGAAGCAGACAGGTAGCCCTGTTTTTGCCATGCTGTCAATTTTTCTAGAATCCCTTTCAGGAGTGTATGAAGCCAGAGGCACCTTAGCCCTTTCACAGGCTGCTTGCAGGATTATTCCCTGGTGGTCAGGGTGAGTAAAAAGAAACTCAGAGCCTGCCCTGTCCAGTGGATACTTTTTGTCAATGGGAGAGACAGTACAAGGCGTGTAAAGTATAGCCATAATGTCTTCCTTAAAAAAACTTGTACTGAGGGAGAACAACTTTCCAGTGGGAGATAACCCCATAATTTCCATGTACTCAGCTTCTCCCTCATTCTGCACCACCTTAGTGGTGACAAGATCTACCGTTTCCACAATTGTTCTGACAAAGGACAAATGTGAGGAATAATCCTCAGTAGGTCTAGGGGGTGAGCCAAACTCCTCTTCAGGGAGACTTCAGGTTTTAACTCTCATCTACCTCAAATTCTTCTTGTTCCTCATACTCCAGTTGTTCCAGGAGTAGAGGGGGAACAGAGGTAGTTGCTTGCCTTGTCAATGCTTGAGCAAGAGGCTGAGGGGGATCAAGCCCTGCAGCACCTGTATAACTTTTAAAGCCTGTGCAATGTCATCAGGCAAAGGCATATTGGCAAACACTGTAGTAGCCCCTTGTTGCCTTCCGGTAGGGGTCTCAGTTAAGGGAACTGACTCCCTAACATGGGTCTGTGCTTGATCTCAGACTCAGAGATCCAGTTTTAAGGGAGACCTCACCAGGTTCAATCCCTAACTTGATCTATCTGCAGGGTCTCTAGGCAGCTCTTAAATATCCAGCCAGCTCCTCCCTAAGAAGCTGGACACACCTCCAATAATCAAAATATACAAAATACTCTTTATATTCTGATTAAAACATTTGTTGGAATAGCAAATAAAATACCTTAATATAAATAATCAGTTAGCAACTGCATTATCACAAAGACATGGTATTTTATCGAAAAATCCTTAATAAGGTAGAAGGGGGTGTTAAATGAGGTGTAACTCCTCCCTTACAAGAGTGACAGACAAATAGGTGTAACCCCCCCTTACAAATGGGGGTTCCCAAAAGACTTCCAGGAGCTTACTTGAATGCTCTGAGCCTGAATGGTGTTTGGCGTTTAAGCCATTTATCTGTGAGTGTTTTTAGAGCCTCTGGTACTGTCTCTTTAAGAGCTGTCTGCTTGCAGACATAATTAGTTTGTATGGGGGGACTGTGTGTTTCTCTGCTTGAGTCCCACTCGAGCTGCTGCCAATTCGCTCCATTTTTGCAGTCACTAGGAGTGCAAAGGGAACCTATCTGAAAGATGTAACTGTTTGCCAGAAATCATTTAGAGTAATAATGAAAATACAGTTTGTCTAACCTGCTTTTCTTTGTAATCAGAACTGTGTTTGCCTAGTTCCCCATTCTACTTTTGAACTGCTGAACTGGACCAATCAGTGTGGGTTAAGAGAGCTCTAAAATGGTACCTATGGACAAATCAGAACTTGGACTCGTAATCTGAGCCAGCCACAAGAGGATTGTATGGGCAGTGACTCTGGGAAATGTAGTTTGGACTTCGGCGCCTTTTTGGACCAACAGGGGGAGTCTATTGTGAGTGACAGGCAATCCAGCCAAGAACTGGGAGTTACTCAAAGGAAGTGCCCGGTTTTGTCTGCTGGAGTTTCATTTGAGCTCTGGCAGTGAAGAGGGAAGGAGCCCTGTGCTCCTACGGTGTGCAGTTTTAGTCGGGGAAACGCGTGTAAGGCCTCAAGTTTCGGTCTGCATCTTGTGCAAGTGCTTGTTTGGACTGAATATGACCTGTGAAGAGAATCAAAGAGATCTGAAAAGTAGAATCCAGGCTCACCCTGTAGAAGACTGGAGAAATTGCTGAATCATGCTCGGTCTATCAGGAACTGAATCTGCTGTGTGTTCTCCCGGGTATTGTGCAGTAATTGCGATTGGGATAGAGAAGCAGCCTGCCTGGTATAGTACTTTCTTTTTCCATATAAATGTGTGTAGTGCTAGTGGGGACTCGTGTTTCAAATCCCCTGTACAGTGAATTGAGTGCATGAAGCTGCAAGTAAACCACAGCTTAATACAGACTACATCCATTTGCTCTGAACTGCCTTGGGGTCCAGTCACAAGGACCTTGTCCACATGGTCTGCTCCACCTGGCAATCCAGGACAATCTGCCATCCGTTCAGTTTCAGCATTGAATTTGTGAGTACAAATCAGGGTAGCTCCCTGCCATCATCTAATTGCAAGTGTTCCATCTGATTACTTTTCCTTTCTTTCTCCATGAACTGAGCCTACTGGCTCCAGATTACAGTTTGGGTATTGTGCATGCATTTTCCATCTTCAGGGCCCCAACCAGCTGCACCAAATAGGCTAGCCTCTTATTGCCTGGGTACCCAGTAAGAGGACATTAGGGAGCATTTGGGATTCTGAAATATGTGCACAGTACTGTGATTATTAATGCATTTAACCAATTTAACCTGATTTCCTGTCCTTGTTATATCCCCCAAATAAATCAGATCTGTTTGTTTCAGCAAAGTTACACTGCCTGAGTGGTATTTGTCTATGTTACAGTATTGTACTGTGTTTTGCACTGTATCATCTTACATTGTTTTACAAGTCCCAGTCTAAGCAGCCAGACAGTCCTGGGGGGTAAGTGTATACTGTGAAGAGTAATTCTGATATACTGTGTGGGCCACTAGTGGGAAGAAGGGGGGTTGCAGTGTCCCAGAGGGCTGTGACCAAGTTAGTTTAACTATTGCAAACCCTGACCTCCGGGTGGAGGCACCCGCCATCAAATCTAGGCCCCTCCACCTGTTAGTGGCAAATCAGGCAGGGGTAGTAGCCCTTGGGATAGCATCACCTAGGGGTTACATAGGAATATTATAAAACAGGCAGCACAGGAGCTGCTGACTCCCTATAGGATACCCATAGCACCTAGCTAGAAGGCAGAGAGTGATTGGTGAGTGCACAGGACAGGGAGAAAAGAAAAACAGAACTTGCCTAGCTACGGGTTTTTCTGCATGTTTTTCTATATTAAAAGAAGCTTAAAGCAGAGAAATGAATTTGCAGCTTTGTACTGTACATTAATGTTTACACATTTACACATTTTAAACAGTTTAAACATTGTTCTGAGTGTTACACTGAGTAGCAATAAAATACAGGGAGACACAGCTTTCTTTTTACTGAGGTTTATTACCTTTATGCCTTCATTTTCATGCCTATAAGTACATCCTCTTTCCTGTCTGCATAACTCTGAAGGGGGAGGGGTTACACAGAACCACACAGAGTCCTTGCTCTACCTTAACTATCCTCTGGGCTTTTATTTCACACAGATGAACTTAAACATAGTCTGTCTTACAGATATGTGCTTTTTATTTAAATTATAGCAGGTTTCAGCACATTATACAATGCTCAACAGGAGTGTACAGTGTACTTGACCCAAACCAAATTCAGGGTCTTTTTTAAAATACAGGAGAGTGAGTGCAGCTGAAAGACAGCTTCTCTGTCTTTTCACCATTACAAAATAGCAGTAAAACAGGCTCTCTTAAACAGGGACAAGACAATCCACAGTACTTTTATGTAAGACTACCAGGAAGTAAAGTAATTATTTCTTTAGACTTACAGTACAGTGTGCACAACTAAGTATGGGTAGGAAAACAGAAGACAGAAAGAAAGGAAGAGGTTTTTTTTTTACAACGTAAACATAAGGGGTGGCCAACCTGCCATGTCATGCCAGGGTTAGAGAAATGCTGTTGTGCAACAGTCTTTATAGAAACAGAGTCTAGGAAAGGACCCACACTTATGTTCACTACCAGTACTATTGTGGCAAAGAAAAAGAGGCTTTTACCACATACCCCCCATTCCCATATAATGGCCCCGTGTTCTTGAATATCTTCTTTTGTGAAAGATACTATCCTCTTGCATCTTATTTATACCATTGAGGCATTTAAAATTCTCTGTCATATCTCCTCCTCTCTCCTCTCTTCCAGAGAATTTCATATTGCGCTCCCCTAGTCTCTCCTCATATGGTTTCTGGTGCATCCCCTACACCATTTTTGTTGCCTTTCTCTGAACTGCTTCTTCTCAGTCTATGTCTTTCTGGAGATCTGGCTTCCACAACTGTACACAGCACTCAAGATAACGTCTCACCAATGTTCTGTACAGTGGCATCACCACCTCCTTCCTTCTGCAGGAGATACCTCTTCCTATGCACTCCAGCATTCCACTGGCTCTCATCACAGCCTTCTTACATTCTTTGGTAACCTTTACTGTAGGTCATCAGATATTATTACTCCCAGGTCCCTTTCCTGTTTGGTGGCCTTCAGTACCCCCCCCCATTATGTACTCCTCTGCTCTGCTACATTTCTGTGCCCAAATGCATGATCCTGCACTTTTTTGCATTGAATCTTAGCTACCACACCCTTGACCACTCCTCAAGCCTGCTGAGGTCCCCTTCTCATTTTCTCCACCCCTCCTGGAGTGTCCACCCTGTTGCAGATCTTCCTGCTGTGTGCAGAAAGGCATACCTTCAACTCCAGTCCTTCTTCAATGTTGCTTATGAAGATACTGAAGAAGACAAGTCCCAGCACTGATCCCTGTGGGACCCCACTGGTCACCCCCTTCTCTTCAGATTGAAATCCATCCAACACCACCCTCTGTGTCCTATCACTCAGCCAGTTTCTGACCCACTTTACCACCCTGGGTCCCACATCCAGGCTGACCAGCTTGCGTACAAGCCTCCTATGTGGGATAGTGTCAAAGGCCTTGCTGACATCCAGGTAGGCCATGTCCACCGTCCCTCCCTGATCTTTTTTCCTAGTCACCCAGTCAAAGAAATCTATGAGATTAGTTTGACAGGACCTTCCCACTGCAAAACCATGCCTCAGATCCTGTGATCCATTGGCTTCAAGATATATTACAAACCTTTCTTTTAGTAGCGATTCCATTAGTTTCCCCACCGCTGAGGTCAGACTGACTGACCTGTAATTACCATTCTCTTTCTTGCTTCCACTTTTGTGGAGAGGGACTTCATTCACCCTCCTCCATTCTTTTGGTACCACACCTGTTTCCAGCGATCTGTTGACCAGGGTTGTCAGTAGTGCTGCCAGCACCTCTCTGAGTTCCCTTTATACTCTGGGATATATCTAATTTGGCCCCATTGCCTTGTTCACTTACAGCTTTGTGAGCTACTTTAGGACTTTCTCCTCTGTAAATGGACTGGTGTCCACTTCCCTTCCAGTGCTACTTTTGACGTCTAACTGTAGTCTCTCCCCTTCCTCTTCTTACTTGAATACTGAACAAAAGTATTTCTTCAGTATTTCTGCTTTTTCTTGGTCCACCTCTGCACACTCCCCTTCTTCCTTTTTTAGTCTCACGATCCCACCCTTAATTTTTTTTTTCTTTTGCTAATGTACCTGAAAAAGTTCTTGTCCCCTTTTGTTATTGCCTGGAGTATTTTTTCTTCTATTTGTGCCTTTGCACACCTGACTGCTTTCCCCGGCTCCCTCTGATTTTTCAGATACAGTTCCCTGCATTCCTTATTCTGTATTTCCTTGTGTTTCAAGAATGTCACCCTTATATTCTCAGCCACTCCCTTTGAGAACCATAGTGTTTTTTTTTCTTTCTCTTGGTTTTGCTTACTTGCCTAATGCAAAGGCTTGTTGCCTCCACCATGGGTTCCTTAAGATTTTCCCATTTTTCCTCTACCCCCTTCTCCTTCCCTTTCAGTGATTTCCTAAAACATTCCCCCATCTTTGTAAAGTTGGCCTGCCTAAAATCTAGGACCCTTGTTTTCATGTGGTTTGACTTCTTCGTTGTTCTAACTTTGAACCATACTGTACTGAGATTGCTTGATCCCAGGTGGCTACCCATCTTAACATCTGTAATTCTGTCCTCATTGGTAAGCATCAGGTCCAAAGTCTCTCCCACTCGAGTAGGTTCTACCACTAGCTGCATAAGGCCCACCCGCTGCAAGGCATCCAAGATGTCTCTGCTCCTGGCTGTGGCTGCAGCATGGTTGCACCAGTCAACATCTGGCTGGTTGAAGTCTACCACCAGCAGCACCTCCCCTTTAGCTGTCATTCTGTGGATGGCTTCTATAAGTACCCTGTCCAGCTCTTCCCCTTGTGCTGGAGGTCTGTAGATCACTCCAGTGTGAATGGCAGTGCCATTTCCCATTTTCAGGGTGATCCATAGTGCCTCCGCCCCTTCCTGCATTTCCTGTACCTCAGTTGCTTTAATTCCCTCCCTGATGTAGACAGCTAATCCTCCTCCCTTTTTAATCACCCTGTCCCTCCTGAATAGAGAGTATCCTGGTATGGCTACATCCCCCACTAGGTCTGGGATTTTATTTCCCAGACTGCGGGAATTCATGCACATGGCCTTCCAGTTTTTGTTGCCATCTTTGCTAATTGGCTCCTCTCCTCATCCCATGTCTTCCCTCCATACCCCTCCTGTCCTTACCTCCATTTTGCCTCATTTCTGCCCTTTCACCTACTCTAGTTTTAGGAATCATTGGTGATTCCTCAACCTTAGGGTCTCTACTGACTGCTTCATTCTGTGGGGGAGGGGGGCTGTTTGCTTCACCCCGTTTACTTTTGCCACACCGCCCCTTGGTCAGATCAATAAAAATTCCAGTGATCATTCCACGATCCATGTCGGCAATGCTGCTCCGCTCCCTGCAGCTCCCTGCAACACCATTGTTTGTTTCTTGCCTATTAGTAAGTTTCACTTGAGTTGCTATGAATGAAACTTAGATTATTTTAAATTATAGTCTTTGGATATACTTTTTTTTTATGATTTGAAAGGCTACAAATGTGGTTTGCCTACAAATGCTTGTGTCAGTCAACCACTGGTCTATGGTGTTTTGCAGCTGAATGAGTGCGAGAGAGTAAAAGCCGTCCCGCTTCCAGCAGCAGTTTTTCTCTTCCTTGTAGGCTCCTCATTAAAATGTGCAATGTAAGTTTCCTTGAATGAAACTTTAGTTATTTTGACTTGTAGTCTCTAGAGGAGTGCTTTTGTCATTTAAAAATGCCTAATAAGTGCTGTAAAATGTCCTTTATTTGCTGAGCACTGGTATTGCCCTGCAGCTAAGTTTTCTGGTGTCCTTTTGGTTGAAGCATTGGATTCAAGTTTTGAAGGCAAGATATATGGAGAATTTAGAGGAACAGGGAATGCTGTGCTGATATGTCTGTTATTTTACAAAAGGTGTTTATGTTGACTCCTGGAAGATGGAGGACCCCAGTGGATGAAGACCTGGAAGTGGAGAGTTGGAAGTCTGGGAGAAATTTATGGGAGACAGCACCTTTGGTTCCTTTAACTCCAGGTGCAAAACAAGGAGTCAAACTTATATACCTCCTATGAAGATATTCCTTGAAAATTTATAAGAGATGCCATTGCAGTAACAATCAGACAGACGTCAGTCGGGGTAATTTCCCCCAGAAGATACTGAATTCTATTTTTCCTTGTCAATGAGTTGGTTCCATGTCATAATAGTGATCGCAAAACAGCGGTCGCTATTATCGCAAGTGTATATCGCCAAAAAGTAAATCAGTGATATATACTTTAAGGCTACCTGATAGCCAGATGTTAAAAAAGTAGTTTTGTGGGGGGGGTGCTGCACCCCTGCACCCCCTGAATTAGGATTCTCAACGCCGGGGGGTGCATATCGGGGAGGGGGCAAAATCTGGATGTCGGCAAAAATTAAGTGCCGTAGCTTGTGGTTGCAGCAAAATGTAACCCGTTCCTGGTCCTGAACCCAGTACCTGCTGTGCCAGAGCTAGCCACCCACACCACTATGCCTCATGGATAGCTCAGTGGCAGCAGGTACTCCAGTACCAGACAGCCCCTTCCATGTTCCTCCCCTTCCACTCACTATTCCCCCTTCCGTTTGCCCCTTCTCCATAAATGCTGTCCCATACCCTTGCTTTTCTGCAGGATGGCCCAGAATAATAGTGCCCACAGTGAGTCGCTATTTTTGTAGTCGCTCATTTTGGTTCGCTATTATTATGTGATATCAATGACCTGATACTCAGTATATCTAATGATTCAAAGTAACTGAGTTTGAATGCTTTGGCGATGCATCAATTACTTTTATATTTCGTATTCCTGCATTTGGGCAGAGGATGACTCTTCACCAGGATTCCTGATCTCTTTTAGTGGAGTCTGAATTTTTCCCACCTATATGGTAGTTTCAGGAACTCACCTACTATACAGTTTAAAAATGCTTTATCTAAAAGGGAAAATGAAGCTTCAAACTTGATGCTTTGTGTTTTGTTCAGCTTGCAAGTTCTTGGCTTCTTGTAGTGGGATTCTTTCTATGGAACCAGCCCCTCTTGATTTGTATTCTGTTGGAATCTGCTAAAATTAACTCTGGAGGTATCTTATTTAAAGTAAATGCTTACTTATGAGTCTTGTTTTGTTTTGAACAGGTGTCCTATTGATATAAGGACTGTTATGGCTGTTACGGCTAATGGAGCACCATGTTGATGCGTACCATGTTTTTGTGAGAAAATGGAATTGAGAGATTTTATTATTTTCCTGAATTGTAACATTTAAAATTGCTTTCCTATAATTTTCTGCTCTGATCATGAGTTTAAACTCTTGAACTTTTTTGCACTACAATTCTCTCTAGTGGATACTGAAATTTAAGAAAGCATGGTTGTACTCCCTTGATGGGCAAGTGGATGGACTGGCACCCTTAGTAAGTGCATGGAGCTGCAGAAAACTTTCTGAAAGAAAGGCCACTGGGTTGAATAATGGTTTAACATGGCAGTATCTGCCTAAAGACTCCTTGCTATTTTATGGGACTTGGTTTACAGTTAAAGCATTTATTTATTAGAAAAATGTGTTACTGTAGAGCAAAATGTGAAACATTTAATGGCTCTTTGTATTAGCTGCAGGTATGTTTCCTTTTATGCTGGAAATTCTTAAAATGATTTTTACTTATTTTTATTTGGGTATGAAATTTTGTGATTTAATGTATACTTAACGAGCCGTTGATACAGTCAGGAGAACTTTAACAAAACCTAATATTTAGACACAGTCCAGCATGTATTTCCCATTAATGCTCCATTCCTCCTCCCCATTACTTATTACTAAGGATATCTGTATGAAAACAGGCTCTTTGCTCCTGAAGAGCTTGTCTATTCCTACTGCTTTCTCCCTACCTAAAGTAATAGAGCACTGCTTGTGATATCACAGTTACTCCCATGGCAACAGATTGTGATGTCACAGCAGAGGATTATAACTTGAAGTAGGGAGTAAGCTATAGAGGCAGTGGACTCTAAAGGAACTGTAAGGGGTAAAAAGCGCATATTCATGCAAATTTCCTTAGTAATAAATGATGGGGAGGAGAAATATATAACATATAAATGGAAAATAGGCAGAATTGTACCTAATTATTATGTTTTTAAAGTTTTCTTTGAGGCATCAGTGTCTCTTTCAACGGTTTTATTCATTTAGATGTATTATGAAATCCAGGAAGCTTTTTTTCTATATAGAATTTAATTCACGAAACAAGGTACCAGATTTGTTAACTCAGCTGGGGAAGCCCCTTTGGCTTAAGGAAATTCTCTAAAAAGTTAAAACTGACCTAATCCTGTAAGAATGGGGTTTTTCTTTGAGGTCTGTGTTCACTTTCTGTCATTAAGTAATTTGATTTAGAAAATGTACTTTTTATTTCCTGGCATCTGATTGGCTAGTACCTATGCTAGGAGGGTACATTAACTTTCAGTAGATGCCTAGGAAATAAAAAGTGCCAGCCCAAATGCCCCTTCACTCATATAAGTATCTTTGTGCCCATCCTGCTTGATGATTGGCCAAAACCACACCACTGAATTTAAAATAATCGCCATTTTTTCCCTCACTTAGTGAGAAATACTGGCCACCAACACTCAGTGCCAACTGTGAAATCACACATAATCCTCTAATCCACTGGGCTCATTTATGACTTTTTTCTGTCTTTCTTTAACCCTGACCCCCCCCCCTTCAAACTGAAGCTAAACATTAAAGCACCAATCTATAGTATATATGTGGCCATGCGCTGCCTCATTCTCCCAAATCCATCTTTCATTCATTCACTGTGTCAGCTCTAATTAGAGCGAGTGGACAAGCAGGTAGGCTGTATACCACTCAATGTTTTCTCGCATTTTTTTTCCATTTTATTATTCCCTCATCTTGTACTCCTGCCAGCATCCACACTGAGATCTGGGTCTTTCACCAGCATGGGGGGTGGGGGGGGGCAGCAGTGAGAGGCAACGTTGTAAACGGCTCTGAAAAAAAAATTAAGAATATTGCAGAAGGAGGAAGTTGAGTGGGTCTAGCTGCTGAAACACTGTTTTAGCTAAGGAAAAAAGTGCTGGCACTAACATAACGCTCCTTAAGGCAGTGACTGACAGTCTGCATGACCCGCTTCCCCAGCTGCCTGCCACAAAAGAGTTACCTGGCAACAGCTAACAGCCGTAACGTAACTCATCAAGATAAGGAAAGAAAAAAATCGTATGGCCGCCCACCCTGTCAGCCTTGTTCCACACTATTCCCTGCCTTGTCAGTTTGTCTATTTTTTTTAGAAACTAGCAACTCGCACCTGATCGCTGGCGTGCTCCCGATGCTCTGCTCCCTTGTCCTTCTCAGCGCACTCGTGGTCTCTTGCCACTACCACAACTCTAGCCGGGGCAGGTGAAAAAAAAGATAGAAAGAAACCACACAACACAATGTTCCCATCCATCTGATTTAAAATAGGCAGGTTCCTTAGCCTTAGCAGGTTTACTGGTGATTCTGTGCTCTGCTTGGGGGGCAGAGTAACCATGACAACCAGGACCAAAAGCTTAAACTACAGAGGCTGTAAAAGGATAGTATTAGTGGAGGGAACTATTTTATTTGAAAACATTTATTAAACTCATTTTATACAAACATTTTTTACTAAACTTATTTTTGTTCTAACATGCTCATTTTCTAAGCACAATGATACCCTTCAGGGTGGGTGGGTGGTATTGAGCAATACCAGACCCTTCCAGGGTTATATGTCTTCTTGCCTGCAGCATCGGGCCTCATTACGCCCCTGGGCAGTCCGAAATTGCCCAATACTGCCCACCCTGTCGGGTATTATTGCTTACACATTCATTCTTTAATCGGTAGATTGTCCAACCATGCCTCAGAGTTATTTGGAACAGTTCCTGGTATCCCCTTATCTATTTGGTAGACAAACCTTATTTTTGGCTTCGCTATGGTGATTTGGCATTACAGCAATTATTAATGCCCTTAACTGATGCCATTTATGGCCTGTTCATGGCCGACTTGTATTTGGGCCTAATTTAGTGCACTTATGCCTAAACTGAATGGATTATAGATCAGGTGGCGTATTTGCACAGTGGATAGTAGGATAAAGACTGGGGTGGTCTCATCTTAGTTGGAGCAATGGTTGTGACCTTATGGCCATTGGAAGGTCAGGGTAAATTGCTATGCCTGATGTTATGTTACTTGTTTGGAAACAATGTGAATTAATGAGTCAGACCTAACTGTTTGGATTTTAAGTCCCTAGTAATTTGGGGTCAGTTTTCTTCCTTCCAGTGTATTCATTATGAACAACAAGTGTCTTGTTCAGTACAATGTATCTTGTAAAGTTTTTTTTTTTTTTTAGAAATGATACAATTTTACTAACTGAAGGTAAATCAAATGTATTTATGTTGTCATGCCTGGCTTCAATTTTAAAACAGTTGACAATGTCTAACAACTTTGCATTTTCTTGTGTCTATAATTTTTTAGATGGCATTATAAAGATTTTCAGTCGAATAATAAACCTGAAACTATAAAACTGTGATCCATGTCATCATATATGTCACTGGTTAACCTGACCAAGGCCATTGCCATGCTGTACCTCCCTCTGAATCCATACTGATCTGGTGTGAACAGGTGATTCTCTTCTAGATGTTTAGTCATTTGGTTGAAAACCACTTTCTCTAACAGTTTTACTAATGAAGGTAAAATGGAGGTGGGCCTGTAATTACTAATTATTTGCTTATCAAAATGACTCTATACCACTGATATGTGGCAAGTCAAATAAGGCTAATGCCAAACAGTCTTGTAAACATCTATGAAATGACTTAAATACTGGTGTTAAGATAACTGTTTTCCAGTAATTCTGGTTTGTACATAGAGGTAATCAAATTTGTTACTGGCTCAGCCAATTGTTTAGCTGCCATTTTAACAGTCTAAGAAAAAGACTGTCTACATATGGCCTTTTATTCCCCCTAGTTTTAACAGAGCATAGACTTCCTTTGCTATTACCCTGAAAAAGTTGAAAGTTTTTGAACAAAGTTTTATTTGATACGTATTATCTAGTCTCCTAGAATAAAGTTTTATCTGATTTTTATGTTTGCCATGTATGTGTACATGCAATGAATATCTTGCTATGAGAGTCTCTTTTGAGGAAGGTGACACTATCTGTCCAATGCAGAGCAGTGTTTAAGGGATGAGTCACTGTCACATCAGTCATCAACCAGGCTGATCATGACAGGCTTGCTGGGCGGGCATGTCCTGTACTTGAAAAGAAAAAGCTGACCCAATCATGGGTTGGCTCTTCACTTTGATCTACACTGCCCAGCAAGCTGATCTGTCATGACAGCCTGTTGAGGAATTTGAAACATTCAGGTATAGCCCCACTGTTGCAGACACTAGCTGTAACAAGGAAAACCATCCACTGATGTCTGTTGCTGGCACCCATGTAGCTGCCTCCCCCAACAGACCCTCCCACTCTGTGCCCACCACCCCACTCACCTCCCCCCACACAAACATAAAACTGACACTGGAGGTGCCTAATCCCCCAGTGTCACCACCTCCTAAGGGAAACCCCTGTGATTCACTACCGTGCCACTCCCAATGTGTGGTCACAGCTCTAAATGGTGCTGAAGCACCAGAAGGCTTGTTCATGGATCAGTACACATGAGTTCAGCTAAACAGAATTTTTAAAGGTGTTAAGAAAGCTGAACTCAGGAAAGTGAAAGCTGACATGAAACAAGGGCTTAAAGTTATAGAAATCAGAGTATTAAACTCAACCTGTGATAGGGGGCATGTGCAAATGCATATGTTAATTCTGGGAATATGCATTTGCGTATGCCCAGTATCACAGCTTGAGTTCAACTACCCCAATTTCTATCTCCTCATTTCATTAGCTGTCCATCAATCACTGTTGTTGCTGCCTCTGTAACTGTTCCACCCAGCTGACATTCCCTCTCAGCACCCCCACAAACATAACACTGACACTGGGGGGTGCTCACCCCCCAGTGTCACTGTCGCTCTCTGTTGCTGCTGCTCCTATCAATGTCCTGCCCATCCATCTCTCCCTCTCAGCATCCACCCCTCCCACATACATAACACTGACACTGGGGGTGTCTAATCCCCCAGTGTCACTACCTGAAATAAAGAAAACCTTACCTCTCAGTTTTTAACAAAAAAAAAAATGAATCCTATAAAAAGAAAACCATCCATCGATGCCTGTTGCGGTCATTACTATTCCCCCACCTGACCCTCCCACTCAGCATCCACCACCCCACAGCCCCTGAAGCCCTTAGTTACCCAATGGGGTCCAATGCCATAACCTTCTGTGGACTGCAGACATATCTTCACTCTTCAAAGTCAGACCGCAGACTGAAGAAATCAGGTATGCAGTTCATACCTTTCAACTGTCCCTAATTTTGTCTCAAAAATGCCCACTGTTCCTTCTAAATTTGGTAGTCCTGTTGCAGAAGAGTAAGGATTCAAAGCATAACATAATGCCGCTGTCGGTCACTTTCTTTGCTCTCTAAGGGCCTTGCAGGAGAAACATGCCCCCCTCATCAGACGGAGGGTGAGGGAAATGGCTACTAAATGGCTTCATGGTAGCCTCCTGGCACTCCTCAATTCTAGAGATAAGTGCTGGGCCAAGTTCAAGGCCACGGCTGACCAAGCCATCTTTCTGAGATATAGACAACTCAGAAATGAATGCAAAAGAACATTAGGATCGCCAAGAATGAATTTTGCAAATCTGCTTTATTGAACTTGACTAGGGATCCTAGAAGGTTCTGGAGAAACAATTAAACAAGTTGTGAGTGGTACACAGAGCACTGAGTCCACTGACATGATAATCAATGGTTCGAGCTGTAACAGCTTGGAAACCATCGCCAACTCCTTCAACCATTATTTTGTGGATCTGTCGGAGTACACCTCGTAGTTCCCAAATGATGATGGTGTCAGTGGCAATCAGCCCACAGCACCATCTTCACTCCGCCCGCCTTTTCTGTTTAGGGCAGTGGTAGTTCAAGAGGTGCAGAAACTGCTAGTGGGACTCTCCCCCTACTCAGGTGCCGGACAAGATGGCTTAGAACCCAAGCTCCTCAGTCTTGGTGCCCCCTGTCTGGCACCTCTGGTGGCACACATTTTCAATCTGTCCCTGGCAACTGGAGTTATCCCAGACATATGGAAGGTTGCCAGGGTAGTCCCAATCTCTTAAACAAGGGAACCCTAAGCTGATAGAGAACTATCGCCCTATATCTATCCTGTCAGCTGGTTAGCAAACTACTGGAGAAAGTTGTGGCAGGCAACTCTCAGAGTACTTACAGGTGCATGACATAATGACTCCTGTACAGCATGGATTCAGGAAGGGGCATGGTACCTCATCAGCCCTAGTTACTGTTACATCTTGGATCAGGGAGGCCATGGACCAGGGTAAACTTTCTGGGGCCCTCTTCATTGACCTCTCGAAGGCGTTTGACCTGGTCGACCATGCCATGCTGTCGACTCAGCTTAGAGCAACTGGTCTTTCCACTACTGCTCTTAGCTGGTTCGACAACTACCTATATGGCAGAATGCAGCAGGTCAAATTTGGCAAAGAGCTTTCGGGTCCCATCCCAGTAACAGTAGGGGTCCCCCAAGGCTCTGTCCTTGGACCAATGCTCTTCTCCATTTTTATAAATAACCTCCCCGAAACTGCAGCCCACTGTAAACCAATTCTCTATGCAGATGATCTGGTTATCCTGTCTCACTTCCATGAAGTGGTGGTCATCAATCAACAACTGAGTGAAGACCTTATAAACATTCAGGCATGGATCCTGAACCACAAGCTTGTCCTTAACCTATAAAAAAAACCCAGGCCATGCTCTTTGGGTCCCAGGCAAAGAGTAGGCCACCTGTGTGCCATTCTCTGTGTCCGGCAAGGGAGATGTCCTGATCCCGATCACGGACAACTTCAAATACCTGGGAGTAATGCTGGACCCACAACTCGACCTTGGCCTTCATATTCAGAGGATATGTAAAACAGCCAGCTGTAAACTGGGTCTGGCCTACAGGGCAAAAAACAACCTCACACCAACTGCACATGCTGCCCTTGCAAGAGGGATGCTTCTTCCCTCTTTGTGTTATGGGCTTCTGCTGTTTGCTAGCACCACTAAGGCCCATCTCTCCAGGTGGTCGACGGCTTATAACAATATCTGTCGCTTCAACTATCGCCCCCCCCGGCTCACTCATCACTGTGAGCTCTACAACAAGCTACACTGGTTCTCGCCCAAAGTACATTGACTTTGTCCTTGGTTGCTTCACTGGTAAGGTCCTCAACACGGTACTTCTCCAGGGGTGGTATTGTTGGCCCAAACTGCCCCTCGTCATATCACCTTAGGTCTCAGGGGTCTGCCTTACTCAAGGTACCTGTGACTAGGACCAAGATGGGTGAAAGGGACTTTGCAGCATGTGCCCCTAAACTTTGGAATACCTTCCCAACCCAGGTCCATGCTGCCCCCTCGCAGGGCAGCCTGCGCTGTTCCCAACGGAGCCATCTTAAAAGTGCATCGGCCTACGGATGTCAAAAACCCCCATGACATATGTTTAGCACTTGCACCCATACAAAACTGCCGGCCCTTAAAGTGTAGTATTTCTGTACTGCCCCAAACTTGATGCAAGATGTGTAATCTTACCTGTAGTCTCTTGACATGTAACCTGTTCCTAATCATGGGGTGTGTAATCTTACCTTGTAGTCTCATGATGTGTGACCTGTTCTTAATTACTGTATGTACCATGTTGTCCCAAGTGTGTAAGTATGTAATTTCCTGTACTCTCCCGGGTCGTACCTGACAATAGGCAAATTGCTTGTCTAGTTTACTTACCTGGTTAACAAAAGCTAAATAAATAAATTGTGTTACAGTCTAGTTCTCCTTCAGATAATACCTTTCATACCAAGTCAAGCAATATGGCAGGATAATTGACTAATATTATCATTTTTTTAAACGTGTCCCTAATTTTAGTCACTTGTCCCTGATTTTTTTAAGCCTTGTCCCTGATTTGTAAGGCAGGAGGTTGAGAGGTATGATGCAATTCAATGTACTTCAGTGGGGTTTTGAACTTAGTGGTATAACTTGGCCATTTTTGCATATGTTTGCCCCAAATTTTCAACATGCCTTTTTTGGGACCCCACTTCATGAACAATTGCAGTAAAATTAGGCAAATCTGTCCTGAAAGGTGATTTTGTGGTCTCTGTATAAAATCACCTTTCAGGCACAAGTTGAAACTTGTCTCTGCCCTTGTTCATGAGGTGGGGTTATAAGAAGGCTATGCTGAACATTTGGTGTAAAAATATTTAAAAAAAAAAACAAAGTTATGTGCCTACATTGAATTTTGAGAACATAGGCTCTTAACTTTGGTAGTTTTGAATATTTTTACCCCAAATTTTCAACATGCCCATTTCTTTACAGCACCTCATGAATGTGACAGCTGTCATTTTTCAAATCCTGGCCAAAATGTGTTCAGGCAGGAGCTGAAAGTTTTCTCTTTACTTGTTTGTGATGTGGGGTTATAAGAAGGCTATGTTGACAGTTTGAGGCAAAAATATTGCAAAATAAGAACATTATGAGCCTACATTGAAACTTGCAAACACAGGCTCATAACTTTGGTAATACATAACCCACAACGTGCACCACAATGCAACTAGTACCCAAGGGCTTCTATACCAGTGGCAAACATCTGGCATTGTCAAATGTTTGTTACATTGTATATTGTCACATCTGTAAAAACTTTGTTAAATGTTGCTGCTAATGCTATAACTCTGCCCCCTTCCTACTTTAATTTTCATCTGTTCTGGGTCATTGCTGTTGTATAAGGTATGAAAGTGCACACTAACCAGTGTGTTAGATCCATGGGTCTTGTTGCTATATGCTCCTGGATCCTTTCACATAGCAGACGAGTGGTCTGTCCAACATACATTTTCTTATTGCCACACCAAAAAGCATAGACTACAAATGTGGACCTCAGTTCTGAAATTTTTTTGACTGGCTACAGAATTGGCACACATTTTATTTTCCACACTTGTACATCCCATTAGGTGGTGGAGGAAGCCAACCTCTGTTTGTAGTGTGGACCACAGTGAATTGACTATGTAGTTGCTTATCCTTCAAGTTAGTACCTGTCTTGAAGGATATCCTTGAGGCCACACTTACTGCATTAGCAAGTACTGGGTCATTCATGAGAAGGGACCAAAACTGGTAGACTACAGCACCTACAGTACCTTACTGCTTAAGCCATTGAATTCCATAACAAAACAGATAGGTTGATCATTATTCACATCATTCTTTTAGTTTTTTTACTGCTAACAGTGTTTTCTTGTATGTTTGTCAAGCTCTGGACATGGCTGACTCCACTAGTTCTTCACTATAGCCCCTCTCTAGAAAACAAGTTTTAAGTTAATTTGCATTTTTTTAAAAATCAATCAGTTCTTAACAGTTTCTTCTGAGTCTGATAAATTGTCTGTGTGGTGTCAAGGATACTGAACTCATATGATGGTTACTTTTGTACTTATGTAGAGTATTCCATGCAATGGGTTGATGAAAGTCATTGGATTGTAGTTTATTTTGGTTAGCTAACAGTGTCACATTTAGAAAATTACATTTTTCACAACCAACAGTACTGATAAATTTCAAATGAAATGCATTGGTATTTAACCAGTCCATGAACCCAGTGGCCTCCTCTGTACCATTCCACACACAGACCACATCATCTATGTATCAAAACCAGTATTTTGTGTGATCTGAAAGAAGGCATCCTTAGGATGGCAGAGAAAGGGGAGATATTGTTGATGGGGAACCTGAATATGCCAGATGTTAACTGGAGCACCTTTGCTGTAGCCACATCCAAGAGCAGGGCCATTCTCAATGCCCTACATGGGGCATGCCTCAGACAGCTAGTGTTGGAACCCACTCAGGAGGGAGCAATCTTAGACCTGGTACTCTCAAATGGGGATGGACAGAGGATCTCAGATAGAGAAGTGAGTAGCCATCATGGAACAAGTGACCACCAAACAGTGTGATTCATGATAATCTCAGCTGCAGAGTCAAGCCATACAAAAGTGAGGGTAGTGGACTTCAGGAGGGCTGACTTTGTCAAAATGGGAGAGTGCATCAGAAAAGCACTAGCAAACAGGCAAGAAGGAGGGGTGGAGCAAAAATGGGAAGCATCAAAACTGCCATCATAGAGGCAATAAGCCTTTGTGTGAAACAAATAAACAAATCAAAATGAAAAAAACCCACTATGGTTCTCAAAAGAGGTGGTGGGGAAGGTTAGGGAGAAACATTTAGGAAGTATAAGGAAACACAGAAGGAGCAGGACAGAGAACTGTACCAGTTAAAGCAGAAGGAAGCGGGGAAGACAGTCAGAATAGCAAAGGCCCAAACCGAGGAAAAGATAGCCAACTCAGTTAAGAAGGGGAATAAAACCTTTCATAGCTACATTAGGGAGCATAGAAAGACAAGGGGAGGGATAGTGAGGCTGAATAAAGGGGACGATGGGTGGGCAGCAGAGTCAGACTGGCTCACATGGATACCTGGGAATTTCCAGGTGGGCCCCCTTTGTGGGGTACTTGGCCACCTTCTAAACTCTGAAAATCTTTGCATTTGTCATCCATTTTCTAATGGAATATGGTTGTTTTGAAAATGTAAAGATGCAAACATAGGGGGTGTGGCCTGACTCTGAACAAATGTAGAAGTCTGAATCCTGAGCTCTGATATTCAATAAACAATCTAGCATCATCTTCAGCCATCTAAGTCAATTCTGCAAGACAAACTAGAAAATCAAGTGCTCTGGACCGCAATACAGCACTTTGTTAAGGTATATTTTATTATATTTCATCTATTCTGGGCTATACTCTAACAGACTTCTACTGGTCGCATAAACCTTAGGCCCTAAATCATGGCTGAAAATGCAGAAAATCGGCTTTCCTGGATAAAATTGAAAGCATGTTTCAGAAATTAATTACAGATATAACTGATCTAAAAAGCACAACACAGCATAATACTACCACACTAAAGAATATAGACTCTCGACTTGCCAATACAGAGCTCAAAACCAAGCAGAATGAAACATCTATACAAGATCTAAAAGCTACTATCAGGGAGCAAGATCGTACTGTCAAACAGCTTCAATACAAAATTGAAGATATTGAAAACCGAAGTCGAAGGAATAACTTACAATTCTTCGGATTTCCTGAGAATTCTGAGTCAAAAGACATTACTACTTTTTTGCTGCATCTTACCAACCATGCTGAACCTTCCTGCTGATCATAACATAATTATTGAGCATTCACATCGTTCATTAGGCCCTAAACCTCCTCCCGATTACAGACCCAGACCAATCGTGGCCACATTTCTGAATTTCACACACACTGAACTTATCCTACAGAAATCCAGAGAAATTGGGCACCTTACCTGGCAAGATCACCAAATATACATATATAGAGACTTTTCAAAGGAGGTTTTAAATAAAAGGAAAGCCTTTACACTGGCTCAGAAACTGATGCACAAATTGGGACTGCGATTCTCGATGCGGTACCCTGCAACAATGTGAGTATTCAGCGGCAGCTCCCATAAAGATAATAATACCCCAGAATCACTGATGTCTTTCCTAAGCAGATTTGAGTTACCCCTGGTAAGCACATCTGATATCCAGGATGCATCTCTAAGCCATTCTAGAAAAACTAATAATAGCCCTGATTCCAGTGCTCAGACTGCTTCAGAGCCTTCTGACTTAAACACAGCCATCTCGGAGCCACTTGCAGATTTAAACATGAGGCATTCTGCCCGACTGCTGGAAAAAAATTCATTTAAACCCATGAACTGTAAACTCCAATGCTGCATACAGAAATCAACAAATGCAAACAATGTTGAACCTCATATCAGTGCTGTAGTTTTATCGCCCATACCCTTAAGCAACAGGTTCGAGCTTCTATGTGGTGTTCAGGTCAACCATCGTGGAACTGTAGGTAATGGACTCTCAGCTTTTATGGAGGCATTGCTGATTGTCCCTGAAGCTGAGGAAAAATCTGTTGATGTTTTGTGGTCAGAAGCAGTAGCGAGTTCGCCACAAAAATCTTTGGAACCACCAAAGAAAAAACACCGTAGCAGAGGGAGGAACAGATCAGATGCAGTTGCTGCAGAGGACAACTTAATCAGTCCTTTCGTTGTCTCTTGCTTGTATTTGAAAGAATGTGGCATTGATGAATCTGGATCTTTTCACGGATGCCGATGTGTTCCTGTCTGATGTGCTATGCCATTGACTGATTGGCAAGTTGTAAGGGGTAGTCATACAATTTGAAACTTAGTTCCTATGTGGCAAAGATCACCAGTAAATAGGGTCCTAGTTAACTACTTGATGTAGATCTCAGCTTACTGCTTGACAGTTCTTACTATATGTTTTGCCTAAGTTACTAATTAAGGTAAATAACATACAAGTAATCTTGTGTCACAATGAAAATGATTTACCCTAAGAGGGAATCTGATATTTGCAATTGGGTTGATGTAGGGGAAACTGTGCAGGCAATTTTCGAATAACCGAAATGCAATCAATCCTTACAACAGGTTATAACATCTTTCTCAGTATGCTTGAAGTCTGGCAGTATCGACTTCATTTCATTATATTATTTATTATTTCTCTAAATTGAAGTGGTTGCATATACAATACTTATTTTCTTATGAATTTCCAACTTCTATAGAACTGGTACGTATCATTATATTCTTTAGTGGTTTAAGATACCTTAAGAATTGCTGAAAGACAAAGGCAAAACTGGGTATATTTTCTATTGTAATGGTGAAAGTTAACCATTTGTTACTTTGTTGTTTTTTGGATTGGTATTTCTTTTAGCTTAATTCACATTTTAATAGCCTACCTTATATTTAATTTTCTTCTTATTATAAATTATTTAATTGAAGGATAAGACATTTATCAGATTCAAACTATAAAGCTTAGGAGTGGCCTTGGTTTAGTGTTGTTTATAAACCGACCAATACTCCTCTGCTCATCTCAAATGACCATTATAGTGTTCTTGTTAAGAAGTTTGTTGTTAGTTATTGTTGTTATAATAGTTAGGGAGATTTACAACAAATGGTACCAAGGCATTTTCCGGATTCCCTTGTATATTCTAGTAGTTAATACTCCTGCCCCAAACTGGTTTATAATCATCAGTCATGAATTTTTGATCTGTAGTGTCTGCCTCTCTTTTGCTTGGTGCATTGAAGTCCAGACATGGACGCCATTACCGATTAATCATTTCAATGTCTGATTTAATACTATATA
Organism: Neoceratodus forsteri; assembly: GCA_016271365.2. Classification (NCBI taxonomy): domain Eukaryota; kingdom Metazoa; phylum Chordata; order Ceratodontiformes; family Ceratodontidae; genus Neoceratodus; species Neoceratodus forsteri. Next base: position 238,181,155 of record CM057458.1, read on the forward strand.
CATGGAATGTCAAGAGCCGCAATGCACCGAGCAAACATAAACAGGTTTTAAATTATCTTAAAAGAAAAAAGTGCAAATTGCCTTTTTACAAGAAACTAAACTATTAGAGGCAGATAATGACAGATTGAAAAATGACTGGTTTGGTCAAATTTATGCCGCTTCTGCTACAACCAAGAAATGTGGGGTTGCAATTTTAATTCATAAAAGTTTAAAATGGAAAGTACTGAATATAAAGAAAGACCCTGATGGCAGATGGCTGATTGTTACCTTTGATTCTATAACTGGTCCATTAACCCTTGTTAACATTTATGCCCCGAATTCAGATACACCCAAATTTATTTCACAATCTGGCCCAACAATTAACCTCTCTAAATTTAAATACCCCAATTTTAATTGGTGATGATTTTAATCTTACATTAAAGTCATATCTTGGCAGAAGCAATGCTTCATTAGATGCCCATCCGAGGAGCATTGCTGCACTTTCATTATTAATGAAAGACCTGGGATTAATGGATATATGGAGACTTTTTCACCCTAGCGATAAAGAGTATACATTCTATTCCCCCATGCATCAGACATATAGTAGAATTGATTATTGGTTACCCTCCCCTACTATCACAGCTAATATTATAGATTGTAATATTCTACCCCTTCTTATTTCAGATCATGCTCCAGTTAAACTTCACTTGTTATGGAATTCCCACCCTTTGAAATCACCTTCCTGGCAATTAGACCCACTCTTACTTAAAGACCCAGAATTTATTCCTTGGTTAAAAACACAAACTCAGGAATTTATTTTACTCAATAACCCAGAGAATACATCTATGGGCACTACTTGAGAGGTGCTCAAAGCTACTCTTCGAGGCAAAATCATCAGTTTTTCTGTACATAGGAAAAGAAAGCGAGAAAAACAACTTAAAGATCTTGAGAACTTACTTAAAATTAAAGAATTACAATATTCAGCTACCCCACACCCTGACCCTAAATCCCCTTTACATCATGAAATCCTTAGACTTCGTATGCAAGTTAACAATTTAATCACCCGGAAAACCGAAATCGCATTACTTAGAATTAAACACAAGTATTGGGAGGGGGTGAAGAAGGTAGCTAGCTATTGGCTTACAGACTGAGGGCCAGATATTCAGACTGCACCACAAAGAAGTGCAATAGCAGGAGCAGGTGCAAGTGCCGTGCGCCCCTGCACAACATGCACAATATTCAAACACAGCACAGGCCCTTGTGCGCTTGCGCAACACAGGTGAATATCACGCCAACTGCACCATGGCGCAACCAGGGATGTGCAGTGGAGCAGGGCTGATGTGCAGTGGCTCAATCAGGGATGCGCAGTGGAGCAGGGTAGAAGTGCAGTAGCACAACCAGGGATGTGCAGGGACAGGATGCAGGGGTGCACTACCCATGGAAGCCATGGGTGGAGGAGCACACAGCAGGCCAGACAGTGCCCCCTGCACCCCATGACCTGCACAACCAGTAGTGAGCTGGATAGACCACCAGACAATGAACACCAGCACCGAATCCACAGCCAGGGCATGGTGCCCCAGCACATCCCCTGGCAAGCAGTGACCACAACACAAGGAGGGCTGGCCACCCAGTGTCACCCCATCCCACCAATGCAGAGCACACACTGTACAGAGATCCCAAGACACCCGGCCCAGGAGCAGCGCCCAACAGTGCATGGCACCAAATGCATGCCACCACCCCCACTGTGACAATGCAACACTGTGCAAGCCCCCCTGGCACAGCAGAGAGGTCAACCCTGCATCGGTACCTGAGGGACCCCACATGCGACAAGGCCTGCTCTGGACCCCACCACCAGCAGGACAGCACTCAGCACACCTGCCTATACACACACCCTGTCCCAGCACTGGCCCCAACATCCAGCACAGCTGCCCACTGTGGTGCATGGAGGCATGCGCCACACAGGATGTGACACAGGACATGGACAAACACCCACCCTGACCGAAGGGCACCCCGATACAGGGTCACAGTAGCAGGGCAACAAATGCCACTGGCATGTGACCACTGATGCTGTGTACCCACGGCCTGCACCCCACCATGGCACTGGTGTACCAGCCATCCTGCACATGCACCATGAAGCCATCCAGTGCCAGCATGTGGCCAGAGCACAAGTGACAGACATCAGAACACAGACACCGCAACAGACACCAGCGACAGCATGGAGGGGGGACAACAACAGCATAGCCCACAGTGTCACCCGAAGCAGATGTGCAACATACCAGTGACAGGAGGCAAGCCGCCATTGTGCAGTGGCCAGAGGGTGGCGGGCATGGACAGACACCAATGACATGCCAGCAGACCGTGTGTACCACAGACATGCAAGGGGGCCAGCTGCACAGACCATGGACATACTGACAGGGGTGCCAGAGACACAGCGCATGCACCAGGGACCACTGCACACAGGCATCCAGTGCACAGGGAACAACACACATACCACAGACAGGGACCAAGTCCCCCACCCACACCATAAGCGGGTCCCTGCTGGACACACACGTGCCCAGGCCTGCACCACCCCCGATGCCTTGCACACCACTGCAGCCAAGCACCATATGCTGGCTGCAAATCAGAGACCACCACAGTTGTCATAACAAATAAGTCTGTAATAGAGTTGTGAACTGTACAAAAAACACATCAAACCAAACTATTTACAACGTGTGGGGGAAGGGCCACATACCAGGTGGGGGTGGGCATGGGGCAAGGGTATACAACAGGGAGTGGGATGAAGGGGTGTGAGGGTAAGTCCAGGGGGGGATGAACAACAGGTGCGTCATGGGCCTAATGGCGACCCCTCTCCTCACTTCAGCCTTGGTGTCGCCTCCTGTGCCTCCTTCTGTTGCCCATTAGTTGGAGTGCCTCCAGAGTGGCCCTTGACAGCTGCAGAAGCTCCTGAACATTTCATTCTAGGACAGTCCAGTGTTGTCCACCTAGGACAAGGTAGCATAGTCATTACGCATGACTGACCAGACCCCTGCAGCCCACCCATTGTGCACGGCATACAGTCGTGGGCCACACCCCTGTGATGGCATGTTATGACCATCCACAGTGTCTGTGCCCACAAGACCTGCCTACCCAGGCACCCATAGCCATGCGGAATGCTGCACACACCCACCACCCATGTCCTGCACAGCACCACCGTGGCCATACAGTGACATGGCTATACAATACAAAGGCAGTGGCACAGCCATGGACCCAGTGCATGCACAGACCACCTGCGACACCCACCCACACATGCAGTGCCACAGGACAGTGCTGAGTGCACCATGTGGCATGCAAGGCAGTAGGGCCAAGTGCAGGTGGCCACGCCCTGCCACCACCCCTGCAACCCAGCATGCACAGATGTAAGGGGAAACATGGCACTCACCTGCATCCTGGCCAGCAGGGTGCTGCAGGCTCATGGCCCCTCCAACATGGCCTGGCTGCAACTGTACTGCACCCACTCCAGCCTGCACCCCCTGTTCATGGGCCAGACATGCCCTACGGTGTTTCTCTGGGCCTAGGGTGCAAACATGGAGAGGGAAACATCAGTACAGGTCAGTAACAAAGCCCCCCCCGGTGTGTGCGTGCCCACACAGGCCAGCCAAGATGCACCCCCCCACCACCACCACCCCCACTAGATGGCCCCCACACCCCTGTGGCATGGCCTTATGCACACTGTGATACCGGGACAGAAGGGCACTACCAGTGTTTGGATGGAGCACCTACCTGGTCATGGCACAGTGCCTCACTGGGCGCATGCCTGCAGAAGCCCCAGGTGGTCAGGGTCCAGCTGCTGTAGGTTGCCATAGCAGTGGTGACACTGCTGTGCTGACCGGCCAATCCCAGTCACCTCCTCCTGTCTTTCTGACACCTCCTGCAACACAGCAGTCTGTGGCCTGTGGAGGGGTTCCTGCCCAAAGAGGGCACCAGCATGTGGCTCTACCAGGGCCACCAAGTTTGCCAACTCAATGGCGCTCCAGACCTGTGCTCTGGTACGTGGCATCTTGCAGTTGAAACCACAAGCAAAATGGCGCTCTGTAGCACATGTGCCCCACGTGCGGAGGCAGCGTGATACTGCGCTGCCAGTCCCTATCACGCTGTCACTGGACTGCGCGATAGGGGTGCAACCATGTGGACACGTGACATCTAGGGGGCAAAGGTCAACCACAGGATCAAGGGTCCCACACATGCTATTGGGACACCCTGTGTAATATGGCAGGGTGCATGAGTGTGACTTCGCAGTGGTTTGCAGCATGCTGTGGCACCATGGTGCCCACGGGCACTGCGGCACAAGTTACACAGGCAAACAGTGCACTAGCACCACAGGCACATTGTGGTAGCTTATGCTCCGCACTGCCTCTCTGCAGTTCAGCATCAATGCCAGTGACCTGGCATGCCGTGTGGTGCCGATTGCACACATCACAATGCTGCGCCTATAGCCTGAGCATGCCACCAACATTGCACAAGATGCAACAGCGTGATATTCAGCCAGCATATGCAAATCAGCTCATTAGCCATCTCTATGCACATCCACTGCATTAGCATCCACTTACAGTTGTGTCTGCCCTCACTTGCATGTGTTGCGATATATAAATGCGACATGAGGCTGCAGAGACCATGGTTAGGTATTGCAGTCCATTGTGGTGGGTTGCATGCTGTTGGGATGGGGGGACTGTTGTTTGGGGGGTCTGAATGGGACTGTACAATCCAAGGTAACACCTGTCATTCCCACAGGCTCAAGCATGATGGAGCATGAGGAAGAGGAGGAACAGGGAGAGGGAGAAGGAGGAGGCCAAACTTCACCAGGGTGGAATCAGATGCCCTGTTTGAGGCATATCTGGACAGGGAACCACTGCTCAGCTGGACAGTGGGGAATCCTGCAGCCCATGCTGCTGCGGGATGAGATACCGTGCTGTGAACCAGCATGGCAGCCACCAGCAATCCGTGCAGGAGTGCAAGAAGAAGGCTGAGGCATGGACAGGAGGCAGATCAAGGACAAGGTGGTTGCCATCAGGGCTGCACGTACTGCCACCGGTGAGGGCCAGCTGGATGTACCATGCCTGACACCACAGGAGAAGTGGGTGGACAGCAGCATGTGGTGTTGTGCCATCAAGGGCATTCCTGGTGGTGGCTTCCAAATGGCTGGCAGCCCATCACTGCATGGTAGGTCCTGTGCTGTCAGTGTGTGGGTGGTGGAGAGCATGCCACTGGGCGAGGCAAAGCCACTGATGCTAATGTGTTCCCTTACAGCTCTTGAACATCTACATGGGGCAGTGGTGGTGGGTGTGTCCACCGAGGGGGAGGCCTGATATGGAGGATCACCCATCCACCTCCACAGGTGTCTGAGGGACCAGCCAAGTGCATACCTGCATGTCTGTCTGGACTGATGTGGGTGGTGCAGGTGGTGTGGGTGCGGACAAGGCCCTGCCTGTGTCCCAACGTGACAGCGCCCACGGTCTCCAGCATACTGGGTCACAGATTGCGGCCAGATCCAGCACCGATGATGGACCACACATCCTGGACAGTGATACATGTGGAACACAGGATGGTCCCACAGCAGGCAACTGCACGGGAGTTGCCGTGGGTGATGCCGCCGAGGCTGCCTGTGTAACAACCCAGTCCCAGCCTGTGCCTGTATGCCCCAGTGGTGAAGCACTGGTGTGCATCCAGGATGGTAGGGGCTGTTATGCTGCTGCAGCAGCGCTGGTGAGCCTTGGTGATTGGCAGCTGGAGGGGCAGTGCCAGCAGTCAGCCAATGGCGATGGGGGGACAGTGTCAGGGGGCGGTGGCAGTGCACTGCATGTAGACATGCCCCGGCATGGCTCTGGTGTGCAGCGCCCAACATCAAGGGGTGCTGGCCAGCAGGACCAGGAACACCACAAGGGACAGCATGCCGGACTAGCGGATGACCTCTTTGACAAACACAGCTGTCTTCTCCAGGCTTCAATGGATCAGCAGATGTGGCTCATGATGGCGGTGGATGCACTCACTGCGGTTCTGCACCAGGCAGACAAGCAGCACAGCAGGGACCACGGATTGCTCCTGGCAGAGATGGCCCGGCAGCGGGCGGATGTGACCGCTGCCATTGACAGGCAGTCCACTGCATTGACAATTGTCATGGCTACACTGTGCACCCAGTTTGGTGCCCAGCCACCACAGACACCACACAGTGTCATGTCCACCCCCTGTTCCCGATGCTGTGTGACAACTGCTATGTCGACACCGGGTTTGGCTGTGGGCATACTGAGCACGCCTGGCACGGGCATGTTCAGTGGGCTGCAGACCCTTGCGTGAATACAGTCACGTTCAGGCAGCATCACTCCTAGGGGACCGTCGGTGCCACCCCATGAGGCCAATGATCAGCCTGGCATGGCTGGCAGGTCTCGGCGGGGCCACCCACGCATCCATGGTGGCCATGGTGCTGTGCCGAGTGACTGACCTGTCTCCCACCATGGCCACTGTCTGATGCTGCCCTACGTGCAGTGTGGTGTGCATTGTGCGATGCACGGGTGGGGTACCCGTCCCTGCACACACACAGTCCCTGTGCACACCCTCCTGGCTGCTGGCCACTGTGACATGTGCATGATGATGCCTGTGTTGCATTGTCCACCAGTGTGCAATGGTGCCCAGCATCTGAGGCACACTCAGTGACATCCACTGGGCATGGTCATGTGTGGTCCTGTGTGGGGGTGGGGGTGGCTGTTGGGGTTGGTGTGCCGTTTACCCCTTGTGCATGTGTTGTGGTGTGTGTGCTTGTGTGTGCATGTGTCGTGTTTGGCCCTGCTCATTCCTGCCGCCGTGTGCGGTGCCCCACTCAGACCCATTCCCTTACCGCCGTCCGCCCCTGGTGTCCTGCTCTGACTGTCTGTGGGCTGTGCTGTTGCCCTTGGTGGTTGCGCATGGCCCCTTGACCTACCTGTGTTGTCCAAAGTGCTCCTCTGTAATGGTGTCCAGGTGCAGCTGTGCCATCCAGATCAGATGGGGGTCTCATCACCCAGGGGGTGGCTGCCCATCACCAGCTGGACCAGCATCCTCATCATCCCCACCGCTGTCCCCCTCTTTGACCTCTATGGCTATCCCACAGTCAGTGGCCATGTTGTGCAGGATACAGCAGGCCAGGAACAGCCCACAGGCCTTCGAGGGGCTGTACTGTAGGGCACCATCTGATGTGTCCAGGTACCAGAACCATGCCTTCAGCAGCCCGAACACCCACTCGATGACATTCCATGTTGTGGCATGTGCCTCACTGTACCATAGCTGCGATGGGGTCATGGGGCACCAGTATGGTGTGAGCAGCCAGGGCCGTAGTGGGTAACCACTGTCACCTGTGTGTAGAGGGTGGACATTAGAATGGTGGTTGTCCGCTATGCCATGGGCTAACATGGCGGTACCCATGGTACCTCTAACTATGCACCCTCACGTCTGCTCATGTCGCCTCGGCGTGATATGCATACTCACTCTACTAGATGGCCAGTGGGGATGTCCCACTCTCAAACCTATGGCACAGTACAGACTGGTGCTCAGAAGAGCATTGTGTGCTCCCCCAGGGTGTGTGGCACAGACATTGGTTATGCACCCCCTGGCATCGCACACCACCTGGCAGTTTATGCTTAGGTATCCCTTGCGATTGATATATGCTGCACCCTCCGGGCCAGGTGGCATGCGGATGCCTACATGAGTGCAGTCAATGGCCCCAAGCATGCCAGACAACCGTGCTACCCTGTGGAACTCCTGTATGTGTGCTGTGCACTCCGCCTGTGTGCTGGGGAAATGGATGTACTCCGCAGCATGTAGCAGCAGTGCGCTGAGGAATTGTGTGAGCAGGTGTGATGCGGCTGACTGGGTTATGCCTGTCGTGTCCCCTGTTGGTCTCTGGAAGGTACCTGTGGCAAGCAAGCACATGACAGCTGTCACCTTTGTCTCCACTGCCAGAGCATGGCTCCATCATGTGGGTGCCTACATCTCATCACTGCACAGCACAGCTCACAGAGCTGCCTCAGTATCACCTGGTTCAGGTGGTAACAGCCCACAATCTCTGTGTCAGAGTACTGTTCGAAGCTGGTGTGGGCTCGGCCATGCCTTCCTGCTGCCTGCCTTCTCACACCCCTCATTACCACCTCCATCTGGAAAGTAGTGCTGGCCATGTCCCTGGCTGGTGTCCCCCCCTTGGTGGCTGTTGTTCTGTTCCCCCCGCTGTCCATTCCTGATGCTCCCCCTGCACCGGGTACACCTCTGGCTTTTGCCTGTGGCTGTCCTGCCTCCTGCTACTGCCCTCAGTCCACTGTGGCACTCCATGCCCTCTGCTGCACAGTGGCACAGGCACACCCACTCCTACCCTGACTCTGGCACAGTTCTGTAGGCCCTGTCCTGCTCCTGCCCAGTCCTGCGCACAGCTTCCTTATATTCCTCCCTGGCTCTCTGTCACCACGCTCCCACCTGTGGCTTCCTTTGTGTTCTTCCTCTTGCTCCTTTATTTTGCTCATTTCGCTGATGTGTAACTTCCGCTTGCTCCGCTATTGCGCCTGGCGCATGCTGTTGAATATCGCACTGCACATGTTATTCATGGTTCCACCCCATATGGTTGAGCATGCATTCATTACTGTTGCACTCTGGTGCATTGCTGGGCAGCCACTTCCCGCTGAATATCGCACAATGGTGCATTTCCGTACTTGTGCTGGCACTTCCCTGTTGCGCATGGTGCATCCATTCTGAATATCTGGCCCCTAGAGCACAATAGTCAGAGCGATACATTTCAGGTCTAAAAAACACTACTGGGCAAATATGTACTGATAACCCAAGCATTAATAAGATCATGTCTTCATTCTATAAAAAGTTATATACATCCACTACCTCCACAGCAAATTTGCAGATTGACAACTTTCTGGATAAATTAGTGCTTCCCCAACTTTCACATGATGCAATAAATTCTTTAGATAAACCAATTACAATAGAAGACATTTACCATGCACTTTCTTCCCTCAAAACTGGATGTGCCCCTGGTGGCGATGGTATCCCAGTGGAGTTTTATAAAAGTATGGCTGATTTACTTTGCCCTTTATTATGCAGGGTATTTCATGAATCCATAACTTTAGAAAAACTACCTCCAGCCTTAATGGATGCAATCATTACAGTGCTCCCCAAAAGGATAAGGATGCTACTTTTCCCTCTAACTATCGTCCCATATCATTACCTAATTTAGATGGTAACATTTTTACAAGTCTATTAGTTATTCATCTTAAACCCTTCATTCCCCTATTAGTTAATAAATCTCAAACAGGTTTTGTCAAGGGTAGGATGGGTTCAGGTCATCTTCGCTCTTTATTCAATCTCATGTATAAAGCTACATTACTAAAATCCTCTGCATTCGCTGTTGCCATCGATTTTGAAAAGGCTTTTGATTCTTTGAATTGGAATTTTCTTTATTTAGTTCTATCTCACTTTGGCATTAGTGACTGCTTTTGTTCATATATAAAATTATTATATACCTCCCCTACAGCAAGGGTCTTTACTAATTCTACTTTATCTTAATCCTTTAAATTAAATAGAGGCACTAGACATGGATGTCCCTTATCCCCATCCCTTTTCATTTTAGCCTTAGAACCTTTGGCAGCTGCTCTCCGTCAATCTGACAAAATCAGAGGTATATCGATTGGCAATACACAATATATATCCTTGTCTTATGCCAATGACATGTCAATCTTACTAGAATATTTAGAATTAGCTGCACACCCACTTATACAATTACTAAATACATTTGCAAAACTCTCTGGTCTTGCAATTAATTACAAAAAAATGAAATATTACCACTCAACACATTTTGTAAACCCTACATGAATAATGTCCTTGACTTTGGTTGGGCATCCCAGGGCATTTCATACTTAGGAATTGAAATTTGAATGGATACTGAAAAAATATGGGAGACAAATCTTACTCCTATCCTCTCAGAAATTAAAACAACACTTAAAAGGTGGAAAAATCTTAACCTAACATTAATTGGTAAAATCAACGCAATAAAAATGTCAATTTTTCCCAAGATATTGTATCTTTTTTCTAACATACCATTGATTTTGCCCACTATTTTTATCTCTCAAATTGATAAATTGATAGGAAATTTTATCTGGGAAGGTCATATCCCAAGATTTAGTAGAAATAAGCTACGTACCCATTGGTCCTGGGGGTTACTCTTCCCTGGTTCTTGGCCTATCTATGGGCATTTCGTGCCTCACAAACCACAAAATGGTTTACTAAACCTAATAATGAATCTCCTTTATGGCTCAATATGAAAGCCTCCTGGATACTGGGAAACATTCCCACCAATTTTATTTTTAATTCTTTGCCACAAAAATTTTAAAAAATCCTACAATTTCTCCATCAATTTATTACTGGCTTAAATTACATAGATGGTTAAAAACTGACCCAGTTCCTACATTTTACTCTCCTATATGGGGAAACTGATGTATAACCTTAGATGGCAAACCATTGTTTTGCAACTCATGGAAACATAAAAATATAGTATTTTTGGGTGATAGCTTAATCAAAAATAGTAATATTTTGGATTTGTTCACAAATTTACAAACCATTTGGGATATAAATAAAAAGGATTTCTGGAAATATCTACAAATTTGAGTGGCATTAGCTCCTATATTACAGCATAAATATAAAATAACTTATTCCAACCTAAATATCACCTCATGGGTGAATACCTCATCCGGACTAGTTAGCAAAATTTATAAAATGATCAGGGACAATTTACCAAAGCAATCAATTTCAGCCAAAATTAAATGAAGCTTAGCATTGCAACAAAATATAACTGAATCTTAATGGAGCCAGTGCTGGACTGTTTGCCATAACACATTTAGAGATGTGCGTAGTGCACTTATTCAGTATAAAATTCTTCACTTGTGGTACAGAACACCGACCTTACTATATAAAATGGGAGTTACACCAAAGGATATATGTTGGAGATGTCACTCATCTAATGGTAATTTATTCCACATTTTGTGGCTTTGTAGTTCCATATCTATATCATGGCATTTGGTCCATCATTTGGCTTCTAATATCATAAAATGCTCCTTATTTTTGACCCCAAGTACTTTATTCTAGGGATTATTGACAAAAATATTAAAATGTCTAGATACCAGCATAGATGGCTACAAATATTATTTATGCAGGTCAAACGTTTGATTTTAATTAACTGGAAGTCACAGATAATACCTACACTTACTGATATTCATAATAGCTTAAACCAAATTGCACCCCTGGAACGTATATCATATTTGACTTTAGACTGACTAAATGTATATAAATTGTGCTGGCAGGATTATTTAAATTTTCTGGAATCTGGAGGATTAGGAAACACCTGTAGATTTCTTCTTTAGATGGATTCTAAAATATTTTATAGAATAGACAGATTGTATCTCCCTACAATATAGATAGGATATATTGTTATTTAGTATAGTATTGTGTTTATTTTATATACTGTGCAGAAATAAGAATCAATGGCAATGAATGCCACTACATATCTTGACATGTAATTAATATAGTATATATATATATATATATATAACCATTATACTAGTTTTAACCCAATTCTGTCTAATCAAAATGTGGATTGTGTAAAATGTCAAACTACATTGTATATTATATTCATGTTTGCATGGTATTATTGTGTGATAATATAGAAAATGCTTTTTTATTTTCTAATAAAAAGATTAACTACAAAAAAAAAGATGCAAACATACAGCTAGTTTGTCAAATGTAAGTGGAATACTGATATGAATGTGTCACCCTGAGCCCTCTCTCATAGATTTTCCAGGTATGCCCCTGCATCAACTCTCCAGGTAGGGCTCCTGTACCCCAGTCTGACCCTGGTGGGCAGAGAGAGACAGTGAAAAAGCAGGGATACTGAAAGAATACTTCTGCTCAGTATTCACAAAAGAAGAGGAGGGGGAGGTACCTAATCCAATCAATAGAAGCACTCTGGATGGGGGGGGGTCGATCCCAGTCTTTTCATAGAAGAAAGGGTTCTGAAAACAACTCCTAAAACTGAAGGTAGACAAAGCAATGGGGCCTGACGGGATTCACCCTAGAATCCTAAAAGAACTAAGGGAGGACCTAGTGACACCACTGACCAGCCTTTTTAACAAATTCATGGGAGGATGGTGTGATACCTGAGGACTAGAGGAGGGCTGATGTGATTCCCCTTCACAAAAGTGGGAGAAAGATAGAGGCAGGGAACTACAGACTTGTTAGTTTGACCTCAGCAGTAGGAAAAATTATGGAATCACTTCTGAAGGAAAGAATTGTTGAGTACCTAGAGGCCAGTGGGCAGAAGACCCAAGGCAGCATGGATTCACAGAGGGAAGGTCATGTCAGATGAATCTAATCGATTTCTTTGACTGGGTGACCAAAGTAGTAGACCAGGGAGGGGCTGTGGACATAGTCTACCTAGACGTTAGCAAGGCATTTGACACAGACCCACATAAAAGATTAATAAACAAATTAGCCAGTCTGGGAGTGGGTCCCAGGGTGGTAGCCTGGGTAAAACACTGGCTGGACAACAGGACACAGAGGGTAATAGTAAACAGAGCCCACTCTGAAGAAAGGGGGGTTACTAGTGGGCTGTCACAGGGTTCAGTACTGGGTCTGGTCCTTTTTAATGTCTTTATAGGTGACATTGCAGAGGGACTGCAAGGAAAAGTATGCTTTTTTGCAGACAACACAAAGATCTGCAACAGGGCTGATACACAAGGGGGATGGAAAGGATGAGAAGGGACTTGGCAAGGTCGGAGGAATGGTCAGAAGTATGGCAGCTTGGATTCAATACAAAGAAATGCAAAGTAATGCACCTGGGAAACAAAAATCCAGGGGAAGAGTACACAAGGGGGGGTAGTAACATCAACACAAAGGGACAGGGACCTGGAGGTAATCATATCAGATGACGTAAAGGTTAGCAAGCAATGTGAGAAGGCAGTAGGGATGACTGGGGGGATACTGGGATGTACAGGGAGAGGCATCACCAGTAGAAAACAAGAAGTTGTAATCCCTCTGTTCTGACAGTTGGTGAGACACCATCTGGAGTACTGCATCCAGTTCTGGACACCTCATCTCTGCAAGGACACAAACAGGATGGATACAGTCCAGAGGAGGGCAACTAAAATGGTGCAGAGTCTGCAACAGAAGCCATACGAGGAGAGCCTAAAGGAGCTTAATATGTATACCCTTGAGGAAAGAAGGGACAGGTGGGACATGACAAAAACTTTTAAGTACCTCAAGGGAATCAACAAAGTCCAAGAGGGTAGCATCTTTCAGAAAAAGGCATGTGCAAGAACAAGGGGATACAATTTGAAGATAGAGGGGGGATGGCTCAGGGGTAATGTGAGGAAGTATTTTTTCACAGAGGATGGTGGACACATAGAACGGCCTGTCTGAGGAGGTTGTGGGGTCAAAAACAGTGGGGGAATTCAATAATGCATGGGACAGACGTAAGGCAAGTCTGATGGGGGGGTAGGAAGAAGTAGGCTGTTGGTTAACTAGGATCTGCAGCTTATCCAGTAGATAGGGAAATGGGCAGACTAGGTGGGCCAAGCAGTCCTTATCTGCCATGAAAGTCTATGTTTCTATTTATGTGGGTTGTTGTCTTGACTGAATTAACAACTTCTCCTCCAAATACCCCAGGGAAAAGGTTGGTGAAAGAAGGGGCCATAGAGGACCCCATAGCTGTCCCACATATTTGGAGGTAACAGTCTGCTTAAACTCAAAAAAGTTATGGTTCAGAATGAAGTACAAATCCTGCAAATGAAAGGCAGTTGGACACCCCTTTTTTTTATATATATAATAGTTTATTTCCCACTGCCAGCGGGACTTGGTAGCAATAGTACTGACCATTCATGCTCCATCCTCCCTCCAGTTTGTCAGGGACCATGATGCACAGCAGTGAGGGCTGGATTTTTGTAGTTTTTCCTGTTGCTTTTTTTTTGAGAGGTCCTCAAAATTCTACCCCTGAAGACACCTGCATGAAGGATGAAAATGAAGGCTATAGACATGCTGGGCACGTCCCAGCCAAGTGCTTAATGGTGTCCTCCATTTCCCACACTGTGAGTCCCACTAGTCCACTCATGCATCCACAGGCGGTGATAATGGGGTAGTGTGCAAGCCCCCTCCCAGAGGAGGAGAGCATCCTAGGAGATAGCCCTAGTGACCCAAACTTGTTCACGAACTCGAGTAGCCAGCATCGTGGGTGGTTCCACTACCACCGCACCGATTGGCCAGCCTGGAATTTCCTCTTTTAATGGACATTTTCTAAGGAAGTGTTCACAGCTCCTTATACCAGAAATATGTTCTATTGAGGTATATAGAGACTAGATGTCAATGCCCAAAAATAGATAATTGAGTTCCCAGACAATATTGCCAATTTTCACTAACAAGTGCATAGTATCCCTTATGTGTAATGGCAGCAAGTTCATATGTGGTTTCAAGAAGAAATCCATGAATTTATTCAAGCAGTCTATCATGCAGCCTATGCTAGAGACAATGGGTCTCCCTGGTGGGTTATGGACTGACTTGTGCACCTTTGGGAGTGTGTACAGGGTAGGCTTAGAGAGACTATCATTCCAAATGAAACAAAATTTCTCCTCTGCAATATACATTATACCTTTAGCTGTATCTAATAGTTCCATTAGTTATTTCTGGTACTCTAGAGTCAGGGTGCCCCATAGTTTCTTATAATTATTTCCCACTGAAAGTAAGGTCATTACCTGCTTTTCATAGAAATCTGCTGTCATAAGTACTATGCCACCCCCCCCCCCCCCATCTGCTGGTTTTATTAGTAAGTGCTACATTTTGCTCAGTTCCTCAAGAGCTGAATGTTCAGCTCTTGAAAGATTCCTGCAGACAAGGGGGGGGGGTTCTGTACTCATTAGTTTCTCTGATTCCATCACTACCACATTGTCAAATGCTCTAATGCTCATGTTGCTGCAGATGGCACAAAAATACGATTTAGACTGAAATATGTGTTTTCTAAGACCTTTAAACTCCCTGGGCTGGATTTTCAGACAGTCTTGAATGCCACAACCCCTGGGTGGGCTGAACATATGGCACACAAGGCTTCTAGCATTCTTCTGGCCATCAATCGGGGATTTTCAATCCTGTGGGCCAATTGCCGCAAGTTAGACCAACTTTTTGTGGTCTAGCTTGTGGTAACCCCAGGGCCTTTTTTTACAGAGCTTGCACCATTGGTGCAAGCTGCCATAAATCTTGGAAACTGCTGCAGCTGCACCCAAGATTGTAGAATCGGACACAGTTGTGGTGAAGGGGTTCCATTCACCACCAGAACTTAAGTGATGTGGCACAGGGCTTGGCGCAAGTCCTGCACCATGCTTTGAAAATCTTGCCCCCTACCTGTAAAATCAAATAATAATGTTTCTTACAGATCAGTAGGTTGTACATTTTGATTATTCCCTCATAAATTCCTTGTGAAATGTTCAAGTTAATTAAGTCCTGTTCAGACTCTGAAAAATCCCCTCCTTCAGTATGAGATCCTTCATGTGCATCAGTAATGGTACTTTCTGTTGTTGTAGATTCTTCCTGTTAGGTGGACCCCCTGGTGTTCTGGTTTGGAGATGCCTCTGCCTCTAGGACTGCTGATTCCATTGTAAATCCCGTATTTGGATCAATATTTCTATTCTTTACAAAACAGTCTTTTAGGTGCAATTTCCTAAACAGTTTGTAGAGATCAATCCTGATTTTAAACAAATCCGTTTGACTCTATAAGATGACAGAAAGTCCTCAGGCACGGGCAGAAACAGCTGCAAATCTTCCACAAGATCTTCTAAACCCTCCTTCATCCTGGAAAAATAACATGCTGCCCAGGGGAACCCTACAAGGACCTGGAACATTCTTAACAACCTCATTGGGGGGGCAGTATAGCGCAGTGGTTTAAGGATCTGAGCTGCAAATCTGGAGACCTGGGTTTGATTCCCATAGCCCCCACTTGCATACTGTGTGACCCTGAGCAAGTCACTTAACTTCCCTGTGCTCCCAGGTTGCACCTGTACACAAGTTTTCAGCTTAGTGTGTCTCACATGGTTAAACAATTGGAAAAAAAAATTGGTAGGGGAATTTCCAAAGAACATACAGTATTTGTCTCACCTTCAAAGGGACAACCACCACCAAGCCAAGCGAAATAACCTCCCTTTTCAATAAATACTTCAGTGACCTCGACCAGTACAAGCCCAGCTCCACTCCTACCCCATTTACCCCTGCACCCCTTCCGGTCTCCCACCCTAAGTTCCATTTCAGGTACTTAACCCCTGGTGAAGTGGTCAAGTTAATCAAAACAAATAACCCAAGACCATCCAAGGATGCTGACAACATTGACTTTAAAGTTCTACATCTTGTCTG
The DNA here is from genome assembly GCA_016271365.2 of Neoceratodus forsteri. Lineage (NCBI taxonomy): Eukaryota > Metazoa > Chordata > Ceratodontiformes > Ceratodontidae > Neoceratodus > Neoceratodus forsteri. The sequence goes on from CM057458.1 coordinate 238,197,568, forward strand.
TGACTCCCTGGCAATCCCTCTTACTAACATCTTCAACCACTCCCTCTGCATGGGGTCCTTCCTGAAAGCATGGAAGTGCACCATTGTTAAACCTCTTCACAAATCCGGTTCCAAGGATGTAGTATCCAACTACCATCCCATCTCCCGCCTTGCCCCCTCTCCAGAATTTTAGAGAAAGTGGTCCACAGGCAAACCACAGATTTCCTCTTCAAATACAACCTGCTCACAGAGTCCCAGCATGGGTTCTGTGCTCGACACAATACCGAAACTGCCCACATCAAGTTCACCCACTCCATAGACAAAGTTAACAAGGAAGGCCTCTACACCAGTGCTGCGTTCCTAGATCTCACCAAAGCCTTCGACCTCATTGATCATTAAATCCTCCTCCGTACCCAGGCTGGCCTACATTTCTCACCTGAGGTCTGTCTCTGGTTCAAGGATTACCTAACAGACAGATCCCATCGCACTATTATTGTCAGTGTCCTTTCTGAATCCTGCCCCATCAAATACAGCATCCCCCAAGGGTCCATCCTGGGCCCTTTTCTCTTCTCTCTGGTTGTTAACTCCCTGCCTGACATCTGCACCTCCTCTGAATTCATTCTCTGTGCTGATGATGCAGCCCTTTTCTGTCAGGAAAAAAAACCTCCAACACTCTCATTAACAAACTCTAATTCAATTTCAGCAGACCTCACACCTGGTTCACATCTAAAGATCTTATACACAGTTCCAAAAAAACTAAGTTTATGTTTTTTTCCAGCCCCCGGAAACCCCTTGGCTTTGACATCTCCCTCTATGACAATCTTGGTAACTCCATTGAAGGAGTTAGTGAATTCAAGTCCCTTGGCTTACTCCTGGATAGCCACCTCAATTTCGATGCTCACACTATCCTCACAATCAAAAAAGTCCACCAATGCCTCAGTATCCTCCACAGAACTAAGCATTACCTTAACAGGGAATCCAAATCCCTCTTAGTCTGCAGCTTCCTCTTTCCTGTCTTCGACTATGGTTCACTTGTCTCCCTCCCCTGCCTCTTCATCAAAGATTTCTCCAGACTTCGAACCTCCTACCACAACACTATCCGCTTTGCCTCTGGACTCCCTAAATTCACACACTACTGTGACCTTTATAAGCTCACCAGTCGGACCTCCCTTGAGGCTCACTTCAACTACAAGATGGCCACCATCTTCTTCAAACTCTTCTGTGGATTGCTCCCTAGTTGCTTCACCTCTCTCCTCCAGACAGCCGCCACCACTAGGACCACTAGACTGTCCTCCATTCTCTCTTTCACTGTTCCTTTCTGCCGGACCACTCAAGGCCAGAAAACACTCTCCTTTATGGGACCCAAGCTCTTCAACTGTTTCCCTCCAGAAATAAAACTCTGTCCCTCCAGAAATGCCTTCAAACACAATATCAGGAGACATTTCTCCCTTACCTGAACCTGCTTGCAGCCCTAATCTGGTTCCCCTTCTGCACTTTTTTCCTCTCACCATCTTTTTATCCACCTCTGGCACTACCCTCTCTTTCTAGCACTTGTAGTATTGTTAATCCACCTAGGCTAGTTTTTAGATTGCACTTAAATTTTTTGTTTCCCACTATTATATTATTTTATTGTCAAACCCTCACTGAATGCTCAGTGTCATCTTGTATTTGTTAATTCACCAAGGCTAGTTCATGGGTTGCCCTTTAGTTTATATTATCCTAATTTTATGTACCATTTTACTAACCCTTGCAGTTAGTTAAATGTTTAAGCCTATGTCATGTCTCATGATTGTTGTATGTAACTGGATGCTTGTGTAAATGGGCAGCAATGTTCACATGCCTTTCAGTATAACCAATAAGAATGAAATGAAATGAAGGGAATTCCCTTGGAGAGGAGGGATTTTTGTGCTTCTGACATGGTGATGCGGTGAGGTTGACTATTTTAGGCTTATTTTTGTTTTCTCAGATTGTACTGTCCTACCTCTACCCCTCCCCCTTCTGCCTCTTCAGGTTTTCCTTTCCTTTGCTTTTTTGTTTTGTTTTCTTTTTGGCTTTCTGCTATGCCCTGTTTTTGGATGGTGATCAGAATTATTTTGATTCTCCTCTTCTTCCTGTGTGCTTTCACTAGTGTCCAAGACCACCACCACCATTTTGTTTTTGTGTGTGTGTGCTTTTTTCACTTTTTCATCTTTTGCTGGGGCCTTTGACTTTCATCCCCAGTTCCATGATTGGGACCACCCTCTACTGGCTGATCTGGAGTGACAGCTCCACCTAAAGATCTATCCAGTTGAATAGTTTGTTGCATCTCTTTCTAATTTATTCTACTTCCTGTTAATGATGCCTTCTTTGTACTGTACTTTGTTAATTGATTTTGTCATTCTTTGTCCAATATTACAAAGTTTGGGAGTTTGTTTTCGATCTGAGTAACTCTCTTAGCCTCAGCTATTTCAATGTGTAATTCTGAATACCTTCCAATGTCCTCTTTTATCTGAATTTCAACAAACTTCAGGGCACAGTCAGATGCAGTCTTTTCCCACTCACTGTGGTTGCAATAATTCTTTAGACCACTAGATGTCATCTTGGTTATATGTAACCTCTGGGGGCCTGAGTTTCTCCAAATATTTTTCTAAAGTAGAACTATTGTAAGTGATGTTTATGTCTGACAGTAAAAGCCTCTCCAAATTTAATATGCTGTATCTTTAAGTCCTGGCTTTTTGCCTGTGTTTGCCAAGTAGGCTGACTCACAGATATTTTTTGCTTGCCTTGAGTTTTGCAACCGTTTAAATCTCCAGTGACTTAAGACAATACTGAGACAACATCACCCTCTGTACTGCTGCTAGTGCTTGCATCCACATCCCTCACTGTCATTTAAGTAAACAGAACTCAACAGACTGCTATTACTTACAAAGGAGCAATGATAATTTAACAGTCTGCCCCGGTTGCTATCCATTTTAGCTGATGCAGAGTAAATGCAGAGGCAAAAGTTCCATTGACAGTTTCACAATCTCTCACTTCTGTTTTACTCCCTGGTGTCACCTGATAATAACACACAGAATAATACATTGGGTTGTGTGCTTAATGAGAATTTTACACCCCCCCCAGGTGTTGCATGCTACATAAATGTATTTATAGAATAGGGGTTAAAGATAAATCCATTAGATAAAAAACACATATCCTCACCAGCGTTGAATAAATCAGCAGTGACGTAGGCACAGACACTTTCTCTTACAGCTGTCTATACTATGCATGCATCATAGACTGATTTATCACCAGCAAACACGTCATAACCTTTTTCTGTGCCCAGAAACCCAAAGTTCGACTTCAAGACACAACCTGAAGTCACTCCTGAACCAAAGTAATAAAGTTGGTGAGGCAAAGCGACATAAATCCGAAGTTTAACTTCGAGAAATAATCCAAAGTCCCAATAAAAGACACTCCAGAGAAGATAACCGGAACGTAGTTGCAGAAGTAAAGAAATAAAACAAATACATGGAAATGTTACTGGACTCCCACAGCAAATCACACCCACACAAACTCAAACAGCCTATAAAAGCACACGCTACATACTGTACCACGCACACCACATCAACCAATGAAGAATTCTCGCACATCTACACCAGGGAAAAAGTAAGTCCAGCAAAATTAAACCAAAATCATACATAATCGAATGAAAATGTTTCCACAAAGAACACACTCTTGCCCTATTGAATAAATCGAACACATGATGGGCAGGCGTGTGATATGGGAAATATCTGCATTTGTGACCAGTAACCTCAGGATACATACACTCGTGACTCCGCCACTCGTGAGTATCCTGAGGTTACTGGCCATTCATGGAGATATTTCCTATATCACACTCTGGCCCATCATGTATCCCCTATTTATTTATTCAACATCATGGGTGTGTGTAAAATTCAAGTTTTACACACAACCAGTGTTTTATTTTATATAATTGATGGGTTTCATTTTTTTTCACCACAGCAATTGTATAAAAGATGTCCCTGTATGGTTGTGGTCTGGTTGGGTTTCAGCGAGCTCTGCAGTCAACTGTTTTTTTCCTCTGGTAGTTGGTTCATGTTTGATATATTTTAGAGCTGTGATTTTTTTTTAAAGAACTTACCACCCAGTCTTAGTGGTGGTGAAGTCTCCGGCAGCAAGGCATGGCAGCCAGTGCTCAGGAAGGGAAACGCTGAGGCTGGAGCATGCATAGGACAAGAGAAACCTGGCATGTGTTCACCATTATAACCCGCTTGTTACAACAGTAACTGAAATTGTAACTGGGTTTCCCTTAGGGGAAAAACATAACCCAGTTATTATAGTAGTGTCATTTCAACAGGGTCATAGGGGTTGCAAAGCCCATTTCAGTAATATCATGGGGTTTGTGAAGCTCCTCCACCTACCAAATTTTATATAAGTAAATGCTAGAAAAAACTTATTTCAGAGTATTTTACAGATTGTGATGAACATCATAGGGGTTGCAAACAAATCCTAGGGGTCTTAACCACAACTCCTGGCTACCCACAAATGATGCCCCTGGATATTAAGTTCACACAGAGGTAAGACATGTAACTTACTGTGATGTAGATAGAGATATTTCCTGTGATAAATGGAGTGCATATTAGTCGTAATGTATCTACACCTCAGTACTTAACAGATGCTGCCTTTCAGTAACCCCGAGTGCTCTTGGCATGTTCCAAATGGACGTCCTTCTCAAATGTATGAGTTCCTTCTCCTCACATTTGTCAATGGCTGCAGGTCAAAGATAGCTAAAGCAACCAAAACAGAGACAGAGCAAATTAATAGTGTACCAAATAATTAATAAATATAAACCGACAAATTACACAGAAACGAACGTTTATCTTTATCCAACTTCCTGAGGACATTATATGCTAGTGACAAAGTGTCAATTATAAATGGCGGTACAGCCTAAGGTGCAAAAAAACCAAGCCAGACAGGAAAGATATAGAAACCCTTTGAATGAGAGCATATTCAAATTCTGCAGATAGTTTAGCTATAAAGATGCGGATAGAAATCATGGTACCAGACTTACAAAGTCAAACACTTCATGGGAACTGGAAGAGTGATTGCCATAGTAAAAAAAAAAAAAAACACTATTTTGAAGAGTGGGGATCCACTGCTAAAAACTCCCCAATCTAAATGAGCAAAACAAGGGACAGTGAGGCTGACCATTAGTAAGCAGACACAGTAACAGAGAAACAAAATGGCAAAAACCATGTCAGTTTAGTACAAGGAATCCTGCCTGATACTATGCAGATCTGCATATAAATCACCTTAGCTGAAACCTTATGCCATTTTGGTAGGGGGTACATAAGGAGGACTGATTTAGAGGAATGGTTTGAGGTTCCATTCCTCGTTTAAACCTGTAGGCTTTAAGGCTTTTAAAGTAAAAATCCAAACTGTTTCGGATTTTGACTTTAAACTAGTATATAGCCCAGTCCTTGTACCTGCTGCACCACTTTGCACAGTATTTTGAAAAATACAGTAATGAAACATCTTCACTGCAACCTACTTGTGTCATGACTCTGTGGTGACTGTTCTCAATAGAGTGCAGCTGAATCTTGTTCCGGCAGTTGTGACTTGGGTTGGCTGATCTATAGTTGTACCTGAACCCTGCACCACCTAAGCACATAGCATACATTACCTTGTTCCAGGATAGATACATGGGGCTGGTAGCTCCAAAACACAGAAACACAGAAGGAGAATATCCCTCTTTAATGACAGATTATAAGGGATAAGCTGTGCTACTTGGGCAGACTGTGTGGACCATGAGACTGTTTTTCCATTGGCAGTCTCTAGGTTTCTATGCTTCTATGATAAATGGAAGGATTCTTGGGACCAAGTGAGGGAAGTAGAGTGTAAGGCATTACAGAAGAAATACAAGGCAATTTTTGTGAAGTCAAAGGCTATTCTGGAAGAGAGGACTGAGCACAAAAAATGGGGAAATATAATCCTTTTTTAAATACATAGTAAACAAAGATTCTACCACACCAGTTTGACAGAAAATCTGTCAACCGCCATTACAGTGACAACACTATGTCAACCGCAATTGAGGTCAGTATTGTGCCGTTGGAAAAATAATGCATTTTTTGCTGTGCCCTCCCCCCACACTTTATTATTATCAACCCCAGATAGGAGCTGGCTTGTGGAGGGGGTGTAACACAAGAAGAAGAAGTCGTGCTGTGGTCCCGAGAGGACTATACAGTGATCTGTCATTGTTGCATTGTTGATAACATTGCTGTAATGTTTGCACTGCAGCGATGGCATACCATAAACAAAAGGAGAATCAGGGATAATGGGGCCCTGAACAACAGGGAGGGGGTGGAACCATTTAACAAAGGAGGGGGAACAGCAGAGGCACTAAATAACTCTGTATCAGTATTCAGCCAGCAAGCCTTGATCATATCCATCTGGGGGTGAGTGTTATGAGAGAAGTGCAAGCCAAACAGGAAGCAGTGCTGTTCATGCCAGATATAGTGGTTATACAGCATTTAGATGGTGTGAGTCTGGGAAATTCCCAGGGCCTAGATAGTATACACTAGAGGGTAACAATGGGGTTAAATGGGGTTCCAGCAGGGCCCCTTGCTGATATCATGCAGGGTTCCTTACAGACAGGTATAGTGCTAGAGGGCTGGAAAACAGCAAATGTTATCCCCCTGTTCAAGAAGGGGTAAAGTCAAACTCAATACTATAACTACAGACTTGTAAGCTTTACCTTTGTGCTTGGTAAAGTGTCTTGAGTCAATTACAAAATACGTGGTTATTCGCCACATTGAAGATGGTTGTTCTGAGACAGAGGAGTCACGACATGGCTTCACAAAAATTAAAAAGGAAAAACTGAGCGCACTCACTGAGAGGTGCAGCAAGAAAAGTTTATTATTTAATGCAAATCACCAAACTGCTGGGACCAAAAACCCCATGCACAATCACCCTACTCAGGCTTCATCAGAGGGATGACATCACAATCACACAGTGCATTATTTATGTGCATACTGATAAATATTTGTGATCTGATTGAGTACTAAGAAGCAGAAAACTCATGTGACATGAAATGATGCCATTTTTACAAGTTAATTCCAAATGCATCAGTCAATTAGAACACATTAAAAACCCAAACTATAAATGCATGATACTCATGATACGGCATGTTATTCACCACATTTCTGATGCCTCAAAAAAGATATGTCCTTGTTTGGTTTACAAATTCATTTTAGGGCCTTTATGTTTGTCTTATGGCTTCACAAAAGATAGGGTCTGCCAAACCAATCAGCTTGCCTTCTTTGAGGAGATACCTATGGAGTGAATAGAGGCTTGGTGGTAGACAAAGTCTATCTGAACTTAAAGCCATTGACACTGTAACATATGGGAAAATCTGATGGAGAAAGTAGCACAATATGGAGTCCACAAAGTGTACAGAAGGTGGATAGAAAATTGGCTTCCAAGTAGGAAGGAAAGAGTGGTGATCACCATTCAGAGTTGAGGGTGCTCTTCCTTTTAGCTTAGTTTTATTAGGATATATTTGTATTGCATTTGGACTAACGTTGTGTTTTGAAGAAGTATGTTGTACACGCAAATATTTATTGACTGTGAGAATGTATGTTATGGTATGTGCTTTGTGATATGTCAGTACCTGAGTCAAGCCTGTAAGAGAGCCATGTGGCTCAGTGCTTTTTTTCGCCTTGACAATAAAATGTTAAAACAAAAAGAAAGAAAGAAAGAAAGAAAGAAAGAAAGAAAGAAAGAAAGAAAGAAAGAAAGAACCTCAGGGTTCTATGTTGGTTACATTGCTGTTTATTATATTTGTAAGCCCCCCCTCCAGTGGGCTTACCTGTTTGGGAGCGTGGCTCCCTTCTCTACGAAACTCTGGTTGGTGGTCTCTGGAAGGATTTGGATCTGCAGTCTTCTTTTGCAGTCTTGGCCACTGGATTACCTCTGTTTCGGCCTCTGGTGGTTGGTGCTGGGGTGGTTGTTCCACGCCTCTGGGCACATGAGGGATCCTGTGCTCATTTTTTCTGGCTGGACCAGGCTCAGGACCACAAGGAACATAAATAAATAAATAAATAATACAAATAGCTATGACGGTCTGCGCTACTACGCATGTGCAGCCTCCAGGTGAGGAAAATTTAAAGGAGCCTTGCTGAATTTAGAAGGGGGGGAGTTTTGTCACCGGCTGGTACCAAGGGGGAAAGTGTAAATAGTTATTCTGGGACTGCGTGTCCTATAGGTCTTTGGAGACAGGGCAGTTTTGGTACATGGTGATATGGTCTAGATTGGACCTCTGGGTTTTTTGGCACCTACCGGGGAGAGATATAACAAGGAGTGCAGCATGGAAAACTAGACAGATCAGGAGAGAGAGAGAACAAGTGGTGCAAGGACCTAGTGGGGCCAACTGCCTGCTGGATCAGCTAAATTCCTTTATTTTTATTTTTTTGGATCAGTGAGGTGCCCAGGGAGGAAGAGAGACATGTTAGCAGTTGTTTAGTTTTAGAGCCCTTTTGTCAAGGCCTGGTTCGGGGAATCTGAATCCTTTTCCCCCTGAGGATGGAGACTTGCCTATGGATGGAGAAAGTACGGCTGTGGGACCTGCAGCATGTTGGTGAGCTGTCAGCCATCAGCCCAGAGGACCACTGTGAGTGGGACCCCTAAAGAAAGATTGCTGCTTTGGAGTGAACAGGGGGAGATGCCGCTGTTTGCCTTTAGGTACCAGACAAGGACAGAGGGAAAAATGAGAATGGCACTTGTGAGGTGAGAGATCCAGGGGTCCTGGAACACCCCCTGGTCCCCAGACTGTTCACAACTTGGAGGGCATGAAGAGACTGTGATTTAGGGGTCCTTGTTGGATCTGGGGTCTAGGGCAATCTCTGGTCCTTCAGGGCCCTTGTGCAGAGACTACCCAGCTTCTGAGAGGAGGAGCAAATGAAGAGGATGGCCCTGGGCAGTGTCAGCCACCTCCCTTTAGATCCATGTTCCTCATGGAGATCAGAGAGAGCGAGAGAGGAGAAAGGAGAACTTTTGCTGTCTGCTTTACAGGCCTGATTCGGCCTCAAGTTAAGCTGCCTGTGTTTTTGACTGCTGACTGCCCTGGGTTAGGATAGCCACCTGGACTTAATGCTGTGATGTGACCTCTCAGTCCAGAGCACCATCTAGCTTCAGATGTGATTTTCATGATCCTAACCACCAGCTAACGTTTGATGTGACCCATCGGTCCAGAGCAAAATGTGCATGTTTTACTGCTTCATGGAGTGACTGGTGTCACTAACACACTCAGCAGGTCAGCCCTCTACTCCCAAAGTGCCAACCTCTGAGCATAGAATTGTGAACAGTTTAACAGAACAAGATAACCCTCTTATCTGTTTTGTGGGTTCGAGTCACCTTAGTCCCAAGTTCTGGAGAGATTCAAACTGATAACCTCTTGTTAGTGTGCCCAATTGACAGGCTCAGATAATTCTGTCTTCGGGGGGCCAGATATCTTTGCCTATGGGCACCTAATCAGGTATTTCAAAATGAACCCTTAGAACTCTATGCAAGACCTTGAGAACTCTTATCTTTTTTCCCAGTTTGGTACCACAATAAGCTCCTGCACAGTGTCAACTATAATCATCTAATCTTCACTTATAAAAAAAAGAAGTTACAAGGCACACCAGGCAGTTTCTGTTTTTTAAAATACATATCTTTACTTTAAAATAGGTAAAATAGGAAAACAGTAAAATACAGAACAAGATATCCCAACACATACAAGTTTAAAAGTGCAAATTCCTACAACACATACACTCAGACTGGTCTTATCTAAGGTCCTTACTTTCTTAATCTTTCAGTGCTTCGTTGTTCCTCTTTTCTCAGTCAGATAATGAATGTCCTTGCGTAAGGTCTGCTCAGTATATTTCAAAGCAGTCTTGAGCAGCCCTTCTCTCTGAGGTCATCTAACTCTGCCTTGGTGTATTAACATTTATATTTTATAACACAGGATGTCCTACTAAGATATTTAAAAAACAAGCATTTGTCAATGCCGAATTTTTGCCTGCTGGCATTGGCATTAGTAGTGTAGGAGTTACAGAGCTGCATAATAGGATGGGCAGTGAAGTATTGAACTGAAGCCAACCCCACCAGCACCCTGCAGAGACTGACAGGCATTGGGGTGTGTCTCTGGGTCATCAGGCATAACGGCCACGCCATTTCACCACACCCTACCCTGCAGACACCGACAAGTGTCACGGTGTGCCTTGGGGTCTTTGGCCCTTATGCGCACCCCATTCCATCAGGAAATATGGTGAGATGGGTGTGGCATAGGAGAATGGAGTGAACTTTGGGGCTGAAGAGTCCAAGGCACACCTCGATGCCTCTCAGTGGCTGCAGGATGTGGGTGGGGGTGGAATGGTATGAGCATTGCAGGCAACAATCCCAAGTCACAGCCCTGATGCCTGTCATTCTCTACAGGGTTGGGCGTTATGGTTGGAAACCCTAACACCTCAGGCATTCATTGGTATTTTCACTCCAAATTTTCAACATGGTTTTATCATGACCCCCACCTCATGAACAGTGGCAATATCAGTTTGCTAGCCGAAAGCTGCTTTTGCACAGCGACTACGGCATTTGTCACCACAGGTGCAAAAACACATTCTGAACAGGATGTAAAAAATGACAGCTGTACTGTTCATGGGGAGGTGTAAAAAATGGCAATGTTGAAAATCTGCAGTGAATATATTAAAAAAAACTGGTGAAGTCACGAGCGTGCATAGAAACTATGCAATGCACACCCGTAATGTAATTAGTTGGGGATTTTTTACAGCAGATTGTCAACACAGGCATTTTGGAACCTCCGCTCATGAACAGTGTCACTGTGATTTTCTTTATCTGTCCCGAACAATGACTTCCCACAGCGACCACGCATTTCTGTGCTGAAAGTGTGAAAACACATTTTAGCCATGTTGTGAAAAATGACAGCTGTACTGTTCATAAGGAAGTGTGGAAAAATGCCACAGGTGAAAATCTGGACTGAAAATATTACAAATTCATGAACTTATGAGGATGCATGGAAACTGCGCAATGCTCACTCGTAACACAGTCATTTTATGGACTTTTGTCACCAAATTTTCAACATAGCCATTTTAAGACTTCTGCTCATGACCAGTGTCACTGTGATTTTCTTAATCTGTCCCAAACATTGCTTTCGCACACTGACTGCACCATTGTGCGCTACATGTGCAGAAACACATTTTGGGTGAGATGTGAAAAATGGCAGCTGTACTGCTCATAAGGAAGTGTGGTAAAATGGCAATGTTGAAACCTGGCATGCAAATATTAAAAATTTGCAAACTTACATGCATAGGAACTGGGCTAACGGCGCCTCCTAAAACAGTCATTTTGGGGAATTTTTCACCAAATTTTCAACATAGCCATTTTAAGACCTTTGCTCATGAACAGTGTCACTGTGATTTTCTTAATCTGTCCCAAACATTGATTGCACACACCGACTGCACCATTGTGCTGCACACATGCGCGGAACACATTTCTCAGATGTGAAAAATGACAGCTGCTGCTCATAAGAGTGCGGTAAAATGGCAATGTTGAAAATCCAGAGTGCAAATATTAAATTTACGAACTTACGAGCCATGCGAGGAACTGCGCAACGCACGCTATAAAACAGTCATTTTTAGGAATTTTTTCACCAAATTTGCAAAATAGGCTTTTTGAGAGCCCACCTGATGAACACTGGCACTGTCGTTTTGTTAATCGGTCCTGAAAGGTGATTTGCAGAGTGACTAAGAAATCACCCTTCGGGCCCGACACGCTATGACAGTGACAGAATTCATGAGGAGGGGTCCCAAAAACCTCATGTTGAAAATTTGGTGCCAAAATTCAAAAAAATGCCCAGATATGCAGCAAAATTGAAAACCTATTTATTACATTATACAGCTTACCGCATTTCCTCAGTTCAAGGGTCGCTTTGAAGAGTGCAGAGTGTTCCCGGTCCACTGAAGATCATTGCGCCGACTCTGCAGGTAAGGCAAGGGGTGGGGGGGTGGGGAGGCAGGTGTGCAGTGGTGGGTGCAGGTGGGGCAGAGACTATGAGGGACTGTTTTTTGTTTACAGGTTTTTTTATTAAGATGATGCTGACGTTTGCCACACTGGGGTGGGTTCCCAGTGTGGCAGCTGTAAAACTGTTTGAGGGGCTGGAGCCGATGGGGGATTGGGCACTCCTGTCGGCCACAACAAGCTTTGCCACACTGGGGTGGGCTCAGCGTGGCACATTGAAAACTTTGGGGGGCGTGTGGAGCAGTGGAGCTGATGGGGTATTGGGCACCCCGTCAGTTATAACAGTTTTGCCATGCTGGGATGGGCTCCTGGCTTGGCACCTGCACAGCTTTTTGGCAGGGGGGTGTGAGGCCGACGGGGATTGGGCACCCTCGTCGGTTATACAGTGTGTGCATGGGGGAGGAGTGCATGAGCATGCAATATGCGCGTGCACGCATTCTTATGGGGAGGGGAGCACTGCTTACTCAAGCGGTGCTCTCTCTTTCAACTGTATGGCACTGCATTTTGGATCATCGCACTATGTTCCTTGCGCATGCGTGCAAGCAAACATAATAGGTGACATAAATGAATGACTTGCCAAAACCGGTCTGTGATGCGCTTCACACCAACATCAAAGCCTCTTTGATGTAATTCTGGCTTCCTTAGATGACACCCCCCAACACATGCATATTGGACTTCTTGAACCAGTCTGGGACCTGCTTCACACAAACATCAAAGCCTCTTTGATGTAATCACTGGCTATCTTGGGAGCCACCCCAAACAAATGCATATGCCCTTTTTCTCATGATACCTAGTGCAAATCAAAGGATTTCCCTGAGGGCATTATAAAATGGATATCTTGGTTCCTGCCTTCAAAGCAAACTAACAAGATAATTGCATCTCAGATATCTGCAGTTTAAGATACCTCCTGTCCTTTGAACTTATCCCTGGGTGGGGGTTTGCTGTATCAATTTCAGCAAGACAGTATTTTCTCCTGACAGACCCTCCCTTACATATTTTATATTGCAGAAAAAATATCACATTGAAATCAGAACCAGCTGTCCACGTGCCACTACTGGTTCCTATTTTATTAAGTGTTCATTAAATGGGATCCCCTGTCTCTGCAGTTTTGGTGTCTACCTCCTTCATTTGGATGGACTGTTTTGCTGCCAACAAGAGGTTGCCTCCACAGCCCAGCCCTTAATGTGTGTTTCAGGGCATGCAACATAAAAGCAGGAGGACCATCAGGGAAGACGATGAGAGGCCTGCCTGGTGAAAATTGTCTCCAAAGGACTCGGTGGTGAAGATGGCAAGGCCAAGCAGGTGAAGATAAACATCTCTCCTTTCCAGTCATCCAGCTAACACCCAGAAGTCCAAGGGCACCCTGATTCCATAGTTATGGTAAGCTAGGCCTACCAGATATATGGACTCTTTTCTGCTGTATAGTGCCTTCTCCCCAGGACTTTTAGCGTCATACCCCTTAACGCGAGGAGGGGGGCTTACATATTTATTAATGACCTGGAGCAAAGTGGACACAGGGATCCAGCCAAGCCATATGAAGGCAAGAGTCTTAGACTTTAGAAGGGCAGACTTTACCAGTATGGGACTACAGCTAAAAGAAACCCTGGAAAAGAGGGGCACACATCAAGGAGGTTATAGCGGAGGTAACTAAACAATGTGTTAGGTCAATAGATAAGAGTAAAAGGAGAAGAAAACCACTTTGGTTCTCGGAGGGGGGTGGCAGAAAAAGTAAGGGCCAAGAGGCTAGCCTTCAGGGAGTATAAGGAGACACAAAGAGATGAGAACAAGGAAATGTACCAGAAGTGTCTGAGAGAGGTGAGAAAGGCAGTGAGGAGTGCTAAAGTGCAAACAAAGGAGAGACTACCTTAGTCGGTTAAAAAAGGAGATAAGATATTCTTCAGGAACATTAGCAAGAGAAGGAAGGCAAGGGGGAGAGTAGCAAAGCTTAGAGGGGCCAAGGGGGAGACAGTGGAGGGAGACAGGGAAAAAGCAGTGATCCTGAATGAATTTTTCTGCTCAGTTTTAACTGTGGAAGGGGATGGACAAGGCCCACCGCTGAACTTCAAAGGAGCTAAGGATAAGGAGGTAAACACCAGTCCATTCACTGAGGAGAGGGTCCTAGAAGAACTGGTGAAGCTAAAGGTGGAAAAAGCCATGGGTCCAGATGGCATACATCCCAGGGTCCTAAAAGAAATGAGGACTGAACTGACAGCCCCTCTGGGAGCCCTGTTCAGTGAGTTCTTAGACACTGGAGTGGTCCCAGAGGACTGGAGAAGGGTAAACGTTGTCCCTCTTCACAAGAGCAGAAGCAAAGAAGAAGCGGAGAACTACAGGCCAGTTAGTCAAAGCTCTGTAGTCAAAAAGATAGTGGAGGCACTCCTTAAGGAAAGAGTAGTGGAACACCTGAAAGTCAATGTGGGTGGATCAGGCAACATGGATTCTCTGCAGGACGATCCTGTCAAAATAATCTGATCGATTTCTTTGACTGGGTGACAAAGGCAGTAGATCAAGGGGGTGGGGGGGCAGTAGATATTGCCTACCTCAATTTCAGCAAAGCCTTTGATATGGCCCCACATAGGAGACTGGTCAACAAGCTAGGCAGCCTGGTGTTTGGGCGCAAGGTGGTGAACTGGACTGAAAACTGGTTAAGGGACAGAAAACAGAGGGTAGTGGTGCATGGAACCCAATCAGATGAAAGGGAGGTGACCAGTGGGGTACCTCAGGGGTTAGTTCTGGGGCCAGTCATCTTCAATGTCTTCATCAACGACATTGCAGATGGGCTGGAGGGAAAGATTTGCCTGTTTGTGGATGACACCAAGATCTGCAACAGGGTGGATACTCTGGAAGGGGTGAAATGGGTGAGAAAAGACCTGGAACTGCTAGAGAGATGGTCAGGGGCATGGCAGCTAAGGTTTAATGTAAAGAAGTGCAAAATCATGCATATGGGGAGCAGGATCCCTGGGGCAAGCTACAGGTTGGGTAAGAGCTGCTGATAGTAACTAAGGAGGAAAGGGACTTGGGGGTCATAATCACAGATGACTTGAAGGCTGCTAGGCAGATGACAAAGGTGGTGGGAAAGGCCAATGGGATGTTGGGGTGTATTTGAAGGGAAATCTCAAGTCAAAGGAGGGAGGTAATAGTTCCACTGTACAAGACCCTGGTGAGACCTCACCTTGAATATGGTGTACAGTTCTGGAAACCACACTTTTGAAAGGACATTGACAAAATAGAGATGGTGCAGAGGAGGGCAACCAAAATGGTGAAGGGATTACATCACAAGCCTTACGAGGAGAGAGTGAGGGACCTCAATTTGTACATGCTGGAACAAAGGAGGGATAGAAGTGACATGATAGAAACATTCAAGTACTTCAAGGGCATTAACAAGGTGGAAGGAGACAACATATTCCAGATTAAAAGTCGTGCCAGGACAAGAGGACACGACATGAGACTGAGGGGCCGCCGCATAAGGGGAAATGTCAGGAAGTTATTTTTTACAGAAAGGGTGGTGGATGCATGGAATAGCCTGACCCAGGAGGTTGTGGCAGCCCATATAGTGGCGGGCTTCAAACATGCATGGGACAGAAACAAAGGAATAACAGAGCTAGGAAGAAAAAGCTAAGCCAATGACCAGATAGGGACACTGGACTATTTGTTAGGCAGCTTAAACGGGTAGACTGGATGGGCCCAGTGGTCCTTATCTGCTGACAGCATCTATGTATCTATGTATGTAGCAGTAGATAAGCAGTATGTGGCTAATGACACTAAACTGGCATGAAGACAACAAACGAGGGGTATGCACTACAAGGGAACTGCACATATCAAAAGCATGTACACAGAAATGGGGGCTTAGGTTTAATGTGGGGAAGTGAGAGACATACAGTATGCACTCAAACTGATGTAAGAAGTATGACAAGAGGAAATGTTAGAAAGCATTAATTCAGCCAGCCCGTCGGTGCAGCGGTTGGATTTCCGCTTGCGACGCCAGTGACCTGGGTTCGGGAACGAGCCTGGTCACTGGAGGGTCGGCCGGGGAGAGGAGGATAGAGTGTCCTATGGACAGCTCTCCTTCTCCGGGGAGAGGATGTGGGGTAGCTCCGGCACCTGCTGGTTCCTAGCAGAGACTGGGAGCACCACAGGATGCACAGTGTGACTGGCAACAGTGGGGAGGAGCGGACATCGGCATATGCCTTGATGTCACTAAGCTGCCCTCCACAACATAAGGAGGAAAATGGCTGGATGCCTGCTGGATGATGGCCTCCGGATCCTCTGCCCATCTGCTTCCTCCAGGGAGCCACTCCCCGCAGGTCTCAGCAGTGCCCTGTGGCCTAGAAGTAAGTGCTGGTGTCACCCATCCACTGGTGCATTCCCCCTCGAAGGAGGGAGGCCCTCCTGGTGAAGGGAAACACTGGGATACCATGGGGTAGGCTGCTATGTGGGACCTGTTGGGGGGTCAGGACTCGAGAGGGGAGAGCAGAGGCAGGAGGGATCCTAGGAGCACCCGAAGGAGTGGCAGCATCTGAGTGGGGGAACAAATAATACAAAAAAAAGAAAGCATTAATCCACACAGAGTGTAGTTGATATGTGGAATAACCTGCTTGATGAGGTTTTGGACACTAGCACTTATCAGAGCTGTAAAGCAGGACAAGACATAATCCTGAAGGAGAAAGTCTTTTAAGTACTAAGGCATGACCAGGGGTTAGGTTACCATCCATTAATCTAACCCTAGCGGGCACATAAGCCATGAGGCTGAAGCCGAGGGTCTTATGCCCCTATTGTTGGATTTACAAAGGTAATCCATCCCCTAGAGAGCTGTAATGCCATTAGTAAACTGTGTTATTATAATAGTTTGTTTACCGTGCATGAGGTTTTCCAGCTGTTAACGTAACCCTTTTAGAATGCTATCACCCAAGGTGGCCAATCAGTGTAGTGGTAGTGCTAGTGTTCAGGATGCTGGTGACCATGGTCCAGAAACAAATCAGGGTCATTGGGAGTCAGCCAGGGAGCGAAGAGTTGAGTGTCCCAGAGGCACTTATCTCTTCTGAGGTGGGAAAGCAAGCAAGCACTACCACACTACCACCACCTTGGTGACTACATGTGGCAGTGCAAGCAGGAGCCGCTACTGAGTGGGGGGCACCTCTTGACACTGTCAGGAGCATGCTTGTGTGCTCATGTCAGACACCCTAGTCCATGAGGCGTCTAGGAGGCTTAAGGGAAGAAAAGTGGCAAAAATGCCAACAGTACAGCAGGATGATATGGTGGCCCTTTGAAGGGCCCCATACTGCCTACTGCTCACACCAGCTTGCCTCTGCTCAAGCTTGACATCTGGAAGGGGCTTGGGGAATCCATGATGGCCCTGCCACAGGGGGAAGACTGTGGAGGAATAGAGGTAGGATGCACAAATCCCAGACATGGCAGGTGATATGGATGGGAGGATGTCAGTGGATGGGGACCAGCTGGGCGGACTCGGGGTGGCACACAACAAAAAGAATACTGTCATCCATTTAGAATGCTTCATTTCCTGCCATTGTCTTGGTAAAGTTACACAGTATGGGCAGGGATAGCATTCCAGTCAATAAGCTTGGAGGTGGGTCCATGCTCAAATCAGGTATCGTCCCTCACACTTACTACTAGAATCACATGCGAACATGCTAATAAGCATATGAGAGGGAACAATTAAGGTTGGGGCAAAAGTAGAACTACAGTCAGATAGTAACCATGATGATAAGACTAATGGGTCATTCAGAGGGATGTTGGGGGGAGGATTTTAATTTTTGCTCTTCCCGGGGACTTCTGGTGACTTCACCCTCATGATGGCATCATGAGAGATTCGGTGGCACCAGCGACTGTGACCTCCTCTGATCCCAATCAAATGACCATTTTTCTGACCACCAAACTATCAAGACCTGCAGGGGAAATTCAGCTACACTGACCTGAAGCTCCAGAGCATTACTGGTGGCTCACTCTATGGAGGATGGCAAGGGATTTGAGAACGGCCTGTTGGACAGCGAGCTGTTGCATGCCTCGGCAACTTCCTCTTGCTCAGGATATTAATGAGCAGCAGCCAAGAATAAATCCAAGTCCACCACCATGGGAACAACTTGACTGCAAAACTGATATTTTAATTGCAGAGCTTCGGGACCTTCAGAGGAAGGTCAGCAATACCACTGCAGACACTACACCTATATCACTAAACCTGAGTTGCAGGCTGACGAACAGGAAATGCAGCTTACCTCCAAAGACAAAAGGGTCAATACTGTGGAGTCAGCTGTCTTCCAGCTCCACTCATACATCTGATCCATTGAAGATAAGTTAGAAGATGCAGAGGCCAGGAACCGCCACAACAACCTTTGGCTTTATAGTATTCCAGAGGAAGAGGAACCCTCCAATATGATCACCTTCTGAAATCTTTTATCAGAGATGCCCTGGGCCTGCTAGCATAATGCACATTGGAAACTGAGAGGGCACACTGGGCATTGGACCCAAAACCCACCACTTCTAATGCTCAACCATGCTCTATAGTGGCCCAGTTTCTCAGCTACAGTGACAAACAGGACATTTTAACCAGGGCATGGTGGGCCAAGGAAGTCCTTTACAAGAGTAACCCCCCCTGTTACCCGGGGTTATTAGAATCCCATTAAGACCTAGTGGTAGGCAGGGAAGGCAGCTTGTGAAACTCCAGTTAAATGGATTTCACACTGTCTCACTCTGTTCTCAGTCTCAGCTGAGACTGAGGGATGACATCACCATAGAACTCTCGCAGCTGCATGAGCCACACTGGAATCTGCAGTTGGAGGTTAGGATAAAATGTTGGGGATTTTTTGAACAGTGTGAGAGAGTCTGTGTGCAGTCTTGAAGAGAGGAGCAGCACAGCAGTCTGTGGACAGGCCCTCTGAGCCTAAAGCTCTGTCATAGAGCTACTGTAAGGGGAGGTGTGTGTTTCCACCAAAAGAGGAACACTGTAAGCTGTTTGTGAAGTGGTGGAGACCACTGTTACTGGTCCTTGTACCCCATCCCTGAGGGGATGGGGGTGGAAAGGTTTGCCTGTCATTCCAGGGGCAACCCTCCTGGTGCCGGCTAGGGAAGAAGCTGCCTTATTTCAAGTTGTGCTGCAGCACCAGAAGCTGTGGGGAAGAAATTCCTGTGAGGAATCGCCTGTGGGGCACCTGCAAGCAAAGGGTGAGTCCGCTCTGACATAGGGCCTATGTTTTCACCTGAACTGTTGTAAAGTGGGGATTGGACTGCCTAATCAGTGGGAGGCCTAGAGTAATGGGCTAAGCCAAGTAAAAGTATGTTCAAGTCCAGCACAATGGGAAAGCTAAGACAAGTAGAGGAAATGTGACATGCATTTACCCTTTAATCTACATTGCCAAGCTTTACAGAAAGAGATGTTTAATGTTCAGAGAAATGGCCGGGTATGAATTGTGGAAGCGAGAGGTGGGAGACCCCCCATCAGTAGTAACCAAATTCACCTCTACGGATTTGCTCTGTGGCACTTTTACTTTCTCTCAGGTACTTGGCCAGTGCCTGAGGAAAGTACCCAGACGTGGGATTAAAAGGAAGTTTCCCTTATGGAGTTGAAGGCTCTTAGGTGGTTTAGGGAGCCACCAACAAATGTTTCCATGGCAAATGGAAGGTGTTCGAGTGACCAGCAGGGGAGCTGAGCCAGGGAAATCCCAAACAGTGTACAAGTTCGGGCTGTGTACCCAAAGCAGCATGCAAGTCCGGGCTGTGTGCCCGGTGGGTTCAGAGGCTGAGGGCTGAAGTGTTGAGGAAGTGTTCTTGATCTTTTTTAATCTGCATTACCAGAAGTGTAGCCCCGTGGGGGTCCATCTATGCTTTGTTTGTTCTGCTTGGATGTGAATAAAAGCCACACTTTAGAATCCCATTCCTGGTATTGGACATTGCAGTTATTGCTTCCTGTGTTCGGAATTACTTGGGTGCCCCTGTGCAGAGTAGCCAAACCTAGCCCTTGTGCCGAGTAACCTATTCCTCCCCGAACCAAGTCCCCACCTGGTACTGCTGTCAGATTCAAACAGCATACCACCTGTCGTTTGCAAAAAGGCAGGGGGGTGGGGGTTACACAAGGAAAATGAATGTTTTTCGATAAAGACTGTCTGACTTCCTTTCAAAATAAAAGGTGGGGTTTTCTCCCCTTTATGAAAACACTGAGGGCCCAGGAACTTAAATTCTTTACTCCATATCCCACCAAGATGGTAATCCACTTCACAGATGGTGCAAAGACCTTGACATCAGTGGAGTGAGTCAAGATGGAACTTAGAGTGAGAGACATTCCTTGTGATGTGCAGTAAGCACCAGTTGCCCCCATTATCGGCCACCATGCTGGCCTGGCAAGCATGGACAACCGCTGATGCCCAGACCAAGCAGATGGAAGAGACTATGCAGCAAATCATCGAGCACCTACAGAGCACCTGGTTGACAGCTGGTGCATCCATGTACCCTGACCGACTGCCTCCTTGAACTGTTCCTTTTGTTCTTTTCCTACTGCGCCACACCAGGTGAGTCTTATCATCATCCCTTTGCTTCCCCTGATCCCTGCTGGGCCTGTTTGTGTTTCTCCAGCAAGAGGGTTGGCTTGTTTCTAATGCTTTTCCCCTTCTCTCCCAGGTCTGCCAGGGATGGGGGAGCCTTGCTGCCTTAGTCGACATAGATAGCCTTCCCAGATCCTTGCTGCACTCTGCTGGGTTTCTGTGATTTTAGTGCTCATACTGCTGCTTATGAATCCTTTCCTCCCTATGCCACAAGTCTGTTCTGCTTCTTGGGGATTGAGACTTGGTTAGATAACCCATGAGCCACTGAGAAAGACTGCAAAGGAATGGTCCAGTTGGTCTATGCTTCCTTGCCCTTACCTATCTGAGTAACAGGGAGGCAGGTGTGGTCTGCTGTGACCCCAAAGGTGATTTACAAAATGGAGGTTATGCAGGTGCACTCGACTGCAGGTGGCAATACACTTTATGTTATCCTTCCGAGCTGCTTTTGTTATGGCTTTTGGAAGTGTTGACAATGATGAGGTTTCTCCATGGCAACGGGGGGGTCCTTCCTTTTACTGGGTTGGCAATGGGGGTTTGAGGGGGTATATATTATTTTGGGGGAACGGCTGGCCTGCCTGCTGGGGGAGGCTTAGGGTATGAGGGGCTGGGGGATGGTGGGGGACTCTGGGGATACAATGCTTGCCAGGAACAGTTCCTCCAGCATGGAGTCATATGGATTTCCTAATAGGAACTATCAACTTTTGTGGTTTTACGTTCTACACTCCCCCTTTTCAAGGGGCTTTGGAACTGATAGATTGATTTAATAGTTCTAATGTCCTGTCCTATTATTTGCTGAGAGGCCCTTAGCTTCCACTTTCTTGATAAACTGCTTAATGGGGTGCTGTGTTTCATGATGAGGTACTCCTTAATGGGTTGTGGAACTTCCCCGTTTCTTACCATGTGGTCTCTTCCTTCGGATATTTTTTGTATTCCTTCGGGAGGTTGGGTTTGGTAGCAGTGGGGTCCTTCCCATTTCTAGGCTGCAGCGGACACTTCAACCCTGCCCCCATACAACCAAGCCTCTTTCTGGATAACACTCTGTCAGCTAGAGACCTATCAAGCTCCCCTGACTGTTTTCTCAGGCAGTACTTAGTCTACAATGTTAAATATTGATTCCCTCACTAGGAAAGAAGTTTAGATTGTACCTCTGGTACTGTATTCCAGGGGATGGGGAGGGATGCAGCCTCCTGTGATGTCAGCTCCCTACTTACCTTTCCTGGATAGTACCCTGTTACTATTAGGGCCCCTCCCCCTGTTTAGGGTGGGATATCCCCACACCACCTACTCTGGGTTGGTGTAGGGCTCGCATAGGTGAGCCCCTACCTTTGAGGCCTGTTTCTGCCACAACTGCATGGAGTGGTGTCAGATGGCGCTGTCCTAAGTCAGGATGTTTAAGTTGTTCTTATTAGCTAGGTTTTATTTTCTTTATAATTTACTAGGGGGATCCAGGATGCTTTTCTTCTCACAGAAAATAAAGTTTATACTTCATGTCTTGGGTCATCCAAAAAGACTGCTGAAACCAGTAATGGATATAAGAGGATGAACACCACTTAGACAGATCATCTTTGTCCTTGAATAGGTTTATTGTTATACAACATGACCAGGGCAATGTTTCATGGCTAACGTCACCACTTCCTCAGGCCCACTATGTTAAACATCTATGAAAACATCAAAACAGATTCATCTAAAAGTCATATATTCTTACTTATTTCATCTGGCACCACCGTGCTCCCCTTCACCAGCACTCTGTGCTTCTGCACAGTAACCAGAATAAGTACCTTTACCAGGTGCACAGCCAGTTATAACTTGTTATATGACCCTGCCCATGTAGAGTATGGTTCCTAGCAAAAGGGTAATTACATGGTAGTGACATGTTTGTTGCATGCTGCTACACTGCAGTTGCAATGCAGTTACAGTGTAGTTACACTATAACTACAGTGTAGTTAAGCAACACTTAAAGTGTAACCCCTCACTGCATTTATCAAAATAGTTCTACATTAAAATATGCTTTAAATCAAAAGTAATAACTTCCATATTTTATTCTTCATGTCATAATTAACGTTATACTAAAATAAATGTCTACTGCATTGATTACAGTGCTCCAGCTATTTTGTATTACTACATAAAAATGTTTAAACTTGTAACTAGTGGTGGGCTAAGTGCCTAAAATCCGCTATGTGTAGTATTTTGCGTACAGTACAACCCGAATTTTGCATAATACTCTGCAAAGCGAAGCAAATAACTACACATCTCGAAGTAATGCGAAGTTCTCATTGTTCTCTATGAACTTTGCGTTACTTCACCTTGTATTTTTGCAGTTTAAGGTAAATTTTGCAGTGATTCATGGGATGTAAGGTCACATGGGTTCTATATTGTCTTGCACAGCCTCAGTTCATTGTAGTGTGTGTAGTGGAAAGCTGAAGACAGTTTGCTCTCAGAGCTCTGAGATTCAAACCCTCTAAAAACCTTTAAAAATGGTTTTTTGCCACAAATGTTTGTGGCAAAATTTAGTATATTGATCGTAGTAAACCCTGATGTGGTTATATCATCGAGCATTTATTGATGTTTTGTGAATGTGAATGTTAATTTAGTTGATTCAGTCTCTGTGCAGAGAGACACTAGAAGTGTGCTTCCGGGGAGGGGCTGATTGGTGGTGCAGAAGGGAGATTAGTGATAAAGGCATTTTTTTCCAACTGTTGTTGGCTACTGTTTTATTATTTTTGAGTTCAGGTAGACACAGTACAACTTCACTGAATTGTTTATAAATATTTTCTGTTTGCTGGGCAGTTTTTCAATCTTTTTACAGGACTGCCTGTGTTGTAGACAGTTTACTGAACAGTTAAAGTTTTTGTGCCTGACCTTTAATCTGTGTGCATGCTGTCAATTGATATGCATTTCGTTGTGGCACCGGGTCTGCAATATCAGTACTCTGAATTTCTAAGCCTGTCTGCAATATATTACCCTGCTTCTGTGTAGATAGGTACTGCTTCTCCCCCCCAATCAAAACAAGGTATTGTTTTTTGACTGTCTGTTTTTTGAAGCTTGGTTAAGGATTCAAGGACATGCATTTTATTGTGCCTGTGCAGCTGCATTTAGTGTTTTGCTTCCCAGCCACCCAAAAGTGCTGAATTATCAAATTACTGTAAATTGTCTGTCATCTGAAAAATGACCGTAAAGAGATGGTCAGGCAAAGCAGTTTCTGTATGTGGCACTGCTGCCAAAACTAACAGTAGCAGTGGTTGTTGTGGTGAAGATGAGTCAGGTTCATCAGGTGGTACCAAGGTTAGCAGTGTTAAGAGTGTTCGTGGCTGTGGTAGTACGCAGCATAAGGGCAAGGTAGTAGTTGGTGCAAGTAAAGGGATTTCTCCAACTATGTTTTTCACAGTGCAATCAGTTGCTTCAATGCTGGTTGTGGTGTTGTCCCTGCTGTTAATAAAGTTAGTGAGGGCATGGTTGATAACAGTATGAGTTTTGCTACAAGTTTGACTCTGTCAAACTTTTTATGTGGGCAAAATGTAGTTGAATCCGCAGACTTGAGTGCAGTTGGTGTCCCATTCCTGATAGTACTTGAACATGATTCTGATCATGATGATGATGTCTCACAGTCTTATGTTTCCACTGATGTTGAGATTAGGCCATCCAAACATTCAGACATTGTTGAAAAAAGTGTCGCTGCACTGGCTGATAATATTGAGGCTGCTGTTGAACTGGGAATACCTCCACAGGAGTACAGCATCCAAAGTGAATTAGGGGATGATGATTCTGATAGTGTTACTATAAGCTTCAAATATCAAAACTTTGTCACTAAAAGAGTTGTAGAATACTTCAAACTTAAAGATCTGGGGCCTGATTCCAAGACAGTGGTGAGAGCAGGGCGCAAAGTATGCCAGTGCGTAAAACCCCTACAACATGTGAGCTGCACCATATTCCAAGAGAATCACCAGATATAACAGAAAGCACAGAATTATGCATGTCACAAGTTATGCCCGCAAGACATGGCATAACTCACAATAGCGGCATAACAGTATGCATGTCGCACCTCGTTAATACTCTCAGCAGTACATACCTCTCGACTGTCCCACATTACATGGCACTGCTCCCTACTGTACGTCCCATCACTTCTCTGTTCCACATTGCGATGACTTGTCCCACATTCTGTGTTTGGCTATTGTGCTACATGCTATGGTACATGTTGCACCAGTTACGTATTTCACGTACTATTGGCCTGTCTGACTATGCTGCTACCTATTTCACTGTGTCCTGGGCTTTCTAGTGCACATTTGCTTGGGTGTTACACTCTTTGCCCATTAGTTCCACATTCAGGGCCTACTGGTTGGGGCTATGCTGCAGTCTGGCTTTGGGGGTTCTATTGCCTGTGTTCTGGTTAGGACAGCTTTTCCTTGTTCTAACTTACATTACCATCCTTTGGCATTTTTCATTACGCCATCTGTTCTGGAATAGCAGTTCTGTGGTGCTGGTGTGTTATGCATGTCATAAGCCACATTATGCAGTGGCATAGGCTTTCTTTGGTGTAACTGCTTCGTAACTTGCGTTTGTCATAGCAGTTGCAGGTTGTGGCATAAGTGTTCTTTTGGAATCACGTGTGTTGCAAATCGCTGGCGTAACTTGGAATTTGCACTATCAGGACTGGTGTACTGTGTTTACGTGTGGCGTAACTGTCTTGGAATTGGGCCCCTGTAACCTTAGGTTGAAAATTTCACCATGGACAAGATTGAACGATAATATACATTTTTACAGGAATTACCTGGATGTTTTAGCTGATCATAATCAGAGAATCCAATACACCAAGTATAAGCTAGAGCTATTCCCCAGTAATATACCAGATGCAATATACAAAAAGATTATTTTAGCCAGACTAGATTGTGTACTTGTACTACTTCTTCTTCCCCAGAACATTTAAAGCATGTTATGTTTGAGTGCTGTTGATATAAGGCCCTGAGGGGGAAACAAATGAATAACACCACTTTGTAACATCATTCAAATTACTGATCAAGATCTCCTTCTGAGGATACTTTTTACTGCTAATGATGAAACAATAATTGGTGTAGTAGCCCAATATCTAGTGTGTATCTCAAGAACTCACCTTAAATTTAAGGGTGCTAAGGTAAATGAACAAGAATGTTAAAAAATTAATGATGAATTTATAACTCAACATGTTGTTAGATGCTATATGTGCAATCTATTATCTACCTAAGGAATTTAGAGTTTTGGTTTGTATGTGCAATCATTTTTTTCATCTATCGGTAATCAAATACTGTCTATATTCTGTTGTAATTTTACACATCTGTGTTTTCTCTGTTTTTATACTGAAAAGGTCAAACGACTGATAAGTAAACTACAACTTGATTTGATTTTGATGATGATGCTAGCCACCCCATTTGGAAACCGGAAAAAAAGAAAGTTAAGGTGGCTGTTTCTAAACAGTCTGTTAGTCTCCCCCCTCTCCTCAAAGTTCTGCTGGAGCTGTGTCTGTGGATGATGACCCTGAATTAATAGTCATTGACTGTGATGTTCAGTCAAAGTCAAATTGTGTAGAACCACAGAAATCATGCATTATACCCCCCTTTCATCGCCACAAAAGGTGCAGTTACATATTCAGCAGCAGTACCAGCAGCGATGTGAAGAGTATGGCATCCAAATCCCTAGTTTGGGATTTTTTTGTACAATATGGCAATGATGAAACAGTGGCAATCTGCCAGCTTTGCCAAATGCATGTGAAGCATGGTAAAAAGGGTAGCCATTTGGGCACTGGGGGCCAGTATATTTATCTGAAGACCAAGCACATGGCACTGTGGACTCGGCACCAGAGGGCAGCTAATGCCATAGTTGGGCATTCACCCTAGGTCACATTAGTGAGCATGGTATCCCCTTCCTTCACTGTAAGTAGCCATGTTGGTAAAAGTGGTGAAATAACACCAGAGAATTACTACAGGCATGAGGAGGAGGAGGATTTGATGGAATGTTCAAGCAGTGGTCAGAGTAGCAGTGGTGGTCCATGTAGTAATTGTACCACATCAAACCCTGTGCTTAAAACACGGAAAATACCAGGATGTATTGGCTTGTCACCTGTGCACCCACCATCATATGTCCAAGGTAGCCAATCCATGTCAGTTAGTAGAGTAGAAGAACCCCTGTAGCATGTCATGTGTAAAGCAACAAACAATGCAACCCATGTTGCACAGGCTTTTTGCATGCAACAGTAAATACCCACCCAATCATGCAGTTGCACGTGAACTCAATGCTGCCATTGTGGAAATACTGGCAATTGACCTTTTGCCATTTTCCTTCGTGGAGAATGCAGGCTTCCATTGCTTTGCGGCACGCGCATGTCCTAAATGGAAGGTCTCGTCCTGGACATACTTTTCCACCTGTGCTGTCCCTGAGTTATATGGGATGGTGACAGAATCTGTAAGACATGCCGCTCGACATTCTGCCCCACCTTACATTCACTTAAGCATGGATATGTGGACAAGTGGCAGAACAGCTGGTAGTTCTTATCTATGTATTATTGCACATTGAGCACAGCTACCTGGTGTTGTCTGTGATGGTGGGATGAGAAAGCAGTGTAATAAGTCAGACTGTGGTGGTGGTAGCAACCTTCAGGGCATTAGACAGCATGCCACGCTTGCAATGCGTAGTGTAGCAGGGTCGCATACAGGCGAACACATGCTAGACTTGCTACTGACAGAAACTGATGAGTGGCTACACCCCTGTCCCTGAAAGGTGGCTTCATAGCTAGCGATAATGGATCAAACGTTGTGAAATAGATCAGCAATGGTGGCTTTGTGCAGGTTCCCTGTATGGCCCACTGTTTAAATCTGGTGGCACAGGAGTTTCTGCATTACCCTGAAATGACACAAATGCTGACTGTTGCATGATGCATCTGTGCCCACTTTGCACGCTCTGGAAAGGCCTGTGACCAACTTAGGCAGCTGCAGATTCAAAACAGTCTCCCTCAGCACTGCTTGAAGCTTGAAGTTGGCATGAGATGGAACTTGACACTTTACATGGCAGAGCATTTGTACGAGCAGTACAAAACAATCAACGAATACCTGTTTATGCAACTAGCCGTGACAGTTCAGGGGCCTCAATGTCTATGACAAGTGAACAATGGTTACTCGTGAACTCAGTAACAATAATTTTGAGACCATTTGAACACGCCACACAGGCAGTGAGTGGTGACACTGCATCCATTAGTCAAGAACTTCTCTGGGTGCTGAGGAAGACTTTGTTATATCTGCAGCCTAGCTTTTTTTTTTATTATTTTTTTCTCCTACTGCCGGCTTGTATCTTCAGGAGGGCGTCCCCAGCCCCATCCCCCGGCATCCACCAGCCGACGCTGACCTGACCCCAGGGCTTACCCCCCTGGTGGGGTCAGCGGGAGGCCCAAACTCCCCCACCGAGGACTGGATTTAGTTGGCCAGCGTCATGGCTAGCCGGGGGCGGCACCTGCGAGGTGCCCTCCATCGTTCTGTATGGCAGTGTTTTTTTCTCCTGTTCTCCCCAGGAGTCGGGACTGTGCAATGTCATCAGCGGAGGGGGGCACGCATGTGTCTGCACGTGCTCCCTCCAGACGTCTGGCCCGACTCCTCCCCAACTTGTGGTGTGGCGCCCTGTCCTCCAGCTTCTGCCGGGGGGTGAACAAACACTGACCACCAGGAACCCCCCTCCCCAGAGAAGGAGAGCAGTTCATTGGACGCTCAATCCTTTTCCTCCCCTGCCGACCCCCTGATGGCCCATGCTCATTCCCGAACATGGGTCACCGGTGTAGCGCGAGGTAAGGCGCCAGCACCTCATCCCTCAGCGCCACCGGGCCAGCCATCTGCAGCCTAGCTTTGATGTTGCCAGAGATAGGTCAAGCACTGCATTACTGAAACACGTAATTACTATTTTAGATAACAATCAACACATCGCAACTATTCAGCAATCTCCCGAATCTGGAATAGCAACAATGCTGGACCCACGCTACAAATGTGGTATTGCATCCATACTGGAGGGAGAGCAAGATAAGGTTCAAAAACTGACTGGACAGCTGGTTCAATTGGTTCATGGGGCACAGAAGTCATGTGCAAAGTTATACAAATCCCAGCATAACATGGGTAAAGGTCACTGTGGACCGAGTACATCCAGTAAGGTGGCTGAGGGGCAAGGGGTGGTGTCAGCAAAACAAGTTTCCATTAATCCACTTTGGGGCACCTTGTCCTATGTCAGAATTTGCAACCTAGATGAATCTTGTGAACAGGTAGATGATTCATCCAGAATGCATGCATCACAGAGCATGGTTGAGGCCTATTTGGCAGAAAACAGGCATCTGACAATAATGGATGATCCTTTGGTGTACTGGACTGCCAAGGTGAATGAATGGCCAGCGTTGACATCAGTAGCAGAGAAGTACCTAACATGCCCACCCTCCAGTGTCAGTGTGGAGAGGGTATTTAGTTATGCGGGGGCCATAGTGCGTGACCGTTGTACTAACTTATCACCAACAAATGACAGCATGCTGATATTTTTCAAAATGAATGAAGGTCACATACCAAGTCGGAGAAGCACATCGCTCTGTGTACCCAGTCATGATGCTGGTGTTGTTGCTGCTGATGGTGGTGAAGCAGACCATCCTTGTGGAAGCATCAAACGCTGTACCACTGATGTTAATGATACGTCCATGGAAAAAGAATTTCCAAGTGGGTACAACTCCGATCTTGAAGATTGCGAGGGCTGCTTCATCCTTGATGATGATGCAGAGGATGTTGGTGATAGCGCATAATGGCAAGATTACCGTAGTGATGACTTTCTCAGTGCCGTAATGTGACTTGTTTTTTGGAATAACCAAAAGGCAAACAGTGGCCTTCAATGTCATATGGCAACTGACAATAAATGACATGTCATTATATTTTTACTTCCCCTTTATTGATTTTGAGGGCGTAGTTCACATAAAGTGTGCAGTCATTATTACCTGCAGTTAACCCCGCATCTTGAGAGTGAGACTGACAGACCCAGCTATGACTCCGCAGCCAGCAACAACCAGCCTGCTTCTGGAAAGTGACAGAGAGACAGATTCTACCTGTGCCCAGCTATGACCCACAGCCAGCAACAACCACCCTGCTTCTGGAAAGTGACAGTGATACAGATTCTACCTGTGCCCAGCTATGATCCCACAGCCAGCAACAACCACCCTACCTCTGTGGCTGGTCCTTTTTAATGTCTTTATAAGTGACATTGCAGAGGGATTGGAAGGAAAAGTATGTCGCTTTGCAGATAACACAAAGATCTGCAACAGGGTTGATACGCAAGGTGGGTGGAAAGGATGAAAAGGGACTTGGCAAGGTTGGAGGAATGGTCAAATGTATGGTAGCTTAGATTCAACACAAAGAAGTGCAAAGTAATGCACCTGGGAAACAAAAGCCAAGGGGAAGAGTACACAATGGGGAGTGAGATACTGACAACAACAAAAATGGAAAGGGACCAGGGGGTAATCATATCAGATGACCTAAAGGTGGGCCAGCAATGTGAGAAGGCAGTAAGGAGGGCTGGGGAGATACTGGGATGCATAGCGAGGGGCATCACCGGTAGAAAACAGGAAGTTGTTGTCCCTCTGTACAGACAGTTGGTAAGACCACATCTGGAGTACTGTGTACAGTTCTGGAGACCCCATCTCTGCAAAGACATAGACAGGGTGGAGGCTGTTCAGAGGAAGGCAACCAAAATGGCGCAGGGTCTGCACCAGAAGACATATGAAGAAAGACTAAAGGAGCTTAAGATGTATAGCCTGGAGGAAAGGAGGGAGAGGGGGGACATAATAGAAACTTTCAAATACCTCAAGGGTAAAATGAAAATGAGGTGCAAGAACAAGGGGGCACAATTTGAAGATAGAGGGGGACGTCTCAGAGGTAATGTGAGGAAGTATTTCTTCACAGAGGGTTATAGATGCATGAAACGGCCTTCCTGAGGAGGTCGTAGAGTCGAAAACAGTGGGGGAATTCAAGAATGCATGTGACAGACATAAGGCAATTCTAGTGGGGGGGTAGGAGGAAGTAGGCTGTTGGTTAACTAGGATCTAGCTTATTCATTAGGTAGGGAAATGGGCAGACTAGGTGGGCCAAGCGGTCCTTATCTGCTGTCAAATTCTATGTTTCTATGTAAAGTGACAGAGATACAGATTCTACCTGTGCTCAGCTATGATCTCGTAGCCAGCAACAACCACCATGCTTCTGGAAAGTGACAGAGATACAGATTCTACCTGTGCCCAGCTATGACCGCACAGCCAGCAACAACCACCCTACCTCTGTAAAGTGACAGAGAGACAGATTCTACCTTTGCCCAGCTATGACCCCTGCAGCCAGCAACAACCACCCTGCTTCTGGAAAGTGATAGAGATACAGATTCTACCTGTGCCCAGCTATGACCCCACAGCCAGCAACAGCCACCAGACTTCTTATCAGTGATTTCCAGTAAGTATGTACCAATGTCACATAGTCTGTTTTTCATTTGAACTGCGGTGTTTGTCATTCCTATACCTGGGCAAAGATGACACTGTCAACAAATACAGGCAACTGATTTTCATTTTGTTTTCACAGGTTACAGACTGTGTAAACTGGCAGTACTAAAGTAAATCTACCGCCGGAGGAATCACATCGACAGATAAATATCAGTGTTCTTTCATATTTCAGTTTTGATTTTAATTTTTGTGGCTCAGGTGTAAAACATTAACCAGAGGTGACATGCAGAATACAGGCCACATAATATATTTGTTATTCATACATGGTAGGGGTGTACTTCATTATGCTATGGTTGTAAAATTGTGTTATCCTGGACTGGAAACCATGTAATGTCTTGGAACTTAACACAGTGGGCCACTGTGTAGCACTCAGTAAACGTGGAACATTTTTGTACATAGTTTACTACATTCATAATAACTGGGTATTTGATGCTGGATACGGGGTTCTTAAAATAGCTGAAATTTTAAGCTTGATATGGTGTTTACTATTAGCTTTGTATTTAAAGCTGTATATATAACAGAAGACAGGAACAACCACACTGCGAAGTGGATGTGGAAGAAACAATGAAGTCCTCATAAATTCATCTGTTTTCAGGTAAAATTGTGGTGTTGTACACTGCCATGGGTGATATATTCCACTCTGAAGAAGGATAACACTTATGATGATCTGCTGAAGACCTGTAAAGATGACAAAAACATTAATGAGCAATTTTTTCAAATGCTCCCCCCACAAAAAATATATATATATTATGG
Source organism: Neoceratodus forsteri (assembly GCA_016271365.2). Classification (NCBI taxonomy): domain Eukaryota; kingdom Metazoa; phylum Chordata; order Ceratodontiformes; family Ceratodontidae; genus Neoceratodus; species Neoceratodus forsteri. Next base: position 238,229,416 of record CM057458.1, read on the forward strand.
TAGCACGGTAGTGCTACCATAGTTAGGGTTGAGGAGCCATTTCTATGTTAAACCCCAAAATTTTGCACCTTAATAACTTTGCAACCATTTGACAGATTTGACTGAAATTTGGAATGCATAATCAAGAACCATAGGCCTTGGCATCTACCAAGTTTTGTACCAGTTGGATACACGACTGTGGAGTTATTAAGCATGATCTGCGTGCGGCGTTTATACTTTCTGGAATTCTGTAATTCGCGTACGGGTAAATGCGGTTTTAACGCTGACCGACCCAATCTTCAGGGAACATGCGGCTGGGGTCCCCAATGTGCCTTTCGAAGATTTGGTGAAAAAATATTAAACTGTTCAAAAGTTATGGCTCTCCGAACTTCTGTTTTTTTTCCCATAGGATAACATTATGGCATTCGCCGTGCTTTTGAGGGCCCGTATCTCGAAAACGGTGAGAGATGCGGAGTTTTTGTCTAAAAATTATAGGGGCTACACATATAACTAGCCAGGAAAGTGGTAATACATATGACTTTTAAATTTTTTTTCTATGTTGTACGGTTACTGAGATATAAGCAATTTACTATTACTACTACTGATTTTTGTGTTCCGAGAGTCATTATTTTGCATACATTCTTTCTACTCACTGTCTTTCTCTATACAGCTTTTGGGGAAAACCAGCCTGTGCGCTTACATTACTCTTACCATTACCGTTTCTGCTTGCGGTTCCGTACCCGTTTCACTTACCGTTCACGTTTACGCCACCATGTGCGTTACCCTTTGCATTTTCATTTGCGGTTGTGTTTCCATTGTTTTTAACATGTCTGTCTACAGTACTGTTCCTCTTTCTGTTTCGCTTTGCATCACCATGCGCATTACGATTTGCGTTTGAGGGCACAGTTACAATGCGACAAGACATGACCCCCACGCTCCCACCGCTGCATTACATTCACTATTTCTCATTATCATTCTCAAAAAGAAGGGAAATTAGAGGCAAAAAGCTCCATTTAATGCATAAGTTAGGGTTGTTCCACAGCGACAACAGCGAGGAAATTTGATGTTAGGGTTTTAACCCCTTTTGCACCCCTCAGCCACCCCCCACTGGAATCGGGGTGGGCATTGGAGCTCATCGGTCCTAACTGTCACCCATTCTCTATTCCTCAGCTTCTTTCCACATGTGATGGGATGACACTTAGGGCGATGACCCCAATGCCACACCCGATTCCAGTTGGGGTGTGGGCTGAGGGTGCAAAGGGATTTCAACCCTAACATCGAATATATATAATATATATATATATATATATATATATATATATATATATATATATATATATATATATATATATAATAGTAACGCAGTAGTGCTACCATAGTTAGGTTGAGGAGCCATTTACATGTTAAACCCAAAATTTTGCACCTTAATAACTTTGCAACCGTTTGATGGATTTACCTGAAATTTGTAATACATGATCAAGAACCATAGGCCTTGGGATCTGCCAAGTTTTGTACCAGTCGGATATACAGCTGCGGGGTTATTAAGCGTGATCTGACATGCGTTTACGCTTTTTCTGGAATTCTACTGTCACGCCTACAGGTCGCACAGTTTGCGTGACCGGCCCTAAATCTTCAGGGAACATGCGGCCAGGGTCCCCGATGTGCCTTTTGAAGATTTGGTGAAAAAATATTAAACGATTCAAAAGTTATTCAAAAAACAATTTCCCATTATAAGTCAATGGGAAAAGTTAACAAAAAGTTCGACAGTGTCACAAATGCACTTTTTACTGTCGCAAATGGGCCTGTTACTGTCGCAAATCTGCCATTTTGTTTTCAGTTGGTGATCAGAAAAATGGTTGGCATTTAAATTTGGGACCCTCTAGCAACCTAATTCTTTTTGTATTCACCTAGTCGGACCCTGAGGATGCTAGCCATGTCTTTAATTTGGGGTAAAACACCCCAGAAATATGTTTTTCAAATTTATGGAAAAAGTACTTTCGCAAAGTACTTTCGTGCTCATGAAAGTGTCACAAATTTTTGCGAAAGCTTTCGCAAATTGAGACAGTAGTTTTCTAGTCTGTGGGAAAGTGACAGCAATTCTTTGGCACTGCGCTGCAAATGAGCAGTTGGGAGTTTTGGGCTGAGATTTGGAGAGAAAGTAGCTGACATCTCACAGATGTGCCTTTCAGTGCTGTGTTGAAAAAATATTACATGGCGGCAAAGTTACGGCACTCCAAAGTTGATGGTTTTTCCCATAGGATAACATTACGGCGCCCGACACATTGCAGTAATCCTTTGGCACCCTGCTGCAAAATAACGGTTTGGTCTTTTTTCCTGAAATTTGGAGGGAAGACAGCCAACAGCCCACAGATGTGCCTTTCAGTGGTTTGGTGAAAAAATATTACAGGGAGGCAAAGTTATGGTGCTCCGAACTTCTCTTTTTTTCCCATAGGATAACATTATGGTGTTCGCCGCGCCTTTCAGGGCCCGTATCTCGGAAATGGTGTGACATACAGACTTTTCATCTGAAAAATATTTAGCCCCCTGATGGGAATTAAGTACAAAACTAGCCAGGACAGTCATAAATCATATGACTTTTAAGTTTTTTTTCCACGTCGTACGGTTCCTGAGATATAACCTATTTAGTATTCCAAGTCCTCATTTTCTGCTCCGATACCCATTATTATGCATACATTCTTTGTACTCACTATCTTTCTCTATGCAGGTTTTGGGGAAAACCAGCCTGTGCGCTTACATTACTGTTACCACTGCCCTTTCCGCTTGTGGTTCCGTACCCGTTTCACTTACCATTGACGTCTACTCCACCATGTGTGTTATCCTTTGCGTTTTTATTTGCGCTTGCGTTTCTGTTATTTTTTGCCATTTGTGTCTACAGTACTGTTTCTCTTTCTGTTTCACTTAATGTCACCATTCCCATTGACAATTCCGTTTGCAGGCACCATATTACTATGTGACAACACATTACGTGGCAGACCGTTCCCGTCTACGCCACCGTGTGTGTTACCCTTTCTGTTCTCATTCGCGCTTGTGTTACCATGTGCGCCACTGTTAGCACTTCTGTTTGCATTGCTGTTCCTGTTACTATGCCTCAAGACTTCACGTGGCGGGAGCGCCGCTGCATTACATTCACTATTTCTCGTTATCATTCTCAAAAAGAAGGGAAATTAGAGGCAAAAAAACTCCGTTTAATGCATTAGTTAGAGTTGTTCCACAGTGACAAAAGTGAGGAAATTCGGTGTTAGGTTGAAAACTTGGACCTCTGCGCACCCCCAACTGGTATTGGGGTGTGCATTGGGTTCGTCGGTCCTAACTCTCACCCCATTCTCCTATACTTCTGCTGCTTTACACATGTGATGGGGTGAGAGTTAGGGCTGATGACCCCAATGCACACACCAATGCCTGTTGGGGGTGTAGGGTCCAAGGGGGTTTTCAACCCAACACCGAATTTCTCACTTTTGTCGCGAGAACAACCCTAACTAATGCATTAAACTGAGTTTTTACCTCTAATATATATATATATATATATATATATATATATATATATACTTACTTACCTTTCATGGGTTGGCTCAGTATCCGTACAGCCAAAGTCAGCAGCCATCCAAAAGTGGTGGACCACTGGCTGTGTGCCAATGACCTGAAAAAAAAGAGAAAAAATGATTGTCTTTCAGTGAACCACAGCAGCACCACTCCCCCCATACCTGAAGAAAATTTAAATGTTACAGTACCACATTAGGTTTCAGGCTCGTAACATATGTGTTCCTTGCATGTTGATGTGATTTGATCAGCATGCCCACCACGGTATAGTGTCAACAAGGTTCCCTGAAAAGGAACAAAATGACAGACTGCTTACAGTACAGAACAAGATTATACGGAAATTAACAAGGATGTGTCTATGGGAAAAACATTTACAGTGGCACGCACAAGAACACACCATTGGTATGAATGCACACACCAGGGGCAGCATGTGTTGTGAGGCAGCATTTAGGGCATTTTAATCTTCATCTGAGCTTTTCATGAAATTAAAACAGTGGGACTAAAGCAACAACAGCAGCAAGTGGTGTCACAAGGCAATTCTGTCACTTAACACACTGTGACACATTTCTGGCATTTTATATTTCATCTGGGCTTTTCATGAAATTAAAACAGCGGTGCATTCACATACAAGGTAGCACATTGTGGGGGCTGGGGCATGGTTGGTTGGGTAATGGTATTGTGATAATTGCGCTGGTGCTTTAAATAAATGTTCTGAAAGCCAACAAGTATTTTCATACTTGTTACTTAATTTACATTATTGTATATATATATTTTTTTATTATTTTCTTTATGCTTCTGCACCCGGCCCCCTTCCATCTGGACCCCCAGCCCCGTCACCCCAGCATCCACAGGACTTACCTCTTACACTAGTGAGGTGCTAGCTAGCTGAGTGTGGAGCGTGCAAGGGTCTGGCTTCATCTTGCTGGACGATGTTATTTTCTCCTCCTTTGGTTTTTGCCTGTCCCCTGAGTGCAGCGCAGTGGCGTGCAATGACACCAAAGGCCGAACCGCGCCCACTTCCGTACGCAGCACGCTGGGTGTCTGCTCCACAACCGCCCCCTATGTATGGGCCCACTGTGCCAGCCTCAGCCACTGCTAGGGGTCAGGCAGGCAGCGGACTCTGTCCCCACCCCTCCCTGAGAGAGGAGAGCTGTCCTTCAGATGCTCAATCCTCTCCCTCCCCAGCCGAAGCCCTGCGGCCCGCGAACACCACGAACATGGATCGCTGGCATGGCAGGAAGTAAGGCATGATGCCTCAGCCCTCCACTCCACTGGGCCAGCTGGATACTTTATTTTTTCACATGGCTGATGGTCTGGAAAATGGTGCACGCTGCATGCTTTCATTATAGGTGAAATTGCCATGCCGCAATGCTCGCTGCAATACAAGTGTCTTGCAGACGGTGTTTTGGAGACCCAAGATTTAATTACAGGAAAGCGCAGTGTCCACAAACTTGGTGACCACAAGATTTATTACATAAAATACAGTTATGAGTAGGAACTTAAAAATTTATATTGCTGAAAGCATAATGGTGTGGGGAGGGGGGACATTAGGGGGAGGTGGGGAATCTGATTTACCATTCTGAGGCTCAACAAATACAGGATTAACAAAATTAATATCACAAACAAAATATGAACAGAACATAAATGTCATACTAGTATGTAAGAAAAATAAATATGGCTTAAGGAAATACATAAAAGCAGATATTTGTTTCTATGGGGGGAAATGATGTTAATCTTGTTTTTCTTCATCTTGATTCTTGACTCTCATAATGGTAAATCCGATTCACCACCTCCCCCAAATGTTCCACCACCTCATGCCATTATGCTTTCCACAATACTAAATATTTTGTTGTTACTCATCATTACTTAATTTTATGTAATAATAAGTCATGTGGTTGCCAACTATGTGGATAATGTGTGCTTTCAGTGCAGTTGAAATTGTGCAGCTCAAAAGCCATCTTCAAGACAATTTTATTGCAGTGTGTGTAGCGGCACGACAGTTTCACCTGTAATGGAAGCATGCAGCGTCCACCATTTTACAGACCATCAGTCATGTATGACATAAAGTAAATTAAGTAACACGTAAGAAAAATCGCAAATAAAACATTACCTAAACATAAATTACATACTATGGGTCAGATATTCAAAACTTTGCCCCAGGGCTAAGTTAGCACAGCCCGGCAGGCAAACTTATGTAACCCCCCTGCAAATGGGGGTTCCCAAAAGACTTCCAGGAGCTTGCTTGAATGCTTCAAGCCTGAATGGTGTTTGACATTTAAGCCATTTATCAGTGAGTGTTTTTAGAGCCTCTGGTACTGTCTCTTTAAGAGCTGTCTGCTTGCAGACATAATTAGTTTGTATGGGGGGACTGTGTGCTTCTCTGTTTGAGTACCACTCGAGCTGCTGCCAATTCACTCCATTTTTGCAGTCACTAGGAGTGCAAAGGGAACCTATCTGAAAGATGTAACTGTTTGCCAGAAATCATTTACAGTAATAATGAAATTACAGTTTGTCTAACCTGCTTTCTTTGCAGTCAGAACTGTGTCTGCCTAGTTCCCCATTCTGGTTTTGAACTGCTGAACTGGACCAATCAGTGTGGGTAAGCTAGCTCTAAAATGGTGCCTTGACGAATCAGAACTTGGACTCATAATCTGAGCCAGCCACAAGAGGATTGTATGGGCAGTGACTCTGGGAGATGTAGTTTAGACTTCGGCGCCTTTTTGGACCAACAGCAGCAGTCTATTGTGAGTGACAGCCAATCCAGTCAAGACCTGGGAGGAACTCAAAAGAAGTGCCCGGTTTTGTCTGTTGGAGTTTCAGTTTAGATCTGGCAGTGAAGGGGAAAGAAACCCTGTGCTCCTTCAGTGCACAGTTTCAGTCAAAAAACGTGTGTAAGGCCCAGAGTTCCGGTCTGCAGCTTGTGTAACTGCTTGTTAGGACTGAACTGCCCTGTAGAAAAGAATCAAAGGATCTCTGAAGAGTAGAAACCAGGCTCACCCTGTAGAAGACTGGAGAAATTGTCGAATTGCACTCGTCTGTCAGGAACTGAATCTGCTGTGTGTTCTCCCGGTATTGTGCAGTAATTGCGATCGGGATAGAGAAGCAGCCTGCCTGGTACAGTACTTTCTTTTTTACCATATAAATGTGTGAAGAGTCTCGTGGAGCTCAAAAGTAGCCCTGCTGACGTTGAAGGACCCTATCTTGTTTGGAGGTCGTGAGTACTAATTCAGGTCGCCCCTGTTGAATTGCCACATTAAATCCAAATGGAATCACTGTACTGCTGACTGTTTAAGCTAATTTTTCTTTCACTGTGTGAAAGGGCCCCTACCAGCTGCCACGGTTTGGACTAGCCACTAGGGCTTGGGTACCCAGGGACAGTAACTGGTGGGATAGGCCTGCACAGAGCCATAGGTAGATAGTAAAGTGATAAGCTAATTAATTCCCCTGTCCTTGTTATATCCCCTAAATAAATCAGAGCTGCTTGTTTCAGCAAAGTTATACTGCCTGAGGTATTTGTCTATGTTAAAGTACTGTACTGTGATTGTTGCACTGTATCTTATTTCACAGGAGGTCCCAGTGCGGAACCAGACCTGGGGTAAGTGTATACTGTGAAGGTAATTCTGATATATTGTGTGGGCCACTAGTGGGAAGAAAGGGGGGTTGCAGTGTCCCAGAGGGCTGTGACCAAGATAGTTTAACTATTGCAAACCCTGACCTCTGGGTGGAGGCACCCGCCATTGGATCCAGGCCCCTCAACCTGTTAGTGGCAAATCAGACAGGGGTAGTAGCCCCTGGGATAACGCCATCTAGGGGTTACACTTAGATCAGAGCACAAAGCAAGCTATATTCAAAAGGAAATAGCCCGATGCTAATCCTGCTGAATATAGCAGTCTAAGGAAGCCGGGCAAACTGGTCTGGGAGTGCAGGGGAAAAATAGCCCGGGAATAAGACAGCACTGAATATAGCAACAGGGAAGTGCAAACTGCAACTGCAGCTCATTAGACTCTGTAGCAAGCCAGTGTTGCAGGTGGAGAACATTGCATATGATTGCACAGAGATGTCTCACAGCTACTGCAAACACACCTCTCAACCTCCTGACTCATAAATCAGGGACAAGGCTTAAAACAATCAGGGACAAAGGTTTAAAATCAGGGACACACCTTAGAAATTGGTGATATCCACTCAGGAAGCTGGTAGAGTAAGTGGTGTAGTATAGAATGCATTGTCTAAGGAAGAACACGTCTGGAACATTAATGTCTGACATTATGTTATGCCTACAACCCTCACTGTTTGGTCATCGAAACACAATTAGTAGGAGGGACAGAGTAAATGTTTGAGGTAAATTCAGGGACGTCCCTGAAAATCAGGGACAGTTGAGAGGTATGTCTGCAAACAACACTGTAAGCCACACACTGTAGATCTGTGCTTAGTGTGCTATGCTGAAGTGAGGTTTGCCTTGGGCTTTGTTGTTTTTTTTATTTTAACCAGGAGAGCCACACTAAGCTGAAGCTTGTTTACAGGTGTGACCTGGGAGCACAAGGAAGTTAAGTGACTTGCTCAGGGTCACACAGTATGCACATGGGGGCTGTGGGATTCAAACCCAGGTCTCCAGATTTGCAGCTCAGAGCCTTATACCACTGTGCTGTACTGCCTCCCAATAGCAACATACCTCTAATAATTTGTATGAGGCGGCATTAAATCCAACCCCATTTGCATTGGTTTACTGTCCATCATTTGCATGTAAATAGACTGGGGGACAGACTGGCTGCACACTCAGCCTCCCTGTTTTTTCTGAAGTCCTCCCTGTGTGGAGCAGGAAGGGGAAGTAGAACTGTATAAGGAGTAAGGTAATTGATGAGTTTAATGCGTGGCTTAAGGGTTGGTGTCAGAAGAAGGGGAACCCCTTTGTGGGGGATTGGGGGACTTCCAGGACAGCAGACTCTTTAAGAGTGATGGACTTCACAGAATGGGGGGGGGAGGACTGTACGATGGGGCAGAAGTTTGATGTCTGTATCAGATATTTAAACTGACTGAAGGGGGAGACTGGGTCTAGGGGAACCACAGTGGCAGGAGAAAGGAAAAGGATCCTACCTAGTACTCCCTCACATCTGAGAGCTTGTAGCAGCACAGCAGGTACAAGAAGAGCTGTGGCCCAAACAGAACTTGCTGGGGGAACGCTAGCGAAGGGGAACACAAAGTGTGCCATCATCAGCAAAAACATGAGGAAGAAAGGGCAAGGAAAGCCCAAGAGTAGTAGCAAAGTAGGGTCATGGGTCAGATGCAAGGGGGCATGCCTCAGCGTCAGCAGCCTTGGTAACAAAATCAGTGAGCTCCAGGCGCTGATGGCAGATACTGTGGTGGATCTTGTGGCTATCATAGAAATGTGGACTTTGAAAAATAACAACTGGGAACTGATGGTCCATGGGTACTCATTGTTCAGGTGGGATAGAGGAACAGGTCAAGTGGGAGCAGTAGCCATTTTTGTCAAGGATGGCATCAAGGTGGTGGAAAGTGGGTGCATCAGGGATGTAAGGGGGAGACAGAGTCACTGTAGGTGCAGCTCACAGCAGCCTCAGGCAAGAAACTGCACTTTGCAGCAATCTATAGACTTCCAGGGCACGGGGCAGAAAGGGACAAACAGCTCAGGGAAGAACTTAAAAGAGGAGTGGCAAAGGGGGAAGTAGTGGTGGTGGGTGATCTGAACCTGCCAGACATCGATTGGGATGTTCCAGTGGCCCGGAGCAGCAGAAGTCAGGTCTTGCTGGATGCCTCCCAGGACTGTCTACTGGTGCAGCTAGTTAAGGAATCCACCAGGCAGACTACAATTCTGGATGTGGCGGTCATCAATGCAGAGGTGAAAATAGCTGTGAGAATAGGGTAGCCACTGGGGAACAGTGACCGTAACTCAGTTTGGTTTGAACTGGCTCTTGGGTCCAGAAAACCCCAAAAGAGAGTCCTTGATTTTAGGAAGGTGGACTTCAATATGCTTAGGAAGCTGGTCATGGAAAAGTTAGTAGGGGTAGACAACATACGTGGAATAGAAGAGAGATAAGACAATTAAGGAGGCCATTCTCGAGGCATCTAACTCATGCATGTGAATGGTAACCAAAAAGAACAGGTTCAAGAGACCACTATGGTTTTCAGCAAGGGTCAGGGAAGCAGTAAGGGCCAAGAAAATGGCTTCCTAGAGTATAAAAAAGCAGCAGGAAGAAGAATGGGGAGACTATTTTCTAGGAAATATGGATGCAGAGAAGGTGGTTAGGGAAGCAACAGCAGACACTGAGGTGTGTACTGAGAAGGGAATCAAGAGTGGAGAAAACAGGTCTACTATATTAGAGAGAAAAGGCAGAAAGGAGGGGGAATTGTAAGGCTAGCTGAGGGGGTAGGGTGATAGAAGAGGACAGGCAAAAGGCCATTGTTCTCGAGGATTACTTTTGCTCAATTTTCACTAGGGAGGACGGTGGGTCCCTTCCAGGGAATGGCATCAAGGTGACTACTAAGTGGGTCCAGGAGATGAGGCAACCAACATTTATAAGTGAAAGGATCATCCAGAAAGGATTGGCAACTCTAAAGATAGATAAGGCCCAGGAACCAGATGAGTTGCATTCAAGGTTACTCAAGGAACTGGCAGTGGAGCTGGCCAAATCCCTGGTAGGTCTATTCAACAGCTAACATGGGACACAGTGATTCTAAAGATTTGGAGATTGATGGATGTGGTTCTGCTCCATGGGGGACAAGGAACAAGCAGGCAACTACAGACCTGTCAATCTTATTTCTATTGCAGGAAAGTTGAGAGGGTCACTGGTCAAAGAGGACCTCGAAGACCACTTGGTGAGCAAAAGGCTCTAGGACAGTAAACAACAGGGATTCATGGCAGCGAGGTCTTGTCATACTAACCTGATAATCTCCTTTGACTGGGTGACAAGAGAATCAGATAGGGGCCATGCTGTGGATTTGCTGTACTTTGACATCAGCAAGGCTTTCGACTTGGTGCCTCACAGACGCTTGTTGAAGAAGATGGAGGATCAGGGTGCAGCTAAGGTCATGGTAAGCTGGGTAGGTAACTGACTAAAAGGGAAGAGCAGAGGGTTGTGGTCAACGGGGTTAAATCAGAAGAGAGAGAGGTCATGAGCAGGATAACACAGGGATCTGTACTGGGTTGTTCCTCTTCAGTATGTTCATCAGTGACATAGGTGAAGGAATCCGGGGCTGGTTGTGTCTCTTTGTGGATGATACTAAGCTCTGTGGGAGGGTGGATAGCAATGAGGGAGTTGAGGAAATGCATAAGGACTTACAAAAGCTAGAGGGCTGGTCTAAGGTTTGGCAGTTGAAATTCCATGCCAAGAAATGTAAGATAATGCACCTAGGGAACAAGAACTCCAGGACAGAGTACTGGGTGGATGAGGTGAGACTTAGCACTACAGCTGAGGAATAGTACCTTGGAGTTATCAACAGTGACTCCCTAAAACAATCAAGTTATTGCAACAAGGCATATAACAAAGTGAGTAGGATGCTGGTTTGTATTGGGAGGGGTACTGATAGCAGAAGTGAGAGGTAATATTTCCCCTATATAGATCCTTAGTGAGGCCACACCTGGAGTATTGCACCCAGTTCACCTCAGGAAAGACAGAGATAGGCTGGAGACGGTGCAGTGCAGAGTGACAAAAATGATTCAGGGCCAACACCGCAGGTCCTATGAAGAGCATTTCAAGACACTGAACACGTACACTCTGGAGAGCAGAAGGGAGAGGAGAGATAAGACAGAAGGCAGAAACCTCCAAATTCCTAGACTAAATTAACAGGGTAAACTGTGAGAAACTATTATATTTGAATACTAACTCATGGTCACATGGACATGAGTGGAAACTAACAGAGGTGAGATTCAGGAGGGACACGAGGAAGTATTTTACAGAAATGGTAGTTGAGCTGTGAAACAGTCTACCAGTGGAAGTGGTAAGTACAAAAACAGTTGGTGGTTTCAAGCACGGTTGGGACAGAATGAAAGGTATAGTGCTTGCTCAGGGTGGCAGAAACTGGGAGGAGAAGGGGGGAGGTTGGGGAGGACTTGGACCCTGGAAGGACAATAGACCACAGGGCTAAATAAGGAACTCAGGCAAACTGGATGGATCATGTGACTTTTTCTGCTGTCATTTTTATTTTCATTTTGTATGTTTCTACATGAAAAATTCCAATTTATTGGGTTGGATTCAGTGCTCCCCTTATACTAGAGGAGAAGATAGATCACGTACCCTCCTTCAAAAAGAGAGAAGGATTATCTACACTTTGGGTGCTTTATACAGCACCCCAAGGGACTAAATGATAGATGGAACATTGTACCTTTCCTTTAATTTGTTATGGCTGCATTTGCTTTACTTAATGCCTAATACTTATTGTTTTAGATCTTTTTCTTCTTTTTTCAGGTTTCTTGCTGCTTGTTCCAGGCCCTTCTTTGTATCTGATCAACTTATTAATTGAAATGTTATCTTATTGAGACTTGACTTTTTGATTAACTTGGCTAATAAGTTATCCCCATCAGTATTCTTGTAATATACTGTTAAAAGAAAACATTTCCTTTTTATTAGCATTGTTATTGATTCCTGCACTGTGTATGTATCCTTGTTCCATTGCTGTACTTGTATACCTCTGTAACTAATTCCGGGTTGCCTCCGTAAAAGGGACCTTTGGGGCTCAGTGGGCCTACCCGGCTACTAAAATTGAATAAATAACTAAATAAAAATGTATTAAGATTTTTTTTTTGGCATTTTTATCACATGTTCTATCACAATTAGGTGTATTTTTTAATAGTGGTCTCATTCATGCTATTTATTTAACAGAGTTTGAAGTGTCAAACAAGTGTATATACCTTTAAGATTTTCTGCTATTTAAGCATGTTGCTGTTATGACTTATCCTCCACCTGAAGAAGAAAATCCGAATGGATTTGAAGCACTGGAGTCTTTTGTAACTGTCCGTAAATAAAGTCAATCTTCTCTTGCACTTACAGTACTTAGTGCTTATTTTTCATTAATAGCGTGGTCTTAGTTTGTGCTTTGAGGTTCCTGTTTTTTTGCTTTGACCGCTGCTCTCCACCTTTCCTCATTTGCACCAGACTGTTTGCTTGCTTCTTCTAAAAGAAGCCTTAAACATTCAGTGAGCATGGGGACTGAATTTTTGTCACCCCCAGGAGGCTGATCTCTCCAGATCAACACTGAAATGCACCACTGAAGCTACGTGAGTACATTTGCAGTATAACATCATTGTATCTGGCCGTGGAATTAATAATGAGTTCCAGTGTATACATTTGCCAGTCCCTAATCTCTCAGCACTAAGATCATCATTTAATTTTAACAATGGAATTTCAGTTTTTAAAAACATGTGAACAGTTAATAAGGTGCAGTAAATTAGTCTGTAATGGGAATAATTATCTACCAAGAGCCTTGATTTTACGTCAGCTAATTAAGTCAAGCTGACAGGCCTGCGGTAGCCTGTCTCACACCCTTTGGGTCTCATGGGTTGTTCTCTTTACTTGATAACAGGAGAGCAATTATAGTAGAAGGATTTACTTCCATGTAATTAGTCAGCTTTGGCGCTACTAGTGCATAATATATTTTAAATGTTTTAGAACAACTCAAGGAGGGTAATTCCTCCCTGACTAACCCACCCTCTGTAGTGACATCTTTCAACACCTTTTTCACTTCCTGCACCTCCTCCCTTCTTGCCACTCCCCCCTCCACTTCCACATCCAACCAACCTATTTCCCTACCCTTAGACCCCATTATGACCACCTCTTTCTCCTTCTCACCCATCTCCCCAAATGAAGCCCTTAAGTCCCTCTTAGCCCTAAACCCTTGCAAAGGCAAGAGCCCTGATGGGCTTGATTCCAAACTCCTTTATCAATCCTCCTCCGCTATCTCCTCCTCCTCCTGATTGTACTCCTAAACCTGTCATTCTCTCTTGCTTCTGTCCCTTCAAAATGGAAACTGTCAACTGTAATCCTGCTCCCAAAAGGTTGCGACCCCACCAACCCTGGTAACTATTTCCCTACTCCCCATTCCAGCCAAACTACAGGAGCACATTGCTCTTTTCTAACTCACCCTTATCTTAACTCCTCTTCCTTCTTCACCCCTTTCCAGTCTGGTTTCCATAAGTCCCATTCTACCGCCACCTCTCTCCTTTGGCTTACTGACTCCATACTCACCATTATGAATCAGAGACAGATCACATCTGTGATATTTGTTGATTGGACTAAGGCCTTTGACACAGTATCACACTCCCTCCTCCTCCTCCTCCACAAACTAGCAGTCACTGGTCTATCTACCTCAGCCACTACCTGGTTCTACTCCTACCTAGAACGTAGGTTGCAATCAGTCAGGATTGGCACCTCCCTACCCCCCCATCAATACTGGAGTCCCACAGGGCTCAGTTCTTGGCCCAGTCCTATTTTCTGTTTTTTTAAATGACCTATCTGCCGTCTGCTCTTCAACCCATATACATATGTATGCAGATGACACCGTCCTTTACATCTCTGGTGTTTCCCAATCGGAAGTCACAGCTAGACTACAGCAAGATTTCTACAAGGTTCAGCATTGGTTCCAATCCTACCAACTGTTCCTAAACACGAAAAGGACTGTCTCCATGACCTTCAGCCCTAGTCAGAGACTCTCTAGAATCCTCTCCCCCCACACTATTTTCCACACACTGGATGGTACATACTTAGAGAGTGTCACTTCCTTTAGGTTAGAACAGCACCTGGACTTTTCTGCACACATGAATGCAATCCAAAAGAAACTGCACCCCAAACTTGGTGCTTTATACAGAAACTGTGATTGCATTCCACTACCGGCCTGCCACGGAATTGTACAGAAAATGATCCTCCCTTCTTTTGGCTATGCTGATACAGTCTATAGTGCCGGTCCCCAGTCCATCCTTGCCAGACTAGATACCTTCTTTCACTCCTTCTGTCTCTTTGCTCTATGCTGCCCCTCTGACCCATCACTACAATCTCTATAAAACCTTTTTCCTCCCCTTCCTTGAATCTAGATGCCTCATCCACTCTACTAGCTTTGTGGCCAAATGCTGGTTCTTGTCCCTACCCTCCTACCTTACCTCTACACTTGCTACCCCTCCCTTCCACCCTATTCTTTCCACACCACCAGTCACAGATTCCTGGCTCTCCCCCATAGGTCCACTGCAGCCAATCAATCTGCTGTCTCATAATATTGTCCTAAACTGTGGAACACCCTTCTCCTCTCTATCCAAAATGCACCCTCAATCAATCAATCAATCAAATCTTTATTTATCCAGGCGGGCACCATTGAGCAAGGCTCATTTGCAAGATGGACCTGGTCGTAACAAAAATAATAGTACAGTAACAAGGAAGACACAGTACAATATCATACAGAGAAGTAAAATATACATATGTACAGAATAGTGTGACGTATACATATCCCAGAAATATACATCAACATTGAGCAAAAGAGCCTTTACAACAGATAGGCTCGCAAAAGGATAAAAGCTGACATGTACGCTGAGAAAAAAGGAAAAAACAGGTAAGAAAGATATTACGGGATAGGTGTAGTTAACTGGCATACATAGAAACATAGGCTTTGATGGCAGATAAGGACCACTTGGCCCACATAGCCTGCTCATTTCCCTACCTACAGGATAAGCTGCAGATTCTAGTTAACCAACAGCCTATTTCTTCCCACCCTCCACAAGAATGCCTTATGTCTGTCCCATGTAGTCTTGAATTCTCCCACAGTTTTAGACCCCACAACTTCCTCAGGAAGGCTGTTCCATGTGTCCACCACCCCCTCTGTAAAAAAATACTTCCTCACATTGCCTCTGAGACGTCCCCCCTCTATCTTCAAAGTGTGTCCTCTTTTTCTTGCACATCTCTTTTTCTGAAAGATGCTACCCTCTTGGGCTTTGTTGATTCCACCGAAGTACTTAAAAGTATCTATCATGTCCCCCCTCTCCCTACTTTCCTCGAGGGGAATACATATTAAGCTCCTTTAATCTCTCCTTGTATGGCTTCTCTTGCAGACCCTGCACAATTTTAGTTGCCCTCCTCTGGACTGCCTCCATCCTGTCTATGTCCTTGTGGAGATGGGGTCTCCAGAACTGGACACAGTACTCCAGATGGGGTCTCACCAACTGTCTGTACAGAGGGATAACAACTTCCTGTTTTCTGCTGGTGATGCCTCTCCCTATACATCCCAGTATCCCCCCAGCCCTTGCTACTACCTTCTCACATTGCTTGCTAACCTTAAGGTCATCTGATATGATTACCCCCAGGTTCCCTTCCATTTTTGTTGTTGTTACTACCTCCCCCCATTGTGTAATCTTCCCCTGGGTTTTTGTTTCCCAGGTGCATTATTTTGCACTTCTTTTCATTGAATCCAAGCTGCCATACTTCTGACCATTCCTCCAACCTTGTCAAGTCCCTTCTCATCCTTTCCACACCTCCTTGTGTATCAACCCTGTTGCAGATCTTTGTATCATCTGCAAAGAGGCATACTTTTCCTTCCAGTCCTTCTGCAGTGTCACTTATAAAGACATTAAAAAGGACTGGACCCAGTACTGAACCGTGCAGTACCCCACTAGTAACCCCTCTTTCTTCAGAGTGGACTCCATTTACAATTACCTTCTGTGTCCTGTTGTCCAGCCAATATTTTACCCAGGCTACCACCCTGGGACCCATTCCCAGGCTGGTTAATTTGATTATCAATCTTTTGTGTGGGACTGTGTCAAATGCCTTGCTAAAGTCTAGGTAGACCATGTCCACAGCCCCTCCCTGGTCTACTACTTTGGTCACCCAGTCAAATAAATCAATTAGATTCATCTGACATGACCTTCCTGCTGTGAACCTATGCTGCCTTGGGTCCTGTGCCCCACTGGCCTCTAGGTACTCAACAATTCTTTCCTTCAGAAGTGATTCCATCACTTTCCCTACCACAGAGGTCAAACTGACAGGTCTGTAGTTTTCTACCTCTGTTTTGCTCCCACTTTTGTGAAGGGGAATCACATCTGCCTTTCTCCAGTCCTCAGGTACCACACCATCCTCTCATGATTTGTTAAAAATGGTAGTCAGTGGTGTCACTAGTTCTCCCCTTAATTTTTTTAGAATTCTGGGGTGAATTCCATCAGGCCCCATTGCCTTGTCCACCTTCAGTTTTAGGAGTTCTTTCAGAACCTTTTCTTCTGTGAAAGGACTGGGATCGACCCCACTAACCAGAGTGCATCCGTTAATTGGATTAGGCACCTCCCCCTCCTCCTCTTTTGTGAATACTGAGCAGAAGTATTCATTCAGTATCCCTGCTTTTTTACTGTCCCTCTCTGCCACCCACCGTCCTTTCTATTCAGCCTCACTATCCCTCCCCTTGTCTTTCTACGCTCCCTGATGTACCTATAAAAGGTTTTATCCCCCTTCTTAACCGAGTTGGCTATCTTTTCCTCAGTTTGTGCCTTTGCTATTCTGACTTTCCTCCCTGCTTCCTTCTGCTTTAACTGGCACAGTTCTCTGTTCTGCTCCTTCTGTGTTTCCTTATACTTCCTAAATGCTGTCTTTTTCTCCCTAACCTTCCCCACCACCTCTTTTGAGAACCATAGTGGCTTTTGCTTTCATTTTGATTTGTCTGTAACCCCTAGGTGGCGCTATCCCTTGGGCTACTACCCCTGCCTGCCTGGCTACTAACAGGTTAAGGAGCCTGAGTTATAAAAATGGGTGCCTCCACCCAAAGGTCTGGGTTGGTAGTGGCTAGTCTAACCAGGTCACAGACCTCTGGGACACTGTGACCCCCCTTTTCTCCCACTAGTGGCCCACACAGTACACAACAGTAACTTTCCCAATACCCCAGATATGCAAACCACATACACTTGTACTTGGCACTTACCCCCAGGACTGACTCCTTCGGCTCGACTCTGGAGACCCCCTGTAAAATAAGGTGATGCAGTGCAATAGCCCCAATACAATACTTTCAGCATAAACTGACACCACAGTCAATGTAAATTGCAGAAAAAAACAGATCTGATTTATTTAGGGGGCTGTAACAAGGAAGGGGAAAATCAGGTTAATTAGCTTAAACACATTAATAATCACAGTACTGTGCATGCACTCAGAGTCCCGTATAGTCACACTCTGTGGGCACCCAGGATGGAAAAAGGACTAGCCAGGTCCGTTGCAGCTGGTTGGGGCCCTGTGATGGAAAAAAGAACATGCACACACACAATTTGTAATCTGGAATCGGATGGCTCAGTTCATGGAAAGAAAAGCACAAAACAATCAGATGGCACACTTTGATTAAACAAGAGTTGCAGGGATAATTACTCACGATACCCAGGCTAAACACAGGAGGGCTGATGGCTGACTTGCTGGTTTGCCGGAAGAAGCTTGGCCTCTTGATGGTGGATCTTTCTGTGCAGCAAGGTAGTGAGGCAAGACCCTCGTGGCAGGACCTATCTGCTCCAGGCAGCACGGATTCAGTCCGATTCTTGCTGGGAAAACTACTTCCAGAAATGGGGAACCAGATCATGATCCCCTTCCAGCACATAGCACATTTATATGTAAAAGAAAGTTTACTGTATCAGGCAGGTGACTCCTCAGTCCCGATCGCACAAAATCACTACAGTTACCCGGGAACACTACGGTAGCTAAAGTCCTGACAGGCCGATCGCTTTCAGCAAAATCTTCATTCTTCTACAGGGTGAGCCTGGTAATGATTCAGCAGTTTATTTTACTCTCTACAAATTTGGGTTCAGTCCGAAAACGTCCTCTTCTCCCTCTCAGGGCAGAAATCAGGCAAGTAGGCCAGAAATCAGGCCTTCCACGGTTCTTCTGCACGAACTACGCAGCAAACCGGCCGCTCGAACACTTAGAGCTCCTTCTCTCTCCAGCTCCCAACTTGAATCTGGCTTTCCAGCAAACAGCTCTGAGGCTTTCACATAGATTCAAAGATTTCAGTTGGTCGGTTCAGTTGTCAGTCACAGCAGGGCTCCCTCTATAGGTGCAAAAAGGCGCCAACAGGCCAGAAACTACAGTTCCGAGAGGCTCTCTTCACACAGCCCCATTTCAGCAGGCTCCACTTCAGAGTCCCAGTCCTGATTGGCCCACAGCCTGCTCCATTTTAGTGTCCTTAGTACTGATTGGTCCCATTCAGCAGTTCTGGACCAAAATGGGGAAGCAAACAGAGAGAGCTCGTGCTGCAACAAAAGGCAGGTTAGACAAACTGTATTTTCATTATTTCTCTGCATTTCTCCCCACAACTAGTTACATCTTTAAAGTGTGCTCCCTCTGCGCACTTAGCAACTGCAGAAATGGAGCACTTAAGCCGCAGCCCAGGTGGGACTCAGGCAAAAATACACACAGTCCCCCCATACAAACTAATTATGTCTGCAAGCAGACAGCTCTTAAAGAGACAGTACGCAGAGGCTCTAAAAGCACTCGCTACAATGCCGTTTAAAATGGCTGTGATGCTGGATACCACCCAGACTTGGAGCACTTAGGCAAGCTCCTGGAAGACTTTTGGGAACCCCCATTTGCAGGGGGGTTACACCCTTCCTGGCTTGGAAAACTTGGCATCCACGTCAAGTAAGTACCCCATAAATTCCAATACGAAACATTATATACATTTACACTCTAACACATTAAACTTACACTTTTAATCATTAGTCAGCATATTACCTTTGCTATACACACATTTCTAATACTTCTCAACACATTGCTTTTTACTCAGCATTATACATACATTACACTTTGCACTCAGGTCATTACTTCCTGCACATAGAACTTGGAGAGAGGGGGCCCTTCCCTATCAGCTACCTTGGGGCTAGAGGGGACAGGGACACCATACCCAGAGGGCAGAACAATTAACCTGGAGTTAGCACTTATGCTCAGTTTGGGCAGTGAGGTCTGGGACACATACACTTCTTTATGGACCACATTGAGAGGCAAGTCCACGGGCCTCTCAGGGGAATCATAGCTGAGACGCACTACAGGCTTTACAGCTTGACCAGTCTTTCTAGAGGGAACTGTTACAGTCTCTGCACTTTTAGCCTCACTTTCTGTGCTGTCTTTACTTGACAGGGAGTTTCCATCGGGGTAGGGAGGTTTGAACTTGGGGCACTTTTAGCTCCAGGATCTGCAATTTCTGAGTCCACAACACTTGGCTCACATGGAGAGATTTCTAGCACTGGCAGAGAACTATCATCACACTCAAAATACTCTTCCTGTTCTGGCATGTCACAGGCCTGACTCAGAGCACCTGCCTCTGTCTCAGGTAATTCAAACAGTTCCACCATACATAGCTACTCAAGATCATCAGACTTAACACTCTGCACCTCATTCTCTGGGAGCATTGGCTCCAAGGACAAAGCTGGGGGCTTAAGCAGCCCAGAGGGCCCGGCTTCATCTCCATAATTGACCAGGGGGTTACCTTGAAACAGCTGACTTAGTTCTTACGAAGGGTAGTAACCATAGTTGTACTCACTTTCATCTGAAACAGACTGACAGTCATTGTCCATGGAGGTTTGCTGTGGAGGAAACCTTAACTCAGTAACTGCAGGTGTAGGCTTTCTCTGTCTCTGCTTGGCAGCAGCCCTTGTCACTGGTCCAGGGGGAGCAAGTGCTGCGGGCTCAGATTCAATCAGTATCTGAGCAATGGGCAACAAATGATTGTGATGCATTGTCTTGACATTTTTTGAGTTGTCTTCAGGCCTTACTTTATACACAGGCAGATCATCCAGTTTGCCCACTACAATGTGAGGGAGATGGTGCCACCTGTCGGCAATTTTGTGTTTGCCATGTTGTCCCAGATTTCTCAACAATACACGGTCTCCCGCTTGGAGCTCTTGGGCCTTCACCTTTTTATCATATCTTTCTTTGTTAGCCAAATTTCTCTTGGCAACCATGGTCTGAGTTAGTTGGTATGCATGATTCAATTGGGCCTTTAGCTTCTGCACGTATTGTAGGTAACTGTCAGCTTGGACCCCATCAGGAGAAACGCCGAAACAAACATCCACAGGCAATCGGGCTTCTCTTCCAAACATAAGGCAGTAAGGGGAGAACCCAGTGGCATCACTTTTGGTGCAGGTGTAAGCATGTACTAAATTGCCAATTTGTTGGCTCCATCTGGGCTTCTCTTTCGGGTGGAGAGTGCCTAGCATGTCAAGCAGGGACCGGTTAAACCGTTCCGGCTGTGGGTCCCCCGGGGGTGGTAAGGGGTGGTTCTGGATTTCTGCACTCCCCACAGCGAGAGCATCTCCTTGATTAATCGGCTCTCGGAATCTCACCCTTGCTCAGAATGGATTCTCTGAGGGGCCCCATAGTGAACAAAGAAGTTTTTTACTAGTACCTTTGCCACAGTGGATGCTTTCTGGTCCTTGGTGGGGAAGGCTTGGCCATACCTTGTAAAATGGTCAGTGACCACCAGCACATTGCTAATATTGTGTTGCTCAGGCTCCAAACTCAGAAAGTCAATACAAACCAACTCCATGGGGGCACTGGTGGTGATGTTAACAAGTGGTGCAGCCCTCTGGGGCAAGGCCTTTCTCTGCAGGCAGCGACTGCAAGTCCGTACATGATGCTCAACATCAGCCCCCATCTTAGGAGAGTAGAATCTTGACTGCACTAGATCAAGTGTTCGGTCTATACCGAGCTGACCCATGTGGTTGTGTAGGGACCTCAGTACTAAGTCTCTGAAAGCGGTGGGCAAAACCAACTGTTGCTTGCCTACTTGTCCCCCTCTGTCTACTGTTTCTCTGTACATCACTCGGTCAATCAGTTTCAGTTTAGGGCCTTATTTATACAACAATGCAGTTCTCAAATCAGAGGAGCACAACTTGGACACATCTTTCCCTGCGTAGAGGGCTTCAAGTGCTGATCTGATCATAGGATCTCGGGATTGAGACCGCTGAAGACTGTCATTATCTAACTGAGGCAGTGCACCAATGTCTAAAGCAGAAAAGTGGTAGTAAGCAGCAGGTATACAATTGTCAGAGCGCCGCAAGCAATCTACTAGACAGCCCACTGCGTCTGTGGACACTTGTTCCTCCTGGTTAAACTTCTGGCATAGTGCTCGAATATCAGGTTCTGACAGTCTGACCCAGTCATTTCTGGGAACAGGTCTCCGAGAGAGAGCATCAGCATCTACATGATTTAGGCCTGCTCTGTACTCTACAACGTAATCATAGGTAGACAATGCAGAGAGACACCTATGTCTGTGGCATCCATTTTGGCTGAAGTCTGTACATAGGTTAAAGGATTATTATCTGTCTTTACCAGTATCTTTGCTCCATACAAGTATTCGTGGAATTGATCCACCATAGCCCATTTCAATGCCAGGAACTCCAGTTTATGTACAGGATAATTCTTCTCAGACGGGGTCAGACTTCTGTTTGCAAAGGCCACTGGTCTCAGGCCATTCTCGTGTTCTTGATATAACACAGCCCCCAAACCTTGTAGGCTAGCATCAGTATGTAACACGTATGGTTTTGCAGGATCAGCATAGGCAAGGACAGGAGCGTGAGTGAGTTGGTATATGATCTCACAGTCAGGTGTCCAGCGTGACCCAACAGATTCATTGAGGCGGAAATACACTCTCTTGGTTTCAGTGGCTGCCACTCTTTTGTATTTTTTGTTTGTGGGAGGGTAACCTTGGGTAAGATTCAGAAGTGGACGAATTACCTTTGAGTAGTCTTTAATGAACCGCCTGTAATAACCACAGAATCCTAGAAATCTTTGTAACTGTTTTAGATTGCTGGGCTGGGGCCAGGTGGTCAAGGCCTCAACTTTGCTAGGACCAGTCTCTATCCCCTTAGTGGATACTATATGCCACACATATTTCACTGAGGTTTGAAAAAATTGGCATTTGTCGATGGATAGCTCGAGACCAAAATCTTCCAGGCGGTCCAATACTTTGAAAAGTCTGCTTTCATGTTCCTGCAATGAATTCCCAAACACTATAACATCATCGAGGTATACCAGGCACTCTAACAAATTCATGTCCCCCACTGCATGCTCCATCAGCTGTTGAAAGGTGGCAGGGGCACCCGAGATCCCTTGGGGCATTCTCATAAACTCATAGAACCCAAGTGGACATATGAAGGCTGTTTTTTCATGGTCTTCTGGGGCCATGGGGATCTAGTAGTACCCACTGCGGAGATCCAACATGGAGAACCACTGGCTACCGTTAAGACAGTCTAGCGCATCTTGAATGCGGGGCATAGTGTATTGGTCAGGAATGATCCTCCTGTTGAGGGTCCTATAATCCACACACATCTGTACTGTTCCATTCTTCTTTCTCACCACTACAATAGGTGAAGCATAAGGGCTTCTAGATTCTTGAATTACACCAGCTGCAAGTATCTCTTGTAGGTGGCATCTTACATCATCCATGTCAGCCGGTGCCAGGCGTCGGGACCTCTCATGGAATGGCCGCTCATCATGCAGCCAGATATGATGCTCAGCTCCTTGCACACAACTCACATCCCATTCCTTTAGAGAAAACACCTGGTCCCACTGAGCAAGCTTCCTACTGATTCTCATCTTCCATTCGCCTGGCAACGGGGAGTCACCAAAATCAAACAAGTCGGGCATCACTCTGTCATTCTCCCCCGAATACTTAATACTGGGTAGCACTGCCATGTCTTCACAGTGTACATTAGCCAGGTGCAACCTCTATTCACTCAGATCTCTCTGTCTGACACATTATGAATCTGGACTATTACCTGTCGAGCATAGGCATGGGCCTGAGCGGGTAAGATACTGGGTTTAACCAGCAGCTCTTCTGGCAATTTTCCATCGCCGGGTGCATCCAGCAGGAGTATCTTATTCTTAACATCCTTCCTTAGGTGAACCTCTCCTTGTAAGGTACACTGAGCGTTAGGTGCCAGAATTAGGGATTCGGGGTCCTTCTTCCACATTACCCCAACCGGTTCACCTGAATCCATCTCTTCTGTATTCTTCTGTGACTCATAAGCCTTCTTGATAAAGGCAGGAATCCTCAAAGCTCTACCAGTCCTCTGCCTCTGTTTTTTGTAGCGGAGTTGTGTCAACCGTCCAAACATATGGGCGTTTGTCCCAATCAGTAGAGGAACTCCATCATACAGTCCAGTAGGGGGACACACTAATGCCAAGGTTTCCACTTGCTCAGCTACTCCAGCTATCGAGGTGGGGAAAGACAGCCAAATTCTAATGTAGCCAGAGTAGGGGTATGCCTTTTCACTTAACCCCCAGACATGCAGTCCTTCCAAAGGCTATAAGGGCACATCAGGCAAATGCTTCTGGTACCAGTCTTGGAACATGATGGTTACTTGGGAGCCACTGTCCAGCACAGCCCTAGTAGACAATCCAGTTACTTTCACAGTCATCTTCATGGAGGGACCCACCACCTTGGACCATTCTAGAGGGATAGCAGCAGAGGCCTGGGCAGAAGATTTAGCCACGTAGGGATTTGAGTTACTACTTCTTGAACCCTCACGATGGTCGTTTTGGGCACTCAGTCTCCCCATACAAACCAATTATGTCTGCAAGCAGACAGCTCTTAAAGAGACAGTATGCAGAGGCTCTAAAAGCACTCACTACAATGCCGTTTAAAACGGCTGTGACGCCGGATACCACCCAGACTTGGAGCACTTAGGCAAGCTCCTGGAAGACTTTTGGGAACCCCCATTTGCAGGGGGGTTACATGTTATTTGCTTCACACAAAGGCTTGTTGCCTCTGTGATGGCAGTTTTGATGTTTCCCCATTGTTGCTCCAGCCCTCCTTCTAGCCTGTTTGCTAGTGCTTTTCTAACACACTCTCCCATCTTGCCAAAGTCAGCCCTCTTGAAGTCTAGTACCCTCACTTTTGTATGAGTTGACTCTGTAGCTGAGTTTATCGTGAACCACACTGTTTGGTGGTCACTTGTTCCCAGATGGTTACCCACTTCTAGATCTGAGATCCTCTCACTGTCCCCATTTGAGAGTATGAGGACTAAGAGTGCTCCCTCATAAGTGAGTTCCAAAACTAGCTATCTGAGCCATGCCACATGTAGGGCATCGAGAATGGCCCTGCTCTTGGATGTGGCTGCAGCAAAGGTGCTCCAGTTAACATCTGGCATATTCGGGTCCACCATCAACAGTATCTCGCCTTTCTCTGGCATCCTGAGGATGCCTTCTATCATATCATTGTCCATTCTCTCTCCTTGACATGGGGGTCTGTATACAACCCCTGTGCAGATTGTGGTGCCATTTCCAGTCTCTAAGGTGACCCACAGTGCCTCCTCTCCTTCCTGTTTACTCTTTTGTTCAGTTGCTTTTACCCTTCCCTTACATAGAGAGCTACTCCTCCCCCTCTTCTGCCCTCCCTGTCTCTCCTATAGGTTGTGTACCCTGGTACGTTAATATCCCAGGCATGGTTCTCTGTGTACCATGTTTCTGTGACTGCTACGATATCCAGGCATCCCTCTTCCATCAAGGCCACAAGTTCAGGGAGCTTGATGCCCAGACTATGGGCCTTGGTACTCATTACCCTCCATTTCTTGATGGCCTTACCCCTTTTTGCCCATCCCTGTCCTTATTGTCTTTGTCATTTTCTCCATTTACCCCTGCCCTTCTCCCTGTCAACATCTCTATCTTGGTGTTTACCTCACTTACTACCCTGATTTTTTTGGGGGGAAGGGAGGATTTCCCTGCTCCTTTCCAGTGCCTTCCCCCTTGGCTTGTTTAAATGCTTGCCAATGAAGCATTTAAACCTATCACCTAAGATCATGGTTCCCCTCCTGGACAGATGCAGGCCATCACGCCAGTATAGGTCTGCATCACTCCAGGTGGACCCCCAGTCCCTAATGAAGCCAGATCCCTGAGCTCTGCACCAGTTTTTCAACCACTGATTGAATCCCATGGTGTGGACCACCCTAGCCTCATCCATGCCATAGACAGGCAGCACTTCCAAGAAGGTTACCATGTGTGCGCTACTTGTCTACGGCCCCTTCCCAACTCCACAAACTCTTCCTGCACTGCTCTGATCCCTTTCTCAGCCAGGTCATTTTCCCTAGGTGGACAATGACATCCATCTCCCTCCCCATGCAGCTGCTCCAGTGATCCTGAGATTCGCTCCCTGTCCCTTCAAGCCATGGCACCAGGCAGGCACCTTACCTCCCTCTCCCCTTCCTTCCCAGTTCTACCCCCCTAACAGTGGAGTCCCCCACCAGGAGTTGTTTCCTTCCCCTGTGAGATCCCATGCCACCCTCCTGTGGGTCTCCTTTGTGGAGGTTCCCAGCATCCTTCTTGGTCTCTACTGCGGGTGCCTCCATAAAGGAACCACACTTTGTCAGAATGGCATATGAATTGTGGAGAGGTACAACCTGAGGGATGCACCTCTGTTCCACCACCCTCACCTTCACCCTCCCTGAGCCTACTGTGATCCAACTGATCCTCTTTCTTGGCAACCTCTGAGGCAACGGCAGTGGCCCTGGCAGTCCCTGGGTGGGAGAGGGGGTCCTCCAAATCCTGGCCAACTCAGCCTGGAGATGAGCAACCTCCTCCCTCAACCCAGAGAGGTGCCTGCAGATGGGACAACACTGCATCCTCCAGAACGTCTCCCGGAAGACTGCTGCTCCACAGCCACTGTACTGCAACACTCTCACCATGTCTTATTTCTGGCTGCTTAACTGTTGTTTGGAGTACTTACTCTTTTCTCTTTTTATTTTTTATTTTTTTCTCCCTACTTACTTACTGCTTCTATGCCCTTTAAGCTCCTGATCTTCCTGTTCTGAGAAAAGAAGTTCCTATATTTCTCAGTAGTCTCCTTACTTGCTCAGAGTCAGACCTCCAGCAGCTGGGGGGGGGGGGATGGAGAGCTACTCTTTTCCTTCTAGGATGGTGAGTCTTTTGTGGCTCTGTGATCACTCACTTCCTGCTCCCAAACAGAAAGTTCCTCTTGTCAGTCAAATCTTGTGCCTATAAAAGTAGAACTGGCTTAGGGTTGGGGTGGAGGGGAGGGAAGGAGGGCAATATAGTCCCAGTGGAGAAGTATAGTTATAACAGCAGCTCCTTCTTCTTGGTGTTCCCAGCCAGAAGCTATCTCAGCAGTTTTTAAATCTGGCTTTAACCTGTCTGCCTTCTAGCTAAGTCACTCCCCCTACTTCACAGTTATTTCTACACTTAGTTAATTGCACAGATAACAATTCCCTTCAGCCACCTGAGACAAACACCTAGACAACTGCACAGATAACAAATCACTTCAACCAACTCAGACAAACACTCTAACTTTTTTTGTTTTGTTTTTACCCTAAATTGAAGGTCCCAGTATTAGAGTTCTATTTCTTTAGTCCCAGTAGAGAAGTATAGTTATAACAGCAGGTCCTTCTTCTTGGTGTTCTCTGCCTGTTCTGCGGCAGAAGCTATCTAGGGCAGTTTTTAAATCTGGCTTTAACCTGGCTTCCTTCTAGCTAAGTCACTCCCCCTACTTCGCAGCTCTTTTTACACTTAATTAATTGCACAGATAACAATTCCCTTCAGCACCTGAGACAAACACCTAGATAACTGCACAGATAACAATTCACTTCAGCCAACTCAAACTCACTAACTTTTTTTTTACCCTAAATTGAAGGTCCCAGTAGTAGTGTTCTAGTTCTGGGATGTGACTAGCACCTGGCCATGGCCAATGCAACAACTGTTTAGTTCTCGGGGAAGGAGTCTGAGTGGGGGACTGGGACAGAAGAGGGAGACGGAGAAAGAATGGAAGTAAAAGGTTTGGGTAAGGAGAGTGAGGTGAGGGTCCAGGGCAAGAGTGAAAGTCAGGTAGGGTAGGAAAGAGACTGGATGGGAGGTGAACTAGCGATGTGGGAAACAATTGTAGGATTCCTTCATGGAGCGGTCATAAAGTGACTTGAAGATTCTCAAACTAACAGAACAACTCAGCTTCAAGCTTTTTTGCATTTTGTTCTACAAAGAAGGCAGTGTGAAACTTATGGCTGCTCTACTGAAATGGGATTTGACCTTAGGTATTTGCAGGGCAAGTAGAGTGTAGCTTCATAAAGCATAATTATCTATCATACTCAGGGGGGAATACAATCAGAAATGTTTGAAACATAGAAACATAGAATTTGATGGCAGATAAGAACTGCTTGGCCCACCCAGTCTTCCCATTTCACTACCTAATGGATAAGCTGCAGATCCTAGCTAACCAACAGCCTACTTCTTCCTATCCCCAACCCCTAGAATTGCCTTATGACTGTCCCATGCATTGTTGAATTTCACCACTGTTTTTGACTCCACAACCTCCTCAGGAAGGCTGTTCCAGGCATCCACAACCCTCTCTGTGAAAAAATACTTCCTCACATTACCTCTGAGCCACCCCTCTAGCTTCAAATTGTGCCCCTTTATTCTTGCTCACCTCTTTTTCTGAAAGATGCTACCTTCTTGGACTTTGTTGATTCCTTGAGGTACTTGAACATTTCTATCATGTCCCCCCCTCTCCTCGAGGCTATACATATTAAGCTCCTTAAGTGTCTCTTCCAGTGCAGACCCTGCACAATTTTAGTTGCCCTCCTCTGGACTGCCTCCATCCTGTCTATGTCTTTGCAGAGATTGGGTCTCCAGAACTGCACGCAGTACTCCAGATGGGGTCTCACCAGCTGTCTGTACTGAGGGATGACAACCTCCTGTTTTCTACTGGTGATGCCTCTCCCTATGTATCCCAGTATCCCCCCAGCCCTCCTTCTGCCCTCTCTCATTGCTTGCTCACCTTTAGGTCATCTGATATGACTAACCCCAGTTCCCTTTCCATTTTTGTTGTTGTTAGTATCTCACCCCCATTGTGTACTCTTCCCCTGGGTTTTTGTTTCCCAGGTGCATTACTTTGCACTTCTTAGCATTGAATCTAAGCTGCCATACATTTGACCATTCCTCCAGCCTTGCCAAGTCCCTTCTCATCCTTTCCACCCCACCTTGTGTATCAACTCTGTTGCAGATCTGGGGAAGCTTTTTGGTCACTGCTCTGAAGGCCCATAGTATGGCATTTCTATTTCTCCTATAATGAAGTGAAGTCCAGCCCACAGCAGTGTACAGAGAGCAATGGTGTGCGGAGAGGGGAATGCTAGTTATGAACCTGATTGCTTTATGATATAGAGAATCCAGTGTAGCCAAGGAAGGGGCAGAGCAATGGCTGTAGAGAAGATCAGCATAATCGATCAATGAGAGGAACGTTGCTTATACAAACCACATCTTAGCATCCCTAGTAAGGAAGTGGTCAAGTCTGTAGAATAGTCCTAGCCTCTGTCTTAGTTTCTTCTATAACTCTTCGAGATGCTCAGAGAAGGAGAGTCTGTGGTTGAGCCACACTCCCAGATAATTAAGTTTTGACACAAACTCCAATTTTTCACCTTGAACTGTGGTAATCTGTGGGATAGCCCCAGCGCTAGCCAGGTACACAGCATAGGTAGACGGGGAAAGGAGCATTGCTTTAGTTTTTTTTGCGTTAAACAGAAGTTTCTTGCTTAGTAGCTGATTCTGCAACAGATAAAATTTGGCTTGAAAGTCTGCACAAGCTGCTTCTAGAGTTGGACGACTTAGATAAAGTACTGTGTCATCTGTGAACAAGTGGATGTTGGTCTTATTGATGCTGTCATCGATGTTGTTAATATAAACAGCAAACAACTGGGGACCAAGTATAGACCCCTGAGGCACACCTCTTAGTAGTGATTTAAGAGGTGAAAGATCACCTTCAGCCTTAACCTGCTGTTGCCATCCTGCAAGGTAGTCGGCAAACCAGCACATAGAGTTAGGGTCAAGACTTAAGCTACACAGGGAGGAGAGAAGCAGGCTATGATCGACTGTATTGAAGGCCTTACTTAGATCCAGAAACACTGCACAGACAAAGTTCCTATTGTCCAGGTCAAGAAGCCAATCGTTTGTCACTTTTGCTAGGGTCATTATGGTGCTGTGCTTTGCCCTGAATCCAGACTGCACTGGGTTTAACAAGCTCCTGGATTCTAGGTACGTCCTTAGCTGACCACTCACTATCTTTTACAATAAATTTATATAGAATGGGAAGGAGGGAGATTGGCCTATAATTGTTGAGGTCACAAGGATCACCTGATTTGAGCAGGGGAATGACATCGGCCACTCTCCATTGTGAGGGGAGGCTTCCCTGGGATAATGACAAGTTGAAGAGGTGCATGATTGGCACTGCTAACATATGGTATACACATTTCAGAAAGTAGGGCTCCATAGAGTCCGTGGCTGCACCCTTCTTGATATCCAACTGCAGCAATAGATCTTCGACCTCTTTTAGAGTGGCAGGCTGGAAGGAGAATAATGCTTCTGTGGCAGGAGACTCATGATTCAGTAGGCCCAGCTGTGTGCGAACAGCATTGGTGGGGGAGTTGTCAAATGCTAGCCCAGTAGTTACAAAATGATTATTGAAGGCGTCCAGTATCTCCGTTCTGTCTGAGATGGAGTTACTACAGGAGATAATTTTTGTTGGAAAGGAGTTACCAGGTGACTGACCAGACATTTCCTTAATTGTATTCCAAAATTTCAATGGATTCCGTGAGGCAGAGTCTTGCTCAGTGTGATAGACGGTGGCCTTAGCTGCTCTGACCAACTTAGTGCATTTGTTGCATGTCCTCCTAAACTGGCACCAATCCATGTTGTTCTTGGTTTTGCGTGCTTTCTTCCAAAGCTTATCTCTTTCTAGCATGGATGCCTTAAGTTCTGGAGAGAACCAATGACAAGTTTTGCTCCTCACTCTTACCTTTACCGTGGGTGCATACTTGTTTAAGGCCATGGATAGGATTTCATGGAAGATGTTATATGCCTTGTTTACCATTTTGGCTAAATAGAAATCCTGCCAATGCAGGGAATGCTTCACTTCATCGATGTAAGCAAGCAAGTCAAAGTTGCGACTGCACCTCTTGGTCGAATTCAAAATTTTGCAACAAACTGTGGATTATGCACAGATCTAATGCTGACGATAAAACAGTGATCGCTGATGTCAGAGAAAAATGTTCTAGCATGGGAGAATAGATGTAGTTTGCTTATCAATATTACATCTAATAAGGTGCTGTTACAAGGGTTCTTTTTATTAGGGCACGTAGGTTCGTCAATGAGGAGTCACAAAAGATTTCAGGGGAGCAGAGGCTTCGGATAATCAGTCATAGTTCAGATCACCTAGAATAATAGTTTCCAGCGTACTAAGCCTCAAGGCAGTGCTTAGATGTGATAAAAGATGTGACCCCGCAGACAGAGGCCTGTAGCAACCTATTACACTGAATGTGCAAGAAGAGGATAATTCTACCTTTAGGGACAAACACTCAAATTCATTTGGGGAGGAGGATGAATCTAGGCATGATACCACGGATTTATCCTTGACATAAATCACCACCCCTCAGACTCTTGACTGCCTATCTGCTCTGAAGAGCAAGTAACTTGGGATGTTGATTTCCCTTTCTGGAGTGGACGGTCTTAGCCAGGTCTTGGTAATCACCAGAACATCTGGCAGGGTGTAGCTAACCCAAGCCTGTACCATGGTGATCTTTTTTAAGAGACTGCAAACATTAACATGGAGGAGTGATATTCCGTGGTTTCTAGCAAGATCAGAGGGAGCTTCGAGGGATTCTAGGGGCCCCGGTTGAGCTCTACATTGACTGAGCACAACAGCAAAAGCAACAGAATCTTTTTTAGGGCAGCAAAGGTTAATTTGTAATCCCTGTTCTTTGAGTGTCTGGAGGGTGGATGAAGTTCAACACAAGTTACTCCATTCCTGATGCTATACTGCCCTAAGGTTGCTACTACTAGTATCCTGACTGCAACATGCAGGGATAAGTAAGTATCGAGATGGGTGGGGAGGACCCTGCAAGGGATGTTCGGGAGAGGTCCCTCCACTAGGTAAATAAAGTTGTACAATCCAGTAGGCATACAGAGATTCATGGGAGGAGTTGTTGGGCATGTAGCAAGGATAAAAGAAATCCTCAAACCCACCCTGGGAGGATTGTGAAGCCTGGAAGAGAACTCCAGGCAGTAGTAGAACAAGGGACAAGCAGAGAAGCCAGCTATGCCTTCCCATGGTGAGACCTTCTTCTGGGCACAAAGCTATGTTGATCTAAGTCCTTTGACCAAGTAGTAGACTAATAGGGCCTATGGTTGTACTGAATAAGCAGAAGAAGCTGAGTTACATGAGAAAGTGATACTTCTCTGAAGTGAGTTGAAATAAGCACAAGATAACAAATGGTTAAATATAATGAGAGGGGAGGCCTGAGGGCATAGCAGATGAGAAGGGCAGGATGTAGAGTATTTAATAACTGGCGGAGTGGGGGATGGGTGGGTGGGTGGGTGGAAAATTTGGCTTTAGCCATACCTCTTCAGGGAGCGAATCCGGCCTGGAGGTCTCGAGGGCAGCTAGGTCAGCGCTGACCGCCCGGTGGCTGAGGATGCCTCGGCTGGTGAGCTGGGGAGCCCTGGGTGGCTTCTCGGTTGAAGGAAAAAGAAAAAAGGAGGAATTAAGTACTGGCTGTGGACAATGGACTAGCAAACGCCAGTGGGAGTCCAAATCTACACAACAATGGGGGCTAATGAGTGTGGTGCCCAGCTGTCTGGGACCAAGTTAAACACTTGCACAGTAAGGGGCTGTAATCACAGTTTAACAGTCTCAAAATGCAGCTAACAGAATTGCTGTAAACCCCAACATATTTCTAGAAACAGGCAAACAAAAAAATAAAGATTACAGCGCTTTTCTGAAGTGGTGAAAGTAGAACTAAGTGGAAGCGGACTGCCGGCCAATTGGAACAGAGCAGGAAAAGGTGCTTGTGTTCTGATTGGATGGCGGCTTTTGCCGTACCTCTTCAGGGAGCAAGTCTGGCCTGGAGGTCTTGTACAGTGGCTAGGTCAGTGCTGACTGCCTGGTGGCCGAGGATGCCTCGGCTGGTGAGCTGGGGAGCCCTGGGTGGCTCATCGACTGTTCAGGGAGTGAGTCTGGCCTCCACCTCACTTTCCTCCCTACTTAAAGACCATGCCGTCTTAATCTGGGCCTCCCCCTAATTTCTCCATGTCATTCAGGCCCCCCAGCTCTAATCTAGCCTCTACTATTCCTGAACCTCCCAACCCTTACTTTTCTACATTTTTTTCTCCTTTACAACCAGTAATGCTGTGTCTCACTGTTATCATTGTGACTAATTGTAATTTGACTGCCTACCCTCAATATGTTACTTGTATCCAATGGATATCACGTTTATGTTGCTGTTCCATGTTGAGACAGTTGCTAAATGTATATACTGGAAGTTCTTGCTATCTATGTGAAATGTTACCAGTTGTCACCATTAACCATCCTTCCTCCTCCCCCGTCCAGGATGCATCTGGAAATGAACAATCCTGCTCAGCCTGCCTTCCTGATGAAACTTTTAAATAAATAAAGAAATCCAGAATATAAACAGTCATGCAGTATAGTAAACTCCATCAAAGTGTACTCTGGTTGTGAAAAGACCTGCTCCAAGTCCTACCTACTGTATCTGTACTCCTCGCCCCCTCCATTACTTCCTTCAACTCCCTCCACTCTCTGTCCTGATGATTGCTCCTTTCTGTCCCTTGATTCATGACCTTTACTGGCCAGTCTGCTTTCTCTGTCCACCTTCCTACTCTGTGGAATAGCCTCCACCTATGTATCCATCTCTCCTCTATTCAGGTAAGTCTCTCCTTCACGATCATTACTCCCCTTTCTGCCACAGCAGCTAGCCCCTAGTCATAATCCATGTCTGTAGCCCCCACTCCACTATTAATTTCATTATTAAATATCCATGCTCTAATTGTATAGGAATATTAGGGTTGCACTGGTGTTTCATTAAAAATTGCCGTTTTCAGGGGGTCATATCTCAGCCATTGTATATCCTAAGACTGTGAATTTTAGTCTGTACCTACTCAGTTCCTGGGTCTCTTAAACTTCCAGATTTAAGGAGGACCAGCTTTTTCACTTTCGGAGACATTAAGGGCTGACATTACATATTTTTGTGCAATTTGTTGGCCACATTTTCTGCCCTCAGATAACTATAAAATGGCTTAGAGTTGAGATATGAAACTTGCAGGTTTTGCAGATTTCATATTGAAAAGGTCCTTTTGGGGCATTTGTTAAAACATTCATTTTTAAGTTAATTGTGATTAACTGGTTGAGCATGGGCACTGAACGAAATAGCTGAGAAAAATAGGTAAAACTATACTGAGACTTTTCTTCATGTTAAAGTTCTACACTAACAAAAACTGTAAGCTAATCTAACTTTTTAAAAACAT
The DNA here is from genome assembly GCA_016271365.2 of Neoceratodus forsteri. NCBI lineage: Eukaryota > Metazoa > Chordata > Ceratodontiformes > Ceratodontidae > Neoceratodus > Neoceratodus forsteri. The sequence continues at coordinate 238,263,210 of CM057458.1, forward strand.
AAAAGTAGAGGGTAAGAGTTAAGTATTTGTGAGAGGAGTACTATGAGGTACACAATGTAGTTTGTTTTTTAAATAAACTAATTATTAATTACTTATAATTAAAAATAAAAAGGATTGCAAAGTAATACAGTACTTCACAATTTTTTTGTTACATCTACTTAGAACATATATTTATAAGATTGCAGTAGGATGGTTTTCTACTTTGTGTGCACTTTGAAAAGTATTTGTAAGAGATGCTACAGGGGAGGAAGAGATGGGGATGAATGAAGGCTTCTGACAACACTTGTCAGTCAGTAACTAGATGACTATTATCTGGAGGGGAAGGAGGGAAGGAGGTGGGGACTAGTGAGTGCATTGGGGGTTGCTCTTATCTGGGGATTAGGGGCTTGATTTATATTGTACACGAGTGGTGGGATGTAAGAATTAGGCAAGGGTGTGGCTGGCTCCAGAGATGCAGCCTGTGTCAATCACTACACTTTTACTATTATTTTATTATAAAGGAGGAAAGGAAGAGGAGGTGGGGGCTAGTAGGTGTGGTGGGTGGGCTTTTTTGTTCTAATCTGGGAATGGGGGGGCTTGTTATACAAACATACAAAGAAGTCAGCAAAAGAAGGTGATTTGGTCTATCAAGTCTGCTCATATTGCAGGGTCCACAGCTTGAGCTACTGTCCCTGCCCTTCCTCCCCACTCCTCTATCCTCCCTACCCATGATCCTTACTTCCCCCATGCCTATACTAGCCTCTCTTAAAGCTGCCCACTGTATTCAATGAGATGACCTCTTCTAGCAGTGCATTCCATGTGTCCACCATCCTCTCTGTGAAGAAATGCTTCCTGACCTCCCTCCTAAACCTCTTACCCTCCAGCTTAAGACTGTGCCCCCTCATGCTATGGTTGCCACTGAGCTTAAAAAGACTCTCCTTATCAACCTTATTTATCCCTTTCAAGTACTTGAAAGTCCCAATCATGTCCTCTCTCTCTCCTGCCTTCCAGGGAGTACATGTTCAGAGCCCTCAACCTCTCCTAGTATGCCTTACTCTGCTGACCCACTCTCATCTTTGTAGCCCTCCTCTGGACCTTTGCCTATACATGTATATAGTTCTGCAGAGTGAGCTCTATATTCTCAAGAGTGCCAAAGGCATGAGTGAGAATTCACCGCTCACTCTGCAGGACTGAGAATATTTTCCATATCCCATGATCTGCACATCATGTGTGCGAGTTATAGCACAAGGGTGAGAGCTTTAGGAATATTTGTTTCTGTTTTTGTGTGTTTCCTGCTCATTTTGTGTGTGCTATCAGTGTATATGTGTGTGTGTGTGTTCTGAATGGACTGGGAGTCAGAAACACAGGTTAGTGTGTTTTGCAAAGTGAAATTGAGTAAGTTCTAGGTTCAGTGAGAAAGATAAACTGCTGCAGGTAGCACTGAGAAAGAGAAACAGCTTTGTAAAAGAGTTTTATTTTGAATTCAGGTTGATTTGAAGCTGATATCAGCATAGTAATGGGATAGTAGTGTTAGAAACACAATGGGACACAGGTGAGAGTGTTTTGCAAAGATAATTGAGTAAGTTGCAGCTTCAGTGAGAAAGAGAAACTTTTCTGAAGTTGTTTCAGTTAGAGTGCAAGCTGCAGTGCAGATATTCTCACTCTGGTGACATCAGCAGAGTGTGGATAAATGTCGATATCCTCACTCTGCTAATGGCATCAGGATTTATCCTCATTCTAGTGGAAATAACATAATATATCCTACTGAGAAAGCTCTCACCCAGGGGTGTGTTTTATATATATATATATATATATATATATATATATATATATATATATATAGGTGTGTGGACAGTATTCGAGAGACTTGGGTGTGCACTTAAAATAAGGTCTGTATTTTACTCATAATTTATTAAAAATACAGAATTTGTGCTCTGTACTGTTGCCAATATGGTCAAGAGATAGTGTGCATAAAAAAAAGGGTGTATGTATTTTTATTTTATTGTGGCAACATTTTAATAATGAAAATAGCCTTAAAAAGGCAGCCATTTTGTGACATGGCTGTGCTACACATCTTGGTGACCATTAAATTTACTGTATTTAAAGCACAATACTAAATTTTTCTTTTTTAGTGGACAGAGTGGATGTGTAACTGCCCCCCAGTGATTACTTGATTTTATGCAGATGTAATTACATTTACATGACACCACATGTAATTTATTACTTTTGTGCATTACTGTGGTGTCTTATATAGCTGCATAATTTCTTTTGTGTATTCTGCCTTTATGCTTTGAGGTTTTTTTTTCAGTGTCAGTTCACATTGCTTAATGTGTTTCCCCTGCACAGATCTGCAGTCTTAATGCAGTGGTACATAGAGCCTGCTAGGAGCAGCAGCATCAAAAGCTATGGCTCTTGCTGCCGTGTCCATGTTACCCACATGGATGATGATGCTGCTGGTATTGGTACAAATAGCCGGGATCCGAAGATGACATCAGGCATTCAGTTTTGGTACTCTGGCTCTAAGCAAAACTATTCTCTTCTCGCTGCTTCTCCCATTTACCGTTCTTAAAAACAGGTAGAATGAAGCATCGTCCATTTTAAATCTGGTGTGCTGCACAGGAGTTTGGACGGATCTTAGAGGTCTCCAGTCACTAGAAAACATGATCTTCAGCATTGTGCTACAAAACAGCAAGTTAAATTTCTGGGAGGCATACTAAATAGTGACTGGTTAAAGTGCAGCAGTTATTCTGTGTCATTTTGGGGACAGAAAAAGTAAAGTATTCACCTTAAGATGTCATGGTCCTGCTGTTTGTGAGGGCCCCACTTCAAAATAGAGGATGATTGGATTAGTGGGCTGTACAGCATAATGAGTATATTTTAATGTTTTGTTTGGGGAGTATAGCAGCAGAACTTTCCTCTGGTTCTAGCACTGTGTAAATGGGGCATATTAAATAGTATAGTTTAAAGTTGTGTTTGGGAAGTATATCAGCAGAACTTTATTTTAGTATGGTTAGTGTTTAAATGGGGCATATTAAATAGTATATTTTAAAGTTTTGTTTGGGAAGTATATCAGCTGAACTTTCCTCTGGTGCTAGCACTGTTTAAATGCAGTATATTACATACTTTCTGGCTATAGTGCAGCAGTTGTGTTCTATCATCTTTGGGGGCAGAAAAGTAAAATTTGTGTGTTCTCACATGACCCAGCTGTTTGTGAAGGGCCCCACTTCAAAATGGGGCTGTGCATATAGGTGACTTGTCTAATCAAATAGAGTTTTGTTTGAGATTTATAGTATTTTGTTTACAATCCAACCAGTGGGTTTTCATTGTATGATTTGATTTTTTCAGAATATTGCTAATATTGGTGAACTTTCCTCTGGTGATGACTTTAATCATGTTTAAATGGGGAAAAACAACACCTGCGGGGTTCCTACTGGTAAATTCTGAGAATGTGTATTTGTTGAATGAATGCTGCACCTGTTAACATGATGATGGCTCTATTTTAGAAGTGTGTATGTGGAATGAATATAAAAGCTGCACTCTTAAAATGTTTTAAATAAAAATAAATGCAGTTTGTGAGAGATGCTTGTAATTTTTGGAAAGAAGGGGTGACGCAAGCTCCGGTTAAGGTGTGTGTGTGTGTGTGTGTGTGTGTGTGTGTGTGTGTGTGGTGTTATTTTAAAATTATAAAGTTGCCTTTCTTGATGTAAGATTATAAAGGAACATCATTGTATTGGCATACTGAACCAGGGGATCAGGTGTGGGTGAAGGTATAAAATACTGGAACTGTTTGAAATAAAAAAAAACTACAGCAATGGGGCCTACCTCAAAAATGCTTCTCATGGCATTGGTCAGTTCATTATGGGGGGTTACCACATGTAAGAATGAGACTGCTTCTAAACTAGACATCAAGTGGTGGCATAATATGTTGGAATTGTTTAAAAATAAAAGAATACAGAACTTCGGCCTACCTCAAAATGACTGCGCATGGCATGGGGGTACCATGTGTAGTAACTGGGTCAAGGCCTGGGTGTACTAGTGCCTGTAGGGCAACATCATTGTTTTGGAATCATCTGGCAAAACATTTTCCTGATTTATTTATAATAAGACTGTTTCTAAATTAGATGTCAAGTGATGGCATAATATGTTGGAACTGTTTAAAAATAAAACAAAATATAGCACTTGGGCTTACCTTAGAAAGGCTGCTCATGGCATTGCTTAGTACATTCAGGGGTATGGGAGGGATACCATGTGTAGTACTGTAATCTGGTCATTGCCTGGGTGTACTAGTGCCTGTTGGGCAACATCAGTGGTTTGGATTCATCTGGCAAAAACATTTAGCAAATTCATTTATAATGAGACTGCCTATAAATTAAATGTCAAGAGTTGGCATAATATCTTGGAACTGTGAAAATAAAAAAAATACATCACCTGGGCCTGACTCAAGCAGTTTGGATGTGGCATTCCATGTGCAGTACAAGAACCCTGCAGCAGCGTAGTCTCTGTGATGCATGTGGTGGTGAGCACAGGGTGGGCCTGTGTGATATTTTGGCATCATTTTCTCCATAATGGCTGGCACGGGGTTGCCAGGGGACACCATGCAGTGCCTGCATCTACAGTTATCAACACCAAACAGCTTGCCTGGGTGCTTTCTGGTTGTTAACTGTGGTTGTGCCTGCCTTCAGTTTGACTCTGTGGAGGTACAGTGATGTCAAAATGACCCCTGATGTGGCTCGGGCCCCCGTGTAACATCTAGCTGTCTCTTGCCTTGCCTTTGCTTGCCCATGGGGAACTTTGGTGTATTGTTTTGACTTGTAGAGCAGTTTGGATGTGGCATTCCATGTGCAGAACAAGAACCTTGCTGCAGTGGCATCCCTGTGTTGCATGTGGTGGTGAGCTTAGGGTGGGACTGTGTGATATTTTGGCATCATTTTCCCCTCAAAGGCCAGCACAGGGTTGCCAGGGAGCATCATGTGGCACCCTTATCTATAGTTATGAGTACCAAACAGCTTGCCTGGGTGCGTTCTGGTTGTTAACTGTGGTTGGGCCTCTCCTCAGTCTGGCTCTGCAGAGCTACAGTGATGTCAAAATGACCCTGATGTGGCATGGTACTTATCAATGTGTATTGGCTGTTTGGTTGATAATAAGCCTTTGATAAAAGTTGTACCATGTATTTCACATGTTGCATTGCTACTGTGGTGTCCACATTACCCGCAGTAGTAGTATGTAACAGAGATGGTCACATTATAAATCAAGTGCAACCAAATGATTTGTTCATGTTTATCTTTCTACTTAATGTTCAGCTTAAGTGTGAAAGGCATGTAGACTGAACATAAACAGTATAAGCATGAAGTAATGAAACTTTGGTAACCTCCTGTTTGTATTTTTAGTGCTGTCTACATTGGAGGATAGATAGCAACACATAGGTATGGAAGAATGTCAAATCATTAGATGTTGCAAATGAATACACTTAAATAGAAGACAGAGACACTTCATTTGAACATTTTATTTATTACTAGAAATGGGAATAATGCACAATGGACACCGAGTTACCCACAAAAGTAGTTTGCATGTCATAAATAACCATGCCATTTTTCCAAACTTAGAAATACAGAACTATCTTTATATTTGGTATTATGCAACTACCACATATGAACATTACAATTAAGGTTGAGTCATGCCTAATTATAAAACTTGTTTTGAGTGTATGAATGTCACAGTTTGTCTCTCGAATACTGTCCACACAGCTATATATATATATATATATATATATATAAATACACACACACACAATAGGGGTGCGTGATAAATGAGTGAGCTAAAACAGTGTATCATCCACTGCAACGTGATATTTTTACCCTCTGCTCTACTGTGATGATATCAGCCATTTACACACACAGGTCACTGATATCATCACTCTAGGCAGCTTTCCCCTCAGCTTGCAAGAAACACCTGTGCTGTTACCATAGACACAAATGCAGAACTACACAAGAGGTCTCGCTGCTGTCTGCAGCTAACTCAGCATTACAAAACACACCTATGCCCCACTCTAACTTCCAGCTGATTACTGTGATACTCTCAGCTTCACTGCAGACAGAATTATAAAGAGCACAGCTTCACAGAACACTATATTCCTCACTGCTGCCTGCAGCTAACTCAATTACCCATCGGCTGTAGCTCTGCACCAATGGGCGGCAGTCTGACCGACAGTCAGTCGGGCGGGCGGCAGGCAGGTGGGATGCTGCCCGCCGGGCCGCGGGGGAGGTGAGGGGCTTCGTGGGTGGGGGACACTAGACACCAGGAGATGTTTGGGGGTTGGGATGATTCTGCCCGCGATCGGGCTTTACGGTCCACTGACCACCAGGAGATATTTGGGTTGGGTTATTCCTGGCCCGCCGATCGGGCACCGGGGGTTCATACACGCTATGCCCGCGATCGGGCTTCGGGATGGGGGGGTGTTATGTACTCTGTACTGCCCGCGATCGGGCTGTGGAGATGTGGGTGGGGGGAGTCATAGCACCTATGCCCGCGATCGGGCTGTGGGAGATGTGGGTGGGGGAGTCGTTACACTATGCCCGCGATCGGGCTGGTGGGGGCACAGGAAAGAGCTGGGGCCAGCCAGGGTGGCAGCTGCTGTGTAGCCCTGCAATGCAGCAGCTCACCTGTGGGTGGCCCTCAACTTAAGCCTTTTTTTTGGGGCTCAAGGTTGTGCAGGCGCAGGTTGGGGGTTGCGCATGCACAACTCTGCACAACCCGACTGAATATCGGGTTGCGCAGGTTATGCATAGATCCTCCCCCTCCTGTTGAGCATGCATTCATTTGCATTGCTCTCTTGCGCAACCTGATGCCAGTGGCGTAACTGCCTCCTGCTGAATATCGCAGAATGGCGCATTTTGGACTTGCGCATGCGCAACCCTGTTGCGCATGGCGCAACCCTTTTGAATATCCAGGCCATAATGTGTAGACTGCGTGCGGCAATATTGTCACTCCTGCATCATGAGCTCTGGATATCTCACTCTGTAGGAGGACAATATTTGCCATATCACACTTATGCCCATCATGTATCCATATATATATATATATATATATATATATATATATATATAATATATAGCAGTTATATATTGTGGAATGGTGGAAGGAAGTAGAATTTGGTGGGAGGGTGTCAGTTAATTATTTTATCAGGAGGGACGATTAAGCAATAAGGCATGACAGGGTGTGTGTTATTGTGTAATAACGTCACTTCTGGGGTGGGTTGAAGCATGAGGCAAAGCTGTCAGCTGCATGTATTCTATTCAGTTTTACTTTATGTCAGCCAGATATCATCTGAAAATACATATTTCAGATGCATCAAACTTGTACCATGTCATAAAATGTGTTAGGGCACTTGCCTTTCAGTTTGAAATAGCAAATTATTCCATAGTCCATGGGAGCAGGGGGATTATGATATATAACAGTCCATAGAAGGACTGCTGTGTCTCCTCCACAGATCTTCCTCCAGCTTTCTACAAATCAGAAATGCTCCTGTGAAAAGTATGTTAGGAGTTGCCTTCTGCTTTGCATAAGGTGTTCAAGGCCATGAATAAATGAAGCTACTACACAAATTTCTTAAGGAGTAAGGACATTTGTGACAAAAAACTACACTGTTGTTCATTAGGGTTGCTACCAAACAGAACACAAACTGCACAAAGGTTGGAAGTCAGCTATTAGGGTTGCAAACACAATGCCCAAAAAATTTGGGAATGTGCTATTAAGGTTAAGGGCACCCATATTCAGAGCCAGTTGATAGCACTGCACAGCCTGTAGTGCTATGCCAAAAACAGCACATATCTGGCTCTGAGCTCTAGCCAGCTAGTTAGCATGCACTAATGGAGGGGCACTAAATGACTGAATATCAAGCCATGTCTGTGCAGTGCTAAGAGGATACGGTCTGCACTGACACATCTCAGGGCTGCATATGGCCCACAGCAGATAACGTTGCCCAAAATGGAATAATGCCAGGGCTTCTTTGGGCGTATTCAGCACAGGCATGCAAATAAGCCCACTTGGCATGTAAGGTGCTAAGGGCAGGGGTGTCGGCAGGCATACATACTGTACTCATCAGAGTACAGTTAAAAAAATCAGCCGGGGCAACAAAAAGAGGAAAGCAAGGACATTGTGAGTTACATTGTGTCTGTGTTGTGCTGAGAACTTTTGCCTTTGTTGTTCGCTATGGGGCACTGATGCCACCAGCCAACTACACAAACAAGAACAACTTACCAGGCAGGCAGAAAAACAAAGGAAGGAGGATTACAGGAGGAAACTGAATACTTGAACTCAGACATGGCAAACGGGGGCTATTGTTGGTGTGGCGCAGTAGTGCATATTTTGGTTTATGTTTACGTAACGGGGGGGGCAACAGTGCATCAATTTTGAGTACAAGTTAAAAATTCCTGGCTACAACCCCTGGCTAAGGGGCCATCTGCATGCCCATTATGGGCTTGTTTGCATAGGCACATCAGACCCCTAGTGCCAATGCAGGATGGCAGCAGGAGAAATTACCTGGTAGTCTAGTGGACCCTAATAATAATAATAATAATCAACTTTATTTTTACCTTGCCTTTCTAAAATCAAGGTGCCTTGACAATAAAATATACATGAAATAAAACAGGATGCAATAAAACCTAAATACAGGGATTTCATAAAATACAGCAAAATACAATCAAGTAGGGTAAGCCTGATGCTACAAGTATGTCTTTAAGGCATGCTTAAATCCCTCCACGGTCACACACTTCCGAAGCTGACGGGGTAGAGAATTCCAAAGGGCTGGGGCCTCATACATAAATGCATGGGCTACGGAGGATTTTAAAGAAACCTTTAGAATCTCTAGCAACCCCTCATCAGCCGAGCAGAGTGATCGCATGGGACAGTAAGGCCTCAGAACCTCTTTCAGGTAGGCTGGGCCAAGTCCGTGTAGGGCTTTATAAGTCAGAAGTCCGACTTAAAGGTGATCTGCCACTGTACCGGCAGCCAGTGCAGTTTGCGCAGCACTGGAGAGATATGACAGGTCCGAGGAGTCCCCGTCAATAATTGGGCTGCAGTGTTCTGCACCAGCTGCAGGTGGCAGATATCAACCCCAGGCAGCCCTAGATAAAGGGAGTTGCAGTAATCAAGGTGCAAGGTTACAAAGGCATGGATCAATGTAGACAGATCACCAGATGAAACTAGATGCTTAATTCTGGAAAAAATCCCTGATACCACCCTCTGTGTTCTGCCAGTGAGAAAAGATCTAAACCATCTGAGGAATGTACTAGATAGGCCACAGATGAACCTCAGGCATTCGAGAAGAACCTCATGGTCCACAGTGTCAAACACTGAAGAGAGATCAAGAAGAACCAAGATGGAGTGGGTCTTCTGATCTCTCGTCATCAAGAGATCATTCAGCACCCGAACCAGCGCAGTCTCGGTACTACGCCTCTTTCGAAAACCAGATTGGAGTGGTTCATAAATGTCATGGATGGTCAAATGGTTCTCCAGTTGTAAGGCCACTACTTTCTCAGTCACCTTCCCTACAAAGGGAAGGTTTGAGATCGGTCTGTAGCTGGCAGGGCAGTCTGGGTCCAAAGAAGCTTTCTTCAGGAGGGGAGTTACCACCGCCTCCTTCAGGGAGCTAGGAAACTCACCTGTCTCCAAGGACCACCAGACTATCCATGCTAGGACTGGGCTGATGGAATCACAACAACCCTTTATCAGGGAAGTTGGGCCCGGATCCAAACTACAACACATAGGGTGCATACCCTGGACAATCTGCATGACATTGATGAACCCCAGATGGTCAAAGGAGCTCCAGGAGAATTGAGGGACAGTGACTGAGCACTGATCCACAGCATCTCCCATAGGGTGTGCTGGTTGGAGCGATGTCCTGATGTCAGCCACCTCAGCCACAAAGAAACGAGCAAGTTCATCACACTCCACTTATAAAAAGGCTCTTCGAACCTGCAGACAGGCTGGGTTGCACAGCCTGTCTACAGTTCGAAAGAGCTGAGCCAGTCGGTTCTGAGTGGCTGTAATCTCCCTAGACAGGAACTCTGCCTTCTTATGGGTGATTGCAGAATGATAGACTTGATAATATTCCATCAGTCTAAAGTGGTTGGCATCGAGGGTGGATCTCCGCCAGCAATGCTCTGATCTTCGTTCTTGTCACCACATCTCCCTCAAGGTCCCATCAAACCATTGGGACTGAGGGGGCGAAGGGGGAGAGGATGAACACGGACCATAGCAATGATATCCAGAGCCAAGGTAATGGCCTTTTTATAGGCCAGAACCAAGGCCTCTGGATAACTGCTAACTGTAAGAAGTTCTGATAGGTCAAGTACCACCTCCAGGCCTTCTGAACTTACATGCTTACATCTCGCAAAGGGCGCTACCTGACCATCTCCACAGGGGTAGGCCTATGAAGGGGGACGCAAAAACTGAACCCCACAGTGTAGTGATCAGATCATCTGACAGTTTCCACCCCGAAATCAAAGGCTTTGATCCCCAGGAGGAAGACTAAGTCAGGGAGTGACCACCCCTATGAGTGGCAGAAGTAACAACTTGTGTAAGGCCCAAAGATATCATCAATTGGAGGAAGCATTGTCCAAATTGCGAGAGTTCATCATTGACCCAGGCATTGAAGTCACCCAAGACCATCAGCCTGGGCGACTCGAATGCCATGTTAATCACGAAGTCCGCTACTTCCTGTAGGAAATGCCTCTCATCACCTGGTGGATGGTAAATGAGGGTGATCCTGCAACCTACACCTGCCACTATAGTACACTCAAATGACTCAGCCTCCTGAACTGGTACACTCATGAGGCCCAGTTTGGTCTTGAAACAGACTGTACCCCCCCCGTGGTCCAGTCTCGGGCAGTGCACCACCGAGTACACGATCACCCCAGCTCCCATGTATATCTAAGATCCTGGTGGGCTAGCCACCCCCCCCACACCAAGCACTAACAACCCCCACCCAGTGCGAGTGACACCTGCCTATCCACTAAGGACCCCCCTGCCCTGCACACCTCCTCACCCCAGTCAGCACTCAGGAAAAGCATATCAGATCGCAAGCCGATACAGCCCTCTGCTCTCTTCCTTGGCCAGTCACCATCTGACAGTCACAGAGCGTGATCACTGTGGTAGAAGCCCCCTTTTGCTTTGCCACAATAGTACTGGTAGTGTACATAAGTGTGGGTTGTTTCTTAGACTCTGTTTCTATAAAGACTGTTGCAGAACAGCATTTCTCTAACCCTGGCATGACATGGCAGGTTGGCCACCCGCTATGCTTATGTTGTAAAAAAAAAAAAACCTTTCTTTCTGTTTTCTGTTTTCCTACCCACACTTAGTTGTGCACGCTGTACTGTGAGGCTAAAGAAATAATTACTTTACTTCCTGGTAGTCTTAAATAAAAGTACTGTGGATTGTCTTGTCCCTGTTTAAGAGAACCTGTGTTACTGCTATTTTGTAATGGTGAAAAGACAGAGAAGCTGTCTTTCTGCTGCACTCACCCTCCTGTATCTTTAAAAATACCCTGAATTTGGTTTGGGTCAAGTACACTGTGCACTCCTGTTGAGCAATGTATAATGTGCTGAAACCTGCTATAATTTAAATAAAAAGCAAATATATGTAAGAGAGACCCTGTTTAAGTTCATCTGTGTGAAAGAAAAGCCCAGAGGATAGTTTAAGGAGAGCAAGAACTCTGTGTGATTCTGTGTAAACCCCCCTTCCCTTAGGAGTTATGTAGGCAAGAAAAAGGATGTACTTATAGGCATGAAAATGAAGGCATAAAGGTAGCAAACCTCAGCAAAAAGAAAGCTGTGTATGCCTTTATTTTATTGCTACTCAGTGTAACAGAACAATGTTTAAATTGTCCAAAATGTTTAAATGTGTAAACATTCATGTACAAAGCTGCAAATGCACTTCTCTGATTTAAGCTTGTTTTAGTGTAGAAAAACCTGTAGCTAGGCAAATTCTGTTTTCCTTTTCTCCCTCTCCTGTGCGCTCACCAACCACTCGCTGCCTTCTAGTTGGGTGCTATGGGTGTCCTATAGGGAGTCAGCAGCTCCTGTGCTGCCTATTTTATAGTATTCCTATCTATCTATCACTCTTGTGAGGAAGGAGTTACACCTCATTTTACACCCCTTTCTACCTTATTAAGGATTTTTTAGATAAAATGTTATGTCTTCGTGATAATACAGTTGCTAACTAACTGATTATTTGTGTTAAGGTATTTTGTTTGCTATTCCAACAAATGTTTTAATCAGAATATAAAGAATATTTTGTATATTTTGATTACTGGAGGTGTGTCCAGTGTCTTAGGGAGGAGCTGGCTGGATATTTAAGAACTGCCTAGAGACCTTGTAGTCAGATCAAGTTAGGGATTGAACCTGGTGAGATCTCCCTTGAAACTGGATCTCTGAGACTGAGATCAAGCACAGACCCATGTCAGGGAGTCAGTTCCCTTAACTCCCAGAGCTGCGCCTTTTTTACGTTCGCTTGCGCGCATGCGCAAGAAACGTTTTGGGAGAGTAGCACACTTAGAGGTGTGCCTCTCCCACCCAATGCACTGCCCCTTGAGCAGGCGTATGTCTCAGTATTCATCGGTGCAGTAGCTCAGTATGACAGCGGTGTTCCTCTGCTTCAAAGAAAACACTGCTGCCATACTGAGTGCACTTCCACTCGCATCACGCCTACCTCTTCCCCACGCACGCCCGCCACTTCCCCATAAAGCTGCGCTTCACGCTGGGAGCCCACCCCATGCGTGCAAACATTGTTTGCTGGGACAGAGGTGCCCAATCCCCCATCGGCTCCACGGCCCCCAAAGACATCCTGCTGCCACGCTGGGAGCCCACCCCAGAGTGGCAAACGTTTTATTTTGCCGACGGGGTGCCCTCAATCCCCCATCGCCTCGGTGCCCTCCCCAGCATAGTTTGCCGATCGGGAGTGCCCAACCCCCTGCCAGCTCCTTGGCTCCCCCCAGCCATCTTCTACCACGCTGGGAGCCCACCCCAGTGTGGCAAATGTCCCACATCATCTTTTTTTTTCCAAACCTGTAAAACAAAACTGTCCCTCGCACGCCTCCCAACCCTCCCACCCAGAACCCGCACTCACCCACTGCGCATCTAGCCTCCCCACACCTCCTCACCCCATACTTACTCCGACTCCAGCGACGATCTTCGGTGGACCAGGAACACGTCTGCACTCTTCAAAGGCAACCGCGAACTGAGGAAATGCCGGTAAGCTGTATAATGGGCTAGATGGGGGGTTCAACTTTATTGCATATCTCAGTCATTTTGTGGAATTTTTGCACCAAATTTTCAACATGGGGTTTTTGGGACCCCTTTTCATGAATGATGTCACTGTCATGGTGTTATTCGGGCCCGAAGGGTGATTTCGCAGGCACTGCACAGTCACCGCGGAAATCACCTTGGCCTTGAACAACACCAAGACAGTGACATCATTCATGAAAAGGATCCCAAAACCCCATGTTGAAAATTTGGTAAAAATTCAAAAATGACTGTTTTATGAGCGTGCTATGCAGTTCCTATGCAGGCTCGTAAGTTCACGAATTTTCAATATTTTCATTCCAGATTTTCAACATTGCCATTTTATCACACCTTCTTATGAGCTGTACAGCTGTCATTTTTCACATCTCACCCAAAACGCAGAGCTCATCGCAAGGAAGTACAATGGCGCAGTCGGTGTACGAAATCAATGTATGGAACACATTAAGAAAATCACAGTGGCACTGATCATGAGCAGGGGTCTTATAATGGCTGTGCTGAAAATTTGGTGAAAAAATTCCTAAATATGACTGTTTTATGAGTCTGCATTGTGCAGTTCCTACGCACGCTCGTAAGTTTGCGAATTTTCAATATTTTCACTCCAGATTTCCAACATTGCCATTTTACCACAGCTGTCATTTTTCACATCTTGCCCAAAACATGTTTCCGCCCATGTAGCGCACAATGGCACAGTCGGTGTGCGAACTCAGTGTATGGGACACATTAAGAAAATCACAGTGTCACTGTTCATTAGCAGAGGTTTTAAACTGCCAATGTTGACAATTTGGTGAAAAAATTCTAACAATCACTGTTTTACCAGCGTGCATTGCACAGTTCCCACGTCGCTCCTAGGTTTGCAATTTTCAATATTTCCACTCCAGATTTTCAACATTGCCATTTTTACCACACTTCCTTATGAGCAGTACAGCTGTCATTTCTACATCCCGCCCAAAACGTGTTTCCGCTTATGTAGCGCCAATGGGGGTAACAAAAAGGTCATGCTGACAATTTATTGTGCAAATACCAGCAATCACACAGGGCATTAGGGTAAAGCACCATACATGCCAAACACCACTGCAAACACCTGCAAGCGAACGTTCGGCATTGACAAATGCTTGTTTTTTATTTTCTAGTTAGGGCAAGTAAGTGAGCTGAAATGCTGAATTACTGAATTTGCTGAAACTGTATTCTAAAAACACAGCTGCATTTTTGGACTGATATAAACTGCAGTATCTCTGCATGTTCTGAACTGAAGAACTGTACTGCAAGAAAATTATAAGCCTGAGTTTTTTTTTTAATTATTTTATTATTTTATTCACAATCAATCTAGACATACTTTTGGTGTGTCCTACCACAGTTCTATTTGTCTGAGTGGTCGTTAATATTGCATCAGCAACATATTGGCACCAGGAGTGGGGTGTTGTGATTCTGGAGGTCCAAGTTACAGTGGGGGACTCCAAGCCTAGGGTATTGTTCACAGTATCCTGGTCACTCAAGACAGGTAGTGGTTGCTCATGGCGCATAAATTGAAGGAAGTTGTGGTGTTTCCTGGAATTTCTACATGGCAGAGGGTAGCCACCACTGGAGAAACATTAGTACTCGGGATAGACCCTGTTAACAGGCCGGAGGTCAAAAGAGATGCCATCTTGGAGGGTGTCATGGAAACTGAGGACTCCAGATTTAGTGGAGCTCCGGTGGAAGAAATCATGGATTTACCACCAGAAGACATTCCATCATTACTGAAATGATTAGCCATGAAACAAGTAGAGACTGACCAACAACGTGTGATTGATTTAAAAGAGAGCGAGGATGAAAGGAGACGCCAAGACCAGAGGTGGGCCGATACTATGAGGGCATTACAAATAACTGGTACTAGGCAAGCTGTTACTAACACTCCCAAAGATATCACGTTAACCAAAATGACTCCATCAGATGACATTGAGTCATACTTAATAACTTTTGAAAGAGTGGCACAAGCATGTAAGTGGCCCCAACCTCAATGGTTAATTCGGTTAGCCCCTTATTTGACTGGTAAGGCACAAATGGCATACACCAGTATGGGTAGCCAAACATCCCTTGATTATGCCGCTGTCAAAAAAGAAATTCTCAAACATTATGATATTAACACAGAGACTTACAGACAACGTTTTAGGACCTTAAAACACCAGACACACATACCTCCTAGAGAGACATTCACCAGACTAAATGACTTATGTTGTAAATGGCTGCAGCCTGATGGAAAAACTGGTAAAGAGGTGTTGGAACATGTAGTTTTAGAACAATTTATTGCAGTTATGCCTCCTGAAGTACAGTTGTGGATCCGAGAGCACAATCCTGAGAACTCGGAAATTGCCATCACACTAGCTGAGGATTTCTTCTCTGCCCTTCAACCTTTATGGAAAGGGTATCGATGGACTGATGGACCTTCAGGATCAATACCTCCTACATCTTCTGCTTCATCGAGTGTACTGGTAAGACTTACTTCTGCTGTACCTGGGACTGGAAGTGCAAAATTTAAAGGAGATGGGAAGAGTTATGGACTAAGAAAAACTGAACCTAATATTGAGTGCCATTACTGCCATGGGTTAGGATATATAGCCCATTACTGTCCTAACAAACGAAGAGATCCAGCATATCTGGCCTCTATGAACTTGGGGATCTTTGTTAATTAAGCACAAGTAAATGGTCATACAATTGAAGCCTTTTTTGACTCTGGTAGTCAGCAATATTTGATCAGGGCTGACTTAGTGAAATCTGTACCCACATCAGAACTAACCACCGGAATAATTTGTATACATGGGGGCACTCATCAGTACCGCACTGTTAATATAACCTTGGGTATGAATGACTATACTAATGTACTGAATGTGGGAGTGGTTCCAACATTACCAGTGCCTCTTATTATAGGACAGGATCACCCTCATTTTGATTCTCTGGTACAGAAATCTGAACCTCACCTAGGGTCAGTGACTACATGAGCCCAAACATTAAAAGAAAACACCCAGAGGCTGCAAAAAGAAGAGACTATGGAAAAACTGTTTCCATTTGAAGAGGATGTTTTTAGGACTGTAGGGGAGAACAAGAAACCTAAAGCTGAGAAAAGCAGAGAACAAAAAGACTGGAAAATATACATAACTCTGATATAAATGTTATGCCATGTACTGTTCCTTTAACAGATATTGCTGATGAACAGAAAACTGATGTGTCTCTAACCTTTTTGTTTTCCTAGCTAGGTAAAACAGGAAACCCAGGAGCCCCAGTCATTATTCAAAAGGATGGGATCTTGCATAGGTTATCTACTCACCCCCATACCCTAGAACAAGTAGAACAGTTAATTGAACCATCCAAGTTTAGAAAC
Source organism: Neoceratodus forsteri (assembly GCA_016271365.2). Taxonomy (NCBI): domain Eukaryota; kingdom Metazoa; phylum Chordata; order Ceratodontiformes; family Ceratodontidae; genus Neoceratodus; species Neoceratodus forsteri. The sequence continues at coordinate 238,279,842 of CM057458.1, forward strand.
CAACTTTTATACCTGGCCCATGATATCCCTAGTTCAGGTCATGCAGGACGGGGAACGTACAGTAGCAAGGCTACTACAACGTTTCTATTGGCCTAAAATCCACGAAGAAGTAGCAGAATATTGTCGTAGTTGCCCAGATTGCCAACAAGTGGGACAAGTTTCAGCAAAAGAAAAAGTGCCTCTTATGCCCCTCCCACTTGTATCCTATCCATTTGATAGGATAGCAGTGAATATTGTTGGTCCCCTGGGGAAAAGTAAAAAGGGAAATAGATTCATTTTAGTCCTCTGTGATTATGCCACTAAATATCCTGAGGCATTTCCCTTAAGGTCGATCACAGTTCCAAAGATCGCAGAAAAGCTGGTAGAATATTTCAGCCGCATGGGGATCCCTAAAGAGTTATTAACAGATCGGGGTGCCAATTTTTCAGCTGAATTATTAAGAGAACTTTATAGACTTCTGGGAGTAACATCAGTCAGGACCACTCCTTACCATCCTCAGACTGATGGACTTGTAGAATGTTTTAATCAGATGTTAAAAAGAATGATACGGAAGTTTGTAGATGAAGAGGGCAAGGACTGGGATCCCTATCTTCCCCTTTTCTTATTTGCATATTGGGAGGTACCCCAGGCCTCCACTGGGTTGTCTCCATTCTCCCTTCTATATGGTCGTAATCCCTGTGGTCCCATGGATAGAAACATAGAAGCATAGAAACATAGAATCTGACGGCAGATAAGGACTGCTTGGCCCACCCAGTCTGCCCATTTCCCTACCTAATGGATAAGTTGCAGATCCTAGCTAACCAACAGCCTACTTCTTCCAACCTCCACCCCCAGAATTGCCATATGTCTGTCCCATGCATTCTTGAATTCCACCACTGTTTTTGACTCCACAACCTCCTCAGGAAGGCTGTTCCATGCATCCACAACCCTCTCCATGAAAAAAATACTTCCTCACATTACCTCTGAGCCATCCCCCCTCTAGCTTCAGATTGTGCCCTGTTCTTCCACACCTCTTTTTCTGAAATATGCTACCCACTTGGACTTTGTTGATTCCCTTGAGGTATTTGAAAGTTTCAATCATGTCCCCCCTCTCCCTCCTCTCCTCGAGGCTATACATATTAAGATACTTAAGTTTCTCTTGATATGTCTTCTGGTGCAGACCCTGCACCATTTTAGTTGCCCTCCTCTGGATTGCCTCCATCCTGTCTATGTCTTTGTGGAGACTGGGTCTCCAGAACTGCACGCAGTACTCCAGATGGGGTCTCACCAGCTGTCTGTACAGAGGGATAACAACTTCCTGTTTTCTACTGGTGATGCCTCTCCCTATGCATCCCAGTATCCCCCCAGCCCTGCTTACTGCCCTCTCACATTGCTTGCTCACCTTTAAGTCATCTGATATGACTACCCCCAGGTCCCTTTCCATTTTTGTTGTTGTTAGTATCTCACCCCAATTGTATACTCTTCCCCTGGGTTTTTGTTTCCCAGGTGCATTACTTTGCACTTCTTAGCAATGAATCTAAGCTGCCATATATTTGAACATTCCTCCAACCTTGCCAAGTCCCTTCTCATCCTTTCCACCCCACCTTGTGTATCAACTCTGTTGCAGATCTTTGTGTTGTCTGCAATGAGACACACTTTTCCTTCCAGTCTCTCTGCAATGTCACTTATAAAGACATTAAAGATGTGATAAAAGAAGCCCAGTAGGGAGATACTACAGTAAGGCATGTTAATATTCTTGAGTACCTTACCCAGCTCCGACAGAGGCTAAGTAAATATTCCCAACAAGCACACCAGAATGCAGTAGCAGCCCAGGCCAAATAGAAAATCCTGTATGATGTTAGCACTAAAGAGAAACCATTTCAGCCTGGTGATAAAGTATGGCTGCTATTACCTACCTCTGATAACAAACTGCTAATGAAGTGGCAGGGTCCTTTTCATGTTAAAAGCCAGACAGGCCCAGTAACTTATTGTGTAGAGACCCTTGGGAAAAGTTCTAGAAGCAAAATTTACCATGCCAATTTGCTTAAAAAATGGTATGAAAGGCCTGAAGACCAGCCATCTTTCTTTATTTCATCTGACACTGCTGATACTGAGTTAAAATCTGAATATCAGAGGTAGGAAACTAGTGCAGGACTTGCTGACATACAAATCAATCCTGATTTGTCTGAGAGTGAATGTGTTGAATTACAGCAGCTTTTGACATGTTTTGAAAATACTTTTCCTAGTGTTCCAGGACAGGCTAAAGATGTCTGTCATGACATAAACGTTACAGCTGGCCCCATTAGACAGAAACCATATAGATTACCTGAGAGGGTCAGAGCAGATGTCCAGCAAGAAATAAACAAACTTCTGCAGCTTGGGATAATTGAACCTTCTGTAAGCCCCTGGTCATCACCAATAGTATTAGTACCAAAAAAGGAAGGTGGGGTACGGTTATGTTTAGATTTTTGTAAAATCAATAAGATTTCCCAGTTTGACAGTTACCCAATCCCCAGGATTGATGATATCCTAGATCAAATTGGCCAAACTAAATACATATCTACTCTAGACCTAACTAAAGGGTATTTGCAGATTCCACTCAGCAAACCATCTAAGGAAAAAACGGCCTTTAGTACCTCTTATGGTCTATATCAATATGTGTATATGCCGTTTGGTCTCCACGGAGCTCCTGCCACCTTCCAATGGTACATGGACAGACTTTTAACACCACATACAGGGTACTGCTCTGCTTACCTTGATAATGTGGTTGTGTACAGTACCAACTGGAAATCCCATGAGCAACACCTTCAGGACATTATCCAAACCATACATGATGCTGGCCTGACCATAAATCCTATGAAATGTACCGTGGCGATGTGAGAAACGCGGTACTTAAGATTTATTTTAGGAAATGGGAAGGTACAGCCTGAAATTGATAAGGCTGAAGCTGTATCTAAATGCCCAATCCCAGAAACAAAGAAGAGGTATGATCTTTCTTAGGTCTGGCAGGGTACTATCGTAGATTTATTCCAAACTTTGCTACTATTGCTACTCCCCATTAAGACCTTACCAAAAATAAAGTACCCAACAAAGTCCCGTGGTCTCCTGATTGTGATTTTGCATTTAGAATTATCAAGGCAGCTTCATGTGCTTCCCCCTTATTACATTCCCTTGACTTCACAAAGCCGTTTGAAGTCCATACGGATGCTTCTGAGACTAGGTTGGGGGCGGTACTGAGTCAGAACATCAACGGGGAGGAACATCCTATTATCTACATAAGTAGGAAACTTGACCTCAGAGAGTGTAGATATGCAACAATCGAGAAGGAATGCCTTGCAATCAAATGGGCCATTGAAGCTTTGAAATTTTATCTGTGGGGAGCCCCTTTCATTTTATTGACTGATCATAACCCCTTATGCTGGCTGAACCAAATGAAGGACAAAAATGCCCATATCCTTAGATGATACATAGCTTTACAGCTTTATAAATTTGAAATCAAGCATCGTCCTGGCAGTAAAAACAAAAATGCTGATTTCCTTTCTTGTTATGGTGCCCCTTAGGTACGTTAAAGGAAAAGTAATGCAGAAACCCAGGGCAAATAACGTTTGTACTGTTTGAAGATGGTTCATGTTAATGTGAACTTCAGACAGTTTTTATTAAGGGTGTCCTGGGTTAGAGCTTCTGTGAGGGTGGGTGGAAGCTCCAACCCATTCCTTTTATGGAATGTGGTGTGCAAACCAGTACCTCCACACTGATTTGTACATAAGCAGGGAGAAATGTGGTAAATGCCCCTTTTTCTTTACCACAATAGAACTGGTAGTGTACATAAGTGTGGGTTCTTTTTTAGACTCTGTTTCTATAAAGACTGTTGCACAACAGCATTTCTCTAACCCTGGCATAGCTTGGCAGGTTGGCCACCCGCTATGCTTATGTTGTAAAAAAAAAAAAAAAAACCTCTTCCTTTCTTTCTGTCTTCTGTTTTCCTACCCATACTTAGTTGTGCATGCTGTATTGTGAGGCTAAAGAAATAATTACTTTACTTCCTGGTAGTCTTAAATAAAAGTACTATAGTGTATGGGAGTGCTTTGTTGTTCACTGAATTCCATAAAAAGATAGAGTTGTTGTGCCATCGATGTGATGTAATATTGCTGTTGTACTATCCTGAGTATGTCACATCGATGGTACAACAACATGGAACATCCCTGCGCATATGCATTAGTGAGTACTCAGCTGCACGGAGGACAGATCTCTTGCGATCATGGGGAAATGGCCGCAGTGGTGAGATTTTTTTTAAACGAACAGCGCTGAGGAAATGACACAGTCCGTAAGTTCGGCATCAGTGGGTAGCGTTTAATTTTATTTAAAAACATTAGTCTGTGGCAGTTGGAGAATGTGGACCGAGTGGGGCTTCTTCTTGTGGGGGAATGAGCAACAGCACACAATAGTTACAGGCACAATCAAGAAATATTTTTGGCTGATGCCCATACACTATACAACATACTGTATGGGCATCAGTTAACAACATCGCAGAATTCACTTCTCAAGGTTACCAGGCAACAGTAAACCTCTCGAGCTTCACTCTCGGGGTTTACACAGTTGTCATGGTAACCTCTCGAAGTGAATACAGCATTGTTGTTAACTGATGCCCATACATTATCCTCTATGTGGATTATCTTGTCCCTGTTTAAGAGAGCCTGTGTTACTGCTATTTTGTAATGGTGAAAAGACAGAGAAGCTGTCTTTTAGCTACAATCACTCTCCTGTATTTTTAAAAAGACCATGAATTTGGTTTGGGTCAAGTACACTGTGCACTCCTGTTGAGCAATGTATAATGTGCTGAAACCTGCTATAATTTAAGTAAAAAGCACATGTGCGTAAGAGAGTCCCTGTTTAAGTTCATCTGCATGAAAGAAAAGCCAAGAGGATAGTTTAGGTAGAGCAAGAACTCTGTGTGGTTCTGTGTAACCCCCCCCCCCCCAAGAGTTATGTAGACAAGAAAGAGGATGTACTTATAGGCATGAAAATGAAGGTATAAAGGTAGCAAATCTCAGCAAAAAGAAAGCTGTGTCTGCCTGTATTTTATTGCTACTCAGTGAAACACTCAGAACAATGTTTAAATTGTTTAAAATGTTTAAATGTGTAAACATTTGTGTACAAAGCTGCAAATGCATTCTGCTTTAAACTTGTTTTAGTATAGAAAAACCTGTAGCTAGGCAAGTTCTGTTTTCCTTTTCTCCTTCTCCTGTGCATTCACCAATCACTCGCTGCCCTCTAGCTGGGTGCTATGGGTGTCCTGTACGGAGTCAGCGGCTCCTGTGCTGCCTATTTTATAGTATTCCTATCTGTCTATCACTCTTGTGAGGGAGGAGTTACACCTCATTTTACACCCCCTTCTACCTTATTAAGGATTTTTTTAGATAAAATATTATGTCTTTGTGATAATACAGTTGCTGACTAGCTGATTATGTGTATTAAGGTATTTTGTTTGCTATTCCAACAAATGTTTTAATCAAAATATAAAGAGTATTTTCTTCTTAGGGAAGAGCTGACTGGATATTTAACAACTGCCTAGAGACCTTGTAGTCAGATCAAGTTAGGGATTGAACCTGGTGAGGTCTCCCTTGAAACTGGATCTCTATGTCTGAGATCAAGCACAGACCCATGTCAGGGAGTCAGTTCCCTTAATTCCCTGAGCTATGCCTTTTTTTTTCTCGTTAGAGCAAGTAAGTGAGCTGAATTGCTGAATTACTGAATTTGCTGAAACTGTATTCTAAAAAAACTGCTGAATTGTTGGTCTGATATAAACTGCTTTGTAACACGGCAAGAATCAGCAAGCCAGAATAAGGTAAAGGGATTGGAGGAAACACAGCAGGTGACAAAAGTTGGAGTGGGGATTAATTCCCCAGTAAGGCCCACTCCAACACAATAATCACCGCTAGGCAGCGGGACGGAAATCAGTGTGTGCTGAGTGCAGCAGTGCTCCCTATAGGTGGCACAGCAAAATGTATTGGTGCGTGAACCTCTTGGCGCATAGAGTAACACAAGAGAAAAGTGAACAATGTCAGAATCCATGTTAACAAAGTTCTACATAACACTACCGATAACTCAGACCAGTCAGAGGCAGGAAAAACAGTAAATATGCAAAGCCAGTAATGCACTGTGGAGAGAATATGAATATTTGTAGAGGTCAATATGCAAATATTTGTAGTTTACCCATAATGCATTAGAGAATAAACACAGAAAACAAAGGAAACAAGAAAACACAGCGCTCCATAAGTAGCCAGAGTTAAATGTTCACTAATTTCTATGTTGTTCTGCAATCGAAAACAGCATGCCAAAAACTCTGTGAAAACAGTGGTCACAATATAAATAGTTATGGAGAAGTGAGTGTGCACACACCGGCCCCTACATTGAAATAGGGATAGTTTCAGTCAAAAGAGCTTACATGTAATGGTTAGTTAAGCAATATTTTGACTTGTTCATAATTTCCTAGCCACATGTAATGAAATTTTAACACTACTGGTTGTGGTTCCCATGTTACAAGCACATTTATCCCCTCCAAAGGAGGCTTCTACTGGGGAATTAATGCATGGTTGGGTGGTTGTAGGCACTCAAACCCACCAACCATGCATTAATTCCCCAGTAGAAGCCTTCTTCATCAGGCATTAATGCATACATATCTCTGCATGTTCTGAACTGAAGAACTGTACTGCAAGAAAATTATAAACTTGAGTTATGTTTTTTTTTATTTTATTATTTTATTCACAATAAATCTAGACATACCTTTGGTGTGTCCAACCACAGTTCTGTTTGTCTGAGTGGTCATTACTACTGCACCCGCAGCAATCACAAGTACTGTTCTTAATTGCAGTCACACTCTGTGACTGTCAGGTGGTGGCCAGCTGAGGAGATGAGTGGAGGGCTATGCCTACCACCGATCTGATAAAGTTTTTCAGGGAAGTATTGACCAGGGTGAAGGGAGTCTGGGTTGGGGGTTCTTCAGCAGGAGGGTAGACACTCATTGTGGAGGGTGCTAGTATTTCCATAGATGCAGCGATATTTTTATTTATTTATGAATTTTGGATAACATATTTGAGCAAACAGTGCTCTTTTTTACAAAGGTTCCACGTACTGGACAAAGGACAAGTATAGACAAGAACAGGCAGGTAGATAACAGGTAATACAGTTACAGTACATTAGCTGCCATTGGCTTTGTCCAGATAAGACAAGACAATAGAATTAATAACAGGTAAAACATTATAGATTGTATGAGCTGCCAAACGCTTTGTCAGGGTCAACGTGGATGGAAGCAATGGTGCAATATTGCCAGACATTATACTAAGACACCTGGGGTGGTTACAATTGAAATAGTGATCTGGCAAGTGCATGAGAGAGCCAGAGGTAGCTGGTGAAATGGCAAGGTAGAAGGGGACAGGCAAGAACCGAAGGGTTGGGGGATTGGAGGGATAAGGTAGGTAGTGAAGGAGAGGAGTAGGTGGTGATGGAGGGAAGGGGAGGGGAGAAGGCTTGGGAGATGTAAGTGGGGATGGGGTAATAGGATGGGTGGGGGAAGGAGAGAACAGTTAGGATGGGCAAGGAGGAAAAAGGAGAGAGAACAATGAGAACTAGAAGGGAGTTAAGGAGGGTTAGTGGGAAAGGAGAGAGAGAGAGAATATGAGAGCTAGGAGGTGCAGGGGGTAATATGTGAGGGGAGGGACAAAGATGTGAGAGGGAATGGAGAGAGGGAGGAGTGAAATCTGGGGGGGCAAGGGAGGAGGCTGAGGTGGCTGACATGAGATATTGGAAAGAGTTAATAGGGAGGGAGTGGGATGTGGGGAGAGTGCATAAGTAATGGAGAGGCCAGGAGGGAGAGCAGGGAATTTAAGTGCATTAGTCACAGTAGGCACTGGTCACCAAGTGCTGTCATAGTTTGTGCTTAAAGGAGCTGCGATTCGGTGCATTGTTGATATCCACTGGGATATCCAAGGGAATCAACAGAGTCCAAGACAGTAGCATCTTTCAGAAAAAGAGATGTGCAAGAACAAGGGGGCACAATTTGAAGATAGAGGAAGGGGATGGCTCAGAGGTAATGTGAGCAAGTATTTTTTCACAGAGAGGGTTGTGGACACATGGAACAGCCTTCCTGAGGAGGTAGTGGAGTCAAAAACAGTGGGGGAATTCAAAAATGCATGGGACAGACATAAGGCAATTCTAGTGGGGGGGTAGGAGGAAGTAGGCTGTTGGTTAACTAGGATCTGCAGCCTATGCATTAGCTAGGGAAATGGGCAGACTAGGTGGGCAAAGCAGTCCTTATCTTCCATCAAATTCTTTGTTTCTATGATTGTGTTGAACCAGTTAGAGTCCCTAACTTTGTAGGAGTGCTGCCCTTGAGTGGTCCGGCAGTGGGAAACTGTGAAGACTAGTGTTCTAGAGCTCCTGGTAAGGCGAGTGGCACAGTGAGGGGAAAGTATAGACTGAACCACTGGTGGAAGGAGGCCTAGCACTGTCTTCTTTGCAAGTAAGCAGGTCTGATACTTAATTCTGCATTGAAGCTGTAGCCAGTTAGCCTTTTCGTAGAGATCACGTGTGTGTGTGTGTGTGTTTATGAGTCATGATTGTGGTTAGCATGACTGTGCATCCTGGTATGGACAGCACTCTGGAGACATCTGAATATAGCCCTGCCCAGAGCACTGGCACTAATCCAGGATAGCAGTGTCACTAGCTCAGTTAGTACCTTGCTAACCTTTTTAATGTGGGGCCCCTTATGTCTAACTCCCACACACCCTACCGTGTCCTCTACCCTCATGAGCTTAAGGACAGTCTACAGGCACAGGACCATTTATAAATGCTATGGCCTTCATACAAGCTCAGCATAGTAAGATTGGTATATAGCAACCCTAATCCCCACCCCTTTCCACTCCCCTACCCTATTAACTAGGGTGGAACAATTCATTTAGCCAGATGGTCAATGGCTAGAAAAACAGTTGATTTTGCTTCCACATTTTGATACTTACTAGCTAACTGGGTACCTGACAATGAAGTGATTTGTGAGGCCTAGAAAATTATGGCCACTAAGAATATTGAGTTGGCCAACACATTTTGAAACCTACTAGCCAAAATGACCAACAGTTCACAAACTGATTTCTCCCACCATGGTAGTGACACAAAGCTAAGCTACAGGTCTAGTGCCATTCTACAAAGCTGTGATGGGTGCTGTGGATTTGTTTACTCAGTTATAAAAAACCTTACATAAAACAGTATGCATGTTCTAAACATATAACTTGCATTAACTATTTATAAGTACAGTATGTTTCTTAAAGAAGGCACCTCACAACTGTGCAATGCATATAGTAGTTTCAAATTTATGACAATTCCGCTGCTTTGTGGAGGGTCTACAATACTGTGCCTCAAGTAAGGCTCGGGTTATAATGGATCAAAGCCTTTTCAGGTATGCACCCCAAAGTATTGTAATTACAGCTCTACAATGTGTAAGAAACACCAGACCTATGTGGTATAACTCCAGAAATGTACTTTGTCCATCAGTCACAAGGGTAGAAGGTGGGGATTACAGTTGCTATATACCAGTTTTACTATATTGACCCTGTATGAGGTACCATATCATTGATGTATGGCCCTGTACCTATAGACTGTCCTTGGGTCATGAGAGTAAGGAAAGTGGTAGGGTGTGTGGGAGTTGGAACATAAACCCATAATAGCACATTCCCAAACTTTGTGGGCATTGTGTTTACAACCCTAATAGTTTATTTCCAGCCTTTGTGCAGTTTGTGTTTTGTGCTGTAGCAACCCTAATGAGCATTTGCCTAGTTGTTTGCCATATTATGTTTGCATGGTAGCACAAGTATAGTTAGGGTTGAGCGGAGTGTTCAGTGCTAAACCTCACTATCTGTACCTTAATAACTTTGGCAGTGTTTGACAAAATTTGGCAAACATTGTCTGGGTGGAAAGTTCTTAAGATGTGAGAAGTTTCATGATGGCCACTTAACCAGATTCTGAGATCCAGAAATGTCAAAAATATAAATAAAATATAATAAAAATTTAAAAAAGCATAAAATAAAGTATAAGCAAGAGATATGTATACCAAAGCATGACAGCAAGATCATTCATAACTCTTTGGGCCCTGGTCAAATATGAGATCATGTATAACTTTGCTCAGGGGAGAGAGTGGGCATTAGGTTTAAGAGCCCCAAGAAACACCACCAGTTCACCAAGACTCCTGAGACTCCATTCTCTAATGTTTACAGTTCCTTATTTTGTGCACTTTGTGTTCTTCAACCCTAATGTCTGTATTAACATGTTTTTTTGCAATGAATTTCCTTTCTTTTTGTGATGGCGGAATTGTATCCTCACTTATGCAGGTCCCTTTAGGAACCATGTGAAACTGAATAAACAGAATATCTGACATAGTTTGAACCTTGCATCACCAATATCCTTCATACTGAGATGTGAAGGGCCCAAAGGGCCTTGTGCCAAGCTAAAAGTCTAATTAGCTTTGCCTGTGCACAGACCAACAGCAAAGACCACCAGGATGTGCACAGCCCTCTGGGTCCGGCACCAAGAAAATTTTCCCTATACCAAGAAAAAAATCCATGGGGCTACCAAGGTACAGGGCCCTTTGTGTCCAGTGTTTCCATGGCATTATTGCTTCAGACTAGAAAATACCAGGAAAATGGTCTGTCTGACCTGTGCCAAGGGAAAAACTCATGGTGCTGCAAAAGCACAGGGCCCATGTGGCTACAGACCCTGCTCCAAGAGAAGATTCCATGGGACATTGGGATCACAGGGCTCACTGGGCCCTGTGCTTCTGTGGCACCTGGAGTACAGATGCACAGGCCCTCTGGGCCCTTCACCAAGGGAAGAATCCATGTGGTTGCTGAAACACAGGGCCATCCATGACCTGTGCTTCTGTGTGGCTATGGATGCAGATGTGCAAGGCCCTCCAGTACCAGGGCCAAGAGAAGAGTTCATGGGGCTGCAGAATCACAGGGTACTCTGGGCCTGACACTTCCATGGCACTAGGAAAGCAGATGTGCATGGCCAAATCAGTGGAGCTACAAAAGTGTAGAGCCCCACATGTGGCTACAGATGCAGACATGCAGGTCTCTTTTGGACCTGCCCCAAGAGAAACGTCAATGGGGCTGCAGAAGCACAGGACCCAGAGGGCTCTCTGCTTTCTTGGCACTAGCGTTGAAGACATGCAGGACACAATGGAAGATTCTGTCAGGCTGCAGATGTACTTCCATGCAACTATGGATGCAGATGCACAGGCCAATAAAAGAGTCTACTGGTCTATGGCAGCAAAATGCAAACAGCAAAATGCCCATACAAAAGCAGTTTGACATATCACAAAAGCTATTTTCACATAACTGTAACTACCATTTTGCTTTTGTGATTCATGGCTGTGCAAATTTTTATTTGTAGTTAAAATAAAGACCATATTTTGATTCAAACATATGTTGGAGAATCCAAAACAGCAGTTAAAATTTCAATCCCATAAGTTAGGACCAGGAAATCCAGAAGCCTTGAGTCTTCAGCTTGATGTATCACAAAAGCAATTTTTATAAAACTAAGAAATAAGAAACCACTGGCCTGGTGGCACTGAGAGTTGAGGAGCTGGATGCCACACCTCGCGCCATGCTGGTGACCCGGGTTTGGGAACGGACTCGGGTCATCGGGGGTTGTCAGGAGCAGGGGAGGATTGAGCGTCTGCAGACTGCTGTCCTCTCCTGGGAGGGGGTAGGTAATGTTGGCTGCTGTAGGAGCAACCCCTAGCAGTGGCTGGAGATCCAAGGCAGCAGAAACAGCAAAAAGGGGTATGGGAGATGTGGCGGGCATCCTGTGGGCGGGTGCAGGAGCTCACCCATCTCGCGCTGAACATCACTGCATGACTGATCTCCAGGGGCAACCAAGAAAAGGGAAAACAAGCTGGCACCCATGTAGGCAAAGGCCTGCTCTCTGCTCCCAGCCACATTCATCAGTGGACTCATCTGGGCACATCTCCTGCCTTCTGACCTCCAAAATGCAGCTTGGACCCTATAAATACAGTGCCGGTGGAGTTGGCGGCCCTTACCAGGGGAAGGGGCTCAGATCTGGGGAGGCTTGTAGCCTGGAGGAGATGGAGGAGGATTCGGAGATAGTGCACTGGAGAGCCTCAGGCACAGCGGGATACTAGGGTGAGTGAGGAGAGCTGGAGAGAAGACCTAAGGGACCAGTGTGTGTGAGATAAAGAAATAATACAAAAAAAAAGAAAGAAGAAACCATCTTTGCCATAAGAAAGCATATATCACAACAACTATTTTCACAAAACCAAGAATTATTAAAGTGTAAACTCACAAAAGCTATTTTCACAAAAGCAAGAAATATAAAAGCATAAAAAACAAAAGCTATTTTCACGGAGGCAAGAAATACAAAATTATAAACCATGAAAGATATTTTCATGAAAGCAAGCAATAAGAAAGCATGTTTCAAGTCACAAAAGCACACTGCTTTCATGAAAATACAGCTATCTCAGAACACTAATTTTCAGTACTGAGCATGTATGAAAAATGGCACATATTTACTTAAATATTTCAAACACGGAATAAGGTAGAAACAGAAGAATAAAAAAGTGTGTACCCTGTGCAAAACTCTATCAATACTGAACGTTTCATGTGTCACATCCAAACCACTTTTAAGTTCTTGGTGAGCAAACCAAAAGTCTTAATTTAGGTGAATTTATGTTTTTATGAACTTTTATACTGTATCTTTGTTTCCATTGAACCAATTGAAACAAAATTTACAGGCTCCAGGGATCATAGCATGGGTGCCACGCATGCTAAATTTCAGTAAAATCTGTCAAACACTGGCTGAATTATTAAGGTGCAAAAATAAGGATTTAAAGAGGACAGGAAATCATTTCTAGCTGGCAACTATTAATAAACTTCTTATTCTCAGAAATGATATGCATTCCCTAAACTATCCATATGTCAGTGTACCTGAATAAAAAGTGATATGAAAAACTGTATTTTACATTGTTTGGTTTTTATGGACAGCATTCTGTTACAGTTCTCGTCATGGAACCAATAATTTGGAGTTTTAGCTATGTCACAGTTTGTGCACAGAACTCTAAACAGGGTTCTAATAGGCCAACAGCTCATAATAAGCATTCTGTACACAAACCGTGACATAGTAAAAACTCCAAATTACTGGTTCCTTGATGAGAACTGTAACAGAATACTGCCCATAAAAACAATGTAAAATACAGTTTTTCACATCACTTTTTATTCACATATAGTTAAATGTGGATAATTTAGGGAATGCATATCATTTCTGAGAATAAGAACCTTATAAATAGCTGCCAGTTAGAAATGATTTCCTGTCCTTTTTAACATTACTGTGCTTACTCAGCCCTAATATACTACTGCGCCTATATAATGTTATAGAAATACTTACTGAAGTCAAGGGATATAGTGGGAAAATATTGACCCCAAGTGATGAACCACTGCCTGACAATAGTTATATTGCTCAAAGCTGAAGTCTCAGGACCGTGGGCCTTACGAATGAAGCCTATGCGTCATGCGCAGGTGCACAACATGTGCCTAAGGACATATGTTTGGTTGGTGCATATGGCACACCCGGCAGGCATGTATGAACAGCACATGAAGGCATGCATAGGCAGCCTGTCTGCAGCGCTATGCATGTCTGGGGGTATGACCATATAGCAGCATGCACAGTACCCCCAAACACACATGCATGAAGCCAGGTACAACAGCCAGGCATGTGGCATGAGGCGCGTACACTCACAGCAGGTAGAGGGCTGCTATAAGCAGCTGCACACCATGGCAGGTAGTGGCTCCCACACAAAATGGGATGTCATGGAAGGTGAAGGAGGATACGTAGTTGTGTCTGGTACCACCATGAGCACACACACACGGGACACACAACAAGCACCATGAAGAGGAACACTCGGCAAGTGCACAGGCACACAGGTGTGGGATTGACGTGGACAGAACCTGGGCAATGCTGAACCGCCACCAAAAGAGGCACCATAGTGCAGTATAGTGCAGTTGTTTAAGGCTCTGAGCTGCAAATCTGGAGACCTGGGTTTGAATCCCACAGCCCCCACTTGCATATACTGTGTGACCCTGAGCAAGGCACTTAACTTCCCTGTGCTCCCAGGTTGCACCTGTAAAAAAGCTTTCAGCTTAGTGTGTCTCACCTGGTTAAACAATTGGAAAAAAAAAAGAATGGGAACTAAACCTACCGGACACAGGGCACACATGAGGGACCCCCCTATCAATCATACCCCCCAATGCACAATACACACACTACACAATCCACACAGAGCCCCCCATGAATGCCCCATGGCCCCCCAAGGGAGCCCCCACAAATGTATGCATGATCCCCCAACAGTGCCCCACCCACTTACAGCAGTGGGTGAACCGCTGGGTGAGATACAATAAAAACATAGGGATAGGAAAATAAAACCTTTACTGAACAATATGACATTGAAACAACCCAATGAAGGAACAGTGCAACACACAGAACATAAGAGCTCAAAGGTGCACAATCCCCAAGAAAGGTCCACACGTCTTGACCACAATGCAGGATGGCATGGGTCCAAAGGTGTTCAGGGGGGCGGCGCCAGATCGGCATTCATACCCTAATCCTCCCCTTGTGGGAGTCCCCACTGGAACCTGGTGGTGTGGTGGTCGTCCATGGGTATAGCAGCAGCACTAAGCATCTCAGAAGTCCCCTGAAGTGCTGCAAAGGGAAGAAAAAACAGTGAGCAGGGGTATGAGTGGGATACACATGATGGTCACAAAAGGCAATACAGTATGGCACAGGTATGTCACAGGATGCAACACCTACCTTCAATGGTGCCACCACCTTCAACTTCTCCCATTGTTGGCTTTGTATCATATGTCCTTAGACCCCACCCTAACGGACAGGAAGGCTGGATCCCAGTGCCCTGATATGAAGGTGTCTCTACCACTCTCTACCACTCAGGTGGCCTCATCCTGATTAAGACCAATTCGTCTGGGAGTCCTAGGTTGTCCTGAGAGAAAGAGAAGCAGAAACAGAATTCAGCATACAGATACCACACCCACTACAATGCCCCAAACTACACCCTGCAGGCTAGGTACATACCCAGATTGGGACCTCTAATTACCAGACTTTTCCCCCATTGGGGTCTCTAGGTACATGTCCCTAGACACCCTCCACAGCTTCCTGGGGTATATCCCCAGTGGCCTGACCTGTGGCACTGAACAGTCAGAGCTCTCCACAGCTGCAGCCATTGTCATCTTTTCATCTTGTGTCACGTGCACGTGATGCCAAGACAGGTACTGTCAGCACACACGAGGGGCCCCCACACACTCCTTAAAGGGACATATGAGAGTTCTGGCCCACATAAAAGACTGGCACCCGGACACATACAGGTAGACAGGTATATGTAAGAGTGGAAGAAGATGTGTCTTTGCTTCCTACTGAATGTGCTCCTGCTTGAAGCGGAGCAGGAGGGGCAGCGGTACAGGGGTCCACACCCAAGGGTATTCAGACCATGGCTGGATGCACGGATGATGCATGACACACACTGCATTGACTGCTTCAGATTCGATTGGGGAACAATCAGCTAGGTTTGTGACATGGTCCTTGACACCATTGCACCATGGACATGGTGTTCCAGGGCAATGATGGTGGAGACCAAAGTGCTTTGTGCCCTGTCATACTATGGTACTGGGTTGTTCCAGAGGGTGTCTGACAATGTTATTAGCATCAGTCAGTCGCCCGTGTCCAGGGCACTGATGCAAGTGACAATTGCCTTACTGGCCCATGTGCAGGAGCATATACAATTCCCTGTGGCAGATGCTGATGTATGTGCCACAAAATGGACATTCTATGCCATGCATGGCATGCCCAGCATACTCAGCACTATAGACTGCACCCAAATAGGGATAGTGAACCCCTCCGAGAATGAGGAGGCATACAAGAACAAAAAGGGGTTCCACAGTGTCAACTGTCAGGTCGTGTGCAAGGTACCCTGGACTGGCCATGATGCATATATCCTGGATGAATCATGAGTCTGTGCCTTGCTCAGTACTGGTCGGATTGATGGGTGGCTGTTAGGTGAGTATAAGGCCGCATCATGAGTGGCACCATGTGGTCCATGGTCTGGCACCTGATCATGTATTGTCTGTGTCCCCTGCACAGGTGACAGCAGATAACCTTTATGTCCATACCTGATGACACCATTCCTGGAGCAACACAGCGCTGCAGAGGAGGCTTACAACCATGCCCACAAGAAGACACGGTCTGTCACTGAGAAGAGTATCTGCCTACTGAAGATGAGGTTCTGGTGTTTGGATCATACAGGTGTCATGATGCCAATGTCACCAGGAAGGGCATGCAAGGTCAAGGTGTTCACCACATGTGTTATTCTCCATAATATTGCCATACGATGCCATGTACCCATACTGCCGGAACAACAGCTGTTTGAACTGCCGGAGGTGGACAAGGGGCAGCGTGGCACAGAACCGGAGATACTGAGTGGTCATGCAGCACGTGATGCTCTTGTACATGGTGCATTCTGCCAGTAAGGATGGCCATCAGCATGTTGTCGGACCACACGGACATGGGGCAGGTATGCCAGCATCCATCTTGTGCAGGACTGGTGCACGGGAGCCGCCGTGTGCATGGCAGGTGTGGACAGCTCGGTGGCAGGGCTTGTGTGGGCAGTGGACGGTGTGGGTGGCAGTTGTGCAATGATGACATGTAACAGTGCACCCATTGGGGGGGTGATGCTATGGTCAGCAGGGACAGCTATGGTTGGGGAAATGCTATTGTTTCGGGGGATGCTATGATGCCATGGTTGGTGAGGGGTAATGCTATGGCTGGGGGGATTGCAATGGTGGGGGGCTTGTGTTACTGCTGTGCATGGGGAGGTCCTGAAATGGTGTGTGTTGGGGTACTGCTATGTGGGGAGGGAAGCTTACTGCTATGTCTGTGTGTGAGGTGGGTACCACTATGTGTGGGGGTAGTGTTGCATGGCATCATATGTGTGTGTGTGTGTGTGGGTATTCAGTGGTTGTGGAGGGGTGTTGTGCAGTACTAATGTGTGTTGGGGGGTGGCTGTACAGTGGTGCTGTGTGCCTGGCAGTGTGGCGTGTGGCGTGTGCTAGGGTTGACACAGTGCTTATGTTATACAGTGCTTTGTAGCTTGTGTGTGGTATGTCACTGCCAAGTTCTATTGTAAGGCTTTTGCTTCAGGTGTGTGTGTGTATGTATGTATGCCCAGTCACAGGGTGGGTGCCTGAGCACAGCCAGCACCGTGGCAGCGCACAGCTGCAGGTATGGATGCTGTCTGCTGTTCCCATGTCTCACCCTCAGGCGCTGTGTTGCAGCTGTCTGGGAGGTCATTGTGCTGCAGGCAGGGGTGGGACTGTGTCTGCTGGCATGCTGCCCTCGCTCTCCCGGGTGGCCATGTCGGGCACCTGTGTCTCAGTTCCCTGTGTGCTAGGTGATTGACTCAGTGCTGTGCTTGTGCACTGGGACCCATTCTCCAGGGTGCTGTCCATGTTCCACAACTAGCTGTCCTGTTGCCCCTCAGCGGGCACTGCACTACCTGCATCCTGAGTGTGGGCATTGACCATACAGTGTGGGGGGGGAGTCTGGCCACGTGGTGTTGACCCTGCTACCAGGTGGTTCACGAGTCTCTCCAGGATGTTGCCCAGCCTGTCAAACCCACGCCACATGCCATGCACCTCCTCTGTCAGCCCCATCAGCACCTTGGTGTTCTTGATCTGTGCCTCTAGCCTTTCCCACTCCAGCTGCCACACCTCTGTGTAGTAGGTGTGCATTACACCTCATGTGTGCAATGTCCGTGGATGGCCCACTACCTGTATTGAAAGTTCTTTGTCTCCACTGTCCCCAGGGGTTTCTCTCATCATCCCACATGTGGTCGTGCTGCTCAGATGTGCACATTCTCTGCCACGTATGTTGTGCATGCCAATCATCTGGTCCCTGTGGAGTATTCCTGTTGGCACAGGGTGTGTTGCCTCAAATGGCTGCTGCTCCCATCATCCACCTCCTCATCATGCTCCTCTGTCCTCTCATCTGGCCATACCTGTGTGCTCTCTAGGTCCGTCTTTGTGTCCAGCTGTGCCACTGTCTCCTGCTCGGTACCTGTGGGTGACATGGGGCTATTATGCTAGCTGTGCCAGGGCCACTGTGGGTGCTTGTTGCTGTGGTGCATGCACACCACATGTCCCACCTGTGCCATCCTCATCATCACAGTCATTGCTGCATCTGACTCGCTGTGCCATGTGGTCCAGGCCAGGCGTTGGTGCCTCTGTTGTTGTGCATCCCTCAGTGCTAGGGTCTGTAGGGTGCAGCACACAGCTGTTAGCACATGCATGGGGTGCATGCCCTCAGGGCTCCTGTCCCTGCCTCTCCGAACACACCTGCCAAGGTGTCCATGCCCTCCACCTCCCCATGGAGCAGGCACACCTCTGTGATTGTGTTGGTGGCCATCTGTTCTATTGGGGTCAGGATTAGTGCACTGCTGGGTGATCCACCACTGATTCCCTGGTGTGCTGTGAGCCCATAGTGAGCTTTTTCTTCACTGCTGTGTGCAGGTCACACCACTTACGTTTGATGGCTGCCAGTGTTTGTGCCTCTGGCCTGGAAGCATTCACATTGGCCTGAATGTCAAGCCACAGGTAGTCCTTGGCCTCCAGGACAGTTGCTAGGGATTGTGCCCTATACAGTGTGGCATAATGCACCCTAATGTCCATTACCAATGCTGCCATTTGACCATCGATGAAGTTCGTGGGCCGGGGACATGCTCCGCCTCAGGTGCGGACATGCCCAAGGCACTGTTCGCCTCTCTGTGTTGCCCCATCTGGCATCACAAGTTGTGGTATTGGGTCCTATACACCTTTGGTACTCTTCGCCATTGCCTACGTGTTGGTGGTTCGCATGCTCTTATACGGTGGGGTCAAGGGGAGGATCCACATTTCTTTGGCCCACCCAGTGTGATCTCCACCGGGCGCTGTGCATTCCCTGTGGTGCCGTCTCGAGGATCTGTGGACACTATGCCCCCGTTGGTGTATACCACTTTCTGTGGTTGCATTGCATGCCAGTTTTCCAACACTTTTCTGCATACTTCATGCACTTTAGTGCATAGTGCCCAATGGAGGGGATTCTCCAAGGGGGAGAGAATATTAAGCCAGAGGCACGTATCCCACCTGTGAAGCCCCACACCCGCAGAATGATGCACAGTGGCCCTGTTCATGTCCACTGACCACTGTATGGCATCCTTCCATGGCCACATACCCCTGGTGTGCAGGGGCTTTTCTGCAGACACTGGCGGGCATCCAATGGGATGCCTGGACCCTGCCCAACAATGGATTCCTTGTGCCCACAGGGCACCATAGTTGTCAGGTGGCTGTGGTGTGGCTGCTGCATCAGAGCAGGTGGGTGCCCTGTTGGCTGGCCCACCATGTGGTACCCGAGGGCTGGGACAGCATGTTGGGGAGTGGTTCTCTGTGCCCCTACTTCTCTGCCATGACCAGCGGTGGCATTCTGGGGGGGTGGCATGTAATGGCTATGTCTGGGTCACATTGGTGTAGCAAGTAGCTCCCCTCCATGCACAGCTCTCTGCACCTTTGTGAATGGTGAGGAGTGTGGCCACGCCTCCTGCACTGCCCTCCAGACCGCCCATGCACAGAGCTCGCTGGCTGGCTGGGGGATCCTGTGTGGAACAGCCCTGCACCTCTGTGGAGAATGTGGTGCAGGGGGGTGTGGTGGCCGTGAGTGACTATGCAACCCAGATATGCAGTGCATAGCCACTCCACACCATGGAGAATAAGGCCAAATATGACTATTGGACATCAGTAGTTTATTCTGAGGGTCAAGCATATACAGTAACTTGCTTTGATTATTAAGTACAGTATGTTTCTAAAAGAAAACAACTCACAACTATGCAATGCATATAATAGTTTCAAGTTTGTAACAATTCTGCTGCCTTGTAAAGGGTCTACAATATTGTGTGCCAAGTAAGGCACAGGTTATAATAGATGTAAACCTGTGCAGGTATGCACCCGAAGTATTGTAATCACAGATCAACACTGCATGAAACACCAGTCCTGTGTGGCATGACTCCAGAAATCTATTTTGCCCATCAGTCACAAGAGTAGGGGAGGGGGAGAGGGTGGGGATTAGGACTACCCAGTTTTACTATGTTGAACATGTATAGAAACATAGGCTTTGATGGCAGATAAGGACCGCTTGGCCTACTTAGTCTGCCCATTTCCCTACCTACTGGATAAGCTGCAGATCTTAGTTAACTAACAGCCTATTTCTTCCTTCCCCCCACAAGAATTGGCTTATGTCTGTCCCATACATTCTTGAATTCTCTGACAGTTTTAGACCCCACAACCTCCTCAGGAATGCTGTTCCATGCGTCCACCACCCTCTCTGTGAAAAAATACTTCCTCACATTGCCCCTGAGCCCCCCCATCTTTAAACTGTGTCCCCCTGTTCTTGCACATCTCTTTTTCTGAAAGATGCTGCCCTCTTGGACTTTGTTGATTTCACTGAGGTAGTTATTTATTTATTTATTAAATTTTGGTGACCGGGTAGGCCCACTGAGCCCCGAAGGTCTCTTTTTCAGGGGCGACCCAGGATAACAATACAAGTTCTAAGAATGAACAAGGACATAAGGAACATTTGAGGCATTGTGAGTTACATCATGAGGTGGTTACAGTAAAGAAAAATAGTGGATACAGGCATGGTTACAGGAATGGTAAAAGAAAAGCAGTGGATACAGGCATGGCTTACAGGCACAGTAAAAGAAAAGCAGTGGATGCAGGCATGGGTACAGGCATGGTTATCATCATGACATGTAAGCAATTGGTAGTACTTTGCAAATAGTTTATTCAGGGGTTACACGTGGTCTCTGGCGAGCAGTCTGTATAAGGCAGGTAGTAGGAAGGTTAAGCTAGGAGACGCGAGTTGGAAAGGAGGGGAGTACCTTAGGAGCTTTAAGTGCCATGACAGTGGCATGCGCTTGAGATCAGCAGATGGGACTTAAGCCTGGTGCGGAAGTTCATGAGTGAGGAGGAGGCCTGGACCTGGGGAGTGAACTTGTTCCATTGGCAGGCTGCTTGGGAGGAAAAGGATCTTCTGCCAGCATTTGTCCATACCCTAGGGACCTCTAATAACGTTCTATCTGAGGTCCTTAGGTTCCTTGGGTTGTGTTTGAGGGTTATGGTCCCAGCAATGCTTGGCGGAGCGTGGGGTTTGAGAAGCTTGTAGGCCTGGACAAGCAAGGGGTGTTGGAGGCGGGCGACCAATGTGGGCCAACGAAGACTGGCCAAAGTGTCACAGTGGTGATGTCTCGGGTGGTCTAAGGTTGCAAAATGAGCTATTTTATTATATAGGGTTTGCATCCTGGTAATCTCTTGTTTAGCCATGCCCTCTATAATAGGGGCCGCAAAGGTCAGGTTGGGTAGAAGGACGCTGGTAGCTATGGAGAGCCTGGCTTCAGGGATGAGTTGGTCCCTGAGTCGGTACAGGGTGCCAAGTTTCGATTTAGGGTCCTGGTGACCTGGTCCATGTGTTCCTTGTATGTGATATTCTGATCCAACGTGAGGCCTAAGTATTTAAGGGAGGGGACTACGTTAATGGGATTACCAGAGAGTGAGGTTAAGGAGAGGGATGAGGACCTGTCAAATCCCAGGGATCTTGGCATTTCCTTGGTCTTGTCGGCATTTAGTACCATTCTGTTCTTACATAGCCAAGTCCCTAGTGAAGTGAGATCTTTTTGGAGTAGAGGGCCTAGGGCAACCACGTCATGCAGGGGTCGGAAGATGACAGTATCATCAGCGTACTGCACAACCGAGCTCTCCCCGCAGTGGGTACGCAGGTCATTGGTAAACAAGGAAAACAGGAGGGGGCCTAGAATTGAGCCCTGAGGTACACCCTGGTTTAGGGGTAGTGGGTCAGACATGGTCCCTTTCCATGAGACCCTCTGTGCCCCACCTGATAAGTAGCTCCCAAACCGCTTCCAGGCATGACTGTCTAGGCCTATGTTTTGCAGCTTCTGTAGCAGCAAGTTGTGGTCGACGAGGTCGAACTTCTCGGATAAGTCTATAAAGACTGCACCAGTGGGTATCCCTTTGTCCATTGCCCTGAGAACTTCATCCGTGAAGTTAATGAGGGCAGTGTCAGTACCATGGTTTGTTCTAAATCCATGTTGGGAGGGGGCAAGGAGCTGATGAGCTTCCAGGTAGTCCCTGAGTTGATTGTAGATGACTTTTTCTTGCACCTTAGCAAGTGAGCAGAGGAGGGAGATGGGCCTGTTGTTGTTGAGTTTTTCCCTGAGCCCCCCCTTTGTGAATAGGGACAACATTGGCATGTTTCCACAGGTCAGGGACTGCTCCTTCCCTCAGTGATCGATTGAGGAGCATGGTTATAGGCCAGGCTAAGGCGGTAGCTCCTGCCTTGAGTAGCCGAGGGTTGATACCAGTCAGGTCCCCCTGACCCTTTCGGTTTCAGGTTCCTTAGGAGGTTTAGTACTTCAGTGCATTTAGCCAGTCTCAGGTGAAATGGGGGTCTTTCCATGTGAGGTGGTTCATCTGAGGTAGGGGGGGAGAGTCTGAGGAGACAGGCAGGTCTTGTAGGCCTCAAGGTCTGAGAAGTGCCTCTTAAGGGCAGCCGATATTTGAGAAGGGTCAGTTGTGAGCTGACCGTTAATCTCCATAGGACAGGACTCAGACTTTTTGCTGCCCTTGATCAGGTCATTGATATGATTCCAGAATTGCTTGGGGTTGCCCAGGCTGGTTTTCTGGAGGTGTGTTAAGTAATCTTTCTTAGCGAGTTTTATGGCTCTCTTGGCTTTGTTTCTCAGGGCTTTGTATTCAGCGAGATCTGCCGGGAGGGAGGAGAGCCTAAACTTTTTCCAGGCTTTTTCCCGAGTAGCCATTAGGGCTTTGAGGGAGGGAGAGATCCACTTATAGCAGCTGCCTTTAGCCCTCATTCTCTTCATTGGAGCAAAGAGGTTGGCCGCTGTGGTTAGTTCGTCCTGGAAGGGAAGTATTGCACAGCCTCAGTAAGAGTAGGGAGAAGATTTATGGGGTTCCAGTCCAGACTACCTAGGTAGCGATTGTATTGTAGTTCAGAGAACTTGGAGAAGTCATGGGTGGAGAGAATTCTAGGTTGGACCTTGGGTGGTTTGTTTTTCCATATACAGAAGATTGGGGAATGGTCACTCAGGGAGTCTGCCATTGTGCCCGCACTCTGTATATTAGTGGGGTTAGACACCAGAGCCCAGTCAAGGGTGGTGTGGTTCCCAGTTTTGTAATTATGTCTGGTGGGTTCAGAGATGACCTGCGTCAGTCCTGCTTCATGGGTAAGTGACTTCGAGGCATGACCAGGGTCCTGGGCCCAGTTAATGTTGAAGTCGCCCAGGATTAAAAGTTTCTATCATGTCCCCTCTCTCCCTTCTTTCCTCAAGGGTATACATATTAAGCTCCTTTAGTCTCTCCTCGTATGGCTTCTGTTGCAGACCCTGCACCATTTTAGTTGCCCTCCTCTGGACTGCCTCCATCCTGTCTATGTCCTTGAGGAGATGGGTCTCTGGAAATGGACACAGTACTCCAGATGTAGTCTCACCAGCTGTCTGTACAGAGGGACAACAACCTCCTGTTATCTACTGGTGATATCTCTCCCTATGCATCCCAGTATCCACCCAGCCCTCTTTACTGCCTTCTCACATTGCTTGCCCACCTTTAGGTCATCTGATATGACTACCCCCAGGTCCCTTTCCATTTTTGTTGTCAGTATTTCACCCCCCACTGTGTACTCTTCCCCTGGGTTATTGTTCTCCAGGTGCATTACTTTGCACTTCTTTGCACTGAATCTAAGCTGCCATACATTTGACCATTCCTCCAACCTTGCCAAGTCCCTTTTCATCCTTTCCACCCCACCTTGCATTTCAACCCTGTTGCAAATCTTTGTGTCATCTGCAAAGAGACATACTTTTCTTTCCAGTCCCTCTGCAATGTCACTTATAAAGACATTAAAAAGGACCAGCGTCAATACTGAACGCTACTAGTAACCCCCCCCTTTCTTCACTGAGGACTCCATTTACTATTACCCTTTGTGTCCTGTCGTCCAGCCAATGTTTTACCCAGGCTAACACCCTGGGACCCACTCCCATGCTGACTAATTTGTTTATTAATGTTTTGTGTGGGACTGTGTCAAATGCCTTGCTAAAGTCTAGGTAGGTCATATCCACATCCCCTCTCTGGTTTACTACCTTGGTCGCCCAGTCAAATAAATCAATTAGATTTGTCTGACATGACCTTCCTGTTGTGAATCCATGCCGCCTTGGGTCCTGTGCCCCACTTGCATCTAGGTACTCAATAATTCTTTCCTTCAGAAGTGATTCCATCATTTTCCCTACCACTGAGGTCAAACTGACAGGTCTGTAGTTTCCTGCCCTCTGTCTTGCTCCCACTTTTGTGAAGGAGAATCACATCTGCCCTTCTCCAGTCCTCAAGTACCACACCATCCTCCCATAATTTATTAAAAAAGGTAGCCAGTGGTGTTACTAGTTCTTCCCTTAGTTCTTTTAGAATTCTGGGATGAATCCCATCAGGCCCCATTGCTTTATCCACCTTCAGTTTTAGGAGTTCTTGCAGAACCCTTTGTAACCCCTCACCTCTGCCTTTCTAGCAAAATGACAGGTGGCATGCTGTTGAAGCTGACAGCAGTACCTGGTGGGGACTGGGTTCGGGGAGGATGAGGTTACTCAGCACAGGGGGCCTAGGTTTGGCTACTCTGAACAGGGGCACCCAAGTAAATCTGAACACAGGAAGCAATAACTATAATGTCCAGAACCAGGAATGGGATTCTTCAGTGTGGCTTTTATTCACATCCAAGCTGAACAAACAAAGCATAGACAGACCCCCATGGGGCTACATTTCCTGGTAATGCAGATCAGAGACAACAGAACACTTTATCACTATTTCCAGCCCTCAGGCTCTAAACCCACCAGGCACACAGCCCAGACTTGCACGCAGCTTTGGGTACACAGCCCGACTTGTACACACTTGCTTTTCCCCACTGGCCCGTCTCCGCCGCCGGCCACTTGATCCACGGTCCATTGGAAGAATGAACCAATTATCCTGTTATGGCTCCCCAAACCACACTAGGAGTCTTCACTCTAGGAGAATTTTCCTTACAATCCCACGTCTGGGTACTTCCCTCATCACTGGCCAAGTGCCTGAGGCAAAGTAGAAAACCACAGAAGAAATCCGTAGAGATGGACCTGGTCACTAAAGATGGGGGGCCACCCACCTCCAGCTCCCACAGCCCAGTCCATACCCGGCCATTTCTCCGGAAACTGAACAATTCCTTTACTGAACTTCAAATGTAGATTATGGGTAGACGTCTGTCACATCTCCTCTACATATTATTTGCATCCCAACAAGCTCTGGACTTGAACCTACTTTTACTTTGCTTAGCCCATTACTCTAGGCTTCCCAATATTTAGTAGTTCAATCTCCACATTGTCACACAAGTCCCAGGGTGAAAAACATAGGTCCTTTTAGCAAGAGCAGACACTCACCCTCACGTTGCAGGTGCCCCACAGGCGACTCACAAATCTTCTTATTCTCCCAAATAAACACTGGAACACATAGGCAGCTTTTCCTCCACAAGCAGAACTAGGGGGTTGCCCCAGGAATCTGCAGGGAAACCTTTCCTGCCCCTCCCGGAGGGAGGGGGCACTGAGACCCGAAAACAGCGGTCTCCACCACTTCAGTAATCTTTGTGTCTCTCTAAGGTGGAGACACACACCCTTCTACTTAAAAGTAGCCCTCTGTCAGGGCTGAGGCTCCTAGAGCCTTCACTGAGCTGCTTTACCAGCAAGCTCCCAACTTCTCACTCCACTCACTGAAGACTGACTGAAGACACTGACTTCAAAACTCCCAACGTTCTATCTAACTCCCTCTGCTGCAGATTCCAATGTGGCTCATGCAGCTGCGATAGTTCTATTGGTGATGTCATCCCTCAGTCCCAGCTGAGACTGAGAACAGAGTGAGACAGTGTGAAACCCATTTAACTAGAGTTTCACAAGCTGTCTTCCCTGCCTAACACTAGGTCTTACTGGGATTCTAGTAACCCCAGGTAACAAGGGGGTTACACCTTTCTTCTGTGAAAGGACTAATATCAACCCCCCTATCCAGAATGCTTCTATTGACTGGATTAGGTATCTCCCCCTGCTCTTCCATTGTGAACACTGAGCAGAAATATTCGTTCAGTATTCCTGCTTTTTCACTGTCACTGTCTGCCCAACCACCCTCTTCTTTATTCGCCTCAGTATCCCTGTCTTAGTCTTTCTTTGCTCCCTAATATGCCTATAAAAGGTTTTATCCCCCTTCTTAACTGAGTTGGCTATCTTTTCCTTGGTTTGGGCCTTTGCTATTCTGACTGTCTTCCCCGTTTCCTTCTGTTTTAACTGGTACAGTTCTCTGTGAGATACCATACCACTGATGTATGGCCCTGCACCTTGGGTCATGAAGGTAGGGGACATGGTAGTAGAGTAGGTGAGAGTTATACACAAGAACCATAGTTAGTGGTGTCACTAGTTAACTAGTGACACCACTAACTACCCTCTTTAACAAATCATGGGAGGATGGGGTGGTACCCGAGGACTGGAGGAGGGCAGATGTGATTCCCCTTCACAAAAATGGGAGCAAGGCAGAAGCAGGAAACTACAGACCTGTTAGTTTAACCTCAGTGGTAGGGAAAATGATGGAATCACTTCTGAAGGAAAGAATTGTTGAGTATCTAGAGGCCAGAGGGGCACAGGACCCAAGGCAGCATGGATTCACAGCGGGAAGGTCATGCCAGACAAATCTGATAGATTTCTTTGACTGAGTGACCAAAGTAGTAGATCAGGGAGGGGCTGTGGACATGGCCTACCTAAACTTTAGCAAGGCATTTGACACAGTCCCACACAAAAGATTAATATACAAGTTAGCCAGCCTGGGAGTGGGTCCCAAGATGACAGCCTGGGTAAAGAATTGACTGGAGAATAGGGCACAGAGAGTAATAGTAGATGGAGTACACTCTGAAGAAATGGGGGTTAGTAGTGGGGTACCGCGGGGTTCAGTATTAGGACCGGTCCTCTTCAATGTCTTTATAAGCGACATTGCAGAGGGACTGGAAGGAAAAGTATGTCACTTTGCAGATGACACAAAGATCTGCAACAGAGTTGATACAAGGTGGGGTGGAAAGGATGAGAAGGACTTGGCAAGGTTAGAAGAATGGTCAAATGTATGGCAGCTTAGATTCAATGCTAAGAAGTGCAAGGTAATGCACCTGGGAAACAAAACCCAGGGAAGAGTACACAATGGGGGTGAGATACTAACAACAACAAAAATGGAAAGGGACCTGGGGGTAGTCATATCAGATGACCTAAAGGTGGGCAAGCAATGTGAGAGGGCAGCAAGGAGGGCTGGGGGAAACGGAATCATAGGGAGAGGCATCACCAGTAGAAAACAGGAAGTTATTATCCCTCTGTACAGACAGTTGGTGAGACCCCATCTGAGTACTGCGGCAGTTCTGGAGACCCAATCCGAAAGACATAGACAGGATGGAAGCTGTCCAGAGGAGGGCACTAAAATGGTGCAGGGTCTGCACTGGAAGACATATGAAGAGAGACTTAAGGAGCTAAATATGTATAGCCTCGAGGAATGGAGGGAGAGGGGACATGATAGAAACTTTCAAGTACCTCAAGGGAATCAACAAAGTCCAGGAGGGTAGCATCTTTCAAAAAAAGAGGTGTGCAAGAACAAGGGGGCACAATTTGAAGATAGAAGGGAGGCAGCTCAGAGGTAACTTAAGGAAGTATTTTTTCACAGAGAGGGTTGTGGATGCATGGAATGGACTTCCGGAGGAGGTTGTGGAGTCAAAAAGAGTGGTGGAATTCCAGCATGCATGGGACAGTCATAAGGCAATTCTAGGGAGTGGGGGTAGGAAGTAGGCTGCTGGTTAACTAGGATCGGCAGCTTATCCATTAGGTAGGGAAATCGGCAGACTGGGTGGGCCAAGCTGTCCTTATCTGCTGTCAAAATCTATGTTTCTATGTTTCTATAACCGTAATAGCACATTCCCAAACTTTGTGAGCATTTTGTTTGCAACCCTTATAGAGTTTTTCCAATTATTGTGTGGTTTGCGTTTTGTGTTGCATCAATCCTAATGAGCATTAACGTAGTTTTTTTCCCACATTATACTTCTATGTGGTTCATAGCTCAGTGCTTGTGCTACATACAGTAGAGCTGGATGATGTAGGTTGTGCTTGGATACATAAGCCAGACCAGGAAGTAAGACAAAGCCTGCAAGATATATGAGTTATATGAAATGGTTAGTGCTTAGGTACTTCAGCATAGATATGAACGAGTCAGTGGTTGTAGTACATATGAACTGGATTGGAATATGCTTAGTGCTTAGGTGCTTGAACTGATGAATAACAACTTGTTAGGACCTGATGTTCTGGCCTTTCTCTGTATCCCACTTTTGGAAGGATGCTTAGTTAAGTAGGATTGAGACCCCCAAGAAAGAATTATACTCACAGGTACCATTACCTCCTCCAACTCTGGACAGTGTAGCCAGTAGCACGCAGGAGAGGAAAAAAATCCTTGGGGGAAACCTCTGAGGACCCATGGCTACTGACCTGCCCATCCTTCTGGGCATACTAACGGAGAGTAATCCTAAATGAACAAATATGAAGTTGCCAGCTATTCTGAAACCTAGTGGATGAAAATCTTAAGGTCAATGAAGAGCGAATGGAATCCAGTACTGATGTTGAATGTCCAGCGAGAAGATGGTAGCATATCCTTAGCAGATTCCCAGTCCAAGATGTCACTGTCCAGGGCAAAATAGTGATAGAAATTCATTCCGAATCCAGTTGAAAGCATAGTAGATCTTTGAAGTGGTGCTCCCTATTCCGATATACGAGTTATGGAAAGCATTGAGTCTTTGAAGGCGAGGTGAGTAAGCTGGATGCAAGTTGTGAAGCGGAAGAAGGTGGAACACATAAAACCCCAGTCCTGAGTGGGAGGAAGCAGTAACATGGACATTAGGCTAGAAAGCACGGAAAACCTCTAACCCATCCGTGAAGCCAGTAATGTAAGGAACAGAACCTCCATGCGCCAAGCTAGGCGGACAGGTCACAGGTGCTATGAGAACCTCTATGCCCCGAGCTGGGCGAGGCAGATGTAGAGTAGAAACAGTTGAACCTCCAGGCCCCGATGCTGGGTAAGGCAGGTGTAGCGTAGTAATATTTGAACCTCCAGGCCCCAATGCTGGGTGAAACAGGTGTAGGGTAGAAAACAGTTGAACCTCCAGGCCCCGATGCTGGGTGAGGCAGGTGTAGAGTAGAAATATTCGAACCTCCAGGCTCAAATGCTGGGTGAGGCAGGTGTAGAGTAGAAATATTCGAACCTCCAGGCCCAGATGCTGGGTGAGGCAGGTGTAGAATAGAAATATTCGAACCTCCAGGCCCCGATGCTGGGTGAGGCAAGTGTAGAGTAGAAATATTCGAACTTCCAGGCCCCGATGCTGGGTGAGGCAGGTGTAGAGTAGAAATATTCGAACCTCCAGGCCCCGATGCTGGGTGAGGCAGGTGTAGAGTAGAAATATTCGAACCTCCAGGCCCCGATGCTGGGTGAGGCAGGTGTAGAGGCTAAAGGCAGACTTATGAGAGCAGTAAGATATCCCTGTAGAAATGTGTTCCTGATGATCAAGGATGACAGAAGAAGAATGTGGTAAAGAGAACGGAGTCAGATGAGTTGGCAGCTCGACCAGATGTAATAAGACTCACGGCACTGGAGTAGGTTAAGTCTGAGGCCTAAGCTATGAGATAGGAATGGCGCTATAAAATAGAGCTCGGCTGAGATTCCTGGCAGGAAACGGTAGTGGTGGTAAATCCAAATGAACTGAAGCAGCATGGCAAGAAGCGTCCAAGGGAACTGATTGTGAATATCCTGAGATGTAGTTCAGATGTAAGTCCACAGTGGAATGAAGAAGGATATCCTTGACAAGTGGAAGTAGGTGCGAGCAGGCAAGGTGAGGGCTGCAGCGTCCGGAACTCGAGTAGTGTGACTGAAGTCAAGACATCACTGGCAGTGCATCCAATCCTGATGGAAAAATCGGAGCTGAGTAAGTGACGTGGAATGAAGACTTCTGGCAGACAGGGATCTGAAGAAATGCCCAAAAAGGCAAAAACAATCCAAAATAGGCAGGCAAGTAAGCAGCGGGAGCAGGCCGGGTCTAGTCCGAGGAGAAGAAGAAGACACCATAGAGGCATTGGGACAAGGTAGGCAGATGAATGACGGTCCAGACAAAGTTCAGAGCCAGAGAGCAGGTGAACAACAGGGGGACAGAACCAAAGCAGATGGTCCGCAGAAGGAGATCCAACATGCTGCAAGGATGGGAAGGAATGAACCAGCTGATCCAGGTTGGAGAACACTGCAGGAGAGGGAAGCAAGCACAGAGCCAAAATCCAGCACTCAGGGGAAGCACAAGGCAGGAGAAATGATCATCCAGAGCCAGGAACAGAGAACCAGAGGAATGTCCCAGCAGAGACCAATGCTGGAGGGACACTGGAAAGCAGGAATGAAGATGCAGTAGATAACCTCAGGCGATGGCCAGCAGGAAGGATCCAGAGCAGGGCGCTGAATGCCATGATAGAGCACATGGCTGGAGTGCATATCAGGAGTCCAAAGGATGAAGGCAAGTAGCCAGCTAGGCCCCCCCCCATTAGCGGGAGGATGAGCATCTGGACCCCACGTAGGTCAGCTGGAGGAAGGAGTAGACAATAGCAGCCAGGCCCCACAAAGGCTATCAGAACTGCGAAACCCCCATGCAGGGCAGCAAAGAAGCAGTGAAAGCTTGCCAGGCGAGACCGGCTGGCTCCCACGTAGGCCAGGTGGGAAGGAAAGAGCGTGAGTCAAGCTAGACCCCACGAAGGCTAGCATGACTGGGAGTGCTGCCATGGAGGGCAGCCTGGCACAGCAGACATCCCAGAGACCTGAAGCCAAGGGAGTGAAGACATGATGTAAGAGTGCATAAGCAAGAGAGGAGTGGCACGTAGGCCAGAGCAGTATGCAGTAGTCAAGCTGCTCGGAAGTCAGCAAAACATAGGAGGAAAGGAGCAGGCAGCAGCAGTACAGCCATGGGAAGGTCATGGAGTAGAAGCCAGGAGGAGCCACAGGAAGCAGGCACAGCAGTTGTTGCCAGACCCAGCCATGTATGAAGTGCTGGGGCAGCAGAAAAGGAGGCAGTAATGCAGTGGCTAGGAAAGCAGGTAGGCATGAGCAGAGCCAGGTGCAGGTGGCTAAGAGTGGAATGCAGAGCAATGAACTTGGAAAGCAGGCTGGAAACCCACAGCTACCTGCCGGTCATTATGAGACCCTGAGCAAGTCACTGAACTGCACCATCTTGAAGTGCTCTAAATCGCTTCTGGGAGCCGTCCGAGCTGGTAGAAGGTCCCTGAATGCACAATGACAGCAAAAACTCCAACATCCAACACCTGGATCATTAGGCAGTACAGGAAACAGTGCGATTGAAAGGAAGGAATCATGCACACAGTGTAGGGAAGGTTTGTATGGTGGTCTGCCAACAACTGCAGACAAAGTTCGGGCCTCCAAACAGTCCATACGTTGTCGTGAAAGGCAGAATCATACACGAGCGTTCAAACATGCAGAGAGGTAGTCAGTTTGCCTGGCAAGAACTCAGTGTCTCTGTCGAGTACCGGAGGCTGGCATACAGGATTGTTGAACGCTGCATAGCATGGAGGAAGAAGTAAACATGATGGTGGCAGCCGTCAGGAGGCACAGAGCAAGCAGCAAAGGGTAGTGTAGCAATCCAGAGCTCAGCAAACTGCAGAGCAAAGTCAGAGTAGCGGCAAGCTAAACTGCATGGAACAGTGGCTGCTCAAATGAGGGACAGGACAGCAGCAGAGCAAGCTCACAAAGTGAAGTGCAGGGCAGCAGGAAGAGTGTAAGAACAGTGAAGGGAGAGCGGGTGGCTACAGTAGATGCAGTGCAGCATGTGAAGAAGAGAGTAGCCACAGGACCCCCCCAGAAAGCAAGACAAGGCACAAGAAGAAACACAGGACAGTGGTGTTGTAGTGGGTGTGCAGGAGAAAAGCACAGATAACAAAAAAGTAGGTGCAAAATACACCAATGTGTGTATTTATTTACAAGAAATAAATTAAAAAAAAGCTTTCAGAAAATAAATTAAACAAGCATTACACAGCTAGGACATGGCATTTGTCCCACCCTCTATGTTTCCTCAACCTCTCCCAAGGCTGAACTGATTTCTCTAGATCTGGAAACAGCACCTTATATACAGACTAGTCACATGATTGGTGAGGCTCCGCCTCCTAGTCTAGTACAAAACGTTTCTAGGCTACAAAAATAGAATTCAAATGTAATATCATAGAGAAAAACAACAACAATTCATAATGGAGGCCTCACAACAGAAAACAAACAGTTCTGGCATTTTTAGGAGCATTTATTCACTGTAACTCCACCCACCTGCTGTGAGTGACAAGTCAGCCTCTATATACACAGCAGCACAAAGGGGCACTGGCCCTTAAGAGAAGACCAGCAGAACAACATCCAGGTGAGCTACATATGTTTGGGAGTACAGAACACAAGTAGTAAAATAATTCAGCTCTTTGCCGGGATGAAAATATGATATCAGTATTTGCACAACAGTAAGGGTTTGGTTTAGCTTAAAGCTTGACTGTTTTTTTTCTTTAATACAGAGGGTTCTTGTTTTAAAGAGGGAAAACCAAGCAAACAACAAAAAAAAATAAGAAAAGCAAGCAGAGTTCAGAAAGAAGTTCTCATGTAAAATAGCATTTTTTCTGCATGAGAAACCTTTAATGCCACTTCTCTTAATTCTGCTCTGAAGCCCTGTTAGTGCTTTTGGAGCCAAAACTCACTGATAGGAGATACAGAGACAGAATACATCCTAAGAAAGCTCCTGCTCCTGGTTTTAATACTTAGAACAGGGATACTGCTATTTTGAACCCTTTCTCTAGCTTTTTCAGGGTTTTTTTTAGCAGGATACAGCAGCAAGTGAAAGTCTCTGTAAAATACACATACTTTAGGTCAGCGCTTTCACTCGCAGAGCAGTGCTACAAGCTACAAGCTTGCAACACAGAGGAAGGCATAGTTTTGATTTCTGCTTTTTTTTCTTTTAACAGGTTCTGCAGACTTTGCACAAAACCTCTAACTCAATTGGGGAGAGAGGAGCAAGGGAACATAAAGGCAGCTCCCTCTCTCATAATGGGGGAAGGGGGGGTTAAACAAGGGTTTTAATAGCTGAGCAGTCTGCAGCTCTGCCAAATATGCTTTTATTTGTCCTTTTACAATACATGCTGGCATAAAAGCCAGTCAGAGGCAGGCAAACCAGGCAATGGCCTGCTGTGCTATTGCCAAGGCAGAGAGAGAAAGAGAGAGAGAGAGAGACAGACAGACAGACAGAGAAAAAGAGGAAAGAAGAAAGGCAGTGTAGGTGGCCAACCTGCAAGATAGGAGAGGACAGAATAGAAAAAGAGTGCTGTTGTGCAACAGACTTTAAGCAGGAAAAGATGACAGTGCAGGATCTCTCTCAGATTTGTCTCCCAGGCCAGGGGGAGGCGGACAGCTCTACCACAAATGGGAGGACAAAAATGTGGGGGGATGAACAAAACAACAAATGGGCAGGACAGGGGGAATGGAGCCAGGAAGGGGGGCACAAGCAAAAGGAGGAAGAGAGCAGCCATGAACCAGCACAGCACGCCAGCGAGTGTGACTCACTCTAAGCAGAGCGGCGGTAGCCTGATGGGTTATGCAGGAGATGAGGGAGGAACTATTCCCTCATAGAACCACAGGCATACATCTTTCAATTGTGCGGTACAGCAAACATAGTTAGGGTTGAGTAGCATCTTCAATGCTAAACCCCAGTATTTGTACCCTAATAACTTTGGCGGTACTCAATGAAATTGCACAAAATTTGACTTGCATGGTCTAGATGGAAAGTTCTCACGATGTAAGAAGTTACATGATGGCTGCTTAACCAATTCTGAGATCTGGCAACATCAAAAATACTTAAAAAGCTCCATTTGGGGCTGTTGTTTTGCTCTCTCCTACAGCCAAGATGGTATGGAATTTTGTTCATAAAATTTCAGGGATGAAGGGGCTTGTGCCAAGTGATTGCCTTTCGAAGGGTTCTTGGAAAAAATATAAATTCCAGAGTTGTAAATTTTTGTCATTTGGCTGCTGAGCATACTCAGTAGAGTTTTTCAGACAACTCTCTGACACTACCCAAAAAATTTTCTTTTGCAAGCATTTAAAGGTCATGACTAATTGTGTTTTTGGATCATGTGAAAAAATATTTAAGGTCCTGACAGCCTCCATCTTGTTTTTATTTCTGGGTGAAAAAAAAATGAAACAATACATAAAAATATGTTATTTAAAAAACACTTGAATATTGCAAACAGGAACCATTAAGCTTGATTCTGGTGTTTGTTTGTTTTTTTTAAAAACAGGCCAGAAACTACCTTGTTAAGACTTTAAATTCTTTAGCCATCACCTTAGTGAGATGGACAATTCTTGTGTAGTGAGCAAGAATTTTTGGTTTGCACATTTAAATGTGACCAAAGAATTTGCAGTGTGCACCAAACTCTTTGGTTGCACTTAAATGTTCAACCCAAGAATTCCATTTTTGGTAGGAATGAACAATTATTTGGTTACACTTAAATGTGCCACCCAAGAATTCAAGGCTCACCAAAAATGCTTGTTTTTCGGCTGGATTACTTCTTTGGTTGCACATTTAAGTACAACCCATGAATTGCTTGTACAGGTTTAACAAAAAATATTGATATCCAAATGAAGAATTTTTTGGTTGCACATTAAGTGCAACCCATGACTTTTACATGCAAACTGAAAAAAAAACAGTTTGGGGGCTGGGCAGAGATTTTAATATGTGGACAAATAATTGTTCATGTGAGCCTAAAATTCTTGTTTTTTTGAACAGTTGAAGATTTTTATGTGTGATCTAAGAATCTACAGGTCACACATTTGGTACACTAGTGCAATAAGTTCAGTGGGAACCAGCACCTGCTGTCACCCACCCCTGGCCCCCAAACCTCAGGCAGCCCAGCAGGACCTCCTGTTTGCAGAAAGGATCCCCCTTTTTAAGAACTCATGAGCAGGAGTAAGGGTTTCTGGAAGACTTACTAGCCTTCCTTTTTCCAGTGGGAGGGTGGATTCTGTCATTTTGAGTTCCCTTGACTCTGCACTACTTTCAGTATTTGAATCCCACTACGGCCACTGGCTACATCTTGCCTAGGTAGTTTTAGATGATAGCTGAGTGGTTATATCTTGTCAAGGCACACAGTCTTTTCAAAACCCTTCTGTTAAAATGTTAAATCACATAACCAGACCCCAGGCAGAGTTGATAAGAAAATCATAAAAGTTTACTTAAAATAAAAAAGCAATACAGAAAATTCTATAGTTTGGAAGAACTTTGAAATGCAGACAGTAACAAAAGTAAAACTGGATGGTTTACAGAAAACACTAGATACTGTATTCTAAACTATACCTTGTTTTGATGTTAGAGTTCAGACAAAATTTCAAATGTTCTTGTAGAGATGAGTCATTTAGCAACAGTTGTGTAGCAAGTGTGTATTCCAAGTCAAGTTTCTGAAATGTCCTTTAAAAAAAAAAAAAGTCTTCCAGGCACTTCTTTGGTGAAAAGTCTTGGTTTCCAAAATTCTGACTTAAAAATCAGAATTTCCTGTTTAGTATTGGACAAGTCAAACTTTCCACACACACTCAGGCCTGATTTTAGAGATTTTTCCCAGGCCTACACATATACTTCTGGTCTTCAAGTATATGCCAGTTGGACAGACTATCTGCCTTCCAACTAAGCTGGAAGTTTTCAACTGCTCTGAATTCAAAGTGTGTATCTGATAATATACTTGAGGGTCATTTTAGGACACACACACCTTATTTTTTCTCTGGGATGGGGTTAATGGTTCCAAGACAATACAAATATTAGGATGCAACAGTTTGCCTTTTCCTTCACATGTCACTGTGGTTCCATGTAAGGTTTCATGTCAACACCAGCGACATCTGGTCCATGCATTTGGCTGAACCCCTGTCCCCTAGGTCATCCCCTGACCTCTTCCTGTCATGGAAAGCAACAGTGGAATATTTTATACCTTCCTGGACCATATACATGTCTCCCTTATCTTTAGACATACCATAGAAATAACAGTTATTTTGTAGTTACCTGTTAAAGGGACAGTGCCATAATTCTAAAGTATATTACAGCATATACAATATGCATCCACATGAATGGATCTAGGCCTATCATGCGACACCTGCTACATGACACAGACTATTCATGTTAACACAATTCAATACATCTCTGTAGTGTCACAAGAAAGGGAGTATACCTAATTGTTAATAGCAAAGTCCTTGTTTTTATTTGAAGTCCACATAAAAGTGCTCTGTAAACTTTTAATAGGCAAAAAACAATCCAGACCCTACAGTTAATCTTCCTGGCCCCCTCCATTCAAAGCAGAGTTCATGTCTCCAGATGCATTTCATGCAAACTTGCATTTTGTTAGGATGATTGAACTGACTTTTTAACCAGGCACTGCTTTCCGCAGGTGTGTTGTCCCCCTTTGCACTACAAACACTAGTGCAATACCAGCTCGCGACATAAAAATGCGATTAATTTTTGTGTCTCACATACTATTACTCATAACTTGTCCATTTTACAATATTTTAGTCCCAAAATTTGAATAGACTGTCTACATGACCCTACCTCATGAACAAGGTTGGTGGGAATTTTGCAATACAGGTTTTATTTTTTTTTTATTAATTTGATTTTGAAATCTTGGATAGCACCAGTGAGCAGATGCTCGTTAATTGGTTTCATGTCAGTTAACAAGTAAAGAGTGAAACATAAACATTCAAATACAGATTGGTTTGGTAGCAAATATACAAACACATGTTACAGTACAACAATACAGATAAAGTTCATGGTTACACTATACTGAGGCATTGTACAATGTATACCTGTGTCGAGGAGAGATAAAAATCAGTAGAGTAGACCGAGGGAGGAGAAGGGGTAGAAGATGGAGCGGTAATGGTAAGAAGAAGTGGTGAGTGGAGGTAGGAGGTGGAAGGGTAGGGAGGAGAGGTGGGGGACATGGCAGTGCCATGGGAGAGGACGGTGAGTCAGTGAAGTGCAAGGCTGGGGCTACCCAGTGTAACAGTGGCAGGGTTAAGAAGTGCTAGAGGGTAAGTGCAGACTACAGCAATGAGATTACTGACTTGAGGCAGGATTTAGTGTGGGCAGGCACAGGTACCAGTCATGAGAAGTTGCTGGCACAGTTTGTGTTTAAAAGAGTCAGTCATTGCTGCATCACAGATGTTCTGAGGTAGTGCATTTGTCCGGGGGGGGGCCCGGTATGAGAAACCCCACTGAGCCAAGGTAGTGCAGCACCTTGGCACATGGAATACCAGAGAGGCAGCACTTCTGGTTGAAAGATGATTTCAGATTCACTCTGCAAAACCACCTTTTGGATGAGATTTACCACATTTTAGGGACCAAGTTCATGACATAGGGTCATAATTTGAAAAAAAAAGTTATGAAGAAATGCTGTGTGCAGGGCCAGCCTTTGACCCAGCAGGTAGTGCACTGTGATCCCATGCTGGTGAACTGAGTTTGGGAGTGTGGTCAGTGTGCCAGCTGGATTGGCTGAGGCTGAGGGGGACAGCACTGCCATGTGGCACTAGCCCCAGCTTAGGGAGGGATATTACAGTGTTGGCTGTATGGGCAACAAAGTAACTATGAAGTGAAAAGACATCCTCTCTTGGCATAGGGCACAGACAGCCCTGCACCTCTGTATCTATAGCTGCACTGAGTACACAGCCCAGGGAGCCCTGCACTTCTGCAGCCCCACAGACACAGAAACAAAGAAACATAAACATAGACTTTGTCTGCAGAAAAGGACCTTTAGGTCCATCCAGTCTGCACCTTGCCCCTGTCTATTCCATCACCACTGACTCTAGTTGGTCATAGGTATCACTGCCTCCCCAGTTCCTCTACTTAATATGCCTCTGTGGCTATCCCACACATACTTGAAGCTCCCCACAGTCATTGCCCCACTACCTCCTCTAGCAGGCTGTTCCAGTCATCCATCACCCTTTCCGTAAAGAAGTACTCCCACACCTCACCCTTAACCTTTCCCTCTCTGAGCTTCATTGCATGCTCCCATGTTCTAGTGGCTTCCTTTCTCTGAAATAGACCCTCCACTTGCACTTTGTTCACTCCTGTGAGGTACTTGTAGGCTTCAATGATCTCTCAGGCTCTCCTCTCTTCCAGGGAGTACATGTTGAGTTCCTCCAGCTTTTTCTCATATGGCTTCTTGTGCAACCCCCTCACCATTTTGGATGCCCTCTTCTGTACCACTTTCACTCTTTCAATACCCTTGCAGAGTTGTGGCCTCCAGAACTTTGCACAGTACTCCAGGTGGGGCCTCACTAGTGAGTGAAACAATGGCAGCACCACCTCCCTTTTCCTGCTAGAAATCCCTCTCCCAATGCACCCCAGAATCCTGCTAGCCTTTCCCACTGCTTTGTCACACTGCATAGTTACCCTGAGCTCATCGGATATGATGGCCCCTTGGTATCTTTCTTGTTTGGTGACTGTAAGTTCCACTCCCCCCCCTTCTTATACACAGCCCCTGGGTTCTGAAGCCCTAAGTGCATAATCTTGCATGTTTTGGCATTGAAACTCAGCTGCCACCCCTAGACTATTCCTCTAGTTTCCTGAGATCCCTTTGCATTCTCTACACCCCTTCCTGAGTGTCAACCCTGTTGCAGATTTTTGTATCATCCACAAAGAGACACACACCTTACCCTCAAGCTCTTACCTTCAAATTCCTCTGCAATGTAGCTTATGAAGATATTGAAGATGACCAGTCTGTGACAGGACTGAATGGAGTGGCACTGCATGTTTGTGATGGTATAACAGCCACATCCATTGGTTCAGACATTAAGGAAGGAGTAGAATCCCTATGGGTCCAGCTCAACTTGGCATCCAGAAAAAAGATATGTATTGGGGTGTTTTACAGACCTCTGAGGCAGACAGAGGAGAAGGATGCAGAGCTCATAGCAGAAATCAGAGGCACAGTACAAAAATGGGAAAGTGTAGTGCTTGGAGACCTAAACATGCCATATGTTGACTGGGGTAGCCTAGTTGCGAGATCATCAAGAAGTCAGACAATGATAGATGCCTTACAGGACTGTCTTATCACCCAGCTGATTAGCATGCCAACCAGACTGGGCACTATCCTATATGTAATTCTCATTAATTCCGATGCAGATGAAAATGTGTAAGCTAGGGAACCACTGGCAAACAGTGACCACGGCTCTGTTTAGTTTGCATTGTCATCAGGGGTTGTGTTAGTGAGTATCAGCTCTAGTATTGCCCCATCACGAGTGGGTTCACTCACTAGTTGCCTGAGAAAGACCCATGCTGGGAGTCCAGGATCTCCCTCCTCAGGCTGCAATGGACTCGGCAGTGACAGCCCATTGATCAGCAAAGCTGATCATGATGCATTTTTCTCTTTTTGGGACATAAACTGCCCATGGTTGAAAGGAGCCAACCACTCCATTAACAGAGTGGCTAACTCCTTTCATTTCCATAAACCAGACCTGCAGTTTTACAGTCAGCAATACAGCTCCCAAACATCCCAAAGAAGTGTCTTCCTCAGCTCAGCTGGTTCTCCCCCCTACAAATCTTTTCATGACATGGTGGGAGGAAACTGTAATTTTCAAGAATTTTAGGAATCCATATAGTGAGAATATTATATTCTTGGATCGATTCATTGACAACCTTTTGGTTGTATGGAAAGGGAATATTTCATCTGCCTCCTTGTTTGTTGATTTTTTTTAGCACAAATGACATTGGTCTTCAGTTTACTTCACAGGCACATAACTCCACTATTTCTTTTCTAGATTTAGAGTTGGAAGGAACAGATGGCATTACGGTTTCAACTTGTACATATAGAAAGCCAACTGCAGGCAATATGTTACTATATGCCACAAGTGCACATCCAACACATGTTAAAAAAGGAATTCCTTATGGGCAGTTTATCCACCTTAGACGAAACTGTAACAATTTAGCTGCATTTGAAAGGGACAGTGTGGAGTTAAAATATAGATTTCTTACAATGGGTTAGTCAGAAATACAAGTTGAGCAAGCTTATTTAAAAGCTAGATCCATGAATAGGGACACCCTTTTGAAATCTGAAGGAAAAATGAATCCAGCACTGGATGATCAGCCTATACTTTTTGTTACACATTACAATAGGATTAGCAACAAAATTACAGAGAGTATTAGAAGGCATTGGAATGTGCTGGAAGCAGACACAGACATCTTAGAGGAAATGTAGGACAGATCTCCTTACACATAGTATGTACATAAATAACAATGAAGGGATTAGAACATGGTTAACTCAGAAGCCAGTAGGATGCCACAAGTGTGGCCATTGTAATATTTGTAAATTTTGTCAACAGGGAATAAAGTTTCAACATCCAAACTTAGATAATAAAAGTATTACAATTAAACATTTCATTAATTGCTCCGCATCACATGTTTATGTTATTGAATGTACCTGTCCATACATTTATGCTGGAAGGACAAAAAGAACATTAAGGGAAAGAATGCAGGAACACGTACGAGCAATTCAGAAACAAGAGGCTATTACGCCAATTGGGATTCATTTTGAGAAATGTCATCAAAATGATTCAAAGCATTTAAAATTTATGGGGTGGACCATATCCTAGAGAGTAGTAGAGGAGGAGATAGAGTGAATAAATTAGCACAATGTGAACAAAGATGGGTATATACCATGAGGGCTTTGCACCCTGATGGTCTGAATGATAATTTAGACATTACAGTACTTTTGTAAAATACTTTTTTCGCCTACTCATCCTCCCCCTGCCCATTGTGATGGACATTATTTGATTCTTTCATAAGTGTGTTTTATGTGTTAAATTCCCAAAATTAAGAAGCAAAGAGTGAATAAGAGATAAGATAATTTATTTTTTCTAATGATTAGAATATAATCTATGTCCTAATAATTTCAGCAAGTGGTGGGATTGTAACCTGCCACTTAGGGAATTTAAAATTAAATTGAACAAGTCATATTCAATTTGTACAAAAGAAAAAAAAATATTTTAGACAGTGGTAGGATTAGAACCCACTACCTATTACTTTAAAACTGTAATGGATAAGTGGATTCTTGAAATGTTATTTATATACTAAATGGGATGTTTATACCAAGCACTTTTGGAAATGTCTGTTTTTTTTCCTCCCTGTTTAAATATTGAAAGTATTTTTAACAGTCTGCCCTTGTCGGGGCATGTGTGATTTTATATTTCTTTATAAACATACTGTGTCAACTCTTGGAGCCTTGTATATATAAAACATTTTGTGCCTGCACTGTTTTGTGCATGAGTTCTACTGAACCGATATTTATATTTATATATTTTCGTATGTGATCTTGCCACTTAAGGACACATTGATGCCTTTATGATTATTATGCACTGTCACTTTAAATTTCAAATGAATAAAAAGAGCACAGGTTGCAGTCAGGCCACAACCCTTCGAGAAAGGGTCACGAGTCAGACCCAAAATGCCAGGGATAGTAGCCACGGGCTCCTCTGCATTTATGCACTAACTTTTGCCTGACGTATTCATTCCTGTCTCCAGTTGCTGCTTTGTTTTTTTTCTGTGTTTTTCTGCAGTTTTACAGTCAGCAGTACAGCTCCCAAACACCCCAAACAAGTGTCTTCCTCAGCTCAGCTGGTTCTCCCCCCTACAACATAATTTACCAAGCACAATGAGGCATATAAATAGAATGCTGAAAACACTTTGCAGGACACCTTCTGAAATGGAACAAAGTCTGGTATACTGTAGTATTTTTTTTCAGTTCCATCTTCCTATGGTTCTGGGAGCCATCCCACTGTGTGCAAAGACAACATCTGTCCATAAATGAAGGTGGTTACACACAGCACTGAAATGAAGTGGATCAACCTGGCTTCTGTTTTACTGATCTTCCTAACCTCCTCCTCCTGAAAGCTGATCCTCCATTGCTCCCAATCCTCTGATCTCTGGAAAAGTTCTGTTTGAACATAGAAACATAGAAACATAGAAGTTGATGGCAGATAAGGACCATCCACTCAGCCCATTTCTTCTTCTACCTTATGAATGTGCCATCAGCCTTTGCACTGTCAATGGCCTATCTATTCATACTCATCTGTATTGCTCCTTGATGCCTATCCCATGCCTTTTTGAAGCCCTGAACTGTATTCATATCCACCACTTCCTGAGGTAGGCTGTTCCATGCATCCACCACCCTTTCTGTGAAAAAGAACTTCCTCACATTACCCCTTAATCGGCCTCCTTCTAATCTCATACTGTGTGCTCTTGTCCTGCTGTTTTTCTTATATTGAAACACCTTAGACTCTTTCACCTTGTTAATGCTTTTAAGGTGTTTGAATGTTTCAATCATATCACCTCTCTCCCTCCTTTGCTCTAGGGTTTACATATTGAACTCCATCAATCTGTCCTCATGTTTTCTGATGCAGTCCCTGCACCATTTTGGCTGCCCTTCTCTGGACTGCCTCAATTTGGTTAATGTCCTTATGAAGGTGTGGCCTCCAGTACTGCATGCAGTGCTCCAGATGGGGCCTAACCAGTGTCTTGTAAAGACAGATTATTAATTCCCTCTTCCGACTTGTGATACCCCTAGTAATACACCCCAACATCCCTCTAGCCTTATCTACTGCTTTTGTGGTCTGCTTGGATGATTTCAGGCCATCGGTGATGATGTCTCCCAAGTATCTTTCTTCCCTTTAGACTGCCAGCAACTCCCCTTTCCAGTCATTCACAATCCTGCAGTCCCTAACTCAGTTCTATCCACCTGATGGTCCTAGTTGTCAAGCTCCGCCCCCCCCATCAATTCTGATCCTGGTTCATCCCCCCACTCCCAATGATCCTGGCTTTCTCTGTCTTCCTGCTGGATCCTCCTGCCTGTTTTGATCCTATGACCACCTCTTTCTGACAGTGATTTCTTGTGGAGGGATGCTGAAAACTCTTTCAGGACACATTATGAAATGGAACAAGATCTTAGTTATCTAGCTCCCCTCCACGTCAGTTCCAATCCTGGTTCATTCCTCCTGCTTCCATTAGTCCTGACACTCTATCTTCCTGCCGGTTTCGGTTCTGAGATCATCTCTTTTTGACAATCACTGATGGTGATTTCTTACGACAGGATGTGAGTGACTTTACACTGCCACAGGATGTGCAGTGAGCAGAAACAAGCTGTCTAGAACGGAGGAGTAGCAGAGGCTGACAGCAGCATACCCCACACACTGTGGGACTGGCATAGAGACTGATACAGTATCACAGCATCATACTGTGATCATCAAGAGAGTTGGACAGGAATGAGACACAGCTCAATGGCCCAAGCTTGCCAGACACTGCAGCCCCCGG
The DNA here is from genome assembly GCA_016271365.2 of Neoceratodus forsteri. Lineage (NCBI taxonomy): Eukaryota > Metazoa > Chordata > Ceratodontiformes > Ceratodontidae > Neoceratodus > Neoceratodus forsteri. Next base: position 238,323,471 of record CM057458.1, read on the forward strand.
GATAGCCCTAGGACTGCTAGAGAGGGGTCTGTGACCTGGCTGGGACTCAGGGGGCTGGTGGCTTTTATTGGATTTAAACTCATCTCATGGTGGGAACTCTTACTCCAGATTTTGGAAGTCCGTCTGTGTCCAATATTATCCATCTGTGAGGAGACCCAGGATTCACAATGGGGACTCAAACCGGTTTCCTGCTACAGCTCCTTAAATCTGTCTGCCTCCACCTCTGCTACTCACAGGTAAGCTAAGCAGCTCCTAGATCACACATTGTGATCTCCACACAGACACAGTGGTAGTAATGGAGGCGGAGTTGAGCAGAACACTGGGTCTATGCCAACCACATGGTAGACCTCTGTCCTGGCCAAGCAGAGGGTTGTGGGATACAGCAGTCAGCTTGGAATGTTTCATTTCCTTTTCAAACAATTTATTTAATAATGTAAAAAAAAACCTCCATGCCTTCTAACCCTCTTATGCTGGTTCGGTGGGCTATGGGCAGTGTCTTGGGGAGCCATTCGAAACCACAATGGGCTGTCCAGGAGATGCAGAAATGTTACTTCAAATACCCTCTGTTTAAGGGTCTGTGTCCTCCTCAAGTCCTGCACAATATGCTTCTCTCACTGATGGTTGTTTGGCTTGTGGCACCACTCCTCTGAACTCCCAAATTGATTGTCTTTATACAGTAACTCTACAGACAGCACAGGATCGGGTCCTGAGATGAGGGGGCATTTTTGTGATATGCATATTTATCTGACTTTTCCCTGAAATACCTTGCACGTGCAGAGGGGGCACTCTGGGTCGATCGGTGTCAATCACACCTGTGGAGGTGTTGTGAATTGGGCCTTAAGCATGCTTTCTTCACAGCTTCAGAAACCTGTGTATTGAAACAGTTTGTCACTCTTCAATAGAACCTGACATGACAAGATGCTGCTGAATTAATAGATGTATATACCTTATATTCTCTAAAATAAGCAATTTATTAATAGTTTTATTCCACATGTTAAAATGTTATCAAAAGATTTTTGAATTACTTGTAATATATTGTGTTATCAGTAGGATTATATAATTGTAATGTCCTTAATTATAAAATAAAAATTTATTATGGCAAAAAAAGATGCTGCAGCACTGCAATTATTTTATAGAACTAAACCATATAGCTTATGTTATGGGGAAGGAGGACATATCTAGGAGCATACCCAATGACTAATGTAATAGTGCTATCTCTGCCTACGAACCTGGCCTGGCTATATTTGCCCAACAACTTCACAGCAAATACAAGCACGCAAAAATTTGGCATTGACAAATAATTGTTTATTTTGGTTACAACCAGATGAAATCAAGGGGTGAGTATGGAAAGTACTATTGGTTATTATAATTTGGTATCTATCTTCCTGTAGCCTGACTGCCAGTTTCGGGTTACACTGGGAAAGACAAGATGCCTAGTGACATGTGGCATGGTGATAGTGAGAGCTACATACTCTGTTTAGCTCACTGCCTAGATACACAGCAGCTGGGGAATGTCTACAGGCATAGTTTGCTAGGCAGAGGTTGTGGTTACAGTGGTTATGCCATGTCATATATACAATAAGTAAAAGTTAACTTTTCTAATATTTGTTCTCATACCTCTAAGCACCAATATAACTCTTAAAGTCTGAAATGTTTAATAAGATTGAAGATCTATTGAATTTCAAGAATGTTTCTATTTGTTTAGTTTTTTAATGTTTGCAGCTGGACTCTGTACTGTCAGTCATAGATTAAAGAATACATTTTTTGAATCTAAAGAGGTCAGGGACTCTGTATAGTTCTTTAAGACAAGCTCAGTGTTTGACTACACACACACGCACTCACCCATATATATTTTAGATTAATGTCCATGGTCATGGTGCAGTACAGCCATATGAAATTCGACATCACGTTATCACTATGTAAGGCAATGCTCATATGTTAATGTCAACAGTTAACAAGTGTAGCATCTTAATGTGACAGTGCTTATACCTATTTTATTCCTTGTTACTAAGGGTTTTGTGTCAAGGTACTGTTTGTGTCTGAACTGAATAAAAATAAAGAAAAACTGGAGGTGGGTAAAGAGAAACTCCCGGTAAGGGCATCTTGAGAGTCACCTCTAGGCTCACCAAGTTTAGAAAAGCAATGAATGGGTGGTGAGGTACTGTTCAGCAGTTCAGCCAGGATATCTCTTTTTCTACAGTTGTACCCCATTTTTCCTGAGTGGTCAGAGACATGCTTATGCTATCTATTGAACTGTGATCAGTGGCCATTTTTCTTTCAATGTGCTATGCACTGCAGCCTCATCTGTGACTTATAATATTGAAATAACTTTATTTTTTACAGGTAGGTGACCATTGTTAAGTTTAGCCTGGCACCAGTAAAGTGTATTTGGGTTATTTTCATGCCACTGTGTGCTCTGGACTGGGGAAGGAGGATGGGGGCACCAGTCAAGCCTACAAATTATTATCTCCAGAGTGAGATGGCCCCCAGTTTTCATATACTGTACAGTGCAAGAATTTGGTTTATTAACTTTATCAGCGTAAATATGTGGTTTATATCTCAACTTGGTATGTTAAACTTTTATATGTTTTATTATTGTTGGGATGGTTTAATTGGCATCTAACTCTTAATGATGACATGAAAGCAAATCCCAATTTAATGTCAGTCGGATCTGTCAGAGCTGCAGTGTCCTCAAATATTTTCCAGTTATTCATTCTGAATTTTATGGCGGGATGAGGATCCTACAGATTGCTAGGGCTGTAAGAGGTGGGGGGAGCCAGATGTCATTGTTCACCTAGGAACAAAAGACCTGGCTAAGGATGAGGCAGAAACAGTGCAGGAGGAGTTTAAGGAGCTGGGAGGAAGTCTTAGACTGGTAACATGCTCTGAAGCTCTTGTAGAGGTGTTGCCTGTCTGTGATAGGGAGGAGAGGGACCTTAGCACCAAGGTCTTCAACACATGGTTGAAGCAATGGTGTAGAGATGAGGGGCACAGCTACATTGGGGACTGGGGGACCATCTTGGGGATAAGAGCCTATGCAGAGGTGATGGCCCATATCCATCCAGGAGGGGTACCACAGTTCTCAGTGGATGGTTTAAATGTTACTTCAGTGAATGTTTAAAGTAGCTGGGGGTGGTTGGAAGAAAAATGGGAGATACAAACTGCCCCCCCCCCCACAGGTTGGGATAGAGTGTAGGAAGATACTGAGAGACAAATGTTCCATGTGGTGCAAGTTAATCAAGGAACTAGTGGGTTAGCAAATGTGGAAAGAAAGCAGCAAGAACTGAAGCGAGAGGGGAAGGGGAAACAAAAAGAACAAAATCTGGCCACAGATGATAGGACTGCAGCCACGAAATTTTGGGTAGAAATATTTAAAACTTGTTTTTTAATAGTTTTACACCAAATTTTCAACATAGCCTCATTAAGACCTAGCCTCATGAAGAAGGGCAGAGAAAATGTTCAACTCCTGGCCTAAAGGTGATTTTGCGCAGGGACTGTGAAATCAACTTTCAGGACGCAAAAACACATTTTGGGCTGAAGCTGAAAAATTATATTCATGAGGCTCTGTAAATATATGGCTATGTTGTAAATGTGGGGTAAAAATATCGAAAACTACCAAAGTTAAGTGCCTGCATTCGTAAGATTCAAGATAGGCTCATAACGTCATTTTTTAAAAATATTTTGACACCAAATCTTTAACTTAGCCTTCTTATGACCCCACTTCATGAACAAGGGCAGAGAAGATTTTCAAATACTGCCCAAATGGTGATTCACGCAGGGACCAAGAAATCACCCTTCGGGATGTGAAAAAAACATTTTGGCCAGGATTTGAAAAAAATGACAGCTGTTACACTCATGAGGTGCTGTAAAGATATGTCTATGTTGTGAATTTGGAGGAAAAACATTGAAAAATACCAGTTATGAACCTATGTGCCAGATACTCAAAACTTTGCCCTGGGGCTAAATTAGCACTGCCCGGCAGGCAAACTTAGCCCGGAGCACAAAGCAAGCCATATTCAAAAGGAATAGCCCGGGGCAAACAGCTTCTGAATATAGCATGGGAATGAAGCTGGGCAAACTGGGCTGGGAGTGCAGGGCAAACTTAGCCCTGGAATAAGACAACTCTGAATATGGCAACCAGGAAGTGCACACCATGACAGCAACACAGTTCATATCAATGTGAAGGTAGGTAGAGGTGAACTATGTGGCCAGTGTGTGTGCCAGCAAAAGTGTGGACCCAGTACAGCTGCAGGAAGCAGCTTATGTGAAAGTACAGTATGTAAAACTGTAAAATATTCCCCAAACTGTTTAGCATGGCGCTAACACGTTGTGCAGGTTTAAGCATAGAGGCCTAAACCGTTAGCCGTCTAAACACGTTTGCCCTGGCGCTAAACTTTGCCATATTCAAAAGTGACATGCAAATGAGCCTACTTATGTAGTCTCTGGGCAAACATCCAAATTAGCATCTCATTATACCCTGATTTTTATGCAGTTTGCACCGGGCTTACGATTTAGCCATGCGCTAAACCCGCGCAAACGTGTTAGCGCTACACAAACAGTTTGGGAAATATACAGTTTTGAACACTGTACTTTCACAAGTACTGCTGCCTGCAGCTGTACTGGGACAACACAGCATAGGCACGGATGGTGGTGGTGCTGCATGCAACTGTCACACTGTAGGTCATGCTACAGTGCACAGCAGACATACAGTAGCAAGGGGGCCAGTAGTGTGTGGACACAGCGATGCCTATGGTGTGTAGGGAAGTGATGATGACTGCACTATGCACAGTGAGAGGCCCAACCTGCAGGTGTTTACTGACAGTGGACATTACTGATATACTGTTATGTGACCCACAGATGCTGCACCTCTGGCATGGGATGCTCACAGTAACATATACATGTCTGGCTTTGTGTGCTGTGGCAGTTGTACAGCTGTGTGGTATGTGACCGAGGGGGGGCATATATTATCAGAAAGGCACACTGGTGTTGAGGTATTCCCAATACTGGCCCATGTGCACTGCATGATGTGTCCCAGCCTTGTGGCCACACCTGGTCTGTGGCACTGCCTGGCCACCCATACACTCTCCCCTCAACATCCTCCATGTCCACAGTGCTGCACGTGTGTGCTGGCATCTGTTGGTGTCCACAGAAGAGTGATCAGCAGGTGTGTGCTGTATGGCCATACTGCCATGCTGTTCACTGGCGGCAGGGTCACCACTTAATGCCTGGCATGGCTGGGCCTGGTGGCAGATGATGGCATCATTGTGATGCCATCAGTTAGTAACATGTTTCCTCTATGTTTGGCCTTGTCTATGTGTCATATTTATTTGTTAGGGTTGTGCAAAGCCATGCAAAAGCCATGCAAACACAGTGCAAAGCCAAGTGTTGTGCAAAGCTGATTGCCCAGGGTTAAGACAAGCTTTTCCTGGGTGGTAATGTGCACCGCGCTAAGTGTCACGCGAAGTCGCACAAAACTACTTTGCATGGCTCTAGTCATGAATATAGCATTGCGCCTGTATTCATGTCAGTTTGCCCCTTGCATACATTATGATTTTGCTCGGCGCTAATACAGTTTGCCCACGCTATTTGGCCTTTTGGATATAGCAGACCTGCACTAATGCTGCGCTAAACCTGCACAAACTGCTTTTGCCCTGTGCAAAGTTTTGAATATCTAGCCCTATGTTTGCAAAATTCCACGTAGGCTCATAATGTTTTGGTTTTTTAATATTTTTAGACCAAATTTTCAACATAGCCTTCTTATGACCCCCACCTCATGAACAAGGGCAGAGAAAACTTTCAGCTCCTGCCCAAAAGGGGATTTTGTGCAGAGATCACAATAAAAATCACCTTTTGGGACAGATCTGCCTAATGACAATTCAATTGTTCATGAGATGGGGTCCCAAAGAAGGCATGTTGAAAATTTGGTGCAAAGATATGCAAAAATGCCCAAGTTATGCCACTAAGTTCAAAACCCCATTGAAATACATTGAACAGCATACCTGTTTCTTCAGTTTGCAGTCTGGCTTTGAAGAGGGGAGGACATGTCTATGGTCCAGAGAGAATTATGGCGTTGGACCCCTGATGGCTAAGTAAGAGCTTGGAGGGTGGGGTAGTGGGTGCTGAGTGGGAGGGTCAGGTGGGGGAACAGTAACGGCGCAAAAGACATTGATGGATGGTTTACTTTGTACAGGTGTCAAAAATAAAAAAATAAACTAAAATCAAGACCAAGGGTTCTTATCGCAACACTGGGGGATTGGGCATCCTCAGTGTCACTGTCATGTTTCTGAGGGAGGGGTGCTGAGGGGGTTGGATGGGGAAGAAAAAAATATGTATTAAAAAAAAGGTCATGGGTGAAGCATGACCGTGACACTGGGGACTGGGCATCCCCAGTGTCATTGTTATGTTTCTGGTGGGGGTGGGGTGGTGGGTGCTGAGAGGAAGGGTCGAGTGGGGGAGGGGATAAAAAAACAAAAAAATTGTCAGTCTTTGTTGTTAACTTAGATTGTGAAATAATGCTCACTTAGTCAGTGTCACTGTCATTTATTTTATGTAATGAAGAAATCACTACTAAAATGTCAAAAAAGGGTCTCCGAGCATATGCACCACTGGCATTAGTGTGCATGTTCTGGGTCCTATAGGTGCACATGTGCTGAGTCCCATTTTTACTTTCTAGTAGTGGTTTCTTTATTAAATACCAATCAGATTGTAAAAATACTCATATACTCATATTGGCAAACTCTGCACACTTTTCTTTATAATGCTATCTATTTTGTTTCATAGGCACACAAATAGCCAAACCTGTTCATTTATGATTCAGCAGCAGGGATGCGTGGGAAGCAGGGCATAGAAAAGAAAAGGTCAATCTGACCAAAATTCATGTTTTGTAAAAAAAAAATAATGTCTACGCATGTTAAAGGGAGGATCTGAATGTCAGATCAGCAACTGCTTTCAGAGTGTGGTTTACAACCACCAACAGTAGAGGGGTAATTAAAAAAATGCTGAAAAGCTGACAGTGTCCTTTTAAAATACTGCAGTGTGACTGCCTATGGACACAGCAGAGCGGAGTGCTTCACAAACATGGAGGCGAATGTGTTGCAACTCCAACATGTTGTTTGGTCAGAAGGAATGTGGCTGTCCTTTTCTCATAGCAAGAGGTCTGAAGGGCTATGCCCACTGCAGCCCTAAAAAGGGGGACACGATCAGCAAAACGCTAGCAAAATCTGGAAGGCCATGTATTATACTGCTAGACATCTTGGAAATAAGATCCCAGACTTACAGACCATCATGTCAGAGGCCCACCTGGATGTTGTGACCATTACCGAGTCATGGTGCACTGTCAACCATGACTGGGATATGGCCATACCAGGATACATGCTGTTTAGAAAGGAGAGGGTGGAAAGGAAAGGAGTGGGAGTGGTGGTGTATGTGAAGGAAAGCATAAACGCAACAGAAATACAGGGAATTTGGAGGGCAGTGGATGTGCTGTGTGTCACCCTCATGTCAGGAAATGGTGCCACTATTAGAACACGTATGATCTACAGGCCTCCAGCACAGGAGGAGTTAGATAAGGAAATGCTAGAAACAGTTAGCAAAATGGCTGAAAAGGGCGAAGTGTTACTGATGGGGGATTTAAATCTGCCATATGTAGATTGCAGCCTCCCTGCTGCAGTCTCAGCAAGAAGCAGGGACATCCTGGACTCCCTGCAAGAGGGTACTCCTCAGGCAACCAATCAGTGAACCCACATTGTTTGTTTATTTACCACATTGCAGCTGACACCCACCGAAGTGGGGGCAGCTGAAGTTATATACACCATTTCATAACAGGAATACAAAAAATACACAACATAATGAAAATACTCATAAAACCAAGAACAATAAAGGAGCACATTTCTACACAAAGGATGCACACATTAATAATATTAACAATCATTTAAATATCTCATAAAAATAAGTCTGACGTTTAGTTGTTCTAAACATTGGTTTTCACCATCTAACCTGCTTTCTTAAGCCATAAACTGCAACTTCTCTAGGTGGTACAGTATGCAATTTGTGATGAGGATTACAAATTTCATAAAACAATTTGTTTGACATTTCTATTTTAAGAACAGCTGTGGACAGCTATGGAATCCAAACACATGAACTAGGACAACACTGGACCTGGTGCTTACTAACAGGGACTGTGTTACAGACATTGAGGTGGGAAGCCATCTGGGGACCAGTGATCATTGTACAGTGTGCCACAACATAAGAACAGATGCAGAATCCAACCACACAATGGTGAGAATCCTGGACTTCTGAAGGGCTGATTTTACAAAGATGGGTGAGTGCATCAGGAATGACCTGGGGAAGGGGTGACCTGGGGGTGGAGGAACAGTGGGCAAAACTTAAAGAAGGCATAGTAAAGGCAGCAAACCTCTGTGTTAAGCAAGTAAGCAAAAGAAAGAGGAGATGACTATGGTTCTCAAAAGAGGGTGGATAGTAAGTTAAAGGCTAAAAGTGTAGCATTTAGATGGTATAAGGAGATCCAGAGAGAGGAGGGCAAGGAAGTGTATCAGGAAAAACAGAGGGAGGCAGGGAAAGCAGTAAGGAGGGCTAAGGTGAAAACTGAAGAAAGAATAGCTCAGGTGGTATCAAAAGGGGATAAGACATTTGTTAGGTACTGTATGTTAGAGAAAAATGGAAAACTAAGGAAGGGATTGTAAGATTAAGGAGGCAGGAGAGGAACTGTACAGAGGAGGACAAAGAAAAGGCAGACATCTTCAACAGATACTTCTGCTCAGAGTTTACAATGGAAGGGGAAGGGGAGGGACCACAAAAAAGCACCAGGAGGTTTGATGGGAGGAAAGTGGACACTAGTCATTTCTCTGTATGGAAGGGTTGTGGGATAACAGATGGACCAGACACCGAACTCAAGTTCCACACACAATCTGTGTGTGATGTTTATTCAAAATATAGCAAATAACCTTCAGCAATGGCATATTCCTTCTTCAGTACATTAATTTGCAACAAGAGACTACAAATGTCCTTTCTCTGCACTTAGCCAGCACCTACTGACACTGATCTCTGATTTAACCATTTTTAGTGAAAACCCTTCATTCCTATGTGGGCCTTGTTTGCTTGGGTAGTGGGGGCTCAAAAGGAAAAAAAAACAAAAACAAAACAAGCTATAGACAAAGAACCTCAAAGTAGAATCACTAAAAAAAGGGTTACCCCAAAGGGCACTGGTAACAAATCGAGTTTCAAAGAAATGCAATATCATACATACTTACATAATGCAACGCATCATGGGATATATGCAAATAACCATGAAATTTCAGACTTGTTCAACTTACAGCAATTTACATGCATTTTAAATATCACAGCTAACTTAATTTCTATAATAGTCACCTAGTACTTTTTACCATTACCAAAATCACCTAGTGCCATAGTATTTTCAACATTTACAGGTTTCATAAACATAATGCATATAGATCAAGGTATTTTATGACATAGTGCTATTACATACTAAATCCAAGAATGATAAACACAAGAGGGACACCTATATATCGTGGCAGTCACGGAAACATGGTACACAGAAAACCATGACTGGGATGTCAATATACCAGGGTACACAATCTACAGAAGGGACAGGGAGGGAAAAAGAGGAGCAGGAGTAGCTTTCTAGATAAGGGAAGGGATCAAAGCTACAGAACTAAAGGGTAAATGGGGAGGACAGAAGGCACTGTGAGTCACCTTGGAGACAGGGAGTGGCACCACAACCCGCACAGGGGTTGTATACAGACTCCCATCTTAGGGGTAGGAAATGGACAAGGAAATGATAGAAGTCATTCTCAGAATGGCTGAAAAAGGGGAGATATTGTTGATGAGGGACCTGAATATGCTAGATGTTAACTGGAACACATTTACTGCAGTCACATCCAAGAGCAGGGTCATTCTCGATGCCTTACAGGGAGCATGCCTTAGATAGCTAGTGTTGGAACCCACTTGGGGAGAGCAATCTTAGACCTGGTATTCTCAAATGGAGAGAGGATCACAGATTTAGAAGTGGGTAGCCATCTGGGAACAAGTGATCGCCACACATTATGGTTCACGATAAACATAACCATGGAGACAAGTCATACACAAATGAGGATACTGGATTTCAGAAGGGCTGACTTTGGCAAAATGGGTGAATACCTAAGGAGTGCACTAGCAAATGGCCAGAAAGGAGGAGTGGAAGAACAATGGAGAAAAATCAAAACTGCCATCATGGAGGCAACACGCCTTTGTGTGAAACAAATAAGGAAAACAAAATGGAGTAAGAAAACACAATGGTTCTCAAAAGAGGTGTCAGGGAAGGTTAGGGAGAAAAAGATAGCATTCAGGAAGTATAAGGAATCACAGAAGGAGCAGGACATGGAACTGTATCAATTAAAGCAGAAGGAAGTGGGGGAAGGAAGTCAGAATAGCAAAGTCCCAAACCGAGGAAAAGATACCCAACTCAGTTAAGAAGGAGGATAAAACCTTTTATATGTACATTAGGGAGCAATGAAAGGTCAAGGGAGGGATAGTGAAGCTTAATAAAGGGAAGGGGAGGTGGGCAGAGGGAGACAGTGAAAAGGCAGAGATACTGAATGAATACTTTTGCTCAGTATTCACAAAAGAAGACGAGAAGGAGTTACTTAAACCAAACAATAGAAGCACTCTGGGCAAGGGAGTTGACCCCAGCCGATTTACTGAAGAAAGGGTCCTAAAAGAACTCCTAAAACTCAAGGTGGACAAAGCAATGGGGCCTGATGAGATTCACCCCAGAATTCTAAAAGAACAAAGGGAGGACCTAGTGACACCACTGACCACCCTTTTTAACAAATCATGGGAGGCTGGGGTGGTACCTGAGGACTGGAGGAGAGTGGATGTGATTCCCCTTCACAAAAGTGGGAGCAAGGCTGAAGTATGAAACTACAGACCTGTTAGTTTGACCTCAGTGGTAGGGAAAATGATGGAATCACTTCTGAAAGAAAGAATTGTTCAGTACCTAGAGGCCAGCAGGGCACAGGACCCAAGGCAGCATGGATTCACAGCGGGAAGGTCATGTCTGAAAAATCTAATTGATTTATTTGACTGGGTGACCAAAGTAGTAGACCAGGGAGGAGCTGTGGATACGGCCTACCTAGACTTTAGCAAGACATTTGTCACAGTCTCACACAAATGATTAATAATCAAGTTAGCCAGCCTGGGAGTGGGTCCCAGGGTGGTAGCCTGGGTAACAAAATGGCTGCACAACAGGACACAGAGGGTAATAGTAAATGAAATTCACTCTGATGAAAGGGGAGTTACTAGTGGGTATCACAAGGTTCAGTATTGGGTCCAGTCCTCTTTAATGTCTTTATAGGAGACATTGCAGAGGGTCTGGAGGGAAAAGTATGCCTCTTTGCAGATGACACAAAGATCTGCAACAGAGTTGATACAGGGGGTGGAAAGGATGAGAAGGAACTTGGCAAGGTTGGAGGAATGGTCAGACGTATGGCAGCTTAGATTCAGTGCAAAGAAGTGTAATTAATGCACCTGGGAAACAAAAACCCAGGAGAAGCATACACAATGGGGTTGGGGGGAGCTACTAACAACAACAACTTGTAGTTCAAGGTGCTTTTGGAACTGCTGATTTCTATTGGTTTAAACTACTACATTTTTTTTTTCTATTTTAAAAAAAGCTACATCAACTTGGTTTGTTGTCACCTGTTTGTTGTTGCTAAGTAGCAGATGTTTTTGCATTGTGCTCTGATTCTGTGATAGAATCTGTATTAGTAGAAGGTAGATTATTGTGATTGTAGTTACCTTTTGATGGTAAGGATAAAGAGGTGAGATAGAAGTGTATGTATTTTCAAACATTATAGAGGAACAGTGGCAGGATTTTTAGGACAGTAAATTAATAAAAAGGGAACTAGGAGAGCTTCAGTAGCAGACAAGTAGTGGAATAGCAGTATAACTGCAGTATAATGTGGGAGTGGTGCAATGCAGTGGCTGTAGGGCAGCCATATTCAGGCAGATCTTCTGGACACTGAGGTGCTGCCCTATCTGCATGCATCTTTCTGGACTGCGGGATGAGGTAGCCAGACTCAGAGCGGAAGTAAACTGGGTCAGGAGTACCATCACCCTTATCCAGAGACCACTCAGTCCAATGCAGCTGCCTCAAAGGATGCAGAGAACGAGGAGTACTTGGATGACAGTGGGCTCAGGGAGGGTTAGACCAGTCAGGCAGAGCCACATCCCAGATCCTATTCCACTCAAGAACTCATATGCCACACTGCCAAACAGGGACAACCACATAGAGGTACCCAGAGAATGGAAGGAAAGGATGTGAGGTTAGCCAAGTGCAAAAGATGGAGATTAGCGCCCAGGAGGTGGATAGGCAGAATAGGGGCAAATTCAGCAGAAAGGCAGACAGCAAGGTGAACCAGGGATAAAGGACAACCAAGGAAGGGGCTGGAGTAGAACAGCGAAACAGTCTAGGGAGGTCAAATCATGGAAAGTCATGTGTGCAAATGCCAGGAGCCTTAGCAACAAGTTGGAAGATCTGGAGGCTGTCATGGTGCAGTCAGACCTGGACATTGTGGCCATCACTGAAACCTGGTGTAATGATAACCACGACTGGGAGTTGGCCATACCTGGCTACAACATATTCAGAAGAGACAGGGCAGGCAGGAAGGGAGGAGGAGTGGCACTGTATGTGAAAAATGACATAAGGGCCACAGAGATCCAGGAGGAACAAAATGGGGGAGAGATACTGTGGGTTAAGCTGGAAAGGAAAATGGGGCTAGCTATCCACACAGGTGTGGTCTATAGACCACAAGCCCAGGAGGAAGAAACAGATAGGAGCTGATGCTAGCCATCCAGAGGATGGCAGACAAGGGTGAGGTAGTACTGGTTGGAGACTTCAATATTCCAGACGTGGACTGGAGCATCCCAGCAGCAGCATCAACTAGGAGCAGATTTATCCTGGACTCCCTTCAGGGTGCCTTCCTCAAGCAACTGGTCATGGAACCAACTCGGCAGAAGGCAATACTGGACCTTGTGCTCACAAACAGGGACAGTGTGATGGGGGTAAGAGTGGGGGAGCACCTGGGGAACAGTGACCACCAGTCACTGTGGTTTGAAATCACAGAAAGAGCAGAACCTAACCACACAAAAACACGTATCCTGGATTTTAGGGGGGCAAACTTTGGGAAAATGGGAGATACTTGAAAGAGGCATTAAGGGAATGGGCAGGAATCAGGGTTGAGGAACAGTGGGAAGTATTTAAAATGGGATTACAAGAGCAACAGAATTATGTATTAAGCAGGTTAGCAAGAGGAAAGGAAGAGGAGACCATTATGGTTTTCAAAGAGGTAGCAAAAGAAAGTGAAAGCCAAAAAGATTGCATTCATGCAATACAAAAGACACAGGCAGAAGGGAGAGGAGAAGTACCAGGAGAAGCAAAGGGAGGAAGGAGGTCAGTAAGGAAGCCAAAGCTCAGACAGAAGAACACATTGCAAAATCAGTGGGTAGAGGGACAAACCTTTACAGGTACATAAGTGAAAAAAGAAAGGCAAAGGAGGGATAGTGAGACTGAAGGGGAGGATGGGGGCTGTGTGGAGGATGACAACAGTAAAGCTGACATATTGAACAGGTATTTCTGCTCAGTCTTTACTAAGGAAGAGGAGGGTAATGGGTCTGAATGGAGTACAAGGGTGAGAATGGTGAAATGGACACAAGTCCCTTTACGAGAAAGGGTCCTGAAGGAACTGGAAGTAATAAGAGTTGATAAAGCAATGGGGCCAGATGGGTGCACCCAGGGTCCTTAAAGAACTAAGAGAGGTGGTGGCTGAACCTCTTGCTACCCTGTTTAGCAGATCACTAGAAACAGGGAGGTACCCAAAGACTGGAGGATAGCAGATGTAGTCCCTTATACAAAAGTGGAACAAAGAGGAAGGGAACTACAGACCAGTCAGCCTCACCTCGGTAGTGGGAAGATCATGGAAGCACTACTGAAGGAGAGATTGGTGGAACATCTGGTTGTCAATGGACTACAAGACCCAAGGCAGCATGGTTTCACCAGGGAAGGTCATGTCAGACCAACCTCATTGAATTTTTGACTGGGTGACTAGGGAGGTGGATCAGGGAGGGCAGTGGACATGGCCTATCTGGACTTCAGCAAGGCCTTTGACACTGTGCCACATAGAAGACTATTGCACAAACTGGGAATATGGGTGTGGGCAGGACAGTAGTGCGGTGGGTAGGTAACTGGCTGGGCAGCAGGACACAGAGGGTGGTGGTAAATGGCTGTCACTCCACAGAGGGAAGAGGACCAGGGTACCACAGGATCAGTGCTGGGACCGCATTTCACTAATATCTTCATCAGTGACATTGCCCAGGACCCAGAAGCAGAATTTCACTGTTCGCTGATGACACAAAGCTCTGTAACAGAGTAGACACACCAGAGGGTGTAGACAGAATGAGAAGGACCTGCAGAAACTTGAAGAATGGTCAGGGTTTGGCAGTTGAAATTCAATGCAAGGAAGTCAAGATAATGCATATAGGGCACAAAAACCCTGGCACAATATATCAGTTGGGGGTGAGGATATAGCATGCACCAAGCAGGAAAGGGATCTTGAGTTATCATCTCTGATGACCTCAAGGCAGGGAAACAGTGTGACAAGGCAGCAGGTAAAGCAAATAGGATGCTGGGATGCATAGGCAGGGCATCACCAGCAGGAAAGGGAGGTCATAATTCCACTATACAAGACACTAGTGAGGCCGCACCTGGAGTACACTGTGCAGTTCTGGAGACCTTACCTACGTAAGGACATAGACAGGGTAGAGAAGGTTCAGAGGAGGGCAACAAAGATGGTGCATGGATTGCATCACAAGTCCTATGAGGACAGGTTGAAGGCACTGAACATGTACTCCTGGAGGAGAGGAGGGAGAGGATATGATAGAGACATACAAGTATCTTACAGGAGGAACAGGGTGCAGGAATGCACTATTTTAAGCGAAAAGATGTTCCAGGACAGAGGGCATGGGATGAAGTTGGAGGAGGATGATTCAGAGGAAACATGAGGAAGAATTTCTTCACAGAACGGGTGGTGGACAAGTGGAACACCCTGCTAGAGGAAGTGGTGGGGCTGAAACAATCACAGGATTTAAGAATGCATGGGATAGACATAAGGGATTCTGGAGGTCAGGCAAGGGCAACAGACTTCCTGGAAAACATAAACTGAACTTACAAACTTAAATGGGCAGACTGGGTGGGCCATAGGCCCTTATCTGCCGACACTGTCTATGTATCTATGTATCTATGTAACAAAAATGGAAAAGGACCTGGGGGTAAACATATCAGATGACCTTAGGTAGGCAAGCAATATGAGAAGGCAGTAAGGAGATCTGGGGGGGGTACTGGGATGCATAGGGAGAGGCATCACAAGTAGAAAACAGGAAGTTGTTATCCCTCTGTATAGACAGTTGGTGAGACCCCATCTGGAGTACTGCATGCAGTTTTGGAGACACCATCTCTGCAAGGACATAGACAGGATGGAGGTGGTCCAGAGGACGGCAACTGAAATGGTGCAGGGTCTGCATCAGAAGCCATATGAAGAGAGACTAAAAGAGCTTAATATGTATACCCTTGAGGAAAGGAGGGACGAGGGGACATGATAGAAACTTTCAAGTACCTCAAGGGAACCAACAAAGTCCAAGAAGGTAGCATCTTTCAGAAAAAGAGACATACAAGAACAAGGGGGTACAATTCAAAGATAAATGGGGGGACTGCTCAGGGGCAATGTGAGGAAATATTTTTTCATAGAGAGGATGGTGGACACATGGAACCTCCTTCCTGAGGAGGTTGTGGGGTCAAAAACATTGGGAGAATTCAAGAAAGCATGGAACAGCCATAAGGCAATTACAGTGGGGGGTAGAAGGAAGTAGGCTGTTGGTAAGCTTATCCAATAGATAGGGAAATGGGCAGACTGGCTGGGCCAAGTGGTCCTTATCTGCCATTAAAGTCTGTTTCTATGTTGCTATGTAGCCTGTTTTACATACGTCTGGAGGTCACCACAATAACCTCCCTGTATGAGGACATGAGAGGAAAAAGGAAAATTAGAGGACACTATAGCATAGTCAAGAAAGGGAAAGGGGTGCCCATAGGTGGCCAACCTTTTGGACTAGAAACTGTAAAGAATATATTAGGCTAAGAAATAGAAGAACTGCTGCAACAGATTTAAGAAAAGGTTGGTTCTCAGGAGTGGTTTCAGCTCCCTGTCATATATCCCCCACCTTCCTGTCCCAGGAAGGGATGGAGCTTCCACACATCCATCTTCAGAAGCTACATCTCAGGGTCCCTATTAATGATAAACATTCCATCATAAACATAGTGGATATCATCATCATTTACCCTGAGGCATTAACACATTTCTCAACAGAGACTAACGCTACCTTCCCATCTCCCTTTAGGGAGAGTCTGTCATATTTCTTAACCAAAAAATCTGGACAGTTGTAAAGTCCAGTGCCATAGAAGGACTTTCTCTGGTGTGAGTAATTACCTGCTCCAACCTCACCACACATGTCAGTTTTAAGCAGGGGCCAAGTCCTAGGTTCAACTTCTCTATATAAACCCACTATGTCTCTTGATTCATTTCACTTGCTACAGATACAGACACCTGAGGACAGACACTCTTTTGTGTTACCCCACAGCAGTTGCAGAGGGTGTTACGGCTGGTCCCACTGGCCGTAACATCATTCTGCAGCTGCGGTGATATCCCTGGCAGCAACACCCGAATGCTGCCGTGATTCATAGAGCCAGTCGTAATCCGGCTCCACCTTTGTGAATACCCGCCACTGAGAGTAACCTGCGGATCCCCAAGTGGCAACTATCTTGTGCTGAGGTCTTCCCACAGCTGCGTGACTTTCATGAGGTTTGTGAATCCTGCCCAACCTGTTTTACATACATTTGTAGGTCAGCACAATAACCTCCCTGTACAAGGACCTGTGAGGGATAAGGAAAATTAAAGAGGACACTATAGCATAGTCAAGAAAGGGAAGGAGGTGCCTGTAAAGAATACATTAGGCTGAGAAATAGAAGAACTGCTGCAACAGATTTAAAAAAAGGTCAGTCCTCAAGAGTGGCAGGAGCTCCCAGTCACACTCTGAGGAGAGAGTTAGGAAAGCACTCGCTAACCTGAAGGTGGACAAAGCTATGGGACCACAGGGTGCATCCAAGAGTGCTGCAGGAACTCAGGGAGGTACTGACTGCATCTTTGACAGACCTATATAACATATTTCTGGAATCCTGAGTGGTCCCAGAGGACTGGAGAATGGCAAATGTCCCTTTTAACAAAAGTGGTAGCAAGGAAGAGGCGGGCAATTATAGACCTGTCAGCCTGACATCAGTGGTGGGCAAGTTAATGAAGAGACTACTTAAGGAAAGGATAGTGGAGTATCTGGAATCCAACAGACCACAGGATCCAAGGCAGCATGGATTCACAGAGGGAGGTCATGCCAGACAAATCTGATAGATTTATTTTGAGTGGGTGATCAAGGAATTAGATTAGGGTGGAGCAGTGGACATGATCTACCTAGATTTCAGCAAGGCTTTTGATACTGTTCCACATAGGAGACTAGTGAGCAAGCTGAGTAGCTTGGGAGTGTGCAATAAGGTGCCAGCCTAGGTAAGAAATGGACTAGGGGATAGGAGACAGAGGGTGGTGGTAAACAGAGTACACGCCGAAGAAGTGAGGGTGACCAGTGAGGTACCTCAGGGTTCAGTGCTAGGACCGAGCCTCCTTAATGTCTTTATTAGTGGCATAGTAGAGGGGATGGAAGGGAAGCTCTGCCTCTTTGCAGATGACACTAAGATCAGCAACAAGGTGGACACTTCAGGGGAGGGTTGGAATGGGTGGGTAGGGATCTGAAAAAAACTGGAGGAGTGGTCAAGGGTTCAGCAGCTGGGTTTTAACTCAAAAATGTGCAAAATAATGCACTTAAGCCATATAAATCTGGGGGCGGAGTACAAAATGGGTGGAGTGATACTTACAATGACCAAACAGGAAAGATACCTGGGAATAACCAAATGACTTAAAAGAGGCCAAGCAATGTGACAAGGCAGTTGGGAAGGCTATTTGAATGTTGGGGTGCATAGGAAGGGTAAGACCATCAGAAAAGGAGAAGTAGTGTTGCCCCTATATGGATCATTAGTAAGACCCCACCTTGAGTACTGAGTCCAGTTCTGGAGACGGTATCTCAGGAAGAACATATAGTGGAGGCGGTCCAGAGGAGGGCTACTAAAATGGTACAGAGTCCGCATCAAAAGACCTATGAAGAGAGGCTAAAAGAGCTCAATATGTACACCCTGGAGGAAAGGAGGGAGAGAGGAGATATGATAGAGACCTTTAAATATCTCGTGGGGGGTGGTTATAAGTTACAGGAGGGGAGTATTTTTCAGAACAAAAAGCTATTCTAGAACAAGGGGACATGCTATGAAACTGGAGGGGGGGAAGATTCAGGAGAGATGCAAAGAAATACTCTTCACAGAAAGAGTGGTGGATTAATGGGACAGCCTTCCAACTGAGGTACTGGGGGCAGAAACAATAGCAGGGTTCAAGAACGCATGGGATAAGTGCAAGGGAATTGTAGGGTTAAGAAGTGGAG
This sequence comes from Neoceratodus forsteri, assembly GCA_016271365.2. Lineage (NCBI taxonomy): Eukaryota > Metazoa > Chordata > Ceratodontiformes > Ceratodontidae > Neoceratodus > Neoceratodus forsteri. The sequence goes on from CM057458.1 coordinate 238,342,128, forward strand.
GAAGAGACAGCAACAAAGATCAGCTGAGTCTACAGCATAAGTGAAGGTAAAAAAAAAAGAATACTATTGGCAGACTAGGTGGGCCAAATGACTTTATCTGCCATAAGATTCTGTTTCTAATGTTTCTGTGTTTCTATATTATGTAGACTTCATGACTGCATCGGACATGATACTTTTTATAGGTAAGTGTTTGCTTATACATTTATAATCAATGGGCCTTTCCTTTATCCCATAGGGAAACTGTGCCATAATTTGCCACAATAAAGGAGTGTTTATTACGGTAAACATGCACACGGTTTCCCTCACTCTGTACATGCACTCGCTGCAGGTCCTCGCTTCCTGACCGCTCGCCTTCTTGCTGAAACACAACTGCCTGTGGAACTCGGTGGTAAGTTATTTTTTCCAAAATGTGCACATTTTGACATTTACCTGGTTAAAAACAAACATTTTTAAATATTCTAAAACGAGTGGGCGATCTCAAATTTCAGAAGCGGGCAAAAACAAAACTGGACTGTGACCGCACCTAAACCACGACTATTACTATTTTATATAATTGCTGAGGTGAAAAGGGGAAACCAGCAATTATAGCAAATAAAATATGGGGTGGTGTCTGTAAACTCTAAGTTTACACACCCCTTCTGTGTTAGATTGTTTAATAAAACCCCCAGAGCTTAGCTCTCGGGGTTTATGTAGCATCTAACACCTTGGGGGTGAGTAAACTTCTTGTTACACACACCACCCCATACTTTATTCTATTTGTAACATATGATCGAAGTATAGATAACGGAAATAATCAAGAACTGAAAACTGTATTAATATTAATATTATTTTTTTATGTTGTTGTCCTGATTCCAAACTTTCATATACTGTATGTTTCTAGCCCTAATGATTCTAATGCAATCCCTTTCCAAAGATCATTCCTTTGAAAAATGCTAGTTATGGAAATGTTAGGGATAGAAATATTTACTGATAACGTTTTCAAATGCTCAATAATTTGAATTATTGCTAATTGAAAACTATAGCAGCATGCAGGGGTGTGCAAATCCCATTGCCCCCTGCCCAGGGCAAGTACATTTCATTGAAGAGCAAGTACCAAAACAGAGCTAATTTCATTGTAATTAATATGGGTAAGTGAAAATTCAGCTACAGTCATGGCTGGGCAAGTAATAAAAGTTTTGATTTGAACACCCCTGGCAGTATGGCTATTCTGCAGTAGAAGCTGCTTAAAGGGGACATCTACATGGATACCCTTTTGTCCCCTTTAAGCGGCTGTCCCAATTATCAGAAGTACATGTTTTTTTGTTCTGTCAGCCAACATCGTTATGATCAATGCCCTACTCTATGTAATAAATTGGGACAGCCGCCACAGTATCTATTTTTTATTACATTAATGTTCTGTACAGATTACGCCATGCACGTACACTGTGCAGTAGATTAGGACCCCGATCAGTAACATATTGGGTTGCTGAACTGATTCCTTGTAGACACGCACCTGGCCCCAAGAAGACTGGTCATGAAATCTGGTAAATCTGGTAAAAATTTATAATTTAGTTTAAACACCGTCAGTAGTTCAAGTGAAAACTCGCTTTTAGCACTGAGATGGACTGAAAGTCAATAGCATGAGCTACTGCTTTATCTTTACTTTTCTTTTTGCATGTCTCAGACTTGAGTCGGCAGTAGCAGTAGCAGTCATTAGGGTTGGGTCAAGATGAGCAAAGACATGGACTGCGTGTCAATAGCCAGAGTTGGGGAAGAATAACATGAGCTACTGTTTATCTTTATCTTTCTTTTTGCGTGTCTTGGGCTGGAGTCGGCAGTAGCAGCTGCAGTAGCAGTCATGGGGTTGGGGGCAAGCTTAATTTCTGTAGTTATCTCTCTAATGTCTTCCCTTGCTTGCTCACTGGGGTGAGACTTCGTTAGTGATGTGTTAAACAGGTGCTAACAAGGATTAGCACTGAATAATGCAGCAGCTCCATAGGATTAGGGGGGATTAATGGAACTGAATCGTCCCATTTAAATGGCACCTATATCCCAATTAACCAGCTATACTGCTCATAGAGATAAATAACAAACAAATTGTGTAGTTGCCGTATTGGTCCTAGTAAGAACAGATCCAGAAGCAAATGGTCTGATACTTTTTAACATCTATGTTGGTCCAATAAAAGGTATCAGACCATTTGCTTCTGGATCCATAGAGATACATGGCCACTTAATCGGTTCCCAGTGGGATGTCCCAATAAAATGGACGTCCCTATTAACCATGTCTCGATTTAGTGGCTTGTACTGTACTATGTTCTGCTGCTTTCAAGTCCACCCTGGCCAGACTGGATCCCATCTTTCACTCCTTGTGCCAATTCATTTATTTTTGATAACCGGGTTTGTGCACTAGATATAGAAATGGCTATTTTCAGGCACAACCCGGGAGGGTACAAGTCAGACTGTCAAAACAATAAAAATACAGGATATACTGGACACATCTACAGCAGTCAAATACAGAGCAGCAATAGTACAAATCAAGTAGGAAGGAAAATGCAATAGAAATAACAGAAGAATGCGCATATCTACACATATTCACATTAGAACACTGTCAGGTAATGGCAGAAACAGCATTACACAGCTAAGCAAGGGAGTACACTCAAATAAAAAAAATGCACACATTAGCACATGTTTACATATGAGCAGATCAAGTACAGGCAGAGACTACATTAAGCAGCTAAGTAGAATGCATTATTAGGTGCCTGGTTTATGGAGAAGGGAATAGTAGAAAACAACAGAGCAGGTAGCAGAGCATGCAATGTGGAAGCAGCAGCAGCAGAGTGTGAAGAAGAGTTGCTAGAGCAGAGTTAGCATAAGGAGGGTTGGAGAAACGTTGGTAGATTTATAAGTGCAAAAGGGGAGTGCTTATGGCAGTCAAAGGGGAGGTAGAGGTGAGGATACATAGATACATAGACAATGTCGGCAGATAAGGGTCTATGGCCCACCTAGTCTGCCCATTTGAGCTTGTAAGTTCAGTTTGTTTTCCTAGAAGTCTATTTCCACTTACCCCTGACCTCTAGAATTCCTTTATGTCTATCCCATGCATTCTTAAATCCCGTGATTGTTTCAGCCCCACCACTTCCTCTGGCAGGGTGTTCCACTTGTCCACCACCCGTTCTGTGAAGAAATTTTCTCATGTTTCCTCTGAATCGCCCTCCTCCAACTTCATCCCATGCCCTCTAGTCCTGAAACATCTTTTTCGCTTAAAATAGTGTTTTCCTGCACCCTGTTCCTCCCTGTAAGATACTTGTATGTCTCTATCATATCCCTCTCCCTCCTCTCCTCCAGGGAGTACATGTTCAGTTCCTTCAACCTGTCTTCATAGGACTTGTGATGCAACCCATGCACCATCTTTGTTGCCTCCTCTGAACCTTCTCTACCCTGTCTATGTCCTACGTTAGTGGTCTCCAGAACTGTACACTGTACTCCAGGTGGGGCCTCACTAGTGTCTTGTATAGCGGAATTATGACTCCCTTTTCCTGCTGGTGATGCCCTGCCTATACATCCCAGCATCCTATTTGCTTTACCTGATGCCTTGTCACACTGTTTCCTACCTTGAGTTCATCAGAGATGACAACCCCAAGATCCCTTTCCTGCTTGGTGCATGCTATATCCTCACCCCCAACTGATATATTGTGCCAGGGTTTTTGTGCCCCATATGCATTATCTTGCACTTCTTTGCATTGAATTTCAACTGCCAAACCCTTGACCATTCTTCAAGTTTCTGCAGGTCCTTCTCATTCTGTCTACACCTCTGGTGTGTCTACTCTGTTACAGAGCTTTGTGTCATCAGCGAACAGTGAAATTCTGCCTTCTAGATCCTGTGCAATGTCACTGATGAAGATGTTGAATAGGACCGGTCCCAGCACTGATCCCTGTGGTACCCCACTGGTCACTCTTCCCTCTGTGGAGTGACAGCCATTTACCACCACCCTCTGTGTCCTGCCACCCAGCCAGTTACCCACCCACCACACTACTGTCCTGCCCACACCCATATTCCCCAGTTTGTGTAATAGTCTTCTATGTGGCACAGTGTCAAAGGCCTTGCTGAAGTTCAGATAGGCCATGTCCACTACCCTCCCCTGATCCACCTCCCTAGTCACCCAGTCAAAAAATTCAATGAGGTTGGTCTGACATGACCTCCCCTGGTGAAACCATGCTGCCTTGGGTCCTGTAGTCCATTGACAACCAGATGTTCCACCAATCTCTCCTTCAGTAGTGCTTCATGATCTTTCCCACTACCGGGTGAGGCTGACTGGTCTGTAGTTCCTGCTTCCTCTTTGTTCCCACTTTTGTATAAGGGACTACATCTGCTGTCCTCCAGTCTTTGGGTACTCTCCTGTTTCCAGTGATTGGCTGAACAGGATAGCCAGAGGTTCAGCCACCACCTCTCTTAGTTCTTTAAGGACCCTGGGTGCACCCCATCTGGCCCCATTGCTTTATCAGCTCTTATTACTTCCAGTTCCTTCAGGACCCTTTCTCATGTAAAGGGACTTGTGTCCATTTCTGCACCATTCTCACCCCTTGTACCCTTCAGACCCATTACCCCTCTTCCTTAGTAAAGACTGAGCAGAAATACCTGTTCAATATGTCAGCTTTACTGTTGTCATCCTCCACGCGCTCCCATCCTCCCCTTCAGTCTCACTATCCTCCCTTGTCTTTCTTTTCACTTATGTACCTGTAAAAGGTTTTGTCCCTTTACCCACTGATTTTGCAATGTGTTCTTCTGCCTGAGCTTGGCTTCCTTTACTGACTTCCCTGCCTTTTGTTTCTCCTGGTACTTCTCCCTATCCCCTTCTGCCTGTGTCTTTTGTATTGCCTGAATGCAATCTTTTGGCTTTCACTTTCTTTGCTACCTCTTTGGAAAACCATAATGGTCTCTCTTCCTTTTCCTCTTGCTAACCTGCTTAATGCATAATTCTGTTGTTCTTATAATCCCATTTTAAATACTGCCCACTGTTCCTCAACCCCTGATTCCTGTCCCATTCCCTTAATGCCTCTTTCAAGTATCTCCCATTTTCCCAAAGTCTGCCCCCTAAAATCCAGGATACGTGTTTTTGTGTGGTTTGGTTCTGCTCTTTTGTGATTTCAAACCACAATGACTGGTGGTCACTGTTACCCAGGTGCTCCCCACTGTTACCCCCATCACACTGTCCCTGTTTCAGAGCACAAGGTCTAGTATTGCCTTCGCCGAGTTGGTTCCATGACCAGTTGCTTGAGGAAGGCACCTGAAGGGAGTCCAGGATAAATCTGCTCTAGTTGATGCTGCTGCTGGGATGCTCCAGTCCACGCCTGGTATATTGAAGTTCCAACCAGTACTACTCACTTGTCTGCCATCCTTGGATGGCTAGCATCAGCTCCCTATCTGTTTCTTCCTCCTGGGTTGGTGGTCTATAGACCACACCTATGGGATGGCTGGCCCCATTTTCCTTTCCAGCTAATCACAGTATCTCTCCCCATTTGTTCCTTCCTGGATCTGTGTGGCCCTTATGTCATTTTTCACATGCTGCCACCTCCTCCCTTCCTGCCTGCTCTGTCTCTTCTGAATATGTTGTAGCCAGGTATGGCCATCTCCCAGTCATGGTTATCATTACACCAGGTTTCAGTGATGGCCACAATGTCCAGGTCTGACTGTACCATGACAGCCTCCAGATCTTCCATCTTGTTGCTAAGGCTCCTGGCATTTGCACACATGGCTTCCATGATTTGACCTCCCTAGACTGCTTCACTGTTCTACTCCAGCCCCTTCCTTGGTTGTCATTTATCCCTGGTTCTCCTTGCTGTCTGCCCTTCTGCTGAATTTTGCCCTTTCTGCTTATCCACCTTTTGGACACTAATCTCCATCTTTTGCACACTGCTTTGCAGAGATAGCCACTCTCTGGTTCACTGGTTCCACTACTAGCTGTGGGGTGAGCAAGTAGGTACCATCCTTGCTGGCCTCACCCCTTGCTAGTTTAAATGCTTGTCAATGTAGCATTTAAACTTATCATTGAGTGCTTGATTCCTCCAGGATGGATGCAGGCCATCAGGCTTGAACAAACCTCCATCCTCCAGGTGGGTCCCCAGTCACCAATGAATCCAAACCCTTTCTCACAGCACCAGTTCTTCAACCATGAGTTAAAGTTCCTGGTGCATGCACTCCTGTTCTCTCCTTGCCTCTCACAGGTAGTACTTGAGAAAGTGACAGAAGTAGCTACTTGCTTGAGACCCTCCCCAGTTTCCTAAACTCTTCCTGAACTTCCTTTGGCTCCCCATCTGCCAAGTCATTAGTACCTAGGGAGGATAATGACATCCAGCTCACCTCCCGCCTTGCCTTCCCAGTGATCCCCAGTATCTTCCTTCCATCCCTCCATGCCGTGGCACCTGGTAGGCACCTCACCTCCCTGTCCTCCCCTCCTGTGTTCCTAGCTGATCCTCTTACAATGGAGTCCCCACCAGGATTCACTCTCCTCTCTGGGGTCCACTGCTTTCCCCACTGAGGTCACCTCCTTGCCTAACCGCCACATCCTTTCCTTCCACTTCCTGGGTACCTCTATTTGGTTGTCCTCATTTGCCAGTGTGACATATGAGTTCTTGAGAGGAATAGGATCTGGGATGTGCCTCTGCCTGACTGCTCTAACCCTCCCTGAGCCCACTGTCATCCAAGTGCTCCTCGTTCTCGGCATCCTTGAGGCAGCTGCATTGGACTGGGTGGTCCCTGGATAGGGTGATGGTACTCCTGACCCAGTTTACTCCTGCTCTGAGTCTGGCTACTCATCCCACAGTCCCGAGAGATGCATGCAGATAGGGCAGCACCTCAGTGTCCAGAAGGTCTGCCTGAATATGGCTGCCCCACAGCCACTGCATTGCACCACTCCTCACATTATACTGCAATTCCACTACTTCTGCTACTGAAGCTTCTTAGTTCTCTTTTATTTATTTACAGTACTAAAAATCCTGTAACTGATCCTCAGATATATATATTTTTTTAAGGAAAAAGAAACCAATAAATAAATAAATGAGTCAAAACACTTGTCGTGCTGAGGGTGGTCTTCTTCCCCCTTATGCCCCTCCTACTTCACACCTCTTACTATACCCTGTGTTTAGCTCCTGTCAATCAGATTTATCAGGGCATATAATTAAGAGTTGGGGGAGGGGGAGGGTGGGGGGGCAAAAATTTGCAGCAATTAAAGACAGCACAGAATTACACCACCACTATGTTTTAAATTTTCAACAGCCCAAAAACAATTATAAGTAAAGACAACACAGAAAGAAAGTATAGTGTCACTACAAGCCTACAATCTAAGTTTAAAAGAAAAATACCAATTACCAGTTACTCTGAAGCACTGAATTGAATATGTTTCCTTCCTTCACCTTCTGGCTTCTTCTGAGAAGATGAACCTCTGTTTGCTGCTTTAACTGTGACTAAGCCCCACCTCCAGTTATCATGTAGCTGAGGTCAGAGGCCAGACAATTAACACCCTTCACCCAGCTACAGGACAGTCAGACAAGCCAAGATAAAATTTGCAGCAATTAAAGACAGCACAGAATTACACCACCACTATGTTTTAAATTTTCAACAGCCAAAAACAATTATAAGTAAAGACAACACAGAAAGAAAGTATAGTATCACTACAAGCCTACAATCTAAGTTTAAAAGAAAAATACCAATTACCAGTTACTCTGAAGCACTGAATTGAATATGTTTCCTTCCTTCACCTTCTGGAGAGAGGAGAGCAGAGAGGGGGTCATGGAGGATGGAAGTAGTTACAAGGATCTGATTTTTGTAGGTGAGTATGAAGCATCCTTTTGAGTTAGGGAGAGTCTTTACCCTGGATAATCCTCCCACATCCACCACTGGTCACTGTACTCCTCCCTCTCCTTCCTCTCCCTTGAAATCTGATGTGTCTCTCTTTGTATTTCCTTTATATCTAAATTCTGGCTTGCCTGCCTCCTGTCTTCCCTAGCCTGCCTCCCCCCCCACTACCTTTTACTCCCTTTCGTAACTGTGGCTCTCAATCTTTCACACTGCCCCCTCCACCCCATGGAATTCTCGGCTGGTCATGCTGTCTTTTTCTTCTGCTTCTCCAAACTTTGTGGCTCTTGCTCCCCTTACTATCAGCTCTGCCCCTCTTTTTACATTCTCAAATCTCTCCTCTGTGACTTCACTACTCACCCTTGCAGCTACCCATGATATTGGACCTGGAGCTATTGCCACCCTACAGTCACTGCTCCCCCTTTTCCCTTTGCCCTGTACTCATGTTAGTGCAGCTCACTCATACATCCTCCCCAAATTATTTTATTTAGTTTTTATTTACCAGGTAAGTGCACTAGACAAAACGTTTAGCTATTTTGAGGCATGAATTGGGAGATCACACCAGTGGAGATTGACACAACTCTAATGCCCCCCCATGGGTGGGACTTAACTTGGATTGCCTCCAGACTGCTCACTACAACCAATTCTGGTCCTGTGTGCTACCCCTATGTTCCTGCTGGCTCCTGTGTTGTGAAATCTGTAGGGGGACCGGAGGAGTGACTGAAGTCAAGCAGTCTGCTTGGCAGTTTGGGCAAACGCCACACAATACAATGTGTGAGCATTCATTCAGGATGCCTGCTTGAATATGTGAGCTGACTGCACCCAGCTTGCCCATGAATAAGAGCTACAGTGCTAAGTGAGAAAGCCACTGCAGCATCTCTAGCCAGTGGTTCCTTCCATGTGCTCCAACTCCCAGGATCCCAAAACATGTATGTGGAGATCTAGAGGCACACCTGGAGGGGCAGGGGTGTTATCCATGGTCCAGCACCCCTGATTGTACCCACACCTCATGGACAGCAACATATATGTAATTACATGTACTAACCTTAGGGCAGAGGCACTTATCGTATAAGCATAAGTGTCAGGATCTGTGTTCTACTGTATTTTACTAATGCATATTATGCTCCAGTCCTGGGAGATGCTTTCCATTATATTTTTGCTGTATAATCATAAGGTAAGCAACAGTGCCATCTTTAGTGCTTGTGCATCACTGTAACTGCAAGTGACCTTGGAGACTTATAGACATCTCATTGTTCATGCTATCTTTGCTAGCTAAGCAACTTCTCATGTTAGTTAGGATGGTTACTCATGCCACCTGCTACTTTCCAATTGCAAACTTTTTATGTATCTTCTTTTATAGTTACTATGGTGATTATCAGGGTATAAGACCCCTTGTAGCACGTAGCTTCTCTGAGACTAGAAACTGCACCTACGTAGGTAAGGAAACTGCAAGCTCTTATAGTGTATTCACTGTTGGTAGTAAGCCTGCTTTATCATTTACCTGTAATAAATCATATTTGTTACATGTGCACCACTTGTCTGTTGTTTCTTCCTTTGTGCCATTCCAACAAGAACCTGAGAAAGGTAATTTTATTACCCAGTTACATTTGGCAACCATGTGCAGGTGCAGGTTGGAAGGTACAAAGTGAAGATTCCATTCAATTTATTTTGAATGTTGAGTATTTTTTTTTGGTTTTTTTTTCCAATTGTTTAATCAGGTGAGACACACTAAGCTGAAAGCTTGTTTACAGGTGCAACCTAGGAGCACAGGGAAGTTAAGTGACTTGCTCAAGGTCACACAGTATGCAAGTGGGGGCTGTGGGATTCAAACCCAGGTCTCCTGATTTGCAGCTCAGAGCCTTAAACCACTGCACTATACTGCCTCCCTACTTGGACCTACTTGGACCTACTCGTGCTTACAGTATTTGCGATTGTGGTGGACACACTCCATCTTGGTCTCAGGTGTGGCAGACCCACACCAGACCTCTTTACATTCCCTCTACAAGTGACAGCATACTGCTTTGGCATCACTGGTTGTCCACCGGGACCAGAAAGCAGTTTGTGACGGCACCAAGGATTTTGTCCAGTTTTCCAACTGCTTATTTGTTTGTTTGTTGGCATGGGGTCATTATGTTGCAAGACATATTGCTGCATGGCACAATCGCACTACATGATTTATGCCATGAGGCATATGTCTTTGTTCTGTGGGGGCTACACCCCCCAGACCCCTCCACTAAAGATTCTCAACTCCGGGGGGGTCCAGTTCTGGGAATGCACAGGTCCAGGTTCACCATAATGCCGTACACTATTAAGTGTGTAACATTATGACCTGGTGCATTGTTTGTCTACCCCTTGTTTGTTATGCCTGAACTTTGCACTCAGCTGAGACTCAACGTCTCAAACTACCTCACATCCCATGGCAGATGGACAGATTTTGCACTGGACGCAAAGTCTGCAGATGACCCATTGCTGCTAATATCCAAGCAATAGTTAGAGCCCAAACAAACAGCCAAGAAGAACAGCCTTAAAGGTCTTTTGGTTACGGCTCTACATACCACTGTTGAGAGTCTGACAGTGAAGTGTGCCTCCCTTAAACTGCAAAATGCCACTCTAAAAAAGAGATGGGCTTGCAGGCATCAGAGTTACTGAAAAAGGAACAGAAACTAGCGGAGGAGACACAGTCACTTTGCGATGGTAGTAACAGACTGTTGCACTGTACTGCTCAAAACTGAGTGAGAAATTTGTATGTTAAGAGATGATTGTGAAAGTCTGAAATGTGATAAACAGCGTATTTGAATGATATTTTGAATGATACGAATGAGGGTTTGAGAGAGGAGAATGCTGAGTTGAAAGAGGAGTATCAGAGAGTGAATCGTGAGTTGGAGAAAGAACTTAGGGAAAACATTGAATTAGGTGCTGTGTACAGAATGTTGCAGTATGAGGTTGAGAAAGGTATTGAGCAGGGCACTGCAAGAGGTTGTCACAAGAAGTGTAGAGAAAACATTGCGCCATCAATGGGAGGTTCTTGTCGGCCATGTTAAGGCCATGAACGGTGTTCACTATACACCCATTGAGATTACGTCATCCGGCAATGACTCTGATGTTGATGATGAGGCATGCCACGTCAACTGCAAGTCCAACCCCCATGGTGGTATAACTTCAGCTAGCCATTCACAAGATGGCGTCTACGTCGGCATGCACTCTGTTTCACAACATCTACACAAACATGGTGGATGCCACGTACACTACCAAGATGGCAGGCCCATGACACAGGCAGAGGACCTGTATTCTTAACGTGCTTTCCCTTGCTCCTCTCAACAGGGGAGTCACTTGCGGAGGTTCATGACCTAATTCAGGAGGCCCTTAATAACATCACTCAACCGGAAGACCAAATGAGAGCTATCCAGGAACAGATTGACAAAATATTCAAAGAAATTATTAACCAGGACCATGCGTACAAGGCAGTCACTGATGCAGCAGTGGAAGCTGCACTTCGTGGCACCATGAAACATATCGAGTTGAATGCAACCACTCATACTTCCAACCCCATGCAAGTAATTCACTCTGTTGAACAAATTGCCCAAAGTATTGGACAGATGGGCCCGACTGACAATCTCAGTTGTCATTTGGAGAAAGTGCTCTCCCTCTGCGAGAAGCTTTCTCTTCAACCCGAATACCAGATTCAAGTCTTGTGACAGACAATTGAACCTACCATCTGGGCCAAACTCTCAGAGACAGTGCGCAACTGCGATACCATTGTCTATAATAGCATTGCAGCCCTCATTGCCACCAACTCACCAGGTGTCATAGGAGCTTGCTTGGCCTACAAGGTTAAGCAAAATGTGAATGAAAGCCCCGCAGCCTACCATTAATGGTTATGGCTCGCGTATTACACTGGCAAAGGCCTAGCTGGGGAACTTGCAGACCAAGACCAGACTGAGTACAAGGATTTGTACCTCCAGAACATGACTCCAGCCTTGCCAGAAAAGGTTGAACTTAATGTTTACCCGACTATTGACTCCTTTGTGAACATCCTTATGAAAATGGAGTGTGCCTATCAGGTCTACCTCCGCAACCTTGCTTCTGACAAAACCAACAAGGCTGCCGCAATACAAGTTCCAGCAGCACAGGTGGCTGCAGTACAGCCTACCCCCGATACGCCTACCCACTACACAGTAGAAGGCAATAACCAGAAAAACGATGCCCCTTCTGACGCGACAAGCAGTCGCACCGGGGGGGGGGGACTGGAATTACAAAAACAACATGAACGGAGACAAAAGCAATTGGAAAAATCCAAATGCCCAACAGGATGGCCGGAACCACAATGGTCCTAGCTATCACAGTGAAAACGAGACCCTCCACAAATTTTTTGAGGAGATCATGCTGAAAGAGTGGCTAAGTCTATGTGAACCATAGCAGCCCTCGTTCCAGCTGCTGAACAGGCATGCGGTCAGGGGAATCCTTCCCTACCTCTGGCTATGAACAAACAAACAGCCGAGGGAAAAATCCTTTTGTGGCATCGACTACTGGCCAGGTCGATGTGATGACCAAGGAGGAACCACCACTGCAGGCTGCTGTTACATCTGTGACATCACAGGTACATTTGTATCCTGTGCAAGATGTCCAGGAGGCCTTGAAAGATCCTGCAGGCCTCAGGTTTCAGGAAAAGGATGATGATTACGATTCTGAAAATGCAGATTGACAATTACAGGCCCTAGTCTGGATTGTGAGTGATTTTATTGTTAACACAAATGGAAAGCCTTGTGTAAAGGCCACGGTTGGGGGCCACCAATTTACCATGCTTCTGGATACTGGAGCAGCCAAGTCAGTCCTCCATGATGAGGACCCAGTCTCATCTGACTAGTCTACTGGCTGGAAGACCAGTGTCCAGGGTGTAGATGGTACCCAGCTACACACCTACCAATCTATTCCTCTACCTGTGGTGGTAGGCCACCTCAGGACTGATTTTGTCTTTGACTTCATAGTATTGCATCATCGCCTCAGCATATTGGGAATTGGCTTCCTAGCACTACACAGCTGTGTAGTGGACCTAGCCAACAGGCTACTTCTCCAGATCAAAGGACAATGTCATGCTGTCACCATTCCAGAGTCACAAGGTGGCAGCCATCTCCCATAACAACAAGGAGTATGATGTCATGGCCTTGTTCAAAAGTCATGACCTGTTTTCCGAACTTGCACCCTTGCTGCAAAAACACCTTGATGTGTTTGCTACCAACAAGCATGATTGTGGTAGAATGCACACTACCATTGAAATCACAGAACCTGACCCTGTAAGGCAGAAGCAGTACCCATTTCCTGCTGAAGCCTTGCAATCACTGAGGGAGACCATCCAATCACTGCTACAGCAAGGAGTGATTAGGAACTGTGTCTCCACTGTTAATTCACCTATTTGGCCTGTGAAAAAGCCAATGGAGCTTGGAGACTCACAACTGATTACAGGAAACTTAATCAAGTTACCCCCAGTTGCGTCCCAACAGTAGCATCAGTACCTGATGTGCTCAAACATAGACATAGAAACAAAGAAACATAGACTTTGATGGCAGATAAAGACCACTTGGCCCACCCAGTCTGCCCGTTTCCCTACCTACTGGATAAGCTGCAGATTTTAGTTAACCAACAGCCTACTTCCTGCCACCCCCCACTACAATTGCTTTATGTCTGTCCCATGCATGTTTGAATTACCCCACTGTTTTAGACCCAACAACCTCCCCATGAAGGTGGTTCCATGCATCCACCACTCTCTCCATGAAAAAAATTCCTCACAATACCCCTGAGCCATCCACCCTCTATCTTTAAATTGTGTCCCCTTGTTCTTACACATCTCTTTTTCTGAAAGATGCTACCCTCCTGGACTTGAACATTTCTATCATGTCCCCCCATCCCTCCTTTCATCAAGGGTATATATATTAAGCTCTCTCAGTCTCTCTTCATATGGTTTCTGATGCAGACCCTGCACCATTTTAGTTGTCCTCCTCTGGACTGCTTCCATCCTGTCTATGTCCTTGCATAAGATGAGGTCTCCAAAACTGCACACAGTACTACAGATGGGGTCTCACCAACTGTCTGTACAGAGGGATAACCACTTCCCTTTTTCTACTTGTGATGCCCCTTCCTATGCATCCCAGTATCCCCCTGGATCTCCTTACTGACTTCTCACATTGCTTACCCACTTTTAGATCATCTGATATGACTACCCCCAGGTCCCTTTCCATTTTTTGTTGTTAGTACCGCCTCTGCTACTGTGTACTCTTCTCCTGGGTTTTTGTTTCCCAGGTGCATTAATTTACACTTCTTTGCATTGAATCTAAGTTGCCATATGTCTGACCATTTCTCCAACCTTGCCAAGTCCCTTTTCATCCTTTCCACCCCCCTTGTGTATCAACTGTGTTACAGATCTTTGTGTCATCTGCAAAGAGGCATACCTTTCCCTTTAGACCCTCTGCAATGTCACCTATAAAGATGTTAAGGAGGACTGGACCTAGTACTGAGCCCTGAGGTACTCCACTAGTGACCCCCCTTTCTTTGGAATGTGTTCCACTCACTATTACCTTCTGTGTCCCGTTGTACAGCAAGTTAGCTACCAAGGCTACCACCCTAGGACCGACTCCCAGGCTGGCTAACTTGATTATCAATCTTTTGTGCGGGACTGTGTCAGATGCTTTGCTAAAGTCTAGGTAGGCCATATCCTCAGCCCCTCCCTGGTCTATTACTTTGGTCACCCAGTCAAAGAAATCTATTAGATTCATCTGACATGACCTTCCTGCTGTAAATCCATGCTGATTTGGGTCCTGTGCCCCACTGGCCTCTAGGTACTCAACTATTCTTTATTTCAGAAATGATTCCATCATTTTCCCTACCACTGAGGTCAAACTTACAAGTCTGTAGTTTCCTGCTTCTGCCTTGCTCCCACTTTTGTGAAGGGGAATCACATCTGCCCTCCTCCAGTCCTCAGGTGCCACCCCATCCTCCCAGATTTGTTAAAAGTGTGGTCAGTGGTGTCACTAGGTCCTCCCTTAGTTCTTTTAGGATTCTGGGGTGAATCCCATCAGGCCCCATTGCTTTGTCCACCTTGAGTTTTAGAAGTTCTTTCAGGACTTCTTTTCTATAAATAGACTGGTGTCAACCCTACCCAGAGTGCTTCTATTGTCTGGTTTAGGTAACTCCTCCTCCTCATCTTCTTTTGTGAATACTGAGCAAAAGTATTCATTCAGTAACTCTGCCTTTTCACTGTCTCCCTCTGCCCTCCTCCCCTCTCCCTTATTAATCTTCACTATTCCTCCCTTAACCTTTCATTGCTCCCTAATGTACATATAAAAGGTTTTATCCCCCCTTCTTAACTGAATTGGCTATTTTTTCCTCGGTTTGGGCTTTTGCTATTCTGACTACCTTCCCCACCTCTTTCTGCTTTAATTGATACAGTTCCCTGTCATGCTCACCTGACACCTGACAAAAAGTGGTTCACAGCTCTTGGCATCTCTTATGGGTTCTGATCACTCCCATTAGCACAGGAAAGCCAATATAAATTTGCTTTCACCTTTGATGGATGCCAGTACACCTGGACCTGCCTTCCCCAGGGCTTTCACAACAGCTCTTCCCTCTTTCATTGCCACATTATGGATGCCCTGCAGGGGTTCTCCACATCCCAGTGTCTCCTGCAGTATGTGGATGACTTGCTATTAGCAACCACCATGAAGGAAGATCATTTGGCCCTTCTAGATGAAATTCTATCTCTCCTCAAGAGAGCAGGCCTCATGTGCAACCCCTCTAAAGCACAATTGTGTGAAAAAGAGATCATCTTCCTTTGCCTACACATCACAGACCAAGGCAGAAGCCCAGCTGTCAAGAAGATCCAGGGCTTGCAAGATCTGCCACTTCCCACTAGCGTGGCAACACTCAGACACTTCTTAGGAATAGTAAACTACAGGGATTTTATCCCTGACTTTGCCTTGAAGGCTGCTCCCTTCTATGAACTTCTGAAAAAGAACATCCCATGGACATGGGGCCCCACTCACACTGAAGCCGTTATATAGTTCAAGCAGGTCTTAGCCTCAGCCCCAGCATTGATCAACCCTAACCCAAACCTTCCATTCCATTTGGAAACTGCCACCTCTGATGTGGCCATGTCTACAGTGTTGGCACAAAAGTACAATGGGTACTTCAGGCTCATTGCCTATGCATCTCAGTTGCTGTCCCCAGTAGAGAGGAAATACAGTCTCTATGAAAGAACACTTTTGGCAACCTACTGGCTGTCAAAAATTTCATGTATATCATTGGGTATTCACCTATTGTCTTGCATACCTCTCACACCCCAACTAACTTTTTGCTTTCAGATAAAGTCAAAGATTGTTCAGTCTCCAACACCAGAGTTACCCATTGTTCTTTGCTTTTGCAGGACAGGGACATCAAAGTACTACCTGCAAAATTGCCATCAATGTTGGCCTATGGCCTACTCTACACAGGTAAGCCCCATGACTGTGCACTGCAACCTCCTGACTTACCTGAGCAGGGACCATTCTTACTGGTTACACCTGATGTTCTAGAAGATACCAGCATGTATCGCATCTTTACAGATGGCTCCGCCTCCTATGTAGACGGAGAGCAGGTAGCAGGATTTGGTGTGCTCATATTAGATCAAGATGGCGATTTCAGGTGCATTTCTAGGAAATGCACTGTTATCTCCTCACAGTATGCTGAATTGACAGCTGTGGCCTGTGCTTTGGAGGTCATGCCCCATGATGACAAGGATGCCATCATCTTTGCAGACTCCAGTTGGGTCTGTTCAGCCCTTACTGAGTTTTTAACCATTCTAGGAGAAAAATAACTTTACATTCTCTGATGGCACACCTGTCAAATACAGGGTTCTATTCATGTATATACACACTCTGACATGACAGTTTACTCACAGGCAATGGCACCACAATCCACACAGGGGTTGTATACAGACCCCCCCTCTCAGGGGAAGGAAATGGACAAGGAAATGATAGAAAGCATACTTAGAATGGCAAAAAAAGGGGAGATATTGCTGATGGGTGATCTGAATATGCCAGATGTTAACTGGAGTGCAGTTGCAGCAGCCACTTCTAAGAGTGGGGTTATTCTAGATGCCCTACAGGGGGCATGCCTTAGACAACTAGTATTGGAACCCACTCAAGAGGGAGCAATCTTAGACATGGTTCTCTCAAATGGAGTTGGAGAGAGGATCACAGATGTAGAAGTGGGTAGCCATCTGAAAACTAGCCACCATCAAACAGTATGGTTCACAGTAAACACAGCAATAGAGTCAAGCCATACAAAGGCAAAAGTACTGGACTTCAGGAGGGCTGATTTTGCCAAAATGGGTGAATGCCTAAGGAATGCACTAGCAAATGGGCAGGAAGGAGGGGTGGAAGAACAATGGGGAATAATAAAAACTGCCATCACAGAGGTAACAAGCCTTTGTGTGATGCAAATAAACAAAACAAAATTATGTAAAAAACCACTATGGTTCTCAAAGGAGGTAGCAGTGAAGGTTCAAGAGAAAAAGAAAGCATTCAGGAAGTACAAGGAATCACAGAAGGAGCAGGACAGAGAATTGTATCAGTTAAAGCAAAAGGAAGCTGGGAATGCAATCAGAACAGCAAAGCCCAATCCAAGGAAAAGATAGCCAACTCAGTTAAGAAGTGGGATAAAACCTTTTTTAGGTACATCAGGGAGTGAAGGAAGACCAATGGAGGGATAGTGAGGCTTAATAAAGGGGAGAGGGGTGGGCAGAGGGTGACTGTGAAAAGACAGAGATACTAAACAAATATTTTTGCTCAGTATTTACAAATGAAGAGGGGGAGGTACCTAAAACAAACAATAGAAACACTCTGGATACAGAAGTTGATACCAGCCCATTTACAGAAGAAAGGGTTCTGAAAGAACTCTTAAAACTGAAGGTGAACAAAGCAATGGGGCCTGATGGGATTCATCCCAGAATTCTAAAAGAACTAAGGGTAGAACTAGAGACACCACTGACTACCCTCTTTAACAAACCATGGGAGGATGGCGTGGTACCTGAGGACTGGAGGAGGGCAGATGTGATTCCCCTTCACAAAAGTGGGAGCAGGGCAGAAGTAGGAAACTACAGACCTGCTAGTTTAACCTCAGTGATAGGGAAAATGATGGAATCACTTCTGAAGGAAAGAATTGTCGAGTACCTAGAGGCCAGAGGGGCACAGGACCCAAGGCAGCATGGATTCACAGTGGGAAGGTCATGCCAGACGAATCTAATAGATTTCTTTGACTGGGTGACCAAAGTAGTAGATTAGGGAAGGGCCGTGGACATGGCCTACCTAGACTTTAGCAAGGCATTTGACACAGTCCCACACAAAAGATTAATATACAAGTTAGCCAGCCTGGGAGTGGGTCCCAAGATGATAGCCTGGATAGAGAATTGGCTGGAGAATGGGACACAGAGGATAATAGTAAATGGAGTCCACTCTGGAGAAAGGGGGTGGTTACTAGTGGGGTACTGCAGGGTTCAGTATTAGGACCGGTCCTCTTCAACATCTTTATAAGTGATATTGCAGAGGAACTGGAAGGAAAAGTATGTTTCTTTGCAGATGACACAAAGATCTGCAACAGAGTTGATGCACAAGGTGGGGTGGAAAGGATGAGAAGGGACTTGGCAAGGTTAGAGGAATGTTCAAATGTATGGCAGCTTAGATTCAATGATAACAAGTGCAAGGTAATGCACCTGGGAAACAAAAACCCAGGGGAAGAGTACGCAATGAGAGGTGAGCTACTAACAACAACAAAAATGGAAAGGGACCTGGGGGTAGTCATATCAGATGACTTAAAGGTGGGCAAGCAATGTGAGAGGGTAGTAAGTAGGGCTGGGGGATACTGGGATGCATAGGGAGAGGCATCACCAGTAGAAAACAGGAAGCTGTTATCCCTTTGTACAGACAGCTGGTGAGACCCCATCTGGAGTACTGCATGCAGTTCTGGAGACCCAATCTCTGCAAGGACATAGACAGAATGGAAGCTGTCCAGAGGAGGGCAACTAATATGGTGCAGGGTCTGCACCGGAAGACATATGAAGAGAGACTAAAGGAGCTTAATATGTATAGCCTTGAGGAAAGGAGGGAGAGGGGGACATGATAGAAACTTTCAAGTACCTCAAGGGAATCAACAAACTTCAAGAGGGTAGCATCTTTCAAAAAAAGAGGTGTGTAGGAACAAGGGGGCACAATTTGAAGATAGAGGGGGGTGGCTCAGAGATAATGTAAGGAAATATTTTTTCACAGAGAGGTCTGTGGATGCATGGAACGGCCTTCCAGAGGAGGTTGTGGAGTAAAAAACAGTGGTTGAATTTAAGCATGCATGGGACAGTCATAAGGCAATTCTAGGGGGTGGGGGTAGAAAGAAGTAGGCTGCTGGTTAACTAGGATCTGTGGCTTATCCATTAGGTAAGGAAATGGGCAGACTGGGAGGGCCATGCGGTCTTATCTGCTGTCAAATTCTATGTTTCTATATAAACTGTACATCCACAAGGTAAAGGTTCACTGTAAATCTGATCCTTACCATGAATTCAATGATTGAGTGGACTTGCTTGCCAAACCAGGCTCTCGAGGGGGGGAGACATGGACAATGACTCACCCAGTAGCTGTGGCAGCCATTTTCTTAGCTACTAACACTAGGCAGAAACAGTACCAGAACCTCCACTGGACCTTTCTGCTGCACAGAAATCAGACCCAGAACTAAAAGCTGTGTTTAAATTCATGGACAAAGGAGTCAAACAACCACTGCCTGTTGGTAGTCCTTACAAGAGGCACTCTGACAACATACACTTGTCTAGTGATCAGAAGCTCATCATATATCAGAAAGAGGAAACAGGTGACAAACTGTGGGTTGCACCACAATTTTTGTGAACTGAATTTATATATATGGTTCATGATACCCCCACTGGTAGACATCAGGGGGCAGACAATACCCTTCAGAGATTCAAAACTGTTGTCTGGTGGCCTGGCATGGCCAAAGATGTAGAGCACTATGTGGACAACTGCATAGTGTGAGCCCAGAACAATCCAATTATGGTGAAAAGAAATGCCAAATTGTTGCAACAAAGGCAAACTGGACCATGTAATGCTATGCAAATCGATTTTATTGTCCCCCCTTGCCAACTCCAGCAAGAACAACAAGTATACACTTGTTGTCACAGATTTGTTTTCTAAGTGGGTAGAAGCATTTGCCAAGATCCTGGTGAATCAACTGTTCTCTAGGTGGGGCCTACCCCTTAAGGTATACTCAGACCAGGGAACCAGTTTACAGCTGAGCTGATGAAGCAGACACTCCAGCTGCTTGGCGTAGATCAGAAATTCCATATCCTTTACCATCCTCAATCCTCAGGCCAGGTAGAAAGAGCAAACAGACGAATCAAACAGATGTGATGCAAATTCAACACTGACAATCCCAAGGATTGGGATTCCCTCTTGCCACTACTACTAATGGCAATCAGGGGCACTCCAGCAGCAACTACTCTGTGCACACCCTATGAGGTTATGACTGGTAGAGCCATGAGATTACCTAAGCACCTGTTGATTGATCTTCACACCCCTACTGCAGATAGAGTATCTGTAGATAAGTATGTTGAAAAGCTTCATGATGACATCATGAAGACACACCTGTTCACTGCCAATCAAATGGGTAAGGCTCAACAACAAGCTAAAGCTCATTTTGATAAGCATGTCAAAGAAATTGATTGTCAAGTTGGAGACCAAGTTATGCTTCTCCAGTACAGACAACCAACTCATTCAATTGCCAGTAAATGGGAAGGCCCATACCCCATTGTTAACAAACTCAGTCCTGCTGTCTACCAGGTCCAAGTTGAACAGCAAAAACAGACCACCGACAAGTGGTTCCATGCTAATCAGCTCAAGTTGTACAAAGGTGACTAAACTTACTTTTCCTAGCCCACTTAGGGTGGAATAGTATCCCATACTTAACAATCCTTTTCTGTTTTCTTTCAGGTACACTGGCAAGATGGGTATCTTGCACCTCCTTACCTTGGTGGGACTACATTCTCTGATTGATTCTCAGAACAAACACAAACAACGTATAAAACATTTTCTTAGCAAACTTCAACACTCAGCCCCAGTGGGAGTTCATATTAATGTACCCAACAAAATGATTACTGTTAAGGAAAGCTCAGACGCCTATCTTAATGCCTTTGTAGTTGCTCCAGACAAATCCACATTGCAAATACAATGGGAAACTGATCTTAATGGATACACACTCCCTGTAGCTCTCCTATCCAAATTCCACAGATGGCCCAACACAGACATCTCACTTAATGGTACAGTCTCCATTTGACAGACTTCTCCCTGACATACTGGACGCTATAATCTTACTGCTCTCATAGATCCTACTTGGTGTGACCACCTCAACTCTGAGGAGTCACATGCTTTCTGTCTTCATAACTATGTAGCTACTGAAGCCCTGTTTCTTACTGTACTCCTACCCACCAAAGAAGAACTAAGTGATTACCTTCCCCAGGAAGCTGGTCCTCCTAGTGGTTTGACCACAACTTCCCTTCCCAGTGTTCTGATTAATAATGTACAATTTATGCATGTCCCAGTTATTTTCAATCTAACACATTGGAATGTGGCTGAGATTGGTCTCTGTCACACGACCAATACTTCTAAATTTTCCAGTATGATGCTTACAGATATTGTAGCTGCTTATCAAATACACAGTAATGATCCTGTTAGTGGACCTCATACTACTGATCATGTAGGTGTCTTTAGACCCGCATCTAATGCTAAAGCTAGACCACGCACTAGGCGTAACACTGCAGATGTTACCGCTGCAGCAGGCACTGTATCTGGCCTTTTTGGCTCAGGCATTTTGATCTGGAATAAAGCAGATATAGCTGCTATTAAAGCACAATCTCTTAATTTTCAGCAAGATGTTAAGAATGATATCCTACCACCACTGCTACATGGTGTAGATGGTTTAGGTAAGGAACAACGTTTTACTGTATATATTATGCAGGAAACTGCCAAAGAGTTCAATGACACTAAAGATAAGATTAATGAACTGATTTTTTGAAATAATAAGAAGACAGATAAGCAATATGTTGCCCGTTAACTTTTATGCTCTGCTTATGGTTCTTATGTAATTGCCACTGTTAACAATCTCTTCAGGGACTTGGAAACAGGATGCTTTCCAGATCTTATCAACGATAGGAGAATGGGTAAATGGTATTGTCCTCATTGCAGATCCAGTGGCTGCATTACTATTTGTTTAGCAAATTCTGTTAACATTTCTATGTCTACAGCTAGAGATCTTGGGTATGCCTCACGATATCCAAATCAAGCACCTTGTTACTTTACAAAGAAATGCTCAATAAGGCCCGGTGGTGTTGAAGGTTTAGGTGCTGGATGCCACACCTCGCACCACGCTGGCAACCCAGGTTTGGGGACAAACTTGGGTCATCAGTGGTTGGTAGAGGGAAGGAGGATTGAGCATCCCAACGGATGCTTTCCTCCTTAGGGGTGGGCTACCAGGGGCGCTGTATGCACCTGACGTACTGACTCTCACGGGGCATTGGCAGCTCCAGAGGGCTGGAGTCGGGCAGGGGAGGATGTTGTTAGGCACTTAGCAGGAGTGCGTCAGCAAGCACTTGCCCGAGCTGACATCCTCAGGGGAGGGGGGATGGGAAGGGAGAAAAGTGGAAAAGAACCCTCGGCGTTCCTAGATGATGGACACGCCACTGTTAAGTATGCATCAGAATTTGAATTGGAGATGCAGACACATCTGATGCATAGCCGCACGTAGCACAATACCACACTGGGGTTGGGTAATGCTTATATGTAATGTAATGCTATATACTATAAAACTAATGATAATAAGGAGGAATAATGGGGAATGAGTGATGATGATAACACTTGTGTGTAGTTGTACTTTACTTGTGTTGTAGTGTAAACAGCCTGCTACAAGTCAGAAAGTCAGATTTTATCCCTTGGACCACCCACAGCCAGCAGTACAGGTGCATCAACTTGCATGTTGTTTGTCAGAACAGTATTTTTTTAATACATGAAATCATCAATAAACGTTAACAAGTGATCATGACTGGATGGCACAAGTCAAAGATTTATTTTGCCAGCCTGCTGTCCTTGCTCTGTACACACAGCCACACTGAAGCCAGGAAAAAAATATTGGGGATTTCTGGGACTGTTACATTTATTGTGGGCCCCCTTGCAATTTCTCTTTGTTCCTTCTGGATGGCACAAGTCAAAGATTTATTTTTCCACCCTGCTGCCCTTGCCCTGTACTCACAGCCACACTGAAGACAGGAAACATTTTTTTATTGGGGATTTCTGGGATGGTTACAATTATCGTCAGCCTCCTTGCAGTCTGTTTCTCCTCTCCCCTCTGGACGAGATCGTTAATGAATGTTAACAAGTGATTGTGATTCATGATTGGAAAGCACAAGTCAAAGATTTTATTTATTTATTTTCCAATTGTTTAACCAGGAGTGGCACTCTAAGCTGCAAGCTTGTTTACAGGTGCAACCTGGGAGCACAGGGAAGTTAAGTGACTTGCTCAGGGTCACACAGTATGCAAGTGAAGGCTGTGGGATTCAAACCCAGGTCTCCAGATTTGCAGCTCAGAGCCTTAAACCACTGTGCTATACTGCCTCCTTAAGTGGACATTTCAGAATTACAAACCCTTGAGTCAAAGACTCATTTTCAAAAGCTCCACATCAAATGACAATTTACATAGAAAATGAGACAAACAAAAAATAGCGTATACAGTAAAATTACAGAACGACAGGTCATGATAACTAAGGCTATACGCACTAAGCCTAATTTCACAGCCAGGCTGCATCAAGATAATACTATGGAGGGGAAGGGAAAGACCCAAGGTAATAGCTGGAATGGTGAGCTAAAAACAATGATTAGGTCCTTTGTTTCCCTCTATTGTTCTGATGGGCTTTTCTAGCCCCACCCCTTTGTTTCAAATGCTGCCCTTCTATTGGGCACCAGGAAGGGAGGGAGGAGGTGCATCTTGCAGGAGCTCCCTATGGCTAAGATTCCAAAGTTAGCATCTTCTAAAGAAAAGTTCTTTAAACAAGCTTACTTTGAAAACATTAGCAACAGAAATGTATAGATGTATGCAGTTATTGATAATTTAAAATACCGGTAATTAAAACTATATCAATATAACTGTTCTATAATGTTGTCATTACTCCAACTTTTCATTTAACAACATTAAGATTCTAGCTTTAACCATTACAAAGGTCGAACTTTAGAAAGATAATTTCTTTGAAAAAGGCTAACTTTGGAACCATTATAGTTACAAACTTTTTTTTTTTTATAAAAGCTTAAAGTCATGTAGATGAAACACAGAGAATAATGCCTGTGCAGGTATGTGTTGTGAAGATTTTTCACACACCCAGGGTGTGTGATAATCCATAAACTGAGAGAGAGAGAGATGCTCAAGAGGTGTATGAGAGGTATATGAGATTATTACACACCAAGGGTGTGTGAAAAATCCTCATGACACAAACATTGCTGGTGCAAGGTTTTGACAGAGAAAAAAACTGTGAACTGCACTTGTGTTGGGAGTGAGCAGGTCCCTCAGTAGCTGCCATACTGAGTGGCTTTTGCTTTGCAGAGAAGTGACCAGGTGTTTCTTCGGGCTGGTAGCTCTTCTAAAGAACATTTAGTTCATGTTGCCAGGAAATATTGTGGGCAGGCTGGAGAATGGGCAGTTGGGTGGCCTGAGTGAGTGACTTGCAGTTTAGCTTGGCTTGGTAGCTTTTGTCTTTTTTTTTTGTTTACACTTTATCTTTTTATTGAAATTCGAGTATATAAGAAAGCACACATCTAATACAATAGAAGACTATCCTCCATGTAAGGTATAAAATATCACTTAACAAAACACAGTATTTAGGGTAAACATACTGGAGAAGCCTTATATACATGTATTGATAATAAAACGCAAACCTAGACAGGATGTAAGTGGAGAGCAGAAGGGTTACAATCAATAGGGTATTATAGTATCAGAAATAGCAACCATGTATGAAATACATGCTAGGGCAGGCTATGGCAACGCATTCAGTAAATTGCAAAAAGTGATAAATGTGGTAATATGAACAGTGTTCAGTAATGGAGAGGTGAAGATAAGAGAAAAGTGTGCAAGGAAAGAAAGAAGAGAGAAAAAAGCAAGGAAGAAGGGAAGGAGAGAGGGAGAAAACAGGGAAGAAGGGAAAAAGAAGGAGAAATCTGTGCACAAAAGTTTCGAGAAAACCTAATCTGAGAGTAAAATAAGAAGAAGGGCTAAATATCCGTAAGAATTAGGGTCTAGAAGAACTAGGTTCGATGTACTTGAACTAATCTTGCCAACATTTTACTTGGTAGAAGGTTAGTTCTTTTCTTTCTTACTTCTAAGGGGCTAGCAGGGTATTGTTTTGGGGATGCTAGAAGTTTGAAAATGGATTTGGTGGCTGTAAGTGGGCTCATTTTGTGGATGTTTCACTGTGTAACAGGCTGCGCTGGTGGAGGCCTATTTCTTCTGATTTAAAACCTATTTGGTAGGATTTTCTTGGAGATGGTTATTTGAATTGGAGACCTATATCTGTTAATTTCAAGCCTATTTAGATGTGTTGTTAGTGAAGCTGATTAAATTGGAGACCTGTTTCCTTTGGCAGCAAACATATTTTGGGGGGCTTTGAGTTGAATTTTGATTCCTTTTTGCTGACTCCACTAGCTGCAAAGGTTAGTGCATAGTGGGGGTAGGGTGTTAATGGTCTGGCCAGGTCTCACTCAGCCAATTGACTGGAGGCAGAGCTGAATCAGGTTTGAGGTGTTAGCTGCTTTGTCTTCTCAGAAAGAACTGGAAGGGGACAGGATCAGTTGTGTTCCAGGACAGTAGCTGCTGCTGCTTGTTGTTTTCACAGGGTTCTTGTGGATTTTACTTGGTAGAAGGTTAGTTCTTTTCTTTCTTACTTCTAAGGGGCTAGCAGGGTATTGTTTTGGGGACTGCTGGAAGTTTGAAAACGGATTTGGTGGCTGTAAGTGGGCTCATTTTGTGGATGTTTGACTGTGTAACATGCTGCGCTGGTGGAGGCCTATTTCTTCTGATTTAAAACCTATTTGGTGGGATTTGCTTGGGCCTGGTTCTTTGGCTGCTGGGCTTGGAGAGGAGACACAGGGCTGATACACTCTCTCTCGAGTCAGGTGTCTGCCCAAGACCTGCCTCCCCACCCTCCCTCCCCAGAATTCTGCTAATTTATAGGGAACACCTGCCCTGCAATTGGAGGAAAAGGCTGCAGGTGCAGCTCATGTAGTTCTAGCCACTGGGGTTGGATTTAAAGGCTGGGAGAGAGGAGCTTAGGGAGTTGCTCATTTTAAGTTTAATGTGTTGTACTGCACCTAGTAACAGGGTTACTGGTGTACAGTGGGACTGTCTCTAAGATTAGTGGGTGACCTGATTAGGCAGTAGGGTGTATCTTGGACCGTGGGGAACCTGGTGGCTCACCCAAGGAAACCTATTTGGAAGGGGATGGAACCACACGTCATTAAGGCCGGCATCTTTGGGAGGGTGGTGGGGTGCACAGGGTGTGGAGCAGCCATGATACTGGACTGGACTTGGAAGTTCGGTGGTTGCCCAGTGTGCTACCTGCTGGCACAGCTTAGGAGGAGGTTGCGGGATTAGGAGACAGCTGGGGAAGGGGCGGTATGGTTGGGGAAGGGGCTGGGATCTCCCATGGGTTGCACCAAGCACTGGGGCGGGAGCATAGGAAAGGAGTGCAGGAGAATACTCAGGGTCACATAGGGACCCTGGCAGAGAGGGTCCAAAAGGACACTACCAAGGAAGCAGGCAGGTAACTGGGGACCCTCACAAAGGAGGGACAGAGGGACAACATTCTCAGGGAAGTAGGCAGATGGCCAGGGCTGGACAGAAGGAAGCAAGGCGGGGAGGTGGATCAGACCTTACACTCAGTAACTGCTTCAAATCTCTTCTTCTGCTCGAGGATGAGGGGGGTGATGTAGCCACGACAGGGATGGTTAGAGATGGAAAGGGAGTGGGGGGCAGGAGGCAGGGGCCAGATAGCAGGAAGAACAGGGGGGGACCTGGAATGCAGGACAATGGGGGGAGCAATGAATCAGAGCAGGAGGGGCAGGGGGAAGAGGGAAGAAAGCGCAAGGAGAAGGACCAGTTGGTAGAAAAGGTAAAGAAGAAGGACCAGAAGTACAAGGAGGATTCAGTAAAGGGAGCTGAGGGTTTAGGCCAGGGGAGCACGACAAGCAAGGATGAACTAAATGGAGACAGGAAGGAAGGGAGGACGAGCCAGGCTAGTTTAGCAGATGGGGGAGAAGGACCAGTTGCGAGCAGTGAGGGGAGAATTAGCAAGGTACAGAAGGATACTCAGGAGGAGGAGAGGCATAGGATTGGAGGGAGGAGTGGCCATGGTAAATAAGGAGGGGTGGCATGTGACCCAGATGAGGGGAGGAACAAGGAGCCGGCTGGGTGGAGGGGCGGAGAAGGATGAGGGACGTGGAAGGGGGAATGGAGGAAAAGAAGCGGTCAGAGTGCTCCTGTTGGGGATTCTATGATCAGGTATCAAATGGGATAGGAGGAGAAGCCTGGCCAGTTAGAACAAGATGCTTCCTGGACTAATGGTGCACAGGGCTAAGCACGAGGTATATCAGCTGGCAAGGATTGTGGGGTTCCCGGACATACTGGTCCACCTGGGTACAAATGACATTGAGGGAAATAGTGAGCTAGAGATACAGGCAAGATTCAGGAGCTTACCAGGGTCTGTCATGACATAGGATGCACAGTTTCTCTCAGAAATTCTGCCGGTGCCAAGGGCTAGTGGGGAACACAAAAGGAAGATTAGGGAGATAAACCAGTGGCTCAGGGAGTGGTGTGAGGCCAGAGGGTATGGGTTGATGGGGATTGAGGGAGACCTGGGAGGATAAGGAGCTGTATGCTAGAGATAGACTCCATCTCAATTTGGAGGGAGGGAATCCTAAGTTGAAAATAGAGGGTTCATTGGTGAAAAGTGGGTTTAAATTTGTGAAGGGGAGGGATGGGAGAAAAGGCTGTCAAGGGGTGCCGATAAAGGAGGGATTTGTCTCCACCCCCTGGGGAGCTGGAGGATTAGAAAAAGGCCAACTGGCAAAGTTCAGACCAGGGGAAACAGAATCCCATGGGAACACAAGCAGGAAATGGAACTATAGGGAAAGGTGGAAGGTAGTCCTTTAAATGCCAGGAGCTTGGGCAATAAATGCCTGAGCTCCAGGCGATGCTAACTGAGGGAGCAGTGGATGTGGCAGTCACTGAGACTTGGGCCACTGCAGGACATGACTGGGACCTGAACCTGGAGGGTTACACTATGTTCAGGAAGGACAGGGGGAAGGGAAGGGGAGGAGGGGTAGCAATGATAGTCAAAAACTGCATTGGCATGGGGGAGTAGAGGAGGCAGAGGGAACCGTGGAGGCAATTTGGGTCACCTTGATAACAAGGGGGGGCAAGAGAGTAAAAACAGGAGTGGTATATAGACCCCCTGCCCTGGCAGAGGAGCTGGAGGACAGTCTGGTGGCAGATGTTGGGAGACACTGCAGACTAGGCAGAGGAACGGTGGTGGTGTTGGGGGACTTAAACATGCCAGGAACAGACTGGGAGACTATGACATCCTCTGTGACCAGGGAACAGAGGTTGTTGGATGTCTTTCAAGACGCTCCTAACTCAGCAGGTGAGGGAACCGACCAGGAGGCACGGGTACTGGATGTGGTCCTGGCAGACAGTGACCAGATTGGGGCCTGAGGTAAGGGACCCATTGGCGGGAGTGACCATGCCACGGTCTGGTTCTGCCTGGACCTAGGAGGGGTAGAAGACTGCACAAAGATGGAAGTAACCGACTTCAGGGGGGCAGATTTTAAGGAAATGGGAAGGACTCTTAAGGAGCATTTGGATGGGATTGGGTCAGACATGGACGCTGATAGTAGGTGGGAAATCATCAGGAGAGGGGTACAGGATGCTACCAGCACCTGTGCAAGAGTAAGACAAAAATGCGGTAGGGCCCAAAAATCCTGCTGGTGGACCAGGGAGGTCCAGGAGGTGGTGCGGGGAAAGAAGGCAGCCTATAAGCAATTCAAGTGCTCAAGGAGTGAAAGGGATTGAGGGGAGTACGAGCTGATGGCTAGAAGGGCCACTAGGGTGGTGAGGGCGGCTAAGCAAAGGAAGGAGCAGAACCTGGCCAGGGAAATTAGGAGAGGGAACAAGGGGTTCTTTAGATACATTGGGGAAAAATGAAGGGTGAAGGGGCAGACTAGCAGGTTTTAAATCAGGGGAGAGATGGGCACAAGACCCGGGGGAGCAGGCTGAGGTACTAAATGAGTACTTCACCTCAGTTTCACCAAGGAAAATGGGGGTGCTGCATCATACATGGGAGGAGACAGAGATACTGAGGAGGGGGACCTACCGATCGGCAGGTCTGGGGAGGGGAGGCATCACTGGCAGGAGGGGGAGGGCTAGCAGGAGAAGAGGTACTGGAAGTGGAAATCACAGCAGAGAGAGGTGAGGGAAGCCCTCAGCCCCTTAAGACTGAGAAAGCACCAGGGCCGGATAAATTACATCCCAGAATGCTGAAGGAACTTATGGATGTCCTGGCGAAACCCTCTGGAGCTTTTCACCATCTCTCTGAGGACAGGGTGGGTGCCCCAGGACTGGAAGGTGGTGCATATAGTGCCTATCCACAAGGGGGGATCAAGGGAGGTGGCAGGGAACTACAGGCCTGTCAGCCTGACATCGGTGGTGGGCAAGGTGATAGGGGGCATTGTCAAGGAGAGGCTGGGGGGGACCTGGATAAGTCAGGGTGCCTGGACGATAGACAGCATGGATTCATCCTGGGGAAATCATGTCAGACAAGCCTGGTGGAGTTCTATGACTGGGTGACGAGTGCCTTGGACCTGGGTAGACCAGTGGACGTCCTCTTTCTAGACTTCAGCAAGGCATTTGACGCTGTTCCTCACGTGGGCCTGTTGGATAAGCTGGGAGAAATGGGGTTGGGGAACCAGATGATCAGATGGATAGGCAGTTGGCTCCAGGACCAGACCCAGAGGGTCGTAGTTGGCGGGATAGTCTCATCCCCAAGGAGGGTAATTAGTGGGGTCCCACAGGGATCAGTCCTTGGGCCCCTTCTGTTCAACGCCTATGTCTCTGACATAAGGACAGGAATCAGGAGTGAGATGAGTCTCTTTGCAGATGACTCGAAACTGGGAGTGGTGGTGGATGGGGAGGAGGGGAGGGTGGCCCTACAGGGGGACCTGGAGGTTCTGGAAAGATGGTCTAGAAAGTGGAAGCTGAGGTTCAATGCAGGGAAATGCAAGGTACTCCACCTGAGGGCCAGAAACCTGGGCCAAGTGTACACCCTGGGGAGGGAAATGCTACAAGTCTCGATGGCTGAGAGGGACCTGGGGGTGGTGGTGGATGTCAAGATGAACAACTCTGAGACTTGTAGGAGGGCAGCAGCCAAGGCCAACAGGATGCTGGGATGCATCGCTAGGGGGATCACCTCCAGAAGGAGGGAAGTGATACTCCTCTGTATAACTGCTTGTGAGGCCGCAACTTGAGTACTGCATGCAGTTTTGGAGGCCACACTTAAAGAGGGACATTAACCTCCTGGAGAGGGTCCAGAGGAGGGCAACCAAAATGATTTGGGGCTTCAGGGACTGGACCTATAAGGAGAGGCTCGAAGAGCTAAATATGTACACATTGGAAGAGAGAAGGGACCGGGGGGACATGATAGAGGTCTTCATGTACATGAAGAGGGTAAATAGGGGAGGAACAGTCAGGGTGTTTCGAAGAAAGGAGGAGGGGGCCACTAGAGGGCATGGGTGGATCCTGGAGGGGGGAGATTCAGGGGAGAAAGGAGGAGGTGCTACTTCACTGAGAGGGTGGTGGAGCCATGGAATGTGCTGCCTAGGGGGCTGGTGGAGGCAGAGACAGTGGAGGGGTTCAAGAGGGGGTGGGACAGGTACAGGGGAAGGGTTCTGGAAGCAAAATCCAATGCAGCAAGAATATCCAGAACTGGGAAGGGAGTAGCCAGAGAAGGTGAGGGGGGCAGCAAGGTCAGCACCCAGGGTGAGGGCTGACCAAACGAGCAGACACGAAAGACCGTTAGGCCTATTCTGCTGGCATTTTAGTATGTTTAGTAACATCTGTCATATACAGTGAGTCAATTATGAGTAACATGAGATAATCGGTCTAGTGAGGCATACTGGGAGAGGCTTTGAAGAACATCTGAAAGAGAAGGCACCAGAGTTGATTTCCATTTCATAAGAATCAGACGTTTGACCAGAAGAGAAAGTATGTTTAGCAATCTAAAATGTACATGTGAGAGGAGAGAGCTATTGGGGATAAGGATGCCTAGAAGGAATAGCTTGGGGTCAAACGGTAGTTTTTGTCCTGTTACTCTGGAGGCAAGTAAACAGACTTTATGCCAGAGCTTATTAATGGGAGCGCAAGACCACAAGAAATTAAGTAGATCCCCGTTGGCCAAATTGCAGCACCAGCAGTTATTATTATTTAATAGGCCCATTCTTTGAAGCACAGAGGGGGTTCTATACCAAAGATGTAGGATTTTAGTTTGTATTAAAGAACTATGGGATTCTTTAAAGGTATTATGTGCAATACGCCAACAATTACTCCATTGTGCATCTGAAATATTGTAGTTAAGAAGAGTACTCCATTTATTTTTGGCCTGTATAGACTGATCAGGTAGATTATCAATAATGTCTTTGTATATTGAGCTATTTAATTTTACTGATAAATTAGTCCAGTGCGAGATGTATGGGTTTAGAAGAGTATGCCTATACACTAAACTAGAGAGAGAGAGTTATAAGCTGCCTGAATTTATAAAAACTTCCAGAAGTCCTGTTTAGGAAGTTTCCATGTGACCTGCAAGTCTGAGAATGATCTAAGAGTGAGTGAATTCTGGTCCAAGATATCTCTGAGAAAGAAAATGCCTTTGTTTCTCAATGAATGACGGAAAATTGGGTGATCTTCTAGAGTGAGCAGTGGATTGCCCCATAAGGGGGCATAAAACCAGGGTGTTGGATTGGATTTCAGGAATTTGTGGGTTAGTTTCCAATAAAGAACAGAGGATGATATAGTCGGGTGAGATTTTAGTTTAGAGGAAATGGGATTAAACATGAAGGAAGTGAGAACTCCTCCCGGGCACATTACGGATTCCATTGCAACCCATAGTGGTGAGTGAGGGGAGGGTTTCTGAAACCATTTAATGGTTTGGGCCATTCAGAAAGCCCAGAGGTAGCCTTTGAACCAGGAGAGTCCGAATCCCCCTTTTTTCCAATGTGATCGAAGTTTGTTGCGGTTCAATCTCGGTGGTTTCCCATCCCAGATAAAGTTACCTGTTAATTTATCAATTTTAGCAAAAAAGGAGGATGGTGAGACTAAAGGAATATTGGCAAAGAGGTAAAGAATCTTGGTAGGAATGGACATCTTAATGGCTGCAATTTTCCCCATGAAAGGGAGATTAAGAAGCTTCCATTTGTCCAGAATTGTTTTGATGTTATCAAATAAGGGGTTAAAGTTAATGTCCCATATCTTCCCTAAGTTACTAGTAATTTTGATTCCTAGATATGTTATACCCTGTGGTGACCAGCGGAATCCAAGAGGTATGTTCATAAAGGCTTTACAGTGGTCATTAAGGGTCATAGTTTGTGATTTGCCATAATTCAAAGCAAGGCCAGAAATTTTAGTAAAATTATTAAGCAAATCAACCAGCAGGGGCCCAGCCTCATTCAGGTTTTTGAGTAAGATTGAGAGATCATCCGCGTAGGAGAGAGAAACATATCTTGAACTGCCCACAGGTATGCCCATAATGCCAGAAGATTGAAAGTAAACAAGCAGTCAGGGGTTCCATGGCTAAAATAAACAGGGAAGGTGACAGGGGACAGCCTTGTCTAGTTCCACTTGCTAGATGAAAGTAAGAGCAAAGGGTGGAATTAGTAAGTACTTTAGCAACATGGGAGTTATATAATAGCTTGATCCAGGAGCAAAAGGTATGAGAAAGACTGAAATAAGATAAAACTTGATGAAGGTAGTCCCAGTTTAAGGAATCAAAGGCCTTCTCGAAATCAATAGCTATGGCTGCAGCTGGTGTCTTGAGGGATTTGGCTTTATGAATTAAATTAAATAAGGAACATAGGTGATCAGAACCAGATCTATGTTTAATAAAACCAGCTTGTGAACAATGAGTTAGCTTGGGAATCAAGGATTCAAGTCGAGAAGTTAGTAGTTTAGCAAGTATCTTCCCATCTGTGTTTAAGAAAGAGATGGGCCTGAACTTGCGGGGTGAGAAGGGTCTTTTTCTTTCTTATGGATTAGGGTTATGATTGCTTTGGTGCAAGATGGGGGAAGCTTGCCAGTATTGGAAGCTTCTTGATAAACATTAAGAAGAATGGGACATAAGGTGTCGGAAAACATTTTATAGAAATCAACAGGGAATCTGTCACTCCCAGGGGATTTGCCATATTTTAAGGAAGACAAAGCTTTCTGGATTTCCTGAAGTGATAAGGGTTCATCTAAATAATCTGTTTCAAGAGTAAAAAGATGAGGAAGATGTAACAACTTAAGGAACTGTTGAATTTGTAAAGTAGATGGAGGATTTGTGTTAGCGTATAGTTTTTGATAAAAGGTTTTCATGATACGATTTATAGAGGGATTGTTGGAGTGAATCATACCCTGTTCATCTTTTAGGCTTAGGATGTGTTGTTCCATTTGTTGTGCTTTGAGCTGATAAGAGTGGAGTTTCCCATTTTTATTGTCGTGTTCCCAAAACTTATATTTAAGTTTAAACAAGGCCAGTTCGGTTTTACGAGAAATTAATTTGTCAATTTTACCTCTAAGTTGAAGAATTTCAAGATGAAGTTGAGAATCAGGACAGTGCTTATTAGAAGAAAAGTATAAATCCTCTTTAGCCTTAAGAGATTTTTCCAAGTCAGCCAGCTGTTGTTCCCTTACCCTTTTCCTGTGTGCAGCATAACTGATCATTTTCCCTCACATCATAGCTTTAAGAGCTTCCCATGCAGAGGACATAGAAGATTCAGTTGGGGTATTGTGAAAGAGGAAGTCCTGAATTTGTTCTTTGATCATGGCTAAGAAATTGGGATCCTTGAGAAGGAGAGGGTCCAGCCACCAGTAAGAAGATTTAGGTGCTAATGGGCCCCACAAAAGTTGCAATTTGACAGGGGAATGGTCCAAGATTATGATGAGAGAGATGGATGAATCAATAGTTTTTTTTTTCCATTGTAACAGGAGAGGCTAGCCAGTAGTGAATTCTACTGTATGTCTTATGTAGAGAGGAGTAAAAAGTAAATTCTCAATCACAGGAGTGAAGGAGGCACCCTACATCAGCTAATCCAACATCTTGCATTAGTAATTAAAGGGCTTTAATACTTCTAGGGTGGGCCTCTGTAGTGGGGCTACTTCTGCCAATGTTGGCTTCTAAAGTGAAGTTAAGATCCCCTCCAAGAATACCTGGTGTATTATCAGTGTTAAAGGATAGAATCTGTTGAGCTAAATTATGAAAAAAAACTCTGGGGAATCAGAGTTGGGCGCATAGACATTAACAAGCAGAAGAGGACCAGAGTTGGTATTCAGTTTGACCATCACCCATCTGCCATCAGTATTGGAAACAAAGTTTACAAGGGACCATTTGAGACTCTTAGGAATAAGAATAGCAACTCCTCTTTTTTTCAGGTATAGGATGATTTGTAGAGCTAACCAACCCCATCTTTTTTAAGTCTCTGAACATCCTCTGCTAATAATTTTGTTTCTTGAAGGAAAGCAATTTGTGTTTTATGTTTTTTGAGATGTGAAAGAATTTGCTTCTGCTTACAAGGAGAATTAAGTCCCTTCACATTCCATGTATATAAAAGTATGTCACTCATATTGTTAGTGTTAAAGAAAGGGAATAATCACTGGAGTATGAAGGGACAAATACATGAGGCAGAGAATGATTAGAATACAATATAGAGAGCTTACGTATAGTGGCGTGAAAAAGTATTTGCCCCCTTCCTGATTTTCTCTATTATTGTATATTTGTCACACTGGATGTTTTCAGGTCTTTAGAGAAAATGTAATATTAGATAAAGGGAACCTGAGGAACAAATAACACTTGTTTTTTTTTTTAATTTCACTTATTTAATGAAAAAAGTTAACCAACACCAACTGGCACTGTGTGAAAAGTAATTGCCCCTCACACTTAATAACTGGTTATGCCACATTTAGCTGCAATGACTGCAACCAAACACTTCCTATAATTCAATATCAGTCTTTCACATCGCTGTGGAGGAATTTTAACCCACTCTTCCTCGCAGAACTGCTTTAATTCAGTAACATTTGGTAGGTTTTCAAGCATGAACTGCTCGCTTCAGGTCCTGCCACAGCATCTTTTTTAGGTTTCAGTCTGGACTTTGACCAGACCACTCCAAAACTTTTAATTTTACTTCTTTTAGCCATTCTGATGTGGACTTGCTTTTGTGTTTTGGATCATTGTCTTGCTGCATGACCAACTACGCTCAGCTTCAGCTGACGGAAGGATGACTGACATTCTCCTTAAGAATTTTCTGGTACAGAGCAGAATTCATGGTTCCTTTAATTATGGCAAGTCATCCAGGTCCTTAGGCAGAAGCATCCCCACACCATCACACTACCACCACCATGTTTGACTGTTGGTATGGCTGCTCTTACTGTGGAATGCTGTGTTTGCTTTACGCGACATTATGGGATCCATGTTGTCCAAAAGTTCCACTTTGGAC
This sequence comes from Neoceratodus forsteri, assembly GCA_016271365.2. Taxonomy (NCBI): domain Eukaryota; kingdom Metazoa; phylum Chordata; order Ceratodontiformes; family Ceratodontidae; genus Neoceratodus; species Neoceratodus forsteri. The sequence continues at coordinate 238,377,807 of CM057458.1, forward strand.
TCATCGTCCATAGAACATTTTCCCAAAAGGCTTGTGGATCATCCAGGTGCTTCTTGTGCAAATGAGAGACGAGCATTTATGTTCTTCTTGGTTAGCAGTGGTTTTCGCCTTGCTACTCTCACATGAAGCCCATTTTTGCCCAGTCTCTTTCTGATTGTGGAGTCATGAACACTGACCTTAGCTAAGGCAAGAGTAGCCTGCAGTTCTTGGATGTTGTTTTAGGATCCTTTGAGACTTCTTGGATGATTTTACACTGTGCCCTTGGAGTAATTTTGCAGGTCACCACTCCTGGGAAGGTTCACTACTGTTCCAAGTGTTCTCCATTTGGAGATTATGGCTCTCACTGTGGTTCGATGGAGTCCCAGAGCCTTAGAAATATCTTTGTAACCCTTTCCAGACTGATAGAGGGCAACAAATTTTTCTGATCTTTTCAGGAACTTCCTTTGATCATGGCATAATGTGCTTGTTGAATCTTTGTGCTGGCAACGTGACTTGATGGTAAGGGCCAAAATAAGTGAGGTTTATATTGAGCAGGGCTGGCTGTAATCAAGCCTGGCTGTGTTCAATCAGCTGACTCTAATTATCCCTTTAATTGGGTTGATTTAACTAGGGGCAATACTTTTTCACACAGTGCCAGTTGGTGTTGGTTAACTTTTTTCATTAAATAAATGAAATAAGTAAAAAAAAAAAGTGTTATTTGTTCACTCAGGTTCCCTTTATCTAATATTATATTTTGTCTAAAGACCTGAAAACATCCAGTGTGACAAATATGCAATAATAGAGAAAATCAGGAAGGGGGCAAATACTTTTTCACGCCACTGTATATGCAGAGAGTGGTAGAACATTCAAGCCAAAAAAAAGTGAGATGTATGATACATGAGTAGCACAGATATCTTATTAAAGTTAGAATTGAGATGGGGAAGGAGAAAAGTCATTAACAACAGCAACAATACTAGTAAGCTAAATAACAGAGAAAACGTTTTATGGGTGTGAGGAGATATGAGTCAGCCAACTGGCTAAGAGACTCTCTCACCACACTCTGGGGTGTCGATGTAGGGAGGAGACTAGGGAGGACTGGTTATAAATATCTGCCCAAACCTAAGTCTGATCCCAGTAATATAATAAAGTAAGTATTCCTGATAAGGTAAACTGAAAGGGAATAATACCAAGAAAGGCAGGGGACTATAATAACCTCAGCTTAATTCTAAGCTAACAGAACAAGGTATAAGGATAAAACTAAACACCAGAACTTATTTATAAACATTAGTAGTAATAGTACAAGATATACCAACCCAAAATAACAGTAAATTAAAGAACCATATACGGAGATGCCAGTACAGCCTAGACATAGAGCAAGGAATTCAGGGAGCCAGGTGGAATGCAAATGAACAAATATAAAAGGAAAAGTAGATCATTACCACATTAGAGTGACTCTGAGTGTACTTTGCAGTGCAACAGAATAAGTACATAACAAATACAATATTGAGGGGGAAAGAAGAAAGGGGGAGGTCAATTTAAGCCCTTATGCCCTGAGCCAAATGCAAATCGGGATTATGTGGAGAGGTATAGACTTTGGTGGTAACTGTAGGCAGAAGAGATAGTCATAGTAAAGATCAGCTCCGATTACTCAAAAATCGCCTAAATAGGTGTTATATGGGGTGACTAGGTCTAGAAGACTAGGTCCAGTGAGCCCCAAAACAGGAGGGACCACACAGCAGTGGATTTCTATCATATATGTAGGCTTCAAGTAAAATAAGGAACATAAGGAAGATGTAGATTGACAATCCTTTGCAACAGTACACCAAACATATCCCACCTCTTTGAGTGTTAATGACAGTTCCATATTGTAAACAGGAAGTAGTAAGAATAATGGAGCGTAGGGAAGGAGCCAGATTAAATGTTGTTGCCAATAATACTTAAGAACCTGCCATCAGGAGAGGGAAGGGGGTAAGTTGCCTTGTAATATATAATCATTCACATATGAAAAAAGAAAAGGCAATAATCAGGATGAATACCGATTGAAGATATGCAACTGAACAGCCAAAAGGCTATAAACCTGATGCACTGCTAAATTGGAGAGTAAAAGGGTAGATACAGAGATCCTGTTTAGTGAGGTAATGTATAAGATCCAACACTAAAATAATGGGTTAGAAAAGCATGGCTGATATACCAAAGTTCCCTTGAAGACCTTTAAGCTGTTCATTTAAACACTGCAACAAAAAGTAAATTGATCGCGCCGCGATGTACAGCCTTTGCTTTCTGCACCCGCTGGGAGCGAAAGCAACCAGGTAGCATAGACTGTAGAGCAGGCGGCTAGGCAAAAAAAGTGTTCTGGCACTCCCTTTAAGTATTCTGGAAGCAAATCTTACCAAGATATAGCAACTGTGACCATATTACTGACCATATAAGCTCATGACACCTTAGATTTGTTAGCAGGATTGCGACTATTGATGTTCTTGCTTTTGGTCTTTGCCCTATGTTTGTTTTTGGGCAGATCTAAAGATCTGAGTGGGTAACTTGCAACAACTTCTGCCCATGAAGTATTGTCAGAAATACATCCCTGAGGCACAGGGCCCAAATTAGAGGGATGGTCATCTGAAATTTACTGGGAAAGATCCTCCTACAAGGAGTGCATGTCATCCTCCAAGAGAGCAAACTTATTGCTCAAGGGAATAGAGGGGTTGATTTGAAGGTGAGAGGCTGCAGCTTGGGGTGTTTGGGGTGAAACCTTGCTAGAACAGCATGAAAGTCCTGAAGAATAATGCCTCGACAGAAGCTTCTCTTGCAGCCGTGTTGATTGCCTTGGGGTCAAATCAGTTGCGGCGTTGCTGCTTGGGGCTGTGAGTTCTGCAACACTTTCCCCACATTCCTGTACCTCGTTGTCCACCCTCCGCTCGGATACCAAATCTGTGTTCGGGTTGCCAATTGCTGCAGAACCTCCTAGGGTAAGATTGCAGAGAGAGAGAGACCTCCAGATAGTTGGCTAAGGCATCAGTGGTTTCAAAATCCTTGAAGGAAGAGCTTGAGAAAAGGCGTAGTGTCGCGGGGTAACGTGGAGCAAATTTAATGCTTCTTTGGTGGAGGATTTGTTTAAGTGGATTGTAGGCATTCCTTCTGATGGTTAAATCTTTTGAAAAGTCTCTGTAGATGGAAATATTAAACTCTTGCCACTGAAGTTTCCCCATTTCTCTGGCTCGTTTCAGTATTAATTCTGTGTGGGAATAGTTTAAGAAGGGAGCAATGATAGGCCTTGGTCGCTGGTCTGATGTTGGCCTGGGACCCAGAGTGCAGTGAGACCGCTCAAGCGATTAATGTTAGGTCAGGAGGCAGTTTAAGCATTGCAGGCAGCACATGTAATAAAAGTGCAGTAGTGTCTCCTAATTCTACACCTTCAGGGAAGCCAAAAAATCATAAATTGTTGCGACGATTATGATTTTCAATATCGTCAGTTTTGCCTTGTAGGGATTTTATAGTTCGATCTTGATTGTGGACAGTAGCCTGGAGGTCATGAATAGTAGTGGTGTTACAGGCCATTGCTTTCTCATTAAATGCAATTTTCTGGCTAAAGTTTCAAGAGTGGTCGCATTTTGTTAGGTGGAGGTTTTTAGATCATTAATCTCAGTCATCAGTTTGGAAAATATTATTTTCACTCTAACAAGTGAGCTTTGCTGTACTTGGAGATCTGCCGTAATGCTGAAGGATGAGGCCTAGTATGCTGCAGTACAGTGTAGAATAATTGAATATAAGTAGATGATGGATCAAAAATGACTTACAAACTGTGTCAGACAGTAAGATTACAGGATGGTCATAGGAGTTGGTACCAAAGAAAGGTCTGGTGAAGGCTGGATGAGGTTAGATTGCAGTAATTCCTGCAGAGATTCTGAACTATGCTGCCATCTTCTGCCTGGTCAGGCCATGTCCCTGGTAGTTCTGGTCTTGAACCAGTGTATTTTCTGAATTTAAGAGCAGTGATAGCTCGGTGCCAAAAATGCCATAATGACCCGATGTTGAGTTGTTACAGCATGCACCAGGTTATTACGGCATTTGAAAAAGCAACCTGCAGTGTGTTATTATAGGGGGGTCACCAATTATTATAATGTTATAGTGAACGAGTTTACAATTATCAATATTTTAAATATCACATTTGTTAACATCAAAAAAAGAAATTGAAAAAAATCAATAAATCAAAATCGTATCATATCAATAAAACTTCTCTCTTGCCAAGACTCCAAGTTTTCATTTAAAAAATTAGGTTTATAGCCCTAAACCTTTCAAAGTTAATTCATACTGAGGATCATCCCATTGGAAAAGGCTAACTTTTGAATTGGCAGGGCTAGAAACTTAATTTTTATAATTAAAAGCTCGCAGCTATGTCAGCATGGTCTTGTCCTGTTGTTACAGTCTGATGCAAATAGAATAAAGTATGGGTCAGGATGTATAACGAGAAGTTTACATACACCCAAGGGGTTAGATGCTACATAAACCCTGAGAGCGGAGCTCAGTGGGTTTATGAATAGCATTTAACCCAGAGGGTGTGTGTAAACTTCGAGTTTACACACCTCGACCCATATTTTATTTTATATAATTGCTGAGTTTCCCTTTTTTCACCTGAGCAATTATATAAAATAAAATTAAGCTGCTGTGTGGTCTGGTCTCAGCCCATGGTTCACAGTCACATTCACCTTTTTTTTTATTCATTTAGAAGTTTATTTTTGCTGGGGAATTAAAATTAAAAAAAAATGTTGGGGTAGGTTTAAAAAATAACTGACCGCTGAATCCGAGGGGCGATTTAATGTTTCTTTGCTTTTCAGGGAGAAAGGAAGCGGAGAGCGGTCGGCGACTAGTGCAGTGGGTGCCTGTGCAGAGTGAGGGAAGCCATGAGCATGTTTGCAATAATAAATACTTCTTTATTATGGCAAATTACACCATGGTTTCCCTATGGGAAAAAAGGGAGATCCATAATTATAAATAGATTAACAGATGAGAAAGATCAGTTACAAGGCTATAATTCCATTGAGGGGGTTCTAGTGATATCACAACTATGACAGTGACGTTTGAGTGGTGTCATGACGTCAAAAGAACTCTGAAATTAAATTATAGCTGAGTTAATGATCTTTCCCCATTTCTTGCTTTTTCTTCATAATATATGGATCCAAGTATAGTAGTGTTTAATAAAAAAGACTCCAGCATTTCAGTATGCCTCAGTTTTTACTGTAGATGGCTGCTGCAGTTAAAGCCGACTTGTGTACGCAGAAAGTGATTAACATTTAATCACATAATGCTACCACTATGACCTCAAAATGCCAGCTAGTTGCTGATGTCAGAATAACAGTATTTTGGGGGATTTGATGTCACTGATACCCTGTGGGAAAAAGTGACCAGCCATATATTACATATCATTATAAAATGGGTTGGAGATTTCCCGAAACTTGATTGGCTAAATGTGTTCTAACATAGAAAGATAGAATTTGATGGCAGATAAGGACTGCTTGGCCCACCCAGTCTGCCCATTTCCTTACCTAATGGATAAGCTGCAGATTCTAGTTAACCAAAAACTTACTTCTTCCTACCCCCCCCACCAGAATTGCCTTATGTCTGTCCCATGCATTCTTGAATTCCCCCACTGTTTTTGACTCCACGGCCTCCTCAGAAAGGCTGTTCCATGCATCCACAACCCTCTCCATGAAAAAATACTTCCTAACATTACCGCTGAGCAGTCCCCCCTCTATCTTCAAATTGTTCCACTTGTTCTTGCACATCTTTTTTTCTGAAAGATGCTATCCTCTTGGACTTTGTTGATTCCCCTGAGGTACTTGAAAGTTTCTATCATGTCCCTCCTCTCCCTCCATTCCTCGAGGGTATACATATTATGCTCCTTTAGTCTCTCTTCATATGTCTTTTGGTGCAGACCCCGCACCATTGTAGTTGCCCGACTCTGGACAGCCTCCATCCTGTCTATGTCTTTGCGGAGATGGGGTCTCCAGAACTGCACGCAGTACTCCAGATGGGGTCTCACTAACTGTCTGTACAGAGGGATAACAACTTCTTGTTTTCTACTGGTGATGCCTTTCCCTATGCATCCCAGTATATCCCCAGCCCTGCTTACTGCCTTCTCACATTGCTTGCCCACCATTAGGTCATCTGATATGACTACCCTCAGGCCCCTTTCCAGTTTTGTTATTAGTATCTCACCCCCCACTGTGTACTCTTTCCCTGGGTTTTTGTTTCCCAGGTGCATTACTTTGCACTTTTTTGTGTTGAATCTAAGCTGCCATACATTTGACCATCCTCCAACCTTGCCAAGTCCCTTCTCATCCTTTCCACCCCACCTTGTGTATCAAACCTGTTGCAGAGCTTTGTGTCATCTGCAAACAGACATACTTTTCCTTCCAGTCCCTCTGTAATGTCACTTATAAAGACATTAAAGAGGACTGGTCCCAATACTAAACTCTGCATACGGTACCCTGCTAGTAACTCCCCTTTTTTCAGAGTAGACTCCATTTACTATTACCCTCTGCATCCTGTTCTCCAGTCAATTATTTATCCAGGCTACCACCTTGGGACCCACTCCAAGGCTAGCTAAGTTGTATATTAATCTTTTGTGTTGGAGTTTTTTTTTTTTTTTTCAGTTGCTTAACTAGGAGTCGCACACTAAGCTGAAAGCTTTTTTACAGGTGTGACTTGGGAGCACAGGGAAGTTAAGTGACTTGCTCAGGGTCACATAGTATGCAAGTGGAAGCTGTGGGATTCAAACCCAGGTCTGGTCTGCTAGATGTCACCAGATTTGCAGCTCGGAGCCTTAAACCACTGCACTATACTGCCTCCCACTGTGTGAAATGTCTTGCTAAAGTCTAGGTAGGCCATGTCCACAGCTCCTCACTGGTCTACTACTTTGGTTACCCAGTCAAAAAAATCTATTAGATTTGTCTGACACAACCTTCCCGCTGTGAATCCATGCTGTCTTGGGTGCTGTACCCCGCTGGCCTCTAGGTACTCAACAATTCTTTCCTTCAGAAGTGATTCCATCATTTTCCCTACCACTGAGGTCAAACTAATAGGTCTGTAGTTTCCTGCCTCTGCCTTGCTCCCACTTTTGTGAAGTGAAATCACACCCGCCCTCCTCCAGTCCTCAGGTACCAGCCCATCCTCCCATGATTTGTTAAAGATGGTAGTCAGTGGTGTCACTAGTTCTACCCTTAGTTCTTTTAGAATTCTTGGGTGAATCTCATCAGGCCCCATTGCTTCGTCCTCCTTCAGTTTTAAGAGTTCTTTCAGAACCCTTTCTTCTGTGAATGGACTGGTATTGACCCCGCTATCCAGAGTGTTTCTATTGTTTGGTTTAGGTACCTCCCCTCCTCTTCTTTTGTGAATACTGAACATCCCTGCTTTTTCACTGTCACCCTCTGGCCACATTCCTTCCCCTTTATTAAGCCTCAGTCCTGGGCGACTTTAATGCCTGGGTCGATGACGAACTCTCACAGTTTGGACAACACTTCCTCCAGTTGATGATATTTTTGGGCCTCACACAGATAGTTACCACTGCTACCCATAAACATGGTCACTCTCTTGACTTAGTCTTTCTCCTAGGGATCGAGGCCTCCAATTTGGGGGTGGAACCAGTTGGATGGTCTGATCACTACACCATGGGGTTTAGTTTTAGTGCCCCCCTGTAGGCCTGCCCCTGTGGAGATGGTCAGATACCGCTCTTTGTGATGAATAAGCTCTGAAGGCCTGGCGGTGGTGCTTGACCTATCATCCCTCCCAGTGGCAAGCAGTGATCCAGAGACCCTCGTGGCAGCCTATAACTCAGCTGCTTCGGCAGCCCTGGATGTCATTGCTCTTATCCGTGTTCACTATCTCTCCCTTCACTCTCGGTCCCCATGGTTTGATGGGACCTTGAGGGAGATGCGGCGACTAGGATGAAGGTTAGAGCGTTGCTGGTGGAAATCTGCCCTTGATGCCAACTGCCTCAGATTGCTGGATCATTATCAAGTCTATCAATCTGAAATCACCCATAAGAAGGCAGAGTTCCAGTCCAGGGAGATTGCGGTTGCTCAGAGTTGACCAGCTCAGCTTTTTCGAATGGTAGACAGACTGTGCAACCCAGCTTGTCTGCAAGTTCTAAAAGCCTTTTCGCACATAGAGTGCGATGAACTTGCTTGATTCTTTGCGTCTAAGGTGACTGACATCAGGGCAGTGCTCCAACCCACACACTCTATGGGCGTTGCTGTGGATCATCTCAGGGCCTCTACATCTCAGCTTTCTTGGAGTACCTTTGACCAATTGGATTTCATGGATGTCATGCGGAATGTCCAGGGTGCTCACCCCATGTGCTGTAGTTTGGACCAGGGACCAACTTCCCTGATCTTGGGTTGTATTGATTCCATCAGACCAGTCCTAGCACAGATAGTCTGGTACTCCTTGGAAACAGATGAGTTTCCTAGCTCCCTGAAGGAGGCGGTTGTAACACCCCTCCTAAAGAAAGCTTCTTTGGATGTAGACTGCCATGCAAACTACAGACCAATTTCTAACCTTCCCTTTTTAGAGAAGGTGATTGAGAAGGTAGTGGCTGTGCAGCTGGAGAAGCATTTGACCATCCACGACATCTAAGAACCCCTCCAGCCCAGATTTCAAAAGAGACATAGTACTGAGACAGCGTTGGTTCAGGTGCTCAATGATCTCCTGATGGCTAGAGATTGGAAGAGCTGCTCCATCTTGGTTCTTCTTCTTGGTTCTTCTAGATCTTTCATCAGCATTCGATACTGTGAACCATGGGGTTCTACTTGATCACCTGAGATTCATCTGTGGACTGTGAGGTACAGTTCTCAGGTGGTTTACATCTTTCCTCACTGGAAAAAACTGAGAGAGTGGTGTCAGGGGTTTATTCCTCAGACCCGGTTTCTCTGTTTTGTGGGGTTCCTCAGGGCTCAGTGCTGTCCCCCATGTTGTTTGCAGTGTACATGCTGCCCCTTGGAGACATTGTAAGAAGGTATGGGCTGAAGTTTCACTGCTATGCTGATGATACCCAGCTCTACCTTTCTTTTGCACCCAACCAAGATGGAGCTCTCTCAGTCTTTAATAGCTGCCTCACAGAAATCCAGGAGTGGATGGATTCCTGTTGGCTAAAGTTGAACTTGGAAAAAACTGAGGTGTTGGTTGTGGCTCCGGTGTGCTGGATAGGGGGGCCGGGGGTGGGTTCACCCTCAGGGTTTTTTCTTTGGGGTGTATCAATCCTGACCTCTGAATGGGTGTGAAACCTGGGGGTAATTTTTGATGAAGGGCTGACTGCATTCACAGATGTCAGCCGTCATCAGATCTTCCTTTTACCACCTGAGGAATATTTCCAGGATTAAGCACCCTGTTCCATCCAGTGATCTTCCTACGCTGGTCCATGCCTTTGTGTCCTCGCCCCCTTGATTACTGCAACTCCCTTTACTTAGGGCTACCTTGGGTGGAAATCCACTGCTTTCAGCTAGTGCAGAACGTTGCTGCTCAGCTTTTGATGGGAACTTTTAGATCTTGTCATATTACACCGGTGCTACATGGACTGCACTGGCTGCTGGTGCAGTGGCGGATCACCTTTAAAGTTGGTCTTCTGACTTTTAAAGCCCTACATGGACTCAGCCCGGATTACCTGAAAGAGCTTGTGGTCCCCTACTGCCCTGGACGATTTTCCACTCAGCGCTGACGAGGGGCTGCTAGAGACTCCAAGGGTGTGTCTGAAATCTTCTGGGGCCCATGCATTTATTCACGTGGTCCCATCCCTCTGGAATTCTCTACCCCATCGGTTACGGAAGTGCACGACCATGGAGGGATTTAAGCAAGCTTTAAAAACACATTTGTGGGTTCAAGCTTTTGGTGAGTAAATTATTTGGTATTGGATCTCTGTTTTATATTTTTTATATATTTTTATTATTTTATGATCTAAATTTTTGATGTCTGTTTTAAAATTGTAAGGTGCCTTGATATTCTGAAAGGTGCTCAAAAATAAAGTTATTATTATTATCAAAGTTATTAATATCCTTCCCTTGGTATTTCTTCACTCCCTAATGTACCTATAAAAGGTTTCATCCCCCTTCTTAACAGAGCTGGCTATCATTTTCTCAGTTTGGGCCTTTGCTAATCTGACTGCCTTCCCTGCTTCCTTCTGCTGTAACTGATATAGTTCTCTGCCCTACTCCTTCTGTGTTTCCTTATATTTCCTGAATGCTATCATTTTCTCTTTAACCTTCCCTGCCACTGCTTTTAAGAATCATAGTGGCTTTTTCCTTCATTTTGTTTTGTTGATTTGCTTTACACAAAGACTTGTTGCCTCTGTGATGGCAGTTTTGATTTTTCCCCATTGTTCTTCCACTTCTCCTTCTTGTCTGTTTGCTAGTGCTTTTCTGAGGCACTCTCCCATTTTGCCAGAGTCAGCCCTCCTAAAGTGCAACACCCTTGCTTTTGTATGGCTTGACTCTACAGCTAAGCTTATTGTGAACCACACTGTTTGGTGGTCGCTTTTTTCCAGATGGCTACCCATTTCTAAATCTGAGATCCTCTCTCCATCCCCGTTTGAGAGTACCAGGTCTAAGACTGTTCCCTCCTGAGTGGGATCCAACATTAACTGTCTGAGGCATGCCCCCTGTAGGGCATCGAGCATGACCCTGTTCTTGGATGTGGCTGCAGTAAAGGTACTCCAGTTAACATCTGGCATACTCAGGTCCCCCATTAACAATATCTATCCTTCTTCTGCCATTCTAAGGATTCCTTCTATCATTTCCTTGTTCATTGCCTTCACTGAGATGGGGGTCTGTAAACAACCCCTGTGTGGATTGTGGTGCCATTTCCTGTCTCCAGGGTGACCTACAGTGTCTCCTCCTCTCCCTGTTTACCCTTTAGTTTTGTTGCTTTGATTCCTTCCCTTATGTAGAGAGCTACTCCTCCTCCTCTTTTACCCACCCTGTCCCTCCTGTAGATCGTGTACCCTGGTATGTTGACATCCCAGTCATGGTTCTGTGTGTACCATGTTTCTGTGACTGCCATGATATCCAGGCATCCCTCTTCCATCAAAGCTACTAGTTCAGGGAGCTTGTTACCCAGACTATGGGCAGTGGCACTTATCACCCTCTATTTTTTGATGGCCTTACCCCTTTTAGACCCATCCCTGTCCTTACTGCCTTTGCCTTTTTCTGGATTTACCCCAGTCCTGCTCCCTATCAACTTCTCTACCTTTGTGGCTACTTCACTAACTACCCTGTTTTGTAAGTAGGCTGGGATTTCCCTACTTCTCTTCAGTGCCTCCTCCTTGGCTACTTTAAATGCTTGCCAATGAAGCATTTAAACCTATCACCTAGGATCCTGGTTCCTCTCCTGGAAAGATGTAGGCCATCATGCCAGTATAGGCCTGTATCCCTCCAGATGGACTCCCAGTCCACAATGAAGCCAAATCCCTGAGCTCTGCACCAGTTTTTCAACCAGTCATTGAATCCCATGGTGCAGAGTACCCTAGCCTCACCTATGCCATAGACAGGTAGCACTTCTGAGAAAGTTATCATGCATGCCACATGTCTAAGGCCCTCCCAACTCCACAGACTCCTGCTGCACTGCTCTGATCACATTCCAAGCCAGAACATTTGTCCATAGGTGAGTAATGACATCCAGCTCCCTCCCCCATGCAGCTGCTCCCACGATTCTGAGGATTCACTTCCTGTCCCTCCAAGCCATGGTGCCAGGCAGGGACCTTACCTCCCTCTCCCCTCCCTCCTTTCCCAATTCTGCCCCCAATGGATGAGTCCCCACCAGGAGTTGTTTCCTTCCCCTGTTGGGTCTTGTGCCACCCTCCTGTGGGTGTTCTTTGTGGAGGTTCCCAGCATCCTCATGGTCTCCACTGTGTGTGCCTCCACAGAGGAACCATGCTATACCAGAATGGCAAATGAATTGTGAAGAGACAAAACTGGAAGGATGTGCCTGTGTTCCACCACCCTTACCCTTCCTGAGCCCACAGTGGTCCAACTGCTCCTCTTTCTTGGCAAACTCTAAGGCACTGGTGGTGGCCTGGGTGGTCCCTGGGTGGGGGAGAAGGTTTTCTGAATCCTCGCCAGGTCAGCATGGAGACGGGCAACCTCCTCCCTCAGACCAGAGAGGTGCCTGCAAATAGTGCAGTAACACAGCCTCCAGAATGCGAAATACTTCCACTCCACAGCCAGTGCATTGCACCACTCCCCACATGTCTCTCTCCCTTCCTGTTTAAGATAGTTTCTTTTTTTTAGTGTGTGCAAGTGTGTGAGTGTGTTTACCCCCTATTCAGAGTTCTGTGCCTTTAAATATATGAACAGGCATATGTCCTTTGCACTTTTGGGGAAGTGATGTCAGAACCCTTGATATAAAGGAAAAGATGCACTTGGGGCAGGTGGGGAGAGGGGTAGGGTGGGTGGGACTAAGCCAGAGCCCTTCAGAAACAATCAACTACAACTCTGACCCACCACCCCGGTGAATACCTTCCTTCCGAGTAAATCAGGACCCATGTGTTAATTCCTCAGAAATGCACAGGTTGAAACAAGCTGAGGCAGTGTGACTGGGAGTTTGTGCCAATCACATACAAAATTCTTGAGTCACTTCACTCATACTTGATTGCATCACAAATATGGCTACCACCTTTAGTCATCGAAAACCTTCAACAAGGCCCTACAAAGTAAGATACTCTTACATTTAAAGAAATAAATAAATAATTAAACCTTCTTTCCTCTCATGAAACCCTCCTCACACACACAAACAAATGTAAAAAAAAATTAACAGTTTTGATTCCTGGTGTTTCTTTGGTGACCATGAGAAATCCCTCTTGTAGCCTTACAAACTTGCCAGGGCAATCTCTAATGATTACCCTACCACATTAAAAACTGAGAGTGCTGGCTCTGTGGCACCAGAGATATGGGATCACCTGGCATGTTGGCGACCTGGGTTCGTGCCCTAGCCCAGAGCATCAGGAGCAGAGGCTGGCAAGGAGGGCTCAAGGGTGTCTTTTAGATGCTCTCCGGGGGGGGAGGATTGTGGATATATTGCCCTTTGATGGCTCCTCATGGCTAGATTCAGCTTTGCACTTTGTGGTGTGGGTGACCACAAACCACATGCTCAAGTTGCAAGGACCCTGTGGCATGCCTCCACTGGGGATGGGAACCCAGGAAATGGATAATGGCCACCCATGCTGGCTGGATGACAGTGGCCCACCTCCCCTGAGCATGAAGCCAGGAAGCCCCTGAGCTGACCCACACCACCCACCCAAGATACAAGGAGTTGCCGAATGGCACTTCGATCTCCCCTCCTGGATGACTCTCACAGGTAGGGGTCCCCCCCAATGAAGGGATGTGTCAGGACAGGTGGGCAGTGGGGCAGACGGATGACAGATCTTTGGAGCGGCGGAGGGTGAGACTTGGCCACCTGAAGGAGAGGCGGCCAGGCAGATCAGAAGGGGGCATAAATAGAGTATGCAAAAAAAAACTGAGACTGTGGCTCCATATCAGGCCTTCTGTTGTGTGTGAGGGGGTGGACATTCTACCAGCAGAAGTTTTAATTCTCATGTTCCACAACAAACAAACAAACATTCCAACTATTGAATGTGTAGAAAGACAGATGATTGACGGGGGAGGGACTACTTTTACTAGTCACTTTTAGCTCAATAAAATACTTATAGTTTATGGTGGAACATTATTCAAACTAGGTATGGGCAAGCCAAATGTGACCTAGTTCTGAGTCCAACTCTGATTTTTTCCAAAAGGTTCTGATTTTCTCTGATTTAGTCAGATAAACTGTAGATCTAATGAGGTGGTCCCTCCCCCCACCCAATCACCCACCAGCGTAATGTAACAAGTTTCCCTGGTGTCCAGTGGTCTCCCCATCCTGATTCCTAGAGTTATGTACCTCTCCCTGCTTGTCTGGGCAGACTCCCTCCTATCCCTATTCCCCTGTAATAGAATAAGGTACTAGTCCATTCCCTGGTATCTAGTGGGACCGCCCACCCCACACACAGCAGGTAGTGCCCCACTAACCTCGATGGGGAACAGCATGGTGGACCCTTGGGGGTCCACCATGCCATTTCCCTCCATACTGACCACCAACCTGTGACCAGAACAGCCCTCGGCTCTTGTCTCCACCATGGCTGGCCACCGACAGAGCTGTCATGAATGAGGATGAGCTGTAATGAATGAGCGCATACTTGTACAAGTACATTCTCATTCACTGACAGCTCAGTCAGTGGCTGGCCATGGTGGAGAGTAGAGGGCTGTGCCAGTCAACAGCTTGGGATCAGGGTGGGAGGTCAGGGTGGAGGAGCACTACCTGTCAGGGAGGGGTGTCACCAGGGAATGGACTAATACTGTATTCTATTACAGGGGAATGGAAATAGTGAGGGGGGGTCTGTTAGACACCAGGAAATGGTACATAACTTCTAGGGCATCAGGATGGGGGGACCAGTGGACACCAGGGTAACTTGTCACATTATACAGCATGCATGCAATTAAGCATGGAACAGCGTTAAAGTGCCGGACCGAACTGGGCCAATTTTGAAACCGGGTCAAGCCATTAAAGATTCAGTTCTCCCTGTCAGAGCCGATATGGCTAAGTCCAGGGAGGTTTGGATGTGTAGCAGAGTCAGTTTGCCCACCTGTAATTCCAACATGCTTTTCATCTCAGCTGAAATGTTGTTGTACCACAGTTCAAAGGTCATGGAACACAATTGTACCCTTCTGGCGTACAGCAATCTGGGTCACCCCTGAAAAGGGACTGTATTGTCTCAGTGGGTTTACCCAGTTACCAAAATTCAATAAATAATTAAACAATGTCCCAGCTGATTTGAAAAGCATGTGAGGCAAAGTTTAACTGAAGCAACAGAAACTGCAGGATCAACCAAATAGGAAATTGTGGTGGCAGCACAGTCACTTGAACCCATAACTCAAACAGATACAGGATCAACCAGATATCCCCAAAAAACATGATCAACTAAATATTTTCACTAATAGAAAAAAATACAATTCAGGATCAACCAGATATTTGAAATTACTCACAAAATCAGACATGATTCCTTACAGTAACAGTCCTCTTGCTTAGTGAAAAATACAGCCGCCATTTTTTTTAAGTCCCTCCCAAATGCAACTGACAACCAATGAAACCCTAAGCTATAGATGTAGGGACATCTGGTCCCTAACAACCACACCACTGACCCTAGCAACCAGTCTTAAATCCTGGAATAAGATGCAGCAGCCAATTATTTTTCTAGTAAAAAAACAGCAAACTGTTTTTATATTATGTTTAGGGGCATACACTGTAAGAAATACTGGATGTGCAACTCTTGGCACAACCAGTGTATTCTACCACCTCAGGGTTCCGATTCGCGTGGACCTCTTGAGCTTTGCTATTGAGGTCAGAGGGAATCAGAACCCCTCTGTGGCAGAACACACTGGTTGTGAATAGTTGTCCATCTGTATTCTCTGTTTTTAGTAAAAAGAAATTGATCTTTTGTTGTTTTTAAACTGTTTTTCAGTTTACCCATTTTATAGGCACAATAAGACACTCCAGGTCATGTGCTGTCTGGGATTTATGCACTTCCAGGTGCTAAAGGCACTCTGCACAAGTGTCTTATGTCTCATCATGCACATAGGCAAACATGAACTCCAGACAACCAACACCCTGTCATGTTTTTTATTCACATTGTTCCTTACAAATGTGCTTTGTTTCAGATGGTGCCTAGTCTCCACCTAATGTCCTGGGCTTCCTCTAGTTGTCTTGGCATTTCTATCACCCTCTGTGCCGTTGCACACCAGCGTAACCCCTTGAGTGAGGTCCCCTGTACAAATCATCTCCCATGGCCTTCTTTGAGGCAAGCTACAGGATCGCTCGTGGTGTGGTCTTGAAGGCCCATCCTTTTGGTGTGCCTGGTAGACATGGGTGGTTACAAGCCTGCTCCTCATATTGTCACCTATGGGAAACTCTCCCCATTTTATGTCCCATACTCCTCCCTCTGTTTAAGTGCACATACTCACAATACTGCCAGAGGCGCCTGCACCATGCCACATCCAGGTGTCGCTCAGTGAGTGGTACTGTATTGAACCCTCTCTCTGGGAGGACAGCGTCCACATGGACACTCTGCACCTACCTGCCAGCCTCCAATCCAGACATCCTGGACTTGGAGTGGGATGAACCATGGATGCCAGTGTGCCATAGTGTTCCCCCACCTCTCAGTGCCATGGAGTCAGCACATCAATATACTTTTAGCCATGACCTTGATTCCACATTTTGCTGTGTTATTATTATTATTGTTGCTGTGACTAATTTACTGCTACTGCACTATTTTCCCTATTCTCCATCCTCCTCTCTCTACCATTATCCCTTCCTCCTGAGTTGCATCTCTAAATAAGACTGATATGATTGTCTATATTGCTTACATGATAAACTAATTTCAATAAATCAATAAAATAATATTATGGGTCATTAGATCATGTAATTGGAATGATTTCTGAGATGTAGAATACTTAGAAGAATGAATGGCTGATAGGGGGACTGATTAAGATCATTATGCAATAGATCTGAAGTGAATACATATTCGGATGCTTGTGCTGAAAAATATTTTGCATACACTCTCTCTGTCCCTGGTATAGGGAATATCAATCTTTTGGGGACCCCTGACAGCATAAGAACCTTCTTGAGGAGGGTCCACCCCTAGAAATGCCTTTGTGAAGCAATAAAATACACATTCAATGTAGGCTTAGACATGCACAGTTTAAGTACTGTATCACTCAGTAGGATGCATGGTAAGTTTCACCCACTGCCTCATTGAACAATGGACTGAAGCCTTTCCGTTCGTGGGTGCATCGGGTGATTTGTGTAGGAAAGTGTAGGTGACATCACTGGAATGATTGGTGCAATCTATGAATGGTTGGAAGAATGCATGGAAGATGGAGGTACTAAGTAGGATCATGATTGAGGCAGTATAGTGCAGTGGTCTAAGGCTCCGAGCTGCAAATCTGGTGACATCCAGCAGACCAGACCTGGGATTGAATCCCACAGCGTCCACTTGCATACTGTGTGACCCTAAGCAAGTCACTTAACCTCCTGGTGCTCCCAGGTTACTCCTGTAAAAAGGCTTTCAGCTTAGTGTGCTATACCTGGTTAAACAATTAAATAAAAAAAAAATAAATAAATGATGTGCTCATTTTGAAGTGAATTCACGTTCAGATACTTGTGCAACAGAAAATTTGTCACACTCGCTCTCCTCCTGCTTCAGGGACTACCATATTTTTGGGGTGCTGTGAGGACACCCCCCGTGAGGGGGGTTTCATTCCTTAGAGGTGCTGCATAGATGAAGTCCTTTTAAGTCCAGGGTAACTTAGGGAAGAGGCCCAAAAAAGCAATGATGAATGAAATGTACAAGCACGCATTTTCCAAGGAGAGTGATGTGCAACCACGAGTATGCCTCTGCCCATTTATTGTATGTTAAAAGCAAATATTGTATTTTCACTTTGGCCACTTCCTTTTCTAAATTATGATTAAGTATATAATTTAAATAGTATCAGCATTTCTTAATGACACTGTTTATAGACACTGTTTTATCTTTGCTCCTAATGATTTTTCTGTAATTAATTGAAGAACATTATAGCATATAATGTATTCACAAGCTTTTACCAAGGCCTGTGATCTTTTTGCACTCTTCACCATGATCCGCTCCAAAAACCAAAATGCACCTTGGGTCACCACTGCCCTACTCCAACTACTCAGGGACAGGGCTAACCTTTGGCATATAGCCACTGAGACTGGTCGGGCTGCCGACAGACAGGCATATAACGCTGCCCGGAACAGATGCACATGGGCCATCCGCAAAGCCAATGCTAACCACTACCAGGCCACCCTCACCTCCTCATGGGGCTGCACCCGGAACTTCTGGGACAATATAAAAGAAATAACTGGGAAATCATGCTCCCCCCCCAGCCCACCTTACAGTCATTGGCACCACCACTACTGACCCCACCGACATTGCCAACTGCGTTAACTCCTCCTTTACTGATCTTAGCCCTGTCCTCCTGAGTAACTTTTTCGACCCTACTGACAACACGCCGCCTTCAGATCCGCAGCGCCCCCGGCTCTTCCTATGCAAGGTATCTGTTCAGGAAGCCAAACCACTCCTGCTTAAAGCACTAAAAGGCACCAGTCCTAGCAGCAGCTCCCTGGATCAAAAAATACTATGGCTGGTCCTGGATGAAGTCCTGGTCCCACTTACGGATCTACTGAACCAATCCCTCTGTCTGGGGCAATTCCCCACAGCATGGAAAACTGTGACAGTCACACCTATTCACAAAGGTGGTGACTGGTCTGCCCCCAGCAACTATCGGCCAATTTCCATTCTTCCACCCCCCCCAAAGCCTTAGAAAAAGTGGTGGCTACCCAACTTACCGAATATCTAGCAAAATATAACATCCTGTGTCCAGAACAGCATGGCTTCCAGGCTGGTCACAGTACAGGCACAGCTTTAATGGAGTTCTCCAACTTCCTACACGCCTCCCTGGACTTCGGCTCCCTAGTTGGGGCAGTGTTCATTGACCTCTCTAAGGCCTTTGACACTGTCTCCCACCCACTCCTACTAAATGCCCTCAACCATACTGGTTTCTCTGCTGGCCCCCTCTCCTGGTGTGCGAGCTACCCATCAGCCCGCTCTCAGTGTGTCAAAAACAATGGGGTGCTCTCAGAAACCCATCCCATCCACTCAGGGGTTCCCCAGGGCTCTATCCTGGGCCCACTACTCTTTAGCCTGTACTTAAACACCCTGCCTAGTGCCTGTTCTGGCAATATTCTACTATATGCTGATGATGCCGTGATTTATGCAGCTCACAAAAATCTCACCTCCCTCCAAGACTCCCTCCAGCACTCTTTCAATGATGCTGAGAATTGGTTTAAGAAGAGCAGACTAGTAATTAACCTTAAAAAAACTAAGGCAATGCTCTTCGCCCACCACCAGAACAAAACCAGCAAAAGTCCCCTTCAAATCTTCCCCAGCACTTGTCAACCACTCGAACAAGTTTACTCATACAAATACCTTGGAATCACATTTGACTCAGCCCTCACCTTTCATGCCTACGTTACTGCCCTTGCTTCCATCACAAACTCGTGCCTTGGCATCCTCTACTGGCACAAGGACTGCCTCCCACCCGATGCCCTCAGGCTTGCTATCACATCCGTAGTAATGTCCCTTATTGATTATGGCCTCCCAGTATATGGTGCTGCTGATTCCACTGCCCTCAGCAAGATTAGACTCATGCTAAATAAGGCTTGCAGGCTACTGACCAGTGCCCTTAGACTCACCCACACCTGTCAACTCTATTACATGGCCAAACTCCTAAACCTCGATGAATGCATCCGCTACCAAACCGGCCTGCTAACCAAGATTCTACTTGGACTCTTCCCCCTCCCCGGGGTGTCTGAATCCATCCAATTAACACCCCCAGAGCCACCACCCGAACTTCGGACAAGGTCACCCTACTAGTGCCCAGAACTAGGACCACCCGGGCTCAGAGGTCATTCAGCTACAGAGCCCCTACCTGATTTAACTCACTCCCCACAACCATTTCCAACACCACCAAAATTGCCCCCTTCAAAGCTGCCTTACGAGACCTGCTGTTCAACACCTGCTGCTGCACCTGTCACTAAAAGATACTCT
Source organism: Neoceratodus forsteri (assembly GCA_016271365.2). Lineage (NCBI taxonomy): Eukaryota > Metazoa > Chordata > Ceratodontiformes > Ceratodontidae > Neoceratodus > Neoceratodus forsteri. The sequence goes on from CM057458.1 coordinate 238,397,485, forward strand.
GCTGCTCTTCTGGCACTATTGACATGGCCCACTGGGCTGAACACCCACCACCCACCCCACTCCCCGGCCCCTCTCCTCTGCCAGTACCTGCTGGTACCACTTGAAATGTTTGTTAATTACACATGTGTTCAAGCAATTGTATGTAATACTATGTATTCCTGTTCATGCAACCGATGTAAAACTTTGTGATTCTGTATGTCTGTATTCTGTAAATATGTAAAAAATCTGTTATTCTGTCTCGACTGTATGCTGTAAATTATGTTAACCATGTGTGTTCTCTCTGTGACGAGGTACCTTTGTAAATGAGCCACGGGCTCAAAGGTTGTAAATCTGATTATACAATAAATAAATAAATAAATAAATAAAATAATAAAAGTTGTAAGTGGGCTGATAGTGAATAATACTATAAGATATAGTCACTGTTGATGTTTATCTCACCCCTTCCCACTTTATAAATGGCCACACATAATATTATAATGGATTGATCATTGAAATGAAATACTAATAAACATTTAAAAATAGCACTTTTCTAATAATACCGCTATCTCTAGAAATGATCCATTACCCTTGTTGCCTAGTAATTTTGAAATGATGGTTGTTTGGGAAGAAGATCCTCCACCCCAACCCCGGCTAATTTGGCCTCCAGTTTCATACATACGAGTCCAGCATAACAGCAAAGTTTGCTATGTGGTAAAAATATATGGTGGACGAAAATAAATGGCACTATATTAAAACCTGGAGATGTTATTAATTAAGTGACTGTACAGAACCTGTCATATGGAAGTTTTTTAAAATATTTTTTTCGTGGGTGAATGTTTTGATTAAATAATTTATTTATTGAAGAGTTTCGCCAGAAAAGCACACTGGGCAACAAGTTCCTTGTCTCCCATTGCATCATGGGGGAGAGGGTATGAGGAGGGATATGGCAGCAAATACAGAAATACCAATTAAACAGAATCAACAGACGTACAATAACAAAATACAATGGTGATAAGTTGAAAAGTAGAACATAGACATTCTAAACATAGGATAACAAGTGCCTGCATTAGGGATAACTTACACATAGGAACATATGTATAGTGCTGACAATGTGAAAATAGTGAGAACAAGTAGTGAGGAGCTAAGGGGAAATGAGGGACCTACATTGAGGAGAAGACGGGGATACAGACTAGGTGACCATAGAGCAGTGGGGTGAGGAGAGGCTATAAGAGGTTAGCGGCAAGAACAGTTTACAGAGAGGTAGTTGTGAAGAGCTGAGGCGATGAAGGGGGGGAGGAGGAGTGTCGTATTTGGTGGGGAAGAGCATTCCAAAGTTTAGGGAAATTATGTGAGAAAGCAGACTGGCCTACTAAGGTACAGTGACATGGGACTACCAACGTTTGGGAATCATGTGATCTAAGGGAATGCATTGGAGGAGGAGGAATGGTAGAGACCTAAACCAATAACTGGAGATAAATTTAGCACAATGTAGACAACGTCTGTTTTGTAGAGAGGGAAAAGCCGGTGAGTAGTAGAGATCACAGTGGTATGTGGGGGGGGGAGTCCATGGCAAAATGGCAGAAGGAGTTGAAGAGAGTGTTCAACATAGTTATGGAGGACTTGGAAGTAGCACTGTAGACTACATCACAGGAGTCAAAACTTGGGAGGATCATCTTCTGGACTAGTTCTCATCTTGCCGGTAGAGGTAGTGCTCTCCGGTTCCTGTATAGGGTGCCGAAGTTGTGGCACAGTTTTTTCAGGATGGCGTCTACATGTCCAGAGAAGTTGAGGTGTTGGTCAAGCCAAACCCCAAGGTATCTGAAAGAGAAGGTGTCCTCGAAGTAGTCCTGTCAAGGGTGTGGAAGGAGGGCAAGGAGTGGAGCCTAGACAGTCTCTGCCTAGTGCCGAAGGTCATGGAGACTGTCTTCTTGGCATTGAGAAAGAGCTGATGAGAGTGAAACCAGAGCTGAACATTATCGAAGTCCTGCTGGAAACTGGCTTCAACTTCAGAGGTGAATCAGCCAGAGGTGTACAAGATCGTGTCGTCCGCATACATATGGCTAGAGGATGAAGTGCAGACAGATGGAAGGTCATTTAAAAATATGGAGAACAGTATGGGACCCAGTAGGGAGCCTTGAGGTACACTTGTGTTTATTGGAAGGGGGGAGGATAGAGTATCAGCAATTCTTACTGATTGGGTACTACCAACAAGGTAGGCTCCGAATCAGCTTGTGGCAGAGTCAGATAGACCTGCTGAGGAGACGGTATTTAGGAGGAGGGAGTGGGAGACAGTGTCAAAAGCCTTGGCTAGATTGATGAAGATTGCTGAAGTGATTTGACCACTGTCCATCCATGAGAGGTTAGAATCAATGAGCCTAAGCAGGGAGGTAGTAGTTGAGTGATTCTTCTGGAAACCAGATTGGAAAGGTGTACAGAAACTGGAGTCATAAAGATAGGAAGAGAATTGCAAGACGACCAAGTGTTCTTGAAGTTTAGCAAGGATAGGTAGGAGAGAAATGGGTCTGTAGTTCCCTGGTGCTGTAGGAGCACCACCTTCAGGAAGTGGCAGCACAGTAGCATGTTTCCACTCAGTTGGGATGGTTGCCAGTGTGAAAGAGAGATTTAGGAGATCAGACAGTGGAGCAGAGACAGCAGTTGCTAATAGGTAAAGTAACTTTGCGTCTAGACCATCTGTCGAGTTGCCTTTGGATGGATTTATGGCATGGAGTGCTGCTAAGGTATCTGTATGGGAGATCCTGGAGAAAGAGAAAGAGAAGGGGTCATGGGAAGGAGGAGTATAAGATGGGTAGGAGGGGGTGACAGAAGAATGAGAAGGTAGGGAGGCCAGGAGAGCAGAGGCACAGGAAGTAAAGCAGTTGTTAAATTCAGTGGCTACTGAGAAGTTGTCTGTAATAATAGAGTCATTTATGTGAAGGAGGAGTGTTGGAAGTTTAGAGGGAGGGGAGAAGAGAGAGTGGATGACTTTCCAGAATTTGGAATGGTTATTTATGTTTGATTCAAAGGTAGAACTGTAATAGTCAGCTTTAGCCAAGCGGGTAGCTTTCGTGCAAGCACTGCGGAGTGGTTAGTAGGTATCAAAGTCTTTAGGGTGCTTAGAGGCTTTACGGGCTTTCCATGCTTGGTCACATGCTTTTAGACAAGCCAGGAGTTCAGGAGTTATCCAGGAGAGATGATTTCCACAAACTCTAGTTTGTCTGATGGGGGCATGGTGGTTCCAGATGGTGAGAAATTTGGATTTGGAGTAGTCGAGCGCTTCATCAAGAGAGACAGCAGATGCTATAGGGGACCAGTTTGTGTGGGCCAGATCTAAGAGGAGGGAGGCTAGGTTTAAGGATTTGTATGCTCTAACGAGCAGGGTTTTGTGAGAAGCCTTGGGCTTGTGGATTGTACAGATCATAAAGGTCATATGGTGGTCAATTATAGCATCAGATAGTAATCCAGATTTATTGGCTCTGTGGGTGTGAGGTGAGGGCCCAGTCAATCAAGGAGTGGTTATTAGTTTTGAAGTTCAATCTGGTTGGGTCATGGATGAGTTGTGATAGGTTGAGAGCAGCAATATCATTTCGAGCCTTACTAAGTGAGGAGGCTAACCGATTCTGACTGAAGTAACCCATAATGTACACTTCACCTGTCGATGTTTGGGAGACAACAGTGCTGATTAGGTCAGTGACTACCATGGAGGGGAGACCAGGACGGCAGTAGGCACCATAGGAATAGAGAAAGGCAGTGTTAGTTTTAGGGTGAGTACCTCATAGGCTGAGGGGGCAGAAGTGGACAGGGTGGTAGTGAATTGGACAGAGGACGAGACATACAGTGCCTTCAGAAAGTATTCACCCCCCTTGGATTTTGTCACATTTCGTGATGTTGCAAACTCAAATTAAAATACATTTATATGGGATTTTTTTGTCACGTATCTACACAAATTATTTTATAATGTCAAAGTGGAATGAAACTTCAGGAATTTTTTTATACATGTAATTTAAAATAAAAACCTGAAATGTCTTGATTTGATAAGTATTCACCCCCTTTGCTATGACACTCCAAATTGAGCTCAGGTGCATCCAATTTCCTTGTGAGATCACTCTAAAACTTGAATGGAGTCCATCTGTGGTCAGTTCAAATGGTTTACATGATTTCAGAGGAAATACTGTACACCTGTCTATAAAAGGTCCTACTGTTGACAGTGCATGTCAGAGCAGAAACTCTACCATGAAGACCAAGGAGCTGTCCGTAGAACTCCGTGATAGAATTGTGAGGAGGCATAGATCTGGGGAGGGGTATAAAAACATTTCTAGGGTGTTAAAAGTTCCCAGAAGCACAGTCAAGTCCATCATTAGGAATTGGAAAGATTACGGAACCACCTAGACTCTTCTTAGAGCAGGCCGTCCTCCCAAACTGAGCAACTGGGCAAGAAGGACCTTGGTCAGGGAAGTGACCAAGAACCCAATGACCACCCTGACAGAACTACAGAGTTCCATGGCTGAGATGGGAGAACCTGTCCAGAGGACAACAATCTCTGCAGCACTTCACAGATATAGCCTCTATGGGAGAGTGGCTAGATGGAAGCCACTCCTGAGAAAAGACCACATAATAGCATGCCTGGAGTTTGCAAGAAGGCATGTGGCAGACTCTGAGACCATGTGGCAAAAGATTATCTGGTCTGATGAAACAAAAATTGAACTCTTTGGCCTGAATGCAAAGCGCTATGCCTGGCGCAAACCGAACACAGCTCATCACCCGTGTAACACCATCCCTACCATGAAGCATGTTGGTGGCAGCGTCATGTTATGGGGATGCTTTTCAGGGGCAGGGACTGAGGCACTTGTCAGGATAGAGGGAACAATGAATGGAGCCAAATACAGGCACATCCTTGAGGAGAACCTGCATCAGTCTGCAATAGACCTTGTACTGGGGCGAAGATTTACGTTCCAACAGGACAACGACCCCAAACATACAGCCAAAGCAATACTGGAGTGGCTTCAGAACAAGAAGGTGAATGTCCTTGAGTGGTCCAGCCAAAGCCCAGACTTGAATCCCATTGAGAATCTGTGGAAAGACTTAAAGATTGCGGTTCACCAACACTCCCCATCCAACTTGACAGAGCTTGAGCAAATCTGCAAGGAAGAATGGGTGAAAATCCCCAAATCCAGATGTGCAAAGCTGATACAGACATACCCAAGAAGACTCAAAGCTGTAATTTCTGCCAAAGGCGCTTCTACAAAGTATTGACTCAGGGGGGTGAATACTTAAGTAAACAAGATATTTAAGTTTTTAATGTTTCATAAATTTTTGTTACACAATAAAACTATTTTTGCCCCTTTAAATTGTTGAGTATGCTGTGTGAATCAAGGGGGAAAAATCATTTCGATGCATTAAAAATTCTGGTAGTAACACAACAAAATGTGACAAAATCCAAGGGGGGTGAATACTTTCTGAAGGCACTGCATATTGCAAAACCCAACACAAACTAAAATGCGCACCGGGCAGTGGTGCTCACGAAAAACTTTTAAATCCAGTCCAACAATTCAGGCACAACAGACTATAAACTTGATTCAACCAGGTAACCTTTACAATTCTTTATTATAGAATAAAAAACACCATCTCGGCACATGCTTCACACATTTCTGAACCTCCTGGTTCCTTTCTCAAAAGCTAATGTGCCATTCCAAAACCCACATTCAAATACTTAATCAAATACGACATCACAAAGGGCTTGAATCATTTCACTGGTGCAAATCTATCACATGTTGAGAACATCTTAACTATCAATTGCTTAAATAAATGCTTCATTTAAACAGTGCTCACAACAACACCACACCCTAAATTTCACTTTAAAAATCATGCTATGGCTAAAGGCACATAAGGCCAAACTGGGGGTGTTATGAAGAGGTAATTGGTTCTCAATTTACACTTTTAATAAATCACACAGAGTCCTGATCAGTTGTTTTGGTGTTTTTTCTTTACCCATTTGTTATACTGCAGCACCTTAAGGAGTATGGAGTGCTTCTCCTTGTTTATTTTCTGCTCTTAGAAATGCTGCAGGGATGAAGTCATTTTAGGTCAAAGGTACCTCAGGGAAGAGGGCCCAAAAAAACAAATATGAATGAAATGTTCAAGAACGCATTTTCCAAGGAGAGTCATATGCAGCTACGAGTATGCCTCTGCCAATAAGACAGCAGTTCTTCATCCAACTCAAACTCATGGCAGAATCATTAACAATTCAGTTCTTTAATATTATGACCATCTGCATGGAGGAGAGGAAAAAAAACTTTGAGGAGGAAACCTCTAGGGACCTAAGATCTAAGTTGCCATCTCTCCTGACTGAGGAATAATTTATTCAAAATTTATCTAAATCAAGCAGTGTGAACATGATATGTTGATTTGGATTAGGAGGATGACCAGACTGGCAGCTGCCACCCACTGCTTCAGATTATTGGAACAGTCTATGCCCAGAACTCTCCTTCCATCTCTCATATGAAACTAACATCTCTTCAAAGGAACCACTAGACACAGCCCTATGATGAAGCACAGACAAACATACCAAGAAGCCAGCAGACAAAGGCCATTTGTTCTACCTAGTTTGCTTATATTGCAGGGTCCTCATATTAAGCTCTTCCCCACCGTCTCCCCCTCACTTGATGCTTACTTTTCTCCTAACCCAATCCCAGTCAATGCTCGAATTATGATGAAAAAGTAGGGGCACCCAACAGCCTGTATTCAGAGGTATGTGCACAGTTAGTGAAATGGGGGTGCAAAAATCCTCACAAAGCTTGGGGGGGGGTCTGGGGGGTATGCTCCCACAGGAAATTTTTTAAAACATCACTGTAAATGGTGCATTTTCCTGCATTTTGGAGCTAAGTAAGGTACATTAAAGCCCACCAGGATGAAACATTCTGTGATGAGAATGTTACTGTTTCCTGCAAGAATGTTTTAAAAATTAAACCGTTTATGAAATTGCATTCTTGGCTTCATTTGTAAAGTGGATTGCTTCTCACTTCCTATTTCTCTCACACTCTATGAAACAGATCCCCCAGATCACACTTACCCCCTTTGTTAATTACCCTTTTCTTCCACCAACACCAATACCCCAGGATTTTTTGCCAGCCTACTGTCTGCAAGTTATGCACCATACTCCAATCACAGCAACAGAGCACCATGGCAGCAGGCAATGAAACAGAGGGAAGGGGACCCAGTCCGCTACTGTTACGGGACAATCAAAGGGTGATTTGTGCATTATGATGATAGGCAGAGTGTTAAAAAAAGATTAAATTAAACTTGTGGATAAATTTTGCACCAGTTAACAATGAGACCCCCCCCCACACACACACACATATGCCACCCACTTTATTTCTTAACTAATATTGCTATACATTATAGTCTCTGAGGTTCAGTATATCATACCATTGTTTCACTTCCATGCCTGCAAAATTCAAAGTCACCTACATTTTTCACTATTAGGAGTCAATTACATTTCTTTTAAATAACTAAATGAAGCCCCAGACTAATTGCATGTTGTCCCATCTTCTCAGGGGGTCACCGCTGGCAGGTTCAGGAGACAGTGAGATTAACGTGACTTTCCTAACACATGCAATATTTCCTTCCTGGTCTCCCTGTTTTCAGGAGTCCCCTTATTTTGACCAACCCCACACTCCCAACACACGTCTCACACAGTCACACCACTATCCAAAATATCTGTAATTCATAGGATCTTCTCTTTTACTGGATTAGGCACTGAACGTCTGTCATGTTATACACATACAGGCTAGCTGTCCTTAATGTACTGGTCAAAAACCTGAGAATGTTGTGGACATGCCTCGGCTGCACTATGCAAATTACTTGGGATACATTACTTGAGTATCAGAAAGCAACATACTGTCTATTTTCAATAATATACATATTTCTCCTGGGCCCTGGAGACACAAAGCACCCACAGTCTTGCATAACATGGACTCCAGAGACACATGGCACCCCCCAGCCTTGCTTAATTGACATGGGTTCCAGAGACACAGAGCGCCCCCCCCCCACCCGCCTTACCTTATTTTAAATAGACTCTGGAGACACAAAACACTTCCTAACCTTGCTCCACTTCACATAGGCTCTGGAGATGCACAACACCCACCACTAGTCTTGCCTTACTTCATAGGGGCTCCAGAGACACAGAGCAACCCCCACCGCCTTGCCTTACCATACTCACATGGGCTCTGGAACACCACCCCCCCAACCTTGCCTTACTTCACATGGGGTCTGGAGACAAATGCCACCCTCTTCAGCCTAACCTTATTTTACATGGGACCCAGAGGAACAAAACACCCCCCCACCACCAGCCTTGTCTTACTTTACATGGGCTCTTGAGACAAAACAACAACCCTCTCTCTAGCCTCCTTACCTTACTTCACATTGGCACTGGAAACAAGTACCCCCTCCTCATGCTTGCCTTACTGCACATAGGCTCTGAAGACTAAAGTACCCCCCCATGCGAGGTTAGGCTGAGAAGGCCAAAAGAGTATAGCTCTGGCCCATTGAGGGTCTCTCTCTCTCTCTCTCAGCTCTCTGTGTGGTGGTAATTTGTGTTGACACTGCCAGAGGGTCCAGGATCTGGTATAGCTCCACATCTAGCCCTACCCCACACTCCAGTCCCAGCACTGCTTGCCTGTCTCAAGTTCCTCTGAGTCCTGACTTACTCATCCTAATTCCTGCCTATCCCACCACCTTCATACAAAAAAACAAAACATGTTTACATACCGTCTGGAGTTGCGTGCTCCTGAGTATCTTATCTTGTCTAAAACTACTCTTGTATGTGGATGACGCAGTTCTCTTTGCCTCACACCCGGATCCCAGTGTTCTGCAGTCCTCCCTCCAACACACATTTAACCAGATTGAGAACTGGTTCGTAGATCATAGACTCATGGTCAACGTAAAAAAGACAAAGACCATGCTCTTTGCCCATCGTCAGAACAAGTCCAAGGATACGCAGCTAACAATCCTCTCCCACGCCCTCCTTCCACTAGAGCAGGTCACTACTTATAAATACCTGGGCCTAATCATTGACTCCTGCCTCTCATACCACTCACACATTAACAATCTATCCACAACCATAAACGCCCGTATAGGATTACTGTATGGGCACAAAAACTGCCCACAACCGGAAGCCCTCAACCTGGCCATCACCTCCTCTGTCCTTTCTTTAGTTGATTATGGGCTCACAGTCTACTCGGCCACTGATCCCACGGCTGTGAACAAAATCCATCTGGCCATCAACAAAGCATGTAGACTCCTCTCTGGGGTGGATAAGCGTACCCATATGTGTACTCTGTATACCCTGGCAAACCTCCCCACCCTGGATGAAAGACTACACTATCAAACATGTCTCCTCACTAAAAAGATTCACCTGAGGCTAACCCACCTATGGGTGTCTGCCTCTCTCCAATCCCCCCACACCTCAGTGAACACCCGCACCGCCAACAAACAGGTGTGGAATATACCGAGGGTCAAAACCTCATTAGCCCAAAGGTCTTTCCTTTACAGAGCTCCAGTCTGGTACAATGAACTCCCCTCTGATGTCTCCTCCATCTACAATTTAGGTCCCTTTAAGATAGCTCTCAAAGAACATATACTTGCCTCATGGCGCTCTCAATGCACCACCTAGTTTAAGAACCTACCATTTTCACCCCACCTCTGAGCACCCATCAGGTGGCGCTGCTTCAGCAACTATGGTAGTTTCTCACCGTGTTAACAACATTGCTGGTTGCTATCGGGCCATTTTATATCCTCTGCATTGTTCTGTGCCACTCTTGGGCCCATAATGGTGCTACCTGCCACAGTTAATTACCTACTCTACAGGGCTAGTATCCCTGGATGCTAAAGTTAACCTCTTGACAATGCCTCTGTTGGCAGCACATGCTTGCTGACTATGCTAGTTTCTCCACTCCTTAGTATACTCTAAGTTGTTATGTCCTTTAGCATATCTATGCACTGGTGTTCCACTGTAAACTGTTGATTATCTTCTGATTGTATCACACAACTAGCTTTAATATTGTAAAGAACCTGTAATACTGTGAGCCATTGCTGCCTGTAACCCTTTATTTGCTGTGACTGTATATTGTATGTCTGTATTGTATTTTGACGCGGAGCCTTTGTAAATGAGTCTCTGACTCGAAGGTTGCAAATCCTAAAGAATATTAAATAAATAAAATAACAAGACTCCTCCAGTAGAACAGCCAGCAGTAATCTGATTTCAACAGGCAGTACAGCAGAGGTGCTGCACTAGTCCTCTAGGCTCCTAAAACTGCGCTTGTTTTCTCCCCCCCCCCGACAACTCAGCGACAGCAAACAAACAAGTTGTCCCCAGGGGCTCAGTGTGTAGGGGCTACTGCTTTTACCTCTGGTTTAAGTCACTTATAGTCTGAACTGAAATTAACACCCCCAACTGTGCTCGTTCAAGGAGGAGTCACACTGGACATCAAAGAAGGTAAGCACAGGTGCATTTGTTTTACAATAAATAGGATAAAGATAAGGATCTTTGACTATCACCTTTTTAAAGTATCTGTAAAGGACTAACTTTGGTTCCAGCTGTGGATACTACTTTTAGCTGTGGGAGGCTTTTGTTTATTTGTTTTCCAGGAAGGCGGCCATCAAAGTAGTCAAGGAGGCAGTATAGCGCAGTGGTTTAAGGCTCTGAGCTGCAAATCTGGTGACATCTAGCAGGTCAGACCTGGGTTTGAATCCCACAACTTCCACTTGCATACTGTGTGACCCTGAGCAAGTCACTTAACTTCCCTGTGCTCCCAGGTCACGCCTGTAAAAAAGCTTTCAGCTTAGTGTGCTACTCCTGGTTAAACAAATAAATAAATAAAAAGTAATGGCATGCAATCACTTAAGGATTGTTTACACCGCTGACTTTGCAGAGTATCAACAAACGCGCACAGGTTGTTGTGCTGCAAAGTTGGCTTTGTAGACACTTTCCAGAGTGCCATAAGTGCGCTTCAGATCCCTTTTTGGCTGCAGCTCAATTGTGGGTACCCATAACAGAGCGAGCGCATTAACCGACATTGTAAACCCTTTGGTGCGCTCGCTCCAAAGGGAAGTCTTCTGTCCCAGTGTCTCCCAGCATCTGCTGAATTTACAGCCCCTCCTCAGAGTGACCAGCAGCACTGCAAGGTGGGCAGTATAAACACTAAATTGATGGAGGAGTAGCCAGCACAGTGGGAAAGGAAGCAGCACAAATGCAAGAGTGCTGCAGCTGTGTAATCATGGCTTTAGATAAGCATCTGTCTCAAGTATCACTTAAGTCACTTTGATGCCAGTTGTGTGGCTATAGATTGGGGGAGGCTATTGTTTTCTTGGATGGCTGTTAAAAAAGAAAACATGATGTTAATTACTATTTTTCACTCAGGCAGGGCTGCTGCAGTTTGTGTTCCTGACTGAATGGAAATTGGCAGCTTCAGCAGTGAGAGGTAAGGGGGCCAAAACATGCCCCCCTCGGCACCTTTCAATTACACAGAATTCAGGGGGCCCTCCAAAAAAATATGGGGGCCTGGCCCCCTCAGGTCCTCTGTAATTCGAGCATTGATCCCAGTCACTCTTGAAGCTGTCCACCAGCTTTGACAAAATCACCTCTTCTGGAAGCACATTCCAACTTGCCAACACCCACTCCATGAAAAAATGCCTCCTAGCCTCCCTCCTGAACCTCCTCCCTTCAGTTTGAGACTGTGTCCCCTTGTGTTTCAGGTTCCACTTAGCTTAAAGAGACCTTTTGTATCCACCCTATTTATTCCTTTCAAATATTTGAAGGTCTCAATCATGTCCCCTCCCTCTCTCCTCTCCTCCAGGGAGCACATGTTTAAGACCTCCATCATCTCCTCAAATGTTCTACCCTGCTGGCCTATGATCATCTTGTTGCCCTCCTTTGGACCATCTCCAGGAGCTTAGAGTCCTTTTTAAGTTATGGGTATTAGTACTGTACACTATACTCCACATGCGGTCTTGCTAATGACCTGTACAAGGGTGGTATTACCTCCTTTCATCTGCTGCTGATCCCTCTGGCAATGCAGCCCAACATTTTATTTGCCTTTACTGCTGCCTTCTTACACTGCATGGCATGCTTCAGGTCACTAGTGATCATCACTCCCAGATCTTTCTCCTCCTCTGTTGCAGATATCCAGACCCCTCCCAGCTGTACTCCATCCTGGGGTTCTTGGCTTCACTGTGCATAACTTTGCATTTCTTTGCACTGAAGCCAAGCTGCCAAATCCCAGACCCCCTCTCTAGTTTTTCCATATCCTCCTTTAGGTCCTGCATCCCTTCTGCTGCGTTCACCCTCCCACAGAGCTTGGTGTCATCCATGAATAGGTATATTTTGCCCTTAATGCTGTCCCCAGTATCATTTATGAAGACACTGAACAGCACCAGTTCTAGCACTGAGCCCTGTGAGACCCCAATGGTGACCTCCCTGGTGCTAGATAGCTCACCCCCCACCACCACTCTCTGGGTCCTGCCTCTCAGTCAGTTTTCCACCCATCTGGTCAGCTTTTCCCCAGTCCCAAGAAAGGCCAACTTCCTCATCAGTCTCTTGTGGGGTGCCGAGTCAAAGGTCTTGCTGAAGTCCAGGTAAAGGATGTCCACCGCTTGGCCCCTGTCCACTGTTTTGGTGGTCCACTCAAAGAAGTCAATCAGATTTGTTTGACATGACCTACCTCACATAAACCCATGTTGCTTTATTATCCTGAAGACCATACTCAGATAGATAGATACTCGACCAACCTTTCCTTAAGTATGGTCTCCATGAGCTTGCACATGATTGAGGTCAGAATGACTGGTCTGTAATTCCCTGAGTCATCCTTGGGACCGCTCTAATGGAGGGACCCTATGTGTTTCATTCTCCAGTCCTGCAGTGCCATGCTTGACTCCAGTGAACTATTGAACAGGCCAGCCAGTGGATCCACAAGTTCCTCCACTAGTTCCCTCAGCACCCTTGGGTGTATACTGTCCAGGCCTGGGATTTGCCTACCTTCAATGTTAGCAGATCTGTCCTCACCTTATCCACCTCCATCACTATACATCAGTGCCCCCACTCACCCTGCTCTTCTTTTTCCCCCTAGTGGTTCCGCTCCATCTTTGTCACTGGTGAAGATGGAACAGAAGTACTCATTCAATACCTCTGCTTTGCCCCATTTTCCTCCACCTACCCGTTCCCTTTCCTTAGCCTAACAATCCCATCTTTCTTGTCTCTTTTCTTGACAATATAGCAAAAAAAGGCCTTCTCTCTTGTCTTAAATCTCTCAGCTAGCTGCAGTTCCTTCTGAACCTTAGCCCACCTGACCACCTTACCTGCTATGCTAGTCATCTCCAGGTAATCATCTCTGTCTCCCTCTCTCATGGTCCTCCTGAATTTCTTGTAGGCTAACCTCTTGTCTCTTACTGCCTGGGTGATCTCAGTACTAAACCAGCTGGGTGCTTTGGCTTTGGAGTTCTTCTCCTTGAACCTAACACACTCCTCTGTGGCAATTGCTATTTCTTCCTTGGTGATGGATCACTTTTGGTCCACTTCCATATCACCTTGGATGCTTGCCAGCTGACTCCTTAGTACTTCATCCATCTTTCTGAAGTCCACTTTCCTGAAATCCAGAATTCTAGTCTTAGTGGGGGCCCTTTTCCTGCCCATGTCCAACTGGAACCACACTATGCGATGGTCACTATCACCCAGGGCATCCTCGACTGATATATCCTGGGCGTGCTCCCCATTTGTCAGCATCAGATGAAGGATTGGCCCCTCCCTGCTGGGCTCCATGATCCTGAGTCAGGAACCCACTTTGTGGTGCATTTAGGATCACCTGACAACTGGCACAAGTCATGATAGGTATCCTGCAGTCCACCTTGGGCAGGTTGAAGTGTCCCACTATTACCACCTCTACCTTTCCTACAGCAGTCAATATTTACAAATTCAGTTCCTTGTCTCTTTTCTCCTCCTGGTTGGGTGGTCTGTAAACCTCCCCCAACCTCACCTTCCTCCCTCTATTACACAGTAATGGGATCCACATACCTTCTGCCTTCTCCGCTGACTCCTCCCTTATACATGTTATACCCTCCCTCCCTCTTTTCCTATTCTGCTGTCCCTCCTGTACAATTCATACCCAGGGGTATGTTATCGTGACAGCAAAACTTTAACAGTGATCTCGTTGACAGCGACAACATCGATGGATCACTGTAAAGTCTGCTCAGGACCCCGGCACTCTTTCCCCAGTCTTACACCCCCTCCCTGAATCAGCTCTGACTCAGATTTCATTATATTATAATACAAGGGGGGGTGCAGCCCCCCACAGAAAACAACATTTGTATTCCAACGGCACAATGCTGACCACAATTGTTGTTGACATAGTGCCGTCGCTGTGATGGTGGTCGACAGATTTTTTTGTCAAACCGGCATTGTAGATCCATGCCCAGGGATCGAGAGGTCCCAGTCATGTTTTGGTGTGGCTCAAGTCTCAGTGACCACCACATTGTCCACTCCCCTTTCTGTCAACAATGCCGGCAGTGCACCCATCTTGTTTTCAAGACTTTGTGCATTCAGGGACGCCACCTTCCACCTAGATTCTGAGCCTCTTTCCCTTTCCTCCCCCACCATTCTCATTTCTCCCTGTTGCTTGTGCCCCCACCCCCTGCTGCTAACTCCCCCTTCACTTTCCAGTCCCCCTCTAATGGTATTGGGGAAGGTCAGCTGACCTACTCCTCCCTGAGTCTCAGGGCCTTCTGGTCCACTTGCCCCCACCTTCAGTAGTCTAAAGTTAGTTTAGGGTTTTTTTACCCCACCATTTGTCCCTGAGGACCCTCGAGTTCCCACTGCTGAGGTGCAGTCTTGTATGGTGCAACAAGTGTTTTATTTGACAAGGTCTCCCCCCAGCCCCCAATACAGTCATACCCTTCCTCCTTGCACTGTTCCTTCAGCCAGTCATTGAATTCTCCTATTCTTTTCTTCCTGACCATGCTGGCTCTAGGTACTGGAAACACCTCTGAGAATGCCAGCGATGTGGCTACCTGCATGCAGGTTTTCCCTATCACCCTGAATCTATCTTGTACTACCCCTACCTCCTTCCTGGCTACATCATTGGTACCTAGGTGTATAATTATGACTGGTTTCCCTCCTACCCCCTTCACCAACTCTCCAGTTCTTGAGCACACCTTCTCTGTTGTCATCCCTGGCATGCAAACTACGTAGGTGTATAACTGCAATTGGTTTCCCTCCTGCCCCTTTCACCAGCTCCCCAGTTCTTGGGCACACCTTCTCTACTGTCATCTCTGGCATGCAAACCACCTTCCTACCTGTATTTTGTGTCCCCCTTCCTTCCCCAGTGAATACATTTAATTATGGAGTCCCCTAGGATTACCATCTTTCCACCTCTTTCATTTCTGCCTCCATCCCTTCCTTCTCTGACTGTCATACAAACTTCTCCTCTAGCTAATTTCTCCCCCTCCAACCTGGTTAACACCCCACTTTTACTTTCCCCAAGCCTCATTTGCCTGACACCTCCACATCCTTTACTTGTCCCTCTGTCTGTTTTCCCACCCCCTCCATGTTCTTCTTATTCTGGTCACCCACACACACCATCTCCTTCCCTTCCCCTCCTGCCAGCTTAACCCCTCCCTGCCTCCATCCCACCCCCTCACCCACTCTCCATATTCCCTCTTACCTGTCCACCTTGACTACCTTGTACAGTCCTACCCCTTTCCTGTCCTACAGTACTTCCTCAGACCCCATTGTCTTAACCCAACCTCTGTCCCCACCTCTTGTTTCCCCTTCCTCACATCCAGACAGCTGGTGAAATCTATTCTTTAAAGGCACACTTTTAAATTCTCCCACCTCTGTTGCAAACTTCACAGTTCCACCCCTTCCCTCTACCACTTGCCATTCCCCCCCTCTCAGGGCTCCCTGGCCTTCTGAGGCAGGGGTACTCCCTGATCTGGGGTGATCTTCCCTGCCCCCCGCTTCTGACCTCACCCACTGCACATCCCGACTATCTTTCTCTCCATTTCCCTGTTCCTCTTATGCTCCACTCCATCATCTCCTTTCCCATCTGAGCTGCCATACTTCTGTTCTTAGATGTTCCAGGCTCCTGCACACCAGACAGCCTCCTGTTCCCCACATGGTCCTCAAGAACACTGCCACCCCACAACCATTACAACACACCATCCTCTTCCAACTATCTTGATGCCTGTACCTACTCCTATTCTCCCACATCCTCTTGACCCCTTCCTCTGTTAACCCACCAGATACATACCTTCGTATAGAAATCAGAAGCCCACACTCAGGAGCATGTCTCCGTTTTAAGGTGCACAAGTGCTACAAGAGATGACCTTGAAGGAACCACTGCACATAGTTCAATGATGATGGAGTCTACACTCTTGAGACCCCCCCCCCCGGAGGTGTCCCAGCTAGGCCTACTTGCTGATGGAACATCAGAGTAACCAAGACCCCATGCAGAAGAAGAAGGCTTGGATGAACAGCTGCTTCAGGTTGGTTGCCCACTTTCTCTGATTGGAGTGCTGTATCATGGAAAGTAACACTGGAGCTGAGCCCCGAAGGGGGCAGGTTCCATGTGATAACAGCGATCTCAAAAGGGAGTGGATGAAAATGGTGAAGGGAAAACAGCGTGGTCACATAAGGTGAGTGAAATAAACAGCGATCGTCGGAACAGTGACAGCAGTGCCACAGTGACTTTCTGAGGGGGGGTTCACCCCCTTCATCCGCCTTTGTGGGGAGCTTTGCCCCCTCCACCCCCTAACTAAATATGACCAACTCAGGAGGAATGCAACTCAGAGAGGGGGGAAAAGCCACACAACAGGTCGCTGTTTCAGCAATCGCTGTTTTCTTGCCACTTGCCCTATGTGGCCGCACTGTTTGTCTTCACTGTTTTCTGCTTCGTCCTTTTTGCGATTGCCGTCTTCATGGGATACTGGAGGGGCATGATCCACTTGTGTAAGATGAAGAGTACAAAGCCCTTGAAGGGTGCTAATCATTAGTGCAAGGGCCCAAAAGTCATTCGGCTTGGGCCCAATAAACATTTGGGCATAAGCCTGAAGGTATATAGGGCGTTGCCTGGAGTGTTAATGTAGACAAATGAATAGAGCATAGCTCTGTATGAAACTTGAGGAAAACTACCAATCTTGATGCTCCACTTAAACAGTCTTATAGCATGTGTAGAAAAATTGGAGTGATTTGATTAGTGACAGCAGGTCAGAGCCATGTAATTGTTGACCCCTAATTACACACCTGAACTACTTTCAGTCATGTAAACCACACCAACAATACACACACATGAATATCAGTACACTGTCCTTTTCTGTAAGTCACTCTGACAGAACAAACGTGACCAATGACATGTATGGCCCACCTACCTTGCAAAAATACTTTTCTAGGGATTCTCTCTGGAAAAATGGCTGAAGCACAATCTAAAGGGTCCAGGTCCTGGTGAAACGCCTCCTGAGACTACTGCATACTCAGCTGGCACATCTGAAAATAAAAACAGAATCTGAAACAGCAGCCTGCTCCTCAGAAACAGTACAAAATGATAAAGAAATCAAACAAAATAAAGTGACTGCCTATACTGAGGAAATCTACAAAAATCAGCCCCCAAACAACAGAAAATCAGCATGTGAGCAGACACTCAGAAATTAAGAAGATACTGATGAACTAAAGACTGCAGAAAATTCACCCAATGCAAAATACAGTAATAAACATGCTGTGCAGTTGCCATTTTTAACAGCTGGCTCACAGACAGACAAAAAAACCCAAAGAAATAAACATCAATTCCATGTGAGGAACTAAATGAACTCCTTCACGAGTTCTATGCCGCTGTTCGGGATTCCCGTGGTGATTTGGCCTTTTTAGCTACATCTGCCTCAGAGCAACAAGAGATAAACTGAAACATCAGCATGATATCAGACTGCCTTCAGCAGTGCAAATAATGTTTGTATTGCCATAGAAAAGTGCTTCTGAAAGGATGGCAAAGACACATCAGTAATGAAGACCTCCTCAAACTGAGATATTTGCCTGGCAATGTCTCCCAGCAGTGCTCCAGGCCTCGTGAGGAAAACCTGGTTCGACCTTCAACTCCACCTTGCATATTGCAGATGGAACGGCCAAAGACAGTTGACACCTACCAGCTTCAGAATACATACTGCTGACAATGGCCTATGATGCATCTCCGTGTCCTTCAACAAACAGAGCAAAAAAACACAAGGAACTGCATGAAAGCCATAAACAAAAACTGAGAGGCTTTATCTTTGAGTATCCACAAGATTCACTTTGCGCTATCAGAAGTTTCATCAAATACACAGAAAAAAATACTGCAAGAGGTAAAGCCTTCATCTTGCATCCAAACAGAATGGATCAAGAAAAATGAAACAACCAAGAAATGTGGTATACCCGTGAATCGATGGCTGTCAACTATTGAGCGATGATGCTACCCAAATTGTCTGCCAAAGCAAACCTCAGCCACCACTCTATGAACCATTTACTCTGCAGCACGGCCATGCATGTACTCACCGACATGGCAAAATGCCAGAATTATTGTGGCACGAAACCTCTCACAGGCTCAGGTTGTATCAGTCTCTGAAAGATTTTAAAGAGTAATCAAACTGAAGACTTGCATATGGTCCGGTAACAGTTTCATTCCATTTGTGCTGTTATCACTTCAAGCTGACATGGTTTTTGTTAAAAGTCTTTATACACAATAGCTTATTGCACAGGAACTCAGCTGAAACATAATAAAAAACATAAAGCAGTAGATATTTGACAATATGAGGAGGTGGTGAAGAAAACGACCGTGTGCTTCACTCCCAGCTGGAGCTTCTAAGTGCTCACCAATGTGAGCCTGGAGGCCTGACAGATTATGTTGCTAACCGGCCACCAGAGTGAGTCCTACCTACAAAGCTGCTGGTTCGCACACATGGTAGGCAAATTGCACTGGAATAATCTACTTGGTGGTGGTGACCGCAGCAATGAACTGAGTTCCTCAAGACCATGGGTTCCATTACTTTTTCTTGACAATGGTGAGTAACCCAGCACTTCTCACAAAAACCTCCATGTGAGATCTCCAATCAGAACAGCAACGTGATCACTGCCAGCCTGATGGCACAATGCAGCAGGGATCTGTGCACCCGAGGGCAACCTTCCCAAAGTAAGACACCCGACCAGCCAAAAGGACCTGGAAATGCAAAAATAAGTATTGTGCTGCAGAACTCTACTTTTGCTGGCAATGCGATTTTCAACTTCAACTAACTGTAGATTATGACAGCCAAACTTCCTGTTATTACCTGATTGCTGTTATCTAAATAAAGTAACAACACTAAAAATGTTAAATGAAACTATTTCAACCCCAACCCAAAGATTTTTTTTTTAATAAAAATCTTTATTGTTTTACCACAAACACAAGACATGAAATGAAAATCACAGGCATGACATATCACATCGTGACGTGTCCCCACCCCCATAATTCCTCCCCTCCATAACCCCCATTCTCCTCCCTTTGGCCTCGCAATACCCACAAACTGATTAGGTTAGGGAAGCTTAATGAGAGCATATAAGGAACAAGCAAGAGTTATAACCATAGGGGGGACACAAAAAAATGCCATCAAGATGGTAAAGACCCTGTCTGAACTAAGTATAAGGTGTGCATTGTCTCCCAGATCTTCTTATACCTAGGGAGATCTCCTCGCAGACTGGCCCTAAATTGTTCGGCCTGTAGGTTAAAAGGCAATTCTTGTAGCCATTCTGTAAAGGAGATTGGGAGCCCATCCAGCCAGTGGCATAACACTACCTTCTTAAGAGACAAGAATATCATAGCCATATAAAACCTTCTCTGTCGAACATCCACGCTCATAAAATTCCCCACTAGACAAACTTCCAGAACAAAGTGCTTGTCTACACCAAGCAAAGGTTCAGCCTTGTTCTTAATAGTTTCCCAAAGAGATTTAATAGGCAGGCATTCCCAAAAAATATGTAAGAGGGTTCCTTCCTCTTGATGGCATCTATTACAAGTGGGGAGGGGAGCCCTTCTTATCTTGAACAGTCTAACTGGGGTCCAGTACAAATTATTCAGAAAATAAAATTGCATCAGCCTTAATCTGTCTTGGGTGATATATTTGTAAGTGTCCTGCCATACTTTATCCCATTTTCCTCCGAGGCTGGGGAAGTGGGCTGACCAATAATGTGGAACCCTGTCTAAGTCAGCAAAGGCTCTGTCTAATAAGGAGCTACCCCAACCCAAAGATGAATTAAACCAAAGTTAAAACAGCTTCATGTTAAGTGCAATATTTAATTTCATTAAAGTACGAAAGTACAGCTGCATTATTAAGTAAGGGGCTACTTTATGTCCCACTTGTTAAAACAATAAACGTTCAAGTTTTGAGCACGTTAGCAACTGTGTATTTTTTTGTAAAATCATTTTTCTACACATAAGTGCAATAAAGCACTCCAGGGTGTGTGATTATGAGTCAATAACTGCACTTCTCTTTTGTGTGTTTAAAGGCACACTCAAGAGGTGTGTGATTATTGACCCATAATCTCATACCCTGTCATGTCTCACTGCATGCTTGTCACGATGTAGCTTAGTCCTCCAGAAGTCTATGAGCACTCTTGGCTGTCTTGCAGGCTCCAGTGGCCTGAGTGGCTGATACTGCTAAAAATGTCTCCATTGCCATGCTGAGAGGGGTCAGAAGTAGGAACGTTGGCTGTCCCTGTAGTTCTGTGGGCACTGTCCCGAAAGTATTTATTTTAAACAGGGCTCCTTCCCTCAAAACATCTTGTGATCCAGAGTTGAGTGTGCATGGTCACAACAATGTTCTGGTTCCAAGGGGGGCAGTTTTTCATGAAATCTCCAGGTTTGTGTTGTGCAGCCACTCTTGCCGGTGGCACTGAAGTGATGGTAGACTCTGTGCAGTTTTGAGCCACAGTTGGTTAACAGTGCTGAGCACTAAAGATTACTTACACTATCTTCTCTTGCTCCTGCTTTGGTCCCCAGAGGACAAAAGCCCTGAGGTGGGTCCAAAGGTTATGAAAATGGAAGAATAGGGGCAAGTATCCATAGCTGAGGGTCTGGATCCCAACAGCCAGACCCAAGCTAACTAGTGGAAGAATTTCAGCACATGTTATTGTCCATTCCTGAGAGAACATAATTCACAGCCAACCATATATTTTTTTTATACTTAGTTTATTGACTGTATTTCAAAAATTTTCTGGTTGTAACTTACAGCCAATGTCATAGACAAACTCATTATCAGATATTACCAGGGTAAAACAACCATATTACATCACATACATATTTTGTACACATTCCATTTTTGTATACAATACTTATTAAACCACTCAAAATCATTAGATTTTAAATTAAATTATATAAAAAAACAACTTATACCTTGGGGGAGGAGCAAAAGCCCATACATTCCAACATTATATTGACTTTAATTTAAAACCTATATTCTTTGTGGTGAGTGTTATTAGAAACACAATGAGAGAAGGGGGGGTAGTTAAAGGGTACACTTTTATCTATTTTACATTTATATCCCTTCTTTATATAAATCTCGAGTCCATCTATTTGTATATGCTTGATTACAATAATTGACAGCAAAAGTAGTTCTTTCCATAATTTAAATTTGGTTTACTGTTCCCATCCATTCCTTGATTTCAGGGGGGAACTGCTGTAACCATCTCTTTGTTATGCCCTTCAGAGACGCAGTGCACAGCACAGCCCATAAATATTGCCCTTCTTTCCCTTTAATGGTTGCTGGACAGAGACCTAATATTATATTTTCCGGTCCTATTTCCATTACTAATCTAAATATTCCTGTTAGATGTTGTTTTATAGTGCCCCAGTATATTTGTAGACTTGGGCAAGACCAGAAAATGTGTGACCTCTCCGCTTGGAGACAGCCACATCATCTCCAGCACATTGCATTGGTTCTAGAACCCATCCTCATCTGTCTACCTGGAGTATAAAAGTACCTAATTTTGATCTTCCAGGCAAATTCCGGCCACATAGGCAACGAGGTTGTACGCCAACTACTTCTAAAGGCTATAGTCCATTTTTTCTGATTTAACTGTCCTTCCAACTCTTGTTCCCATTTTTTTTGTAATGAGGCTGTGCTGTGCATCTGATCTGTTATCAGGTTCCAATAGAGCATTGTTATTGCCCCTTTACCATGAGTTGATTCCCAAATATTTTCAAATACCCTGGGGAAAGGTCTAAGATCTTCATACAAAATATCTTCTTGCAACTTTCCATTAATAAAGTTTCTTAGTTGATAATAATATAGCAAATCATGTTCTGACCAGTTGAACAACTCCCTTGCTCTTTCAAAAGGTAATAGTGTGCTCCCCTGGAACAATTGCCAATCTGCAACTAAACCTGCGGCAGCCTGTCTTTGATACCAGTTAGAAAAGTTATTTGGGAGTCTAAGTCCTGTCAGATATGAACCATTTATATTTCCAAATCTTTCTTTTTGTGTACCCTCTTCTTATACCCTTATACCATCCATGTAAAGTTGCTCTTACTGAGGTCGGGAGTTTCCCAAAATCAGAGGTGCGACCCTGTGGGTCAAAAAGCTTGGAGCATAGCTGCTCCCTCCCCATTAAATGCAGTTCAATTTGCAGCCAATGGGCACTATAACCCTTATGGGCCCACAATAAAGCCTGCTTCATTTTGGCGGCAGTCCAGTAGCTGCTTATATATGGACAGGCTCTTCCCCTTCCTGTTTTGGCACAGCCAACCAAATCACTGTTGGAATTATGTCAGGGGCTTGCTGGGGCTGAGCCCTGGTAGCTATCTGAGGAGACCCAGCAGCTCTGAAATAAATGCTTAGGTTCTGGGGCCAGGGCTTTGGCCCCGGTAGCTGTTTTTTCCAGGCATCTTAGCCCCTGTTGCTTCTCAAGTCTGTTGAGGATGGTTGAAAGTGGCTTTTGCATCTTGTGTTGTGATTGTAAAATAAAAAAGTAAAAAATTAACTGCAAACGCCGCTGCTCACCAGCATAATCTGTTAAGCAGCTGTGACCTCTGCAGGAGGTCGGTTCTTATGAATCTGGACTTAGCAGGCAGGCAGTAGCATTTTTATTTGCTTAATCACTGATTGGTCCACTTCCAGTACCCCAGCAGCCAATGTGTGTGCCACATGCACATATTGAGGCCACTGAATGTGCTGTAGGTGGACCAGTAAATGAGGGAGACAGGATTGTGTGTGGCTTTGAAAGTCCCTCAGGCATGGTAAAGGTGTAATGAAAATGTCTATAGTTGGGCATTCACTTTGCAACATTTTTTTTTTACCAGACCTGTCACCATCATGCTAAGCTGCCACGCTTGCTGCCTAGAAACTCACCACCTACCCTCAGCTCAAGAGCTGCCTGCCACTGAGAATTTGGAGAAATACACATCCGGTATTCTTTTTTTTTTTGTTCTTGCCCACCACCTAACAGGATCTCAAGAGTGACTCCAGAATAATGGTCTTCTGCATTCACCTGCTGCTTCCTGGGGTCCCGGACTCCCCAACCTATTCTGCACTGTCCTCCTGCCCACAGTCCCATTTGGTACCAAGCAGCTGCCACACCAGCCCATGGTTATTCCCATCCTCACTAAAAATTTGGAGCCTTCTTGTGTGCTGCCCAATGTCCACACCAGATTATATCTCGGGCCAGCAGCAGATCAGATCACATGCCTGGAATTTGGACAAACAATTCCTTTGCAAAGTAGGTTTTGTATTCTCTGTAGAAATCAAAATATGGAACAGTCAAAGGAATAGGGACTACAATAACACAACTGATGTGTTATTTTTAATTGATAAATATGAATGTGCTAAACAGACTATTTTTTTTACATTTTGTTTATTAGATTTTCTACAATATGATATATGTTTAGACAGACTACATAGATTTTAGTAAGTAAGAAAGTAAGTAAAAGTTTGTTTATGTAAGGCGCCCTTCCAATGCTCAGGGTGCCTTTACAAAATTTCACATACAAAATTAAAATCCATAGCAATTTAATTTAAAATGATCTACACATAATCTGGTTACATTTATGATAGCTAAGATGTTAATATTTTATTGTCCTTTTTTCTTACAAGGAAACTAAAACTTGTCTGTAAACAGGGGCATGTTTTTTCTGTTCTAATAAATGCAAATGTGGCTTTGACCACAAAGGTTTCCTCTAAACAGGGCTCATGTTTTCATTTTTCCCCCACATTGGGGTTTTAACCTCAGGGCATAGGTCATTACAGGGAACGTAACAATATCGCTCGCCAACACAGCACTGCAACAACAGCACCTGCAGTATCGCTGCATGGTAGTGGTCCCAACAAACAGGCAGGACTACTATGAAACAAAATAATAAACTTACGTTTTTGCAGGGGTCCATCCCCCGCAGTGCCCTAAGTCAGTGGGTTCTTCTCCCACATTCCCCGTAACTAAAATAATCAACTCTGAGTCAGAGTTGGATTACGGGGTAGGTTATATAGTCGGGGGTGGGGTTGGTCCGCGAGATGGGACTTACAAAAATCTATGACAGCCGCCTCACAGAAAAAAGAGAAGAGACCAGGACTAGAACCCTGGTCTCCAACACCATTCTGGCCGAGCTGCTCCAATGCCTCATCCCTGTCCACTAAGGGAGCAGCTTGGCCAACCTCTGAATTTTTCAGCCCTTGTCTATGCCCTTTATTGACTCCCAGTACCACAGACAGCTACATGAGTAGCGCTTATTGCACTACACTGTTCCACCCATCGCTGTCTGTGATACACTCTTCATACAGTGTGCTTCTTACATGTACTGTAAGTGATGCACTGTTCTGACCAGGTACCCATCCAGAGCCAATCAGCTCCACTCTGCCCTAGCTTGTTCCCAGCTGACAACCACCTCCCCCCGAGACTCCCCAGCAGCATGTTCCCCATGGGCTGCCCCGGGGTAGGTCCGTCCTCCCCCAGAGTACACATCCAGCTCTCCACAGGAGTCCCAGGGTGATGGTGAGTGCCATAGGACAAGCCTAGCATCATCAGCAGTTTTTTTTCTCCTGCTGACCTGTTGGCATTTAATGAGAATCAGTGCACACACATGTGAAGGCACACATGTACCATACACTGCACCACTGGCCATCCCGGATGTGTCACACCTGCTGACCTGCTGCCACACCTCCAAGTGGTGGCAGTGTAGGAGTGATGCAGTAGGAACCCCTTTTCCCAGAACAGGAGAGCAATACTCCAGACGTTCAGACTGCTTCCTCACCAGCTGATTCACGGGTCCCATTTTCACTCCAGAACTGGCAAGGATTAAATTAGGCAGGAGCTCATATGAACACCACCTCTTAAAAAATTGCATAATAGTTCCACTACCTTTGTAATTTTTCTCCATTGTCTTCAATAGAAGAGTTCCACTACCTAACAATTACAGTTCCACGGCCTAGAAATCTAAATGTGAGAGTTTCCCCACCTAAACATTTCCAGTTTAACGACTGAGAACTGGGTCACTGGCATAATGCAGGTTTTGGCATCCAGCACCACAACCCTCAGCACCACTGGGCTGGCTTTCTCTTTTTCTTTCTTGATTGCGTTTCAAAGTATTATTTACCTGCATGAGCTGATATTTTTATTCAGTCACTTACAACATAAAATGCAATAGTGTAAAAGTATAATTAAATAATAACTGGTGACCCCCCGATATCAACCCATTTTGAGACTTGTAAAAAGTCATATCAACCTGCGAGTTGATATGGCAAGTCATATCAACCCTCACAAAGCCGCGTTAAGTCATGCTAAGTCACGCAAAGCTGCTCAAACAGTGCAAAACACCAGTAATTATAAAAAGTAAAAGATAGGCAAGTGTGTGTTAAGGATTTTTTTTACATACCCTTGGTGTGTGATGGCTGTGTAAACCTCTCGAGCTTCGCTCTCAAGGTTTACGGGTCATCACACACCTCGGGGTGTGTAAAGAAAATCCATAACACATACTTGCATATCCATTATTCTCTATTTCTTATTTGCATTATTGTCCCAAATTCTACTGTTGCTAGGCTCAGGACATTCTGGGGAAGCTTTAAAACAAAATAGTTTATATAGCCTCTGCCCTCAGTATACATGTCCCTGCTTCATCAGCTCTGGCCGCTTGCCTCCTGATGTCACAGTCCTCTGCTTGTGACATCATAATCATTTTCACAGCAACAGTTTACATGTCACAGAGTACTGTAATTAAGCAATAATGCCCAACAGGGTGTGTGTCGCGCTGGGATAACATCATGCCTCAGGTGGTTGGGCATGAGGCCGCAGGCCGAATGTGTCCAATACCTGAGGCGTGACGTTAACCCAAATGACACACACCCTGGAGGGCATTATTGCTGTTACACAATGGCTCGTTGTTATATATAAATTAAAAAAAATATTTTAAAGAATGTTTTTATTAGTGTGAACAAATATTTTTGTTTCTTAAGAGGAGATGCAAAAAAAGAGATGCAAGCTCCATAATGCCATCTACATTGGTTCACAGTGAGGCTGAGACTAGACCCGTGATGTTGTGCCGGGATAACATCATGGGTCCAGCCCCAGAATGACCAATCAGAATCCAGGAAATTTTCTTGCCATTGTATAATGTCTTATATCATATAGACAAGCAAACCAAAACAGATGACATCTGATGGACAGTGATCTTGTTTCCATGGAACTGTACGCAGTTATAAAGAATTGTGTGTGCACGAGGGGCTAAATACTAAATATGTGAAATATAAGCTGAACTGTGCATCAATATTGTGATGTTTCAAAGTGCACCAAGGCCAGAGATGTCAAGGCCTGCATTAATTCAGTGAAGTACATGCATAAGCACAGTCAGGGGATCTAGCTAGCTGATGCATAGTTTGAGTTCTGAGAAGCAGTGCCACTGGATGGGTCGGTTGCCAGGGGGACAATGGCTCTGATGACAAACTGTGTATAAATGTGTACGTAAATGTGTATGTATAAATCTGGGATGATACACTTACCATATGCATAAATCAGTGGTCTCGGATTTATAGATAGACAGATAGACAGATAGATAGGCAAC
Source organism: Neoceratodus forsteri (assembly GCA_016271365.2). Classification (NCBI taxonomy): domain Eukaryota; kingdom Metazoa; phylum Chordata; order Ceratodontiformes; family Ceratodontidae; genus Neoceratodus; species Neoceratodus forsteri. Next base: position 238,424,541 of record CM057458.1, read on the forward strand.
TGTGACATGCAACAAAATATGCCATCAGTTGGAGCTCACGAGGTAATCATGCCCGAAGAGTAGAAGTAATTACTTTATGAGCCTCCCTCAATAATATATTTCACAGATATACTACAGTTGCCTATTATCTTGTATAATACAGATATATGTTTTCCATGCTTGCTGATTATATTGGAGGCCCCTTTATACTGAGGCATTACTGACTGGCAGGTTATGTTGTTTAATCTCAGTCAGTGGCTCAGTAGGTAGCACACTCACCTCTGAGGCTGGGAGATCAGAGGGCTGTGGGTTCAGTTTCCCACATCTGGCACTTGGGTTAATATCCCAGTACTGACACTGTAGTGCAGCATGAGAGGGGTGCTGCACTTCTGAAGTGCCGTCTTTCGTATGAGACATTAAACCGAGGTCCCATCTGCCTAGATTGGTGGTAGTTCAGGTGGATGTTAAAGATCCCATGGCACTTATCGAAAAGAGTAGGGGAAAGTTTTATTGAAACAAAAATCGTACAATAATACACAAAGCATAATACAAAAAAAAGGAAAAACAGGATAAGTATGATACAATCATTCAGGTAACTGCAAAATCAGAGTCAGTGATCCAAGAAAGAGCTTTCCAAAGTTCCAAAAGTGTTATATCTGAGTATAGAGTACGTTCATGCTCATAAATTTCTTTCAAATCTTGTACAATCTTTTTTTCAAGCTCCAAATAGGAGCAGTCCTTTTACTGTAAAGAAAACATGCAACGTACCATCCAAATATTCCATTTAATGCAGACAAAAATAAGGTTCAAAGTGTCCTGGTGCCATTTTGACCACTGGGGAGAAAAAACCCTGTATATAAGATTCACATAAGTAACCGACTGAAGCAAGGGGGTATCCCATGCTTGTGCCAAAAAGGACCACCAATTTTTGATAAAGGAACAGTCAAAAAATAAATGAGGGATAGTTTCAAGTTCTGTAATACATAATAAGCGAGAACACATTCTATCTTGGGACTGCTTATGTTTATGATTTGATTTTACATTAATCTTTTCATGGCATGAAAGCCAATGAAAATCCCACGTTTTGGCTGGAACCCTCTTACATCTCCACAATAACAAAAGGGAAGGGAGGTGTTGACCAGGACACTTATCAAAGGGTACTGATACAGCACAAACTGTCAGGAGTAATTTCTTATATAAAACTTTATATGAATGGTTAAATAACATCTGAACAGACACCTTCCATTGTTTGAGACGTAAAAACATATGTTTTACGTAAGTTGGTATACCAACAGTTTGTCTTAACACAGTTAAGGAATGAGTTTCCCATTGATGAAACCAAATCCTACAAGAGTCATAAAACCAAGGTTCCCACCCCCTTTGGGCATGAATCAACACAGGCCTAAGGTTTGCAGTGAAAAAAAATACAAGAAAAAAATAACAAAGGGTTAACCATACAGACGCCACCCTCAGGGATAGGTAAATAAGTGATATTCCGTTTTATCGGGTTTAACCTACTACCCAAAATAGCCTGAAAAAACAGGCTAAAGACAGCAGTTTCTAGCTGTTGTGGAATAGGGAATACATAACTTAAAAAAAGGAAAGTAGAGATCAAATAGTTTTTAATTAAGAAAACACGTTTCTTTTCCCCTATCTGACCCCGGTTCCAGGAGGCCACCTGAAGTTTACCTTGTTGCAGTTTAACTTTCCAGTTAAAAAAATCTGAGTCCTGTGTCCCAAAAAAAATTCCCAAAATGCGAATAGGGCTCTCAACTAAACGTAATGGGCCAATACGGTCCGAGGGGGAGGTTACTGAACCAACCCGAATAACCAGACTTTTAGTGTAATTTAAAACAGCGCCAGAGAAGTTTCCAAAAATAGAGCACTCATGGAGAGAATGAACCACTGAGGCTGCATCAGCTACAAGAAAACAAACGTCATCTGCATGTGCGATCGCCTTGTAAGGCAAGCATAAGGCACAACTAGAAATAGCCCGAATCTGAGAATTAGTATTCAACCATCGGAGCAAAACATCAAGAAAAAATACATATAACAACTGGCTTAAAGGACAGCCCTGATGAACCCCCTTTTTTATGGGGATCATGGGTTCTATCCAACCATTCACTACAGGTACAACTGTAGCCGTTCTATAGAAAGCACGAATCCAGCGTACCATAACATCAGGTACATGCAGAAAACGAAGTGCTTCCCATAAAAAATCATGCCTGACCGAATCAAAAGCAGCCTTCTGATCTACAGAGACAACAAGTCCCGAAGCCAGACCTGCATAGCCATGAGAAAATAATTCTTGTAAGAGGATCAAATGATCAGAAATTCTCCTTTGAGGCACAGAACAGGATTGGGCGGGATGCAAAACTTCCTCTGCTATCCTCACCAAACGCTTCACAATAATTTTCGTTAAGAGCTTAAAGTCGGTGTTCAACATACATAAAGGTCACCAATTCTCTAGAGAATGGATATCACCTTTCTGTTTATAAATGTAAATCAAAGTACCCTTAGTAAATTCCAAAGGGAGAGATTCACATGTTAACAGAGAATTAAACATAGATGTAAGTTCTGGGGCCAAATGGTCACCAGCACCTTATATAAGCCAGCAGGGAGACCATCCGGACCAGGAGTTCTCTGTATAGGTAATGAAGAAATAGCCAATGTCAAATCCTGCTCCGTGATAGGAGAACAAGCCTGGTCCTGACATAGCTGTGAGGGAGCTGGGATATCAAGGCCACTATACAAAGTCGCACTGTCACCAGCCACAGCAGAGAGGGGAGAAAAAAGGGCTGTAGTATACTTTGTTACAATATGACAAATCTGTTTGTGAGGAACATAAGGTCCCATCTGAATTTAGAAGACACGTCATATTTTTTCGGGCGGTCTGACGGGAATTAGATTCAAAAGGACAAATAACATCACGTGTTCCAACAGTACAGAATTTATGTTGGTGAAAAAGTTGTTGTGATTGCCGTAATTGGAAATTCAACATGTCATTCTGTAGGACTTTTATTTTGTTGAGTAAGGTCTTTCCTGTTGTGTACGCTATGGTTAATAATGACTGAAAATGTACCCTCTTCTGCAAATAGTCTAGATATTCCCTCCTACATTTTAAACGACTGTAAGTTTTTAAAAAAGTGACCAGATCATGTTTAGGTATAACCACCACTGAACAGGATCTTCATAACAAATAAAATAGATTTACGGGCTTGTATGAAGGACAGAAGGGACTGCATAAACATCGAATCTGCAACAAAGATGTGTTGAATTTCAAAATACCTGGACCTTTACGGGAAGAGACAACAGAACCAAAACCAACAGAAAGCAGCTTATGATCAGAAAACTCAACCGCTTGAACTTTGGCAGAAATAACTGGTACTGTAGGAGAGGAAAACACATAATCAATACATGTGGCTAGTTTACCCTTTTGGAAGGTAGGGGTATGTTGTGTAGTAAAGGAGAGATAGGAGTCCATTAAGTGGGCGACTCGAACCAATTTACCCAATTCGTGGGAATCACAAAACAGTTTCTTTGTAGCAGCAAAGGAGATCTTATCTTGAAGACTCAGGCCACAATTAAAGTCACCAGCAAACAATACCTGAAAGGAAGTGTGCAAATAAGGATGAAGCAAAGTAAATAAAGCTATGCGTTCAGTTTTGATTTGAGGGGCATAAATGTTTATCACCCGGTAGGGACAACACCCAATGACAAAATCTATAATAAGTGCCCTACCAGGGGCTACATCAACCAATTTTAGCAAACGGAAGTCTGGGATATTAATTAAAATTCCCAGTCCCGAACAAGAGTTCTGACCAACTGACCAAAAAGAAGGACCCAGTAACCAGTCCTGTTGTGCTTGTCGGATCTCATGTGTAGTATGAAGTCTTGGATCCTGTAATAAAATTAAACCCAAAGGCAAAAGCTGTAGAAAGGAAAAAAAATCAATCCTTTTAGCGCCATATCGCCATACTATTTACATTAATAGTATGGCAAACTAGTGAAACATAGCACCAAAAAAAGGAAAACAGACAAAAAATACATTTTACAATTTCCTTTTCCCAACCACCTTCTTCCCTTTAAGTTTTACTCTGGCCTTTGCTTCGAGAAAGTCCAGTACCAAGTTGCAACTCAGAGTCAGTGGTACCCGTCAGGGAGAGAAGAAGCTATGGAGGAAGAGTCTGACTCACCTCCAGCATCATCAGAAAGGGGTTGAAGAAGTTCAAAAAGAATTAGATAAGGGCACTGGGGGGTCCAGACCACTCACAGTAGATGGTGCAACCCGAGGGTTATTTCTCAGTGACCTTCTACGTATAACACTTGTGAGCACTCGGGGGGGGCGGGGCATAGTACTTGGACCTGGGACCGGGTTCTTAACAGGAAAATTAGACTGGGCAGGATCGGTGACAGAAGAAATCTTAAGCAAGGGGTCATCCATGAAGGAAACTAACTGAGGTACAACCTCAGAGGATACAACAGGCACTGAAGCCTGCAGTAAGGGCTGGGCTGCCTTAGGAGGAGGTACAGCCAAGGTGGTCCGGAGACGGGCCTTCTGCGCCTGTGTAATAATAAAGTGCTGGTCCACTCCACCATCATGAAATTCCTGATTATGCGCAGCCCATTTACAATTCTGAAAGGTGTGCCCCTGTTCATCACAGAGGTTACATCTACATCCATTCAAACAGTGTGCCCCTACGTGGCCCAATTCCCCACAGATGTTGCATTTCATTTTATCACATACATTACTAAGATGTGCAGGGTCACCACATCGATAGCAAGCCTTCAGCTGACCCGGGTAGGACAAGACCCCCCTATCTCGGCCTATAAAAAAAAGAGTTAGGCAGATGTACAACCCCAGAATCATTAGAATGTAACAAGACTTTAAACTTCCAGCCCCCAGTCCAAATGTTCTCGGTATCCAAAATGGCTTCAGGCTGTCCCTGGACGTCACAACGCTGTTTCAGCCAATACACGACATCCTCTACCTCAACTCCTCATTACGAAACAGAATAGTAATTGTCTTAAAAGTAGGCTTAGAAAGAGGAATAGCCTGAAATGGGGTCCATAATGCAGTAGTCCGCAGAAGAATTATACTTTGACTCAGAAACGCCCAAACCCCTAGATGTTTGAAACTGATGTCAAACGTGGTTTCACCAGAGATATGAATTAACATATATTTCATGGAAAAAGAATTTTAAAGAATCCTTTTACAAGCATAGCGCGCCACATAGACCGATCAGGTGGCTCAAGTAACCCCCGCTATGCCAAATTAACAGCTGCCAGGTCTTAGCAGCCTGGATTGGAAATTTAAAGAATGAAGAATATGAACGGCTTGGTCCCGATATTTTTTTTGGGGAGGGGGCTGTGGTGTTGGGGGAGCCAGAGCCTCTATAGAAGTAGTAGAAAGAGGAGCCTGAGGTGGAGAATCCTTCAGATAATCCAACACTGGGTTCTGTGTAAGCTCCAGTTCATGAGGGAGACACAAGGGATCAGTAGTAACTATTGAAGCACCTATCTTGCTCTGTAGCTCCAGAAAATCTTCAGGGTGGGGGGACCGAATTGGAGACGGACCAGACTTCCAACTTCCTGGGACAGTACCCTGAACCCAGCCAGCACCTCTCAGTGCCGATTCAACAGTCAGGTAGGCGCTTTATTAATGTTTACTGTAGATGATTCTTGTACATGTAGGGAGCTTTGTGATGAAATAGAAGCAGGTAGTGAAAAGGAAACTGAATCTGTTTGTACTGCAGGTGGCAGGGGAGCATTTACTGTAGATAAGTCTTGTACATGTGAGGAACTCTGTGATGTAATGAAAGCAGGTTGTGAAAAGGAAACCAAATCCATTTGTACTGCAGGCAGCAGGGGAGCAGGTAGTAGGGCTTCAGCTACCGATGCACAGGTCAGGTCAGAGCCTGTCACAGCAACAGGCAGTAAAGGAGACAAGTCAGGTAAATCTTCAAGAGCTTCCACCCGAGTGGAAGATGCATCTGTGCTGTCGGCTCTCAGGTGTTGTATATCTCTGTGCATTTTCAGTTTTGCACTAGCAAAACAGCGCTCCGCTGTTGCAAAATGCTCCCGGATCTTTTGTGCTGTCAAACAGTGGTTTTCAGAATCAGATGAAGTAAAATCCTCTGGTAAGTCAACTGTAGGCACGTAAGTCAGCAAGTCAGTTCCATAAGAAGTAAGCAGAGGGCTATGTATAGCATCCTTGGTATGAGCAGCATAACTTAAAGTTGTAGTAGGAACAGCAACAGGCAAAACATTAGTTGTTGGCATCGAGGTCTCCATTTGATCAGAGGTAGGAGCAGAGACCAAATCTCCTACCTCCATAGCTCCCTCCTCAGAAGGCAAGGGTGTGTCCACCATCTTGGACAGAGGTTCCCCCTCTGACGAGTAGGGGAATTTCCCCGGTGTCCTGGCCAAATTTCCCTCCTTCACTAAAAAATACCACCAACAGCTTAATCTGGTTCAAGGTCAGTAGGCATTCATCTGTATCCCCCTCCCCCGGGTCGTGCCTGAAAATAGGCAGGATTTGTCTAGTGCACTTACCCGGTCAACAAAAACTAAATAAATAAAATAAATAAATCTACATATACACTGGCCATATATATATATATATATATATACACACACACACACACACACACATATATATTAGAGGCAAAAAAAATCCATTTAATGCATTAGGGTTGTTCCTAGCCAAGAGGAAATTGAGTGTTAGGGTTGAAAGCCCCTCCCCCCTCCACACCCCTCAACGGCATCGGGTGCATGGGGTTGTGGGCCCTAACTCTCACCCCATTAGAGTGTGAAGAAGCAGAGGTATAGGAGAATGGGGTGAGAGTTAGGACCGACAACCCCAACACACACCGATGCCAGTTGGGGTGTGGACAGGGGAGTCAAAGGGGGTCTTTCAACCCTAACACCAAATTTCCTCACTTTGTCGCTGTGGAACAACCCTAACTAATGCATTAAATGGAGTTTTGCCTCTAATTTCCTTCTTTTGAGAATGATAATAAGAATGAAGTGAATATAATCTTGGTAGGGAAGGTCCTGCGCTTCCACCACGTGATGTCTTGTCACATAGTAACACGGTGCCCATAAGCATAAATGGTAATCGCGATGGTGACATAAAGCGAAATGGAAAGATAAACAGTACTGTAGACACAAATGATTAAATAACGAAACGCAAGCGCAAATGAAAACACAAAGGGGAGTAACACATGGTGCCGTAGATGGGAACGGTAAGTGAAACAGGTACGGAACCACAAGCGGAAGCAGTAAGAGTAACAGTAATGTAAGCACACAGGCTGGTTTTCCCAAAAGCTGCATAGAGAAAGACAGTGAGTACAAAGAATGTATGCATAATAATGGGTCTCAGAGCAGAAAATGAGGAGTTGGAATACTAAATTGCTTATATCTCAGGAACCGATGCAGTATAGAAAAAATTAAAAGTCATATGATGTATAACTTTCCTGGTTGGTTTTGTGAGGCGAAGTACTTTTCCGATGAAAAGTCCGTATCTCAAGCACCGTTTCAGATCATGGGCCCTGAAAGACGAGCAAACACCATAATGTTATCCTATGGGAAGAAAAGAGAAGTTGAGTGCGATAACTTTGGCTCCCTGTAATATTTTTCACCAAACTACTGAAAGGCACATCTGTGAGATGTTGGCTTTCTTCTCTCAAATGTCAGCCCAAAAGACCAAACTGTTATTTTGCAGCAGGGCGGCAAAGGATTCCTGTAATGTGGCGGACGTGAATGTTATCCTATGGGAAAAAGCATCAACTTTGGAGTGCCATAACTTTGCTGCCCTGTAATATTTTTTCACTGAAACACTGAAAGGCACATCTGTGAGATGTTGGCTGTGTTTCCTCAAATTTCAGCCAAATGACCAAACCATTCTTTTGCAGCAGGGTGGCAAAGAATTGCTGTCATTTTGCTATAGTCCTGGAAAAGTAGTGTCGCATCATGGTAAAGCTTTCGCAAAAATTTCATGACACTTTCATGAGTGCAATACTACTTTGCAAAAGTATTTTTTTCAGAAACTTGAAAAACATATTTCTAGGGTGTTTAACCTCAAAATAAAGACATGCCTAGCATCCTCAGGGTCCGACTAGGTAAACACAAAAGAATCGTGTTGCTAGAGGGTCCCAAATTTAAATGCCAAGCATTTTTCTGATCAAAAACTGAAAAAAAATGGTGGATTTGTGAAAGTAAAAGGGCCATTTGCGAAAGTAAAAACTGCATTTGCGAAAGTGTTGAACTTTTTTTTAACTTTTCCCATTGACTTATAATGGGAAACTGTTTTTTGAATAACTTTTGAACCGTTTAATATTTCTTCATGAAATCTTCAAAAGGCACATTGGGGACCCTGGCCACATGTTCCCTGAAGATTTTGGACTGGTCACACACACCGTGCGACCTGTAGAGATGACCAAAGAATTGCAAAAAAGCGTAAATGTGCGCACAGATCACGCTTAATAACTCCGCAGCCGTATATCCGAACAGTAAGAAAGTTGGCAGATCCCAAGATGTATGATTCTTGATTGTGTATTCCAAATTTCAGGCAAGTCTGTTGAATGGTTGCAAAGTTATTAAGGTGCAAAATGTTAGGTTTAACATGTTTCCTCAACCCTAACTATGGTAGCACTACCGTGCTACCATATATATATATATATATACACACACACATATACATATACATACTCTATATACAGTATCATGTATCATGCCACTGAAATGTACATTTGGTTTGGGTTTAGCACTACTGATTCCAGTCCCTTTTGTTAGTGTTGATTTGGCCTAATAAAAATATTCATGATCATTTAGCAGTCATCTTTGACCCCTGGCATCAGGAGTGGTGAAGCCATCAGTAATGTTAAAGGGGTCACAATCAAGCAATAAAATATTAGGAATATTTTTTTTCTGTATGTAGTTTTGTGGCTTTTTTTCCCTTTTTCTCCCTGATCTGGGACCCCGGCAGACACACTCATGTATGCGCGTGAAGGCACACATGCACGCCGGGTGCTGGCTTGGCCCCTTCTGCCCCACCCCTAGCAATCACCACTGCCCCCTCCCACTTACGTGTCCCATCAGACCTACACCTGATGGGAGCGGACCTACGGGGGGGGCAGACAACCGTCCCTGGGAGCGGAGAGCTGCCATCAGAAGCTCGATCCTGCTCCCTCCCCCCCATGCTGGCACGCCGACGACCTGAGGTCATTCCTGAACCCATGTCGCCAGTGCAAGATAAGGTGTCCAGTACCTCAGCCCTCAGCACCACTGCCAGCTTATTAGGAATATTTTTATAAGGTGCATGCCATATTTGATTTATGCAGGGGCATAGGTTTTAGTGGTCAACTGTTAAATGTAATGCTTCAAGGGATTTAAGCAGAATGTTATCAGTAGTCAAGTTAAATGAAAAAGAAAACAAATAAACAAATCAATTAGCAGAAAAACTGGTGCTGCCAGGGGCAAAAATTCTCACTACAACTATCGATTGCCCAGTACAGTCACAATCCTGAGAAACATAATTTTCTGTTCAGGCCCATATGTATTAATTTTAAGTTTAACGTTACTGTTTTGGGGCAAAATGAAAGGCCACATTTTTGCAGTACTGATTATTGCCTTTTGTTATGGATGCTGAGTGCTGGGGTTGTCTGCCTAGTTGTCAGTAATCAAATTCCAGAATGAAACAGTTTCAGACTTCTATTCTAACGTGCCTAGGGTGAGAAAATTTGCATTGGTATCCACCTAGAGTGAGAATATTATGATATCCTCATTGTAGGTCCCTAAAAAATAAAAATATCAGGGTTATTTGGGGCAGTTTTTCCAAAGGTAAAGGATATTTTTAATGGCATTATGGATACTGCTTTCCTTTCTTTGATTTTCTTCCCAATTATCCTGCATCTTTATACTTTAGTTTTTCATGCAGGCCAGCTGTTTCCTCTACTGTGACTTCTCTCAAATGCCATAACTTTATATTTAATGTTTTTTTGCTTTTGAAATAATAAAAATGCTCCTTTTAATTGGATTGAAGCTGTTTTTTTCTTTCATTTCTGCTTGCATTGTCTGTCAACAGCCAGGTTTTCATCAGTATTCCCAGCTGTTTTGCACACTTGTTGTCCTATAAGGTCAGAGAGCAGTGTCTATTGCATGGTGTGGAATGGGTCTTTGATGATCCAGCATGCAATAAAACATGATAAAGTTTGGGTGGGCCTAATTGCCTGCCCAGGGGAGTTGTGAGGCCCACCCTCTCCTGTCTTGTTGTGCTTACAAAATAGGTAGGTTCTTTTGAGCAACTTGGGGGCACTGGGTCCTGTTTTTCTGATATCACACACAACAGTATCACTGCTAGAAAATTTAGGAACTGAGACATAATTTACATTTGGTGAAAGAACAAGGTTAGATAAGCATTCTTCATCTTGATTTGCTTACAGGTTTGTGTTGGGATAGAATGTCATCTGCTTAAAAATGTAGATCAGGACTAGGGTTACCTAACCCTAGCCCTCTTGTTTCCCCTTACCTGGATCACACCTATAAATGAGCTTTGACTCAGTGTTCCTCCTTCCTTCCTTTCTTCTACAAGTAGTTTTCAAATAAATAACATGCTATGCTCGTATATACTGTATCAGAAAATGCATACGAGCCGTGTAATGTAAAGCTCTGTACTGTGTGATTGTTTTTGCTATGAAACAATGGATTATGCAAACTACTGAGTACCTTTTGTTGCAGTGCCTTCCATCTGACCCACTGACATGCATTACGGGGGGAGGGGAAATTGTTCAACCAGGAAAGGCACACTAAGCCAGAGCTTGTTTCCAGGTGCGATCTGGGAGCACATGGAAGTTAAGTGACTTGCTCAGGGTCACACAGTATGCAAGCGGGGGCTGACGGGATTCAAGCCCAGGTCTCCAGGTTTGCAGATCAGTGCCCTTAACCACTATGCTATACTGCCTCTGATTACACTGATACACCAATTTAAAACAGCCGCAGATGGTCCGTGATCCAAAATTTTTAGGGACCCAGTAATTCTGGAAGTATCATTTCAACACTGTTAAGAATGAACCTAGGATAGTGCAGTGGTGGCCATACAGCTCTATTTACTGGGTATTCTGTTTGTTCTGCTCATGGACCACGTGCCCCTTTGATGACTCCATGATATGAAATTTAACCCCATGATCACCCAGTGATATTTGTCCTCACTTCCCTTTTCTTGTCAGGTCCACCACTGGCAGGGGAAGCTACATTCAAATTTGGAATTCTTATCCTTCAAAAACTAGTGCCTTTGGGGTGCCTACCAAGAATGCTGCAGGACAGGCTCGGAGAGGGGAGGTGTGTAAGAGGATCTACTGGCCTTTTATGATACTCAGGTTGGGATGTAAGCCATCAATGTTTAAATTGCTTGTCCAATCTCAGGGCATGCCTGAATATTTCAGAACCTGGCCTATTATACATGGGATAGCAGCCACATTCCTGCATTCTAGCTTGTAGGAATGTAATATGGCAATTGGGCCTCTCGTGGAAAGTCAGGCAAAAAAAGAGAAGCCAAAACCAAAGAGAGAGAGAGAAAGAGAGACAGCTTGAGAGAAAGCAGGACCCTCCCCCACCATGATGTTGCAAAGTGCTGAATTATAAGCAGGCTTCTATTTATGTTGATTTTTTTATATATTCATTATGGTTGGTATATATGGTATGGTTCTTAGTCCTTTATAATACTGCACTTTAACAAATTTAATAAGGAGATGTTATTTTGATCATGCATTTTTAAGTTTCTGCACTTTATTGTGGTTTTTCTACTTTTGGAGTATGTATCTTGGTGTTTATGTCTTTAAGATGATGTCACTACAGGATAATTGAGCAGCAACCAATGAATTTGAAATTATGTTATGACATCATAGCTCTTAGGCCTATATATGTGCCTTGGTCAGTGTGAACCCAGCCTTTGACAAAGGACCCTGCCCGAAATGAGTCAGGCGGGCACACAAGTGTCTCTTTAAATAAAGCTGCTTTTATGTGACTAATAGTGGTGTCTGCTACTAATTTTGAGGAGGTGGATTCTGGGTCTTTTTTCTGGTTTTGATATTCAATTAGTACCTTACAGCCGTGTGCATATTTTTTGTCTTTTCATTGTAGAATAATGCTCTGGTGAGCTGGAGGACAATCACTATGGTTTCTCTTTGAAATTTTTTGTATTTTTTACTAAGAAATTTCAGAGCAAATGGTTAACTATGTTTAATAACTGGGGTAAAGCATGCTAGAGGGTGGGTTACCAAATTGCAATCCCACTCCTAAGACAAACCCCACTAGACTGTGAAGCGTGCTGTCAGATACACAGGGGGTGGGATTACCTTATGGTTATCCACCCCATCATGCCCTGTCACTTAAAGACAGCATGCTCAAGTCAACCGACTCCACATCCAGCAGATGGAATACAAAAGTTAAGAAAAGGCAGCACCTAAAATTCCTGATCATCAAAAATTTAGGTCCTCTTAATATCTAGAAATGACCCCTCACTCCATCTTAATAATAGTTTTTCCCCGGGAATTCATTTTCACAGGATGGTGTAAGATACAACATCTTGTTTTCAGTGGGGTTTTGTTTCTACACATTCACTTACTGTATCCTTACTGTATCTGGTTTTAATGTATTTTATCTGCTATTTGTTTTTATTATGTGCAACACTTTGAAATCTAGTGTAAAGTACAGTACTTAACAAAAAAGATTATTATCAAATTTTACTAAAACACAGGTCACATGACTTACTTAAGGTCATACAGTCAGCCAATGCCTGGGGTAGGATGTGAATCAAGAATATCTTGATAAGTCATTCGGTGCTCCAGCTACTTCACTGCATCAAGTTCCTATCTTTGAATTTTGTTAAAAAAATGCAACCCAGTGAACTGAACCTGCATGAAAATTTACATCCTTTTTTCATTTTGTTTTGCATAAATATTTGCATGCAGCACGATCACAAAAGAAGCTTAAAATATACACCTGTACAATGAAACATTTCTATTCTTGTGTTTCCTAAACCCCCATGGATTCCCTTCCCTGTCGATTGGAGCAGCTCTGGCAGCATCCTTCCTTCATCCGGGAGGATAAGAGACCATCTGCCTTCACAGCCTACCCCAATGCTGCTCCATTGTCAGACAGCAAGTGGTGCACATTAATGCTGGCTGACACAAATGCTCGTGTCCCATGGGCCAAATACACCAGCTCCAAGGGGTTCCCACCCCCTGCTGTCTCTAGCTTGGTATTCTGCGAATACCATACACAAGCCTTGGTCTCCCAGAACTACTAAACTTTAAAAATAAAAACACTTTAAAAATGCAAACAAAGACTTCATGGGCTGGACTTTTATAAGTCCTGCCACAAGCGCAGGTCCTGATTTGGGTAAGCACCTGTGGCACAGTAAATGCGGCAAAACGTTAAATACTATTTTAAAAGCTTTGCCACATTTACAGAAGTTGATGCCTCTTTATAACAAAATGTTGACGCATGAGTCACAGATTTTTCTTGAGCTTCCTTGTCACAAGAAGTCATGAAAAATTCACATAATAGACCACCTTACATATGAGTGTAAGAGATGGAGATGTGGTACAATCATGCTGTGTGTTCCCCATGCACAGTTCTTGCCACGGCCTGTGAGGACACTTTTCAGAGCCCCTTTGACATTTGTGAGCAGTTTTCTCCCCAAAATGTGTTTTACAAGTCTGTTAATGTTTTAGAATACTATGCACTTTTGGAAAAAAAATACTTGACTCCTTATGACAATTTTTTAAAAATGCAAAAGCAGTGTATCTAAAGTGCCATCTTGTGTTTCTAAGGATGATGTTAAGTCCACAATTCAAGGACATCCTGGATGTAAAAACAATGTAGTCTGGAGGTGCTATTGTGTGAATAACAGATGGTCCTGAATACTGGCAAAAAACTGCTCTGCCACAGTGAACCTTGTTAATTTGGGGATGGAGCCATTAGAGTAATCACAACTGTTTAAACTGGTGAGCACAAGTAGAAGAAGAGAACATGCACTCAGATGGGGGAAGGGGTACAATAAGGGAAAACATTAGAAAGCATTACTTCCAAAGAAGTGCTGTTGACCTGTTAAATAGCCTTCTTGGTGATGTTGTGGGATCCAGCACTGGTCAGGCTATCAAAGCAGGACTAGATGGATTACTGAGGGAGAATTTGTTTTTATTTAGTTTTTGTTGACAGGAAGAGGAGGGCTAGGAAATGGTTCCTGTTTTTGGCCTCATCTCGGGGGGGGGGGGGAGATATAGATACAACACCAATTGATACTGAACCAGGTTAATCTGTTCATGGATTAGTTTATGGGGAAAATAAAGTTTAAATGGTTATGGTACCAGTGCTACTCCTCCACCCAAAAAAAAAACAGCAGCATGAATGCTTGCAATTCATTTAGGTTAACTGCATTTTCTTACTCTATCTTCATTCAATCATTTTAACATTTTAAAGGGCATGTCCCTACTCTTTTCTTTTTTTTTCAATTCAAACTTTATTGGTTTTAACATATACCAAGCACTGATCCATCTTAAATATGGTATGTACATAGTTAGTATGAAAATTAGAGGAACAGCACTGCCCCCCTCACCCTCCCTTTCCCCCATCCCTCTCCCCTTCACCCCACACAGAACCATGTCAAAGAGCCAGCTCACATTACAGAACAGGACTACGATTTGACAATTACAATAAGTATAGAGTATACAGGGGGCCCCTTAGCATGTTAAATCTTTTGAGTCTCTGATTAAGGCTTGCTATAGTTTTTTTCATCCTAAGATTAGCCAAGAGCTCATGTAACCACTCCATATAGGTTATTTCTTCAGTGTCCTTCCAATGTTTTAAAACCAGTTTCTTGACTGACATTGACATCAAAGTTATATAATATTTACATCTAAGCATATGGACCTCTGAGAGGTCTCCCAAAAGACAGATTTCATGAGTAAACAAATCATTCAAACCTAAAAGAGGATCTGCCCTCTGTTTAATAAGAGTCCATAATTTGACCACTTTTGGACAGGTCCAAAAAATATGGAGCAAATTGCCTTCCCCTTGTGAGCATCGAACACAAGTAGACGAATCAGAGTAACCAAAATTGGCTAACTTTAAAGGAGAATAATATAAATTATGTAATATCTGGAACTGCATAAGTTGCAGCCTATCTTGAGTGATAAAGTACTGACAATTTTGCCACAGATGAGGCCAATCAATAGTCTTTCCCGGGAAAAGGGTGGACCAGAAAACTGTAGGGCCAAAACATCCTGTATATTTAAAATTATACAGGGTCTTGTACATTTTGGAAACTGCGTGTGGAAGTCCCACTAATGGTCACTGTTCTGTCCAGAAAGGTGGGGTGAGGGAGTTTGAATAGACCTGTTCAAATGTTTTAACTAAAAGATGGCAAAGCTAATAAATTTTGAAAATATTGGACATTGGAATACTGGCTTTAGCCATTATTTCGGAGGAGGTGAACCATATCCCATTATCCTTGATAAAATAACCAATTGAACATTCTTCTAATTGTGGTAACCATCCTATGGAAATAGTTTTACCTCCTATCTTGATATTGGGATTGTCCCAAATAGGCTGGGACATGCCACAAGTGTGAGCATATTTAAGGAAATTACATAGCTGGGAGTGAATTCTAATGGAGACAGCAATGGGGGATGTATTTAATGGCAGTGGGAGAGATTTCAACTAAATATGTAGAAGAGAAGCTGGGGTGATTCCCTGTGATTTCAGGAGGTCCTTTTCAATCTTGAGCCATATTGGCATAAATAACGAGGAGGCTGACTGGTTTCCGGAATCTACCCATCTAAGATATTTATTGGCCTGACTGGCCCAATAATACAGACCCAGATGAGGTAGTCGTAGACCACCTTTAACTTTAGGAACCACTAGCTTGTGAAAAGCCAGTCTGGATCTTTTCCCAGCCCAGATAAATTCTGTGAAAAGGCCATGTACCTTTTTAAACCAAGTTAAAAGGAACCAGAGATTTAACAAGCTAAGGGGATATATTTTGTCTTCTTTTTTCCCTGGAAGGTCCTCCATCAATCTCTGCCCTGGTCATGGCCCCCGGAGCTTCCACCAACTGCCTGTTGCCCGCACACTCCTGGTTACCCCCGGCATGGCCCCTAGAGGGCAAGGCCGTGGCACTGGTTCCCCTAATTCCAGTGCCGCGGAACCAGTATCTAGTTGGGAGTGTGGCGGCAGTGGCTAATTGAAGCCCGGGGAGGGCTTCATGTAGACAGAGGATCTCCCCTCCATTTTCTTGTTTTTTTCCTCCAGGAGGCAGGGATGTGCAATGATGTCCAGCGTCCGCCCAGCCTCCATTAGAAATGAGCGCCGGTAGCTGCAAGCCCCCCGGCCTCCACCAGGGGTTCGTCTCATGCCAGGCAATTCCCCACCTTTCCTCCGGAGAAGGAGAGAAGTCCATAGGACGTTCTGCCCTTCTCCTCCTGGCCGGCCCTCCTGCAACCCAGGTCAGAGGAAAAATATTCATTTTTGACAGGTTAATTTTACCCCAAAGTGATAATGGGAGAAAAGACCATCTTTGCAGATCTTGTTTAATAGTATGTATGAGGGAGTCTAAATTTAGTTTCTGAAGATGAGTAGAGTTTCTCATTAATTCAATACCTAGGTACCACAGAGAGTTTGTTTTCCAAGAAAGCCCCATGTTGGAAATATCGTGTTTCATAACCTTATGGTTAAGGGAAATGACTACTGTCTTTTCAATGTTTAGCTTATAATTAGACATTTTACTAAATTCTCCAATAATTTTTAACATGTGAGGTATCGAGGAGGCTGGGTGTGATACTTGAAGGAGCAGGTCATCTGCATATGCCAAAATATTCACTCTATGACCTTGAATGGAGATGTCTTGAACCCCTGGAGCTGCAATCAATTTATGGATAAGGGGCTCTAAATATAGACTGAAAAGCAGGGGAGACAGGGGGCAGCCCTGTCTTGTACCAGATTGGAGTGAGAATGCTTCTGATAAGACTCTGTTACTGGAACTACGGGCTGTGGGAAATCTGTAAAGGGTACCTATCCATTTTTGAAAAGTCTGGGGGAAGTGGAAAGCTTTCAGGGTTCGCAAAAGGTAAGCCCAGTTGACCCAGTCGAATGCCTTCTAGGTGTCCAGAGACATCAAGACAGCAGGGAAATTGGCATCCCTGGACACCGAGAAGACACATTCCAGGGTGCACAAATGATCCAAAGAGGATCTCCCCTTCATGAAGCCCACCTGTTCTGATCCTATTAAGTCTGGGAGAACCCTGTTAATGTGATTGGCTAAGAGTTTGGATAGAAGTTTAATATCTTGATTAAGGAGGGGAAATTGGCCTGTAATTAGTCAATAAATCAGGAGCTTTGTTGGGTTTGGGCAAAAGAACAATAAGGGCCTCAAATAGGAACTTATCAACTTCAGCCCCAGATAAAATATAATGGAAAAGTGGAGCCAATAAAGGTGTAAGCTGGTTTGCAAATATTTTATAGAAATTTGGAGAAAAAACATCTGGTCCTGGAGTTTTCTTGGTAAGGAGATCTTTAATTACTTGTTCTATTTCTACTTGTGAAATAGGCGTTGTCAAAGTAGATTGTTGTATATCTAATAGGTGAGGTAGGTGAGAGTCTGACAAGTATTGATCAGTTTGCAAAGTGGAGGGAGGGTCTACCATGGAACCATATAATTTTTTTAAATAAGTGCAGAATTAAGCTACTATCTCTGAAGGAGATGTTAGCAAGGGAACCATCGGTCATGGAGTGTATTGCTGCAATTAGTGTAATCTGTAATACGCAAAGCCAATAGACACCCTGCCTTCTCCCCTTGATCAGTGTAAGAGTCCCTACTCTTTTCTGAGAAGTACCATGGATTCTTAAGCTGGCTTAATGAACTTCAGGTAATACAAAAGACACCAACTAAGTTGGGTCCTTTCAAATGGGAACTTCTAAATTTGCTCCTACCTGGCTCCAAATGTAGCTATTTCTTCTAATGAAACCCCATCCCATGCACTGTCACATGCCAACTGCACCCCTACCCAACCCAACCCTTGCACCATTCGATAATGGTGCTTCTGCCCCCTAAGGTCCCCTCTTACACGCGCACATGATGCCAGCACCTTACCCACCACAAGTCCAATCTGAAGTACTGCAATCCTCCTTATACCACTCTTAGTAAGTAATGGGTGCTGTCAGGAAGGGCGGGCCATCCCAGCTACAAACAGGAAACAGGAACTGACTGCACTCCGTGAAGATTGGGATAATCCAACAAAAGCACAAAACTCTGGAATAAATTTTAAAGCTTTAATGCAATAGTACTTTGAATCAGTGTCACTCCTAATGCGGCCACACTGCCACTCACTCTGGTGCTTCGGGAATAAGTCCTTCATCCACATGGTCTCCTCATGCATGTGCCTCTCCTCCATTCCAATGTGCCATAAAAGTGCACAGACTTAATCTCTGACAATGCCCAGATGAGCTGCTACCTTTGTATAGTTCCTAGTGCCTATGTTATGATTTGTATTATTTGACCTGTTGAATGTTAAAGGAATAATGCACGACAGGATGTGTGTCGTGCTGGGATAACGCCATGCCTGGCGTGGTTGGGCACGAGGCCGCGGGCGAGTCGTCAACTGTACCAGGCGTGGCTATCAGCACAACACACACCCTGGAGTGCATTATTCCTATTATACAATGGCTCAATTGTAAAAAGTGAAAAAAAGGGATAGAACATATATTAAAAAAATATATATTTTTTACTGTTTTTGCAGCGAGTAGGATTACATTATGAGAAAATAGTGCAGATTTCTACTTTAGCCAGTAGGTAGAGATGTAGCAATCTTTGTTAGTGTTCACTCTGTTTACAAAGCATCCTCTTAGGGTTGACTCTGTTTACAATTTGATAAGGAAAAAAAAAAATGTATTTACGAGTGAGCGCCGCCGTGACTTTGTGAAAATGCCTTTGCTGACTCGCTTGCTAACTGGCCCACGCGCTCACTTTCTGTAGGTCTCCGTCCCCGTCCCCCACCCCTCAGTCAACTGAGTTACTGCCAGCCAGAAGCTCGTTTCCGGATGCCTGCAAGGGAGGTAGGGAGATGTTATACAAAGTGCTTTTAAGAAGGAGAGGAATAAAATGCATTTATGAGTGAGCGAGTGACAGTCGCGGTGAGTTTGTGAAAATGCGGTTGTGACTCGCTCGCTAACTGGACACTCGCTCGCTTTCTGTATGGGGCTAGAATTTGTTTTTTAAAACAAAAAATATGAATACTTGTTTTGTTGTGATGTGTGTGGGTTTCGTTTCCGGGGTTATCGTCTGTGGTGGGGGTGGGTTTCCGGGTGTGCGAGGGAAGCGCCGACTGGCAAAGCAGGTACTATACCACGAAAGCTGCATGTAAGCAGCGGAGAGATGTATGTTGTACAGTGAGATGCAGTCATCCCTGTGTTGGCACTAGAGCCATGGTGTTATGCCAGGATAACACCACGGGTCCAGTCCCACAGTGACCAATGACAGCTCAAGCTTCTTTCTTGCCATTGTATAATAACTTTTATTCACTCTGTATTGCTGAAATGGTACTTATGTTACTAATTCCGTTTTGTTATGTCACTGAATCAATATTGTCCAGCCTTTGTTAATCAGTTTTTAATACTGTCTTTGACATGGAATAAACAAATTGTTATTCTGACAAGGAACCTTTGTAAATGAGCATTTCTGCTCAAAGATGTATTTCCAAACTTTGAAATAAATAAATAAAATAAATAAATCTTAAATGTCCACCTGTGGAGCCACCAGAACAGACAGACAGTAGCACAGTTTACCTTCTCATCTGATAGATGACATCTCTGATAGGACAGTGTTCCCCAAACACCATGCTGGGGTGTTGGTATGGTTACTTACAAGTAAGGAGAGAGTGCTGCCAGAAGAGCTACCAACTGGTATTCATTGAAGGTCTCCAGTGCTACTACTGGTCAGGCCCAACCATGTTTAGCTTTTGAGATCTGCTGGGATCAGGCTCCAAGGAGATAAGACTGCAGACAGAATGGCATTGAAGGTTAAACAGCATGAGTAAGGGTAGCATAGAAACAGAATGAGTCAGCAGAACGGGGTCTTCCAGTACATCTAGTCTGCCTATTGTGTAATTTAAGCTACCCCCTCCCATTTATTTTAAACCACCATGTACCAGGATTCCTTTGTGTCTGGCCCAAGAACTGTTGAACTGATTTATTGTTTTTGACTTCACCACCTCTTTTGGGAGCCGGTTCCATGGGTCCACAACTCTCTCGGTGAAGAAAAACCTCCTCATGTTTCCTCTGAGTTTGCCACCCCTCAGTCTTATTTCATGACTCCTTGTTCTAGTTTGACTGTGTCTCTGAAAGAGGTCAGTTGTTTCCACTCTATTTATACCTTTGAGACATTTGAAGGTCTCAATCATGTGTCCCTTTTCTGCTCCAGCGTGTACATATTGAGCTCTCTCAGTCTCTCCTTGTAAGGCTCCGGGTGCATTCTGCTCACCATCTTAGATGTTCTTCTCTGGACCTCCTCTATGCTGTCTATGTCTTCGCTACTTGCTTTCAGTGTTGCTTTTTTGCATTGTTTTGTTGTGTTTAGGTAATCAGTTATGATGACTCCCAGGTCATGTTCCTGCTTGAAGGTGATTAGTTTTTCTCCATTCATGAAGTACTGCTCCTCAGTGTTACTTTTTTCTAGGTGCATGATTTTACATTTTTTTTTCGCTGAACCTCAGTTGCCAAGTCTCCAACCACTTTTCAAGCAACTTCAGATCTGTTGCCATTTTAGTTACCCTACTGGGGGTGTCAACCCTGTTGCAGATTTTCGTATCATCTGTGAACAGGCACAACTTGATATTTAAGCCTTCTGCGATGTCACCTATGAACAAATTGAAGAGGACTGGACCCAGTACTGATCCTTGCAGCACACCACTGCTCATGTCGCCTTCGCCCGAGAGACTGCCGTTTACCACTAGTCTCTGGGTCCTTCCATGTAGCCAATTTCCCACCCATCTAACAACTTTGATCCCTACCCCGGCATTACTGAGTTTGTTTAAGAGCCTCCTGTGTGGGACGAAGTCGAAAGCCTTGCTAAAGTTGAGATAGGCCACATCCACTGCTATTCCTTGGTTGACAACCCTTGTCACCCAGTTGAAGAAGTGTATCCGATTAGTCTGGCATGATCTGCCTGCTATGAATCTATGTTGTTTTGGATTCTGTAACCCATTTATTTATTTATTTAAAATTTGATGGCCGGAAAAGGCATATTGAGCAGAAGCTCATTTTCAGGTTCGACCTAGGGACTGGGGGATACAAATTTATTTATATATATATATATATATATACATTTATTTATGTATAAATACAACAAAGGGATGACAAAAAAATTCAGCTGCAGTATAATACAGAAGGAACATAACATATACAGTATAATAAAACAGAATAAATGCATCAATGCACATAATACAATGAGCAGGTAAATTTACAGTATAGGAATGCATTTCAGAGGGTTCCATGTCATATTACTGATCGAGAAACAGCGTTTGCTATTATGGCGAGTGTACATCACTGAAAATTAATTTCAGTGATGCACACTGGCAGTGCACAGAAAAAAGGTGCCTGAGACCTACAGGTCTCATTTTTAATGCGGGGTGCTGTGCCCCCCCCCCACACTCCCTACTTATGGATTCTCAACTCCAGGAGGGTGTATGTTGGGGGGTGAAAACTTGACAAAATACACACCGCCAAGTGGCAAAAAACCTGCACCACGCTGGTCCAGAACCCAGTACCCCATGGCTCCCAGCCAACCACCCTCCCATGATGCCAGTGATCCAGCTCAGCAGCTGCTTGCCGAACCCCTCCCACATGCCATCCCTCCTGCCCCCTCACGGGTTGCGTGTATATGCGCCAGTTTCTGTCTAGTTTTTCCAACACTTGATATCCGGTCGCCCTCCTCTAGGTAGCCATGATCACAGTCGCCAAGATTGACTCGCCGTGTTTCTAGGCACTCAATCTTGGTCACGGTGACCATGGACTACCATTTCAGGGTATTGCACAGGAGATTTGGTAAACAGCGTGAGGCAACAAGAGCAAAAATCATGTGGGTACTAGTTTAAACAAGAAATGGGAGAAAGGGAGGTGGACAGTAGCAAGGTTGTGGATTAGGGCAGTGGGCAGCAACAAGATATGGCAGGGGATGGCCTGAGGAGGCACTTATGAGCAGGAAAGGAGAGGGTGAGGTGTGTTTGAGGGGAGAGGTTATTCCAGAGAGAAGGGAGTCTATAGGAGAAAGCTAGGTTTCCCAGCCAAGTTGTGTGCTCATGGGAGGGTGAAGGAGTGGATGCAGTTTGAGCATGAATTGTAGGTGGAGGAAGTAGCAGGGTTTATGAGAGAGGAAAGGTGAGAAGGAAGAGTTCCAAACTAATATTTGGAGATGAAAGTGGAGCAATGGGATGTATGTCTCAGCAATAGGGTTGGAGGGATAGGGAGGAGTAGAGGTCACAGTGATGGGTTGGGGGGATTTGAGGACTGGGAGAGAGTGTTGGAAGCAGAGAGAAAGTCATTTAGCCTTGAGAGAACAAGTGATTCTTGGACCTTGGCAAGTGAGGGGAGAAGTGATATGGGGTGATAGTTGCCAGGGGCAGTGAGATCACCACCTTTATGGAGAGGTATAACCATAGCCAACTTCCAGGCTGAAGGTAGGTCAGAGGGGTCAAGATTGAGGGTGCAGAAACTTTGAGGAGTCTAGGACATAAACCATCAGGGCTGGATTTGGAGGGATTCAGAGAGCCAAAGGCTCCAAGGACTTTTGCAGGGTATACCAGAGGCAGCTGAAAGCCAGAGGGCTAAATGGGAAGAGGAGGAGGGAGGTCTTGTGGAAGGGCACAGGTAGTAAAGAACTTGTTTAGGGCATCTGCGACAGAAGCAGGGTCCGAAACTAGGGAACCAGCTACGCAGAGAGTGGGTGGAGGTGCTGAAATCTCTTGGTGGAGGCAGCATAGCGTAGTGGTTTAAAGCTCTGAACTGCAAACCTGAAGACCTGAGTTTGAATCCCACAGCCACCACATGCATACTGTGTGACCCTGACAAGTCACTTAACTTCCTTGTGCTCCCAGGTTGCACCTGTAAACAAGCTTTCAGCTGTGTGTCTCTCCTGGTTAAAAAAAAAATGGTGGTTCAGAGGAGGGATACAGGAGCAAACAGAGCTCATTCCAGAATGAATACGGAGAGTTATTGGAGGTGTGTAAATGGGTTTTGAAATAGTCTGATTTAGCCTGCTGAATATGCTTGGTACAGCTATTTTGGAGGGTTCAGTAGTTCTGCAGGTCATTTGGGTCGCATGTGGTTTTGAAACATCACCAAGCAATGTTGCATGTTTTGCAGGAGGATAGGATTTCCGGTGAGATCCAGAGATTGTGATGACGTTTTACCCTTACTGATTTCAGTGGAACGTGGACAACCCAGACTTTTAGGAAAATTGTTGTGAATTTGATTCAAGAAACTATTAGCCTTTCCTTTCGTAGAGCTTCTATCAGTTTTCCTACTATGGAAGTGAGATTGACTGGTCTATAGCTTTCTACACACTCTCTGCTCCCACTTTTATGAAGTGGCTCGACGTTTGCTCTTTTATTGTCTACTGGCACTACTTCCTGTTCCAGTGACTTGCTGAATAGTGTTGCCAGAGGTGCAGCCAGGACTTCCCTCATTTCTTTTAAGATCCTGGGATGGAGTCCATCTGGGCCCATTGCCTTGTCCATTTTCAATTTATCCAGTTCCCTGAGGACCCTTTCCTCAGTGAAAGGGATGGTATCCATTTCTATGGCTTAGTTTGTTTCCTTACTTCCCTGTGGTCCATTCCCTTCATCCTCTTTAGTGAAGACTGAGCAGAAGTATTTGTTAGATATATCCGCCTTTTCCTGGTCTTCTTCCACGTGCTTTCCAGTGTCCCTTGCCAGGTTGGTGATCCCACTTTTAACCTTTCTCAGCTCTCTGATGTATCTGAAAAGGGTTTTGTCCCCACTACTGACCTGTTGTGCTATGTTCTCCTCCATGAGAGCTTTTACCTTCCTGATTACTATTACTGATACCCTTAGTATGTTTTTGTAGTTTTTCTTGTTTTCTTCAGGTTTTTTCACCCTTGTAGTTTTTAAATGCCCTTCATTTTTCTCTTACAATTTCTGCAACTTCCTTTGTAAACCAGAGTGGTTTTCTCTTTCTTTTAGACTTGTGTACCATTTTTGAGCATTGCCTAGCTGTGTCATTTATGGCTTCCTTTAACCTGGCCCACCTAGTTTCAACATTCATCTTATGTGTCATATTCCCGAGACTTGCTGCTAAGCAGATCTTCATTTTCATGAAGTTTGCTTTCCTAAAGTCAATAACTTTTGTCTTAGCATAACTTGTTCCTTTTTCCATAGCAACCTTTATTTATATTGAGCGGTGGTCACTGTTCCCCAGTCAGGATAAGTCTGTAGTCCTATTGGTCCTACTGTAATCCATGCTGGACATCCTAAATCCCTTCTGTTACTGCTATACTAGGCTGCTATGTACTGTATGTTAATGTGATGACCAGTACAGAGCCTTGTGGTGTGCTGGAGTGGGAGGGAGGTAGTGGATGCGCTGCTTAGTTTTTTTACCTTCAGTTTAATTTTTAAAATGATGGACTGAGTTCTACATTTGGTTATGAGTAAATAAGCTGACGTGGCTTTCCTGATTTGTTAGTAGCACAGACAGCCCATAGTGCACAGTAGGTATCATCAGTGTAAGCAGGTGTAGCCAAGAGATTTCAGGACTCGCATGTAAAAGATTTTGGGGGTTGTTTGTTGCTCTGTTTAGTGTGGGGCTCTGAATTACAAAGGCACTGAAACTAACAGGGATCAGTCCTGGGGCCGGTCCTCTTCAATATCTTCATCAGTGACATTGCAAATGGACTAGAGGGTAAGGTTTGTCTGTTTGCAGATGACACCAAGATCTGCAACAGAGTAGATGACCCAGATGGGGTAGGCAGAATGAGAAGAGATATGGATAAACTGGCAAAATGGTCAGAAGAGTGGCAATTGGGGTTTAATGCAAAGAAGTGCAAGATTATGCACATAGGGAAGAAAAACTCTGAAGCTACCTATAGGTTGGGAGGGGAGTTGCTTGCAATCACAAGGCAAGAAAGAGACTCGGGCATCATCATCACAGATGACTTGAAATCATCCAAGCAGACCACTAAAGCAGTACATAAGGCTAGAGGGATGTTGGGGTGTAATAGTTGGGGTATCACAAGTCATAAGAGGGAGGTAATAATCCCTCTTTACAAGACACTGGTAAGGCCCTATCTGGAGTACTGCGTGTAGTACTGGAGGCCGCACTTATACAAGGACATTAACAAAATGGAGGCAGTCTAGAGAAGGGCAACCAAACTGGTGCAGAGACTGCATCAGAAAACATATGAGGACAGATTAACAGAGCTCAATATGTATACCCTAGAGCAAAGGAGGGAGAGAGGTGATATGATCAAAACATTCAAACACCTTAAGGACATTAACAAGGTGAAAGCATCTAACATGTTTCAGTATAAGAAAAACAGCAGGACAAGAGGACACAGCATTAGATTTGAGGGGGCTCAATTAAAGAGTAATGTGAGGAAGTTCTTTTTACAGAAAGGGTGGTGGATGCATGGGAAAGCCTACCTCAGGAAGTGGTGGATATGAATACAGTGCAGGGCTTCAAACAGGCATGGGATAGGCATAAGGGAGCAATACAGATGACTATGAATTGATAGGCCATTGACAGAGTAAAGACCTATGGCACATTCATAAGGCAGAAAAAATGGGCCGACTGGATGGGCCTTGTGGTCCTTATCTGCCATCAACATCTATGTTTCTATGTTAACTTAATGTTGTTCAGAAAGCTGACTTTTGTGGCACCAAATGTTCCTCCCATCCCCAGAGGACCAGTACTGAGGTACATTGGGTTAATATAGTGGGGGCCCCTGCAATGTGTAGCCCTCACTCTGCCTTTCTTTTGAATAAATGAAAGTGTTTCAGTGTTCCATGTCATCAACCAATCATCTTTCATAAGCATAAACATTTGTATGAACATATTAACATAGGAAAGAATGAATACTTTTGGCCCATTGAGTTCTGTGCCCCACTAATTCAGTGGGAATATGCTGTAACCCCTTTATCTTCAAATTACATATCTAGTTTCAGTTTGACAGTAGAAACCATGTCAGATGATAACACCTGCTCTGAAAGTCTGTTTCAAGTGTAGTGCCCCCCTAAAGAAGTGGTGTTTACACTGGGATTCCCTGGTCTGCCCTGCACTGGGCTGCTGCTGCCGTGTATTGCTGTCTCCGGCCCCAGCACCTGAACTTTACTGCAGAAGAACTGGCAGCAGGTGACAGGGAGATGCAGGACCTCAGTTTCTTTGGTGCCTTCTGTGCCATGGTGTGGAGTAGCGCCAGATGTACATCAAAGGTAGGCGATCACCACCGAGGAAGTGAACATTCAACTGACACCCTGACCACACAGGACATCCCAGCACACCCACACAGCATGAAGTGGGACACCAATTAATTTATCTGCGGGCAGGAGCCTTCCCAAATAGAACTTTTGGCCTGTGCCACAGAACATTATGGCCACCATCATCTTGCTGACCCTGACCTGGCCAGACAACCAATATGGGGAACTGGATGTCAGAAAAGCTGAGGAGACCTCAGAGGTACAGGAGGACTGAGAGATTCTGGTGCCCTTTTGAACAGACAAAGTGTAGCCCCTTTCCGGGTGCCGTCCAGGAGAGGATCACTACCTCTACCTGGCTGGCCACTGGCCAGGTTAGGGGGCCTGGGTTCCCATAAATATAACAAGAAGGTTCTTCCCAAAGTTAGCAAATAAAATGGTGATGCCTCCATCCAGAGAACATATTGGTGGGTCTGATTACCTGCATTACAACCCCCTGGGATGTTGTACAAACCCTCCTCCCTAACAGTTACACCAACATGGACTTACCAGAATTCGAACATCCCCACATTCCGTTACACCATTTAAGTTTCCCAGTTCTTCCAATAACATGCTCACTAAAATTAGGCTCTGGAATCATCTCTGCTGCAAAACAATAACATCATGGTTTATTTACAGGGGAAGGGCTAGGATGGGGTAAGTGAAATAGAGTTTAAACAACATTTCGGTTTGCATTTCCCAAAATCACATTTCCCCTTCTGATTCAAACCCAAATTTCAGACAATGCAGCCACCAGATCTGTCCAACTAGCTAACCACTGCAGGTGTAATTCAAGCCCAGACCACAGGTCCCAGTCCATTTAACCCCAAAGTTCTGTCACTGGGTATCCAGATTTTAAGTTGCAGGCCTGAGGTGCAGCTGGAAGCTGGCGTTGGTGTGCTTACCTGAATTAAATAACTTTTTACATTCCTCTCTCAACCCTTTGCTCTATCTCTTGCCCTGGTGGGCATTTCTGAACTATTCACAGTGCCCAGGCGCAGGGCAATTCCTGCTTTTTTACTCACGATTCTGCAGAATCAGTCCTTGGATGGCACAGTTCTCTGAAGTCCTGGGGTTGGACGGGAACCAGGCACGATGCTTGAAATGGGGGCACCAAGGCTGCAGCTTCCTTTCTCCTTTTTTGCTCACAGATCTTGCAGCTTGTCCCCCTTCAGCCTGTTACAGGCCCATTGCAGGGCATGTGTGCAAGGTCTGCCAGCTACAAAGGACCCAGACTGGGGAGTGGCCTCACAGTCCAGCTCCCTCCAATCAGAGTGCCATAGCACTCGGGTACAAGACCTGTGATTCACTGCAGTGGCAGACCCCACTTGATGGGGGTTAGCGAGTTCCCCACCTGGCCCTGGGTGTCAGCAAAACATTTAGCACATTCTCTTCTGCTCTCTTTGCCTCTGTCTTTCACTTTCCTGCCACAGTGTGTAGCCAGAGCTATCTTTTCCTTTTTCCACAACATTGTCTTTTCCTCACTGTAACTCAGGAACAGACAACAGGTATCCAACCCTGAAATGCACCTGTCCATCCTTCTGCTTTCACAGTCTGTCAACTTCAACACAGCCATATTTTCACTCTGGCTCACACATATCACCTGCACTCAAAGTCCCTTTTCTTCCTGTACTAGAAGTCCTGTTTCTCACCATGCAGGTACATAGCAATTCCCCAAACTGAAGAGGCTCACTCTTAATTTTCTTTTCTCAGCACATTCATATTCACTTGTTCCTCATAATTCCTCTGTACTCCATCTTTTCCCAGGCTTAGATGCAACCTTTGTCCTTTTACCAAGCTCAGGACACAACTTTCATCCTTTTTCCAGGCTTAGGACACAACCTTTGTCTCTTTTCAGAATACAGACACAACCTTTGCCCTTTTCCCAGGTTCAGGACGCAACCTCTTTTCTCTTCTTCTTCATCTTACCACTTTGGTGCAAGTTCAGAACAACACAGAACATTTGGCATCCTGCAGCTTTCCTTTTCTGTCTGCCAAGCTGCTTCTTTAACCTCTTTTCTCTCTCCAGCTTCTCCTTTTCCTTTTCTTGATGGGGTAGGCACTCCCTGTCCTGGGGAACAAAATGCTGGCAGTCCCCAGGCAGGCCCATCCTTCAGCTCCATTCCCTCCAGGGGCAGAAGCCTCTTGGAGGAGCACCCACTGAACTGATTCAAAGTCCAACTGTTCTCTCAGTTTGGGAGCTTCTTGGCAGCTCCCCATTGGCTGGAGCCATAATCCTTCTGAAAAAAAATTAATGTGTATGAGGCTCCCTCGATACCTCATTGATGCAGAAAAAGGCGCCTAAACTTTCCCCTGCTTTTCTCCCAAAAGTCCTTTCAAACAATCCCAGAGACCTCCTGATAAATCCTAGCGTGGTGGTTGGTTGATGGAGTCATGTGACTGTATGAAAATAATGGCTGATATAAACAGCGTCCCAACATTTAAACAGTGTCCCAGGCTTAATGTCCCTGTGCAGCCAAACCATAAGCTTTTATTTCAACATTTCCCCCCACACAAGTAGCTACTCCTGTGCCCTGCTAAGCGACTGCACTCATTACATATTTTATTTAGCCCTTTCCAGTTGCTGCTGTCGTTTTGCATAGCCTTCTAGGCAGTCTAGTATAGTCCTATTGCAATCCATGTGTACTCCAATTTCATTCACTGGCTGCAGTCTGTGAGACCCTGGTATTTATTTATCTTTCCACAGACTAGCAGCTTTCCCCTTTTCCTTACACACCTCTTTACATTTCATTCGGTCTCCCTGTCTGTCACTAGCAGTGAACACTGTGCCCCAAAGCACTAGACAGGCTCTCAGTACTTCAAAGGGACGCTGCCTCATGAATAGTCATGAGGTGGGTCCCAAATGCTACAGTGTGATTGGTGCTTACTAAAACTCTTCCTGCTCCTCTCCAGCTGCCTCTCCCTCTCTGCTCAATTCTCTGGTCCCTCTCTTACTTTGCCCTGGGACAGGGGGCCACCATCGAGGACAGCCAAGGCAGCTGCGGAACGACCAAAAGAAAATGCACTACTGCACATGCACGGAGCTTGCTGACACCGCAGTGCCATTTTTAAAACCAGCGGTTCCGTGAACTTACTCCTCCTGCCCTGCTCTCTCGGAAAAACCATGCAGGTGGTGGCAGGGAAGAGACAGGAGAACACAGGGGCAGCAGCCAGGAAGCCAAAAAAGAATGGGGGGGTGGAACCAAAACCTCAGGGAAACTAGCCTTTTCCAGAGGCTTACAGGTAAGCCCCCAACAGGGGGGTTACAAATGGGCTATTGAATTCTAGAACTCCATGACAACCTGGCCATGAAAAGCAGTCCACTGAGCCAATTGGAGCTGGACCTGGTTGTGTGAAAAAGCAAGGGCTGCACTCACTTGGAGCAAATCTGTGAGTGATTTGGAAGAGGCAGGACTGTTGTGTAGATAAAGAGTTCAAGCTACATCATCATAGGCTGCGTGTCAGGGAAAGGCAAAGTGGGAGTAAAGCCTAAAGTTCCTGGTGAGCAAAAGAGTACATTTGAATGGTAGCTAGCATTAGGAATGACATGTTTCTATCATGTAGCTGGAAGACAGGAAAAGAGAAGGAAGTCGCAATAGGGCTACTGAGGCATCTGTTAGCAGGTACCATAGCCAGGCGTCAAGCTGCGATGACCCTGAGACATCAGAAACTGTGAAATATGGGTCCGTGCAGATGGGAGTACTACGAGATGTTGACATTTTAAAGCTCAAGATGCAAAAGCCTGAGCCTGACATCCCAAAA
Source organism: Neoceratodus forsteri (assembly GCA_016271365.2). Lineage (NCBI taxonomy): Eukaryota > Metazoa > Chordata > Ceratodontiformes > Ceratodontidae > Neoceratodus > Neoceratodus forsteri. The sequence continues at coordinate 238,454,801 of CM057458.1, forward strand.
CGCCAGTTGCCCAGCAGGCCACCATCTCAATGATGACTGCTGGATATTGGAACTTGCGATGACGTGGGGGTGGAGCCCCCACACACACACACATATACATGGCATAAGTCCAGTGTTAGGCTCTCAGTCTTTGAGATGTTGGTGTGGGCAGCTGGTGTTTCAGGACATTGGGCTCAGGCTTCTGTGGTTTGGGAATTCACATTTCAGTATTTCATAATATACCCATGCAGACTCATAGTGGTCAGTGGGCGAGAGACAGCTGAACCTCAAAGAAGGAACTAGGGATGACAGAAACAGAGGCAGTGAGACAAAACTGGCGAGATGGCCCAGATGATTGAGAGGTACTTTGGAGATCAGAGGTCCCAAGGTCCTGCAAGGCAAATGAGGAGCCATCCAACTGGGAAGTGTGACTAAGATTGGGGCTTGACCTGCTACAAGAGAAAGGAAAGGAAAGTATCTCAAGTACAAGGAGTCACACATTCCAACTAGAGAAACATCATTTCAACACTGAAGAGACACAATGCTTTTATACAAAGAATAGTTACAGTAGTCTTTGGAATACATTACCAGCTTACAGAATGTGGTAGATAGCATATCTGTAGAAGCATTTAAAATAAATTTAGACAAATATATGAGCTCATTGGGTATCAATGCTTATGGATGCTTAATAGCCACAGACAAACTCGATTAACCTATTGATTTTCTTTCATCTGCACAACCTAAGAACCTGTCAATATGAACCTATAGGAAAAGTGAACTGTTTGTTAGGGAATTTGTTCTTTGCACTTGGCCATTGGGTAAGGATCCTTCAAATACCTCATGTTTGAGGTCTATAAGCCACTGTAAGCAGTTGCATGACTTTCGCATTTGGGGTTTCCATTTCAGCATGTTGTTCATCTAAAGTTAAAGCGTACCACTGTTGGACAACCAGGAGGCAGCATCAATGGGCCTGCAACTCTTCAGCCCTGAGAACATTGCACAGGAACTGTTAAAAGGATCTAGCAGATGGGAGAGTGCTGCAGCCTCCAGTACAGGAGGACCATTCATATAGCTGTACTGAGGATAGCAGTGTGGGTCCAGGGACTGAGTCAGGGCTGCACCTTGAAGGCCATATTTGGTGGCAGCCCCAGGAAAGTGTGTACATTTGACCCTGCCTGTGCAGAGCACCTAAAGGGAACTCACTTTTGGCAATGCCTGGTTAGGGCTATGGAAAACAAACCCAGGTATATAGTAATCTCCTGCTTTGGGAAATTAGTTTAAAAACCTGCATGGACAATAGGTCCAGGGCAGATAGGGAACTCTGGGCAGACTGGATGGACCTGTCATCTTTTTCTGCCATAATTGCCGATGTTTCTAATTGCACTAACCCCTTTCTTCCTTCTTCTTTTGGAGCTCCATACCCTAGTAGATAAAGTTCTGCTTGTTGTTTGTAACCATATCTCATTATTTTTTATTTTTTTTTGTTAATGCTTTTTCTCCCTGGCAACCAATCTGCCTACCTCACACGCATGTCCAGGCATCCTCCAGGGGTCTCCGGCCGCCGTCACTCGAGGACTTCTCAGCGCCATGTTCAGGTCCCACAGCCTACCCCCACGGCTTGCCCCCCCACAGCAGGGAGGTGGAGAGCCCCCTTGCACTCTGCCACCAGGACTGGATCCAGTATTGCTGCATACCCTCGGCACTAAGCACATCCCCCATGAAGATACGACTGGTGCCCTTTTCCTTGTTCTCCCCTTGGCGTGTGTGGCGTGCAATGATGCCAATGGACAGTAGGGCGCATGCTACCACACGTACTCCTTCCCGGCATTGGCCACAACACGTCCCCCACAGTCTGCCTATGCTCTGCATCACCCCCAGCCATCACTAGAGGCCACCAGGACACCAATGGCAGCACACACACCCTCCCCGGAGAAGGAGAATAGCCCGACGGACACTCGATCCTTCTCCTCCCCTGCCAACCCCCGACGACCCAGGCTAGTTCCTAAACCCAGGTTGCCGGCGTGGAGTGTGGCGTCCAGCGCCTCAACCCTCAGCACCACCGGGCCGGCTACTATATCTTATTATTGACTCTAAAGGCATACAGTGCATGCTGTTTAGGGGAACTGTTGAATTTGCATGGGGTCTGCAAGAAGGGTGACCGTACTAGTGATATGTGCAGGTACAGTGTCCCACAGGTTGGTCTGATCAGTCACCAGACCCACTTAAATCTTTCTCTGGGGGAGGCAATGTGTTATTCTTTTTTGTTATTCTATTTATGCCCCCCTTCTAATGCTAGCACTTGGGCCCACCTATTGTCACTTACCTTGATTCTTCCCAGGCCACTGCAGTGCTGTGAATAGCTCCCCAGGCAGAGTTGAGGGTAGGAGCAGCTCTTGATAGAATTCTTGATCGTACCCTATTTATGCACTGTAAAGTTACTGTGTCTGTAGTATGTATGTATGATGTAGTAGTAGTAAAACTTTTATTCATTCACAGGCAAATGAATTGGATAGCTCAGCTGAGCCAAAGCTCATTTTCAGTGAGGTCCATTGCACATTCCAGTTATACTTACATCAAACATTCATTGTACAACAATTTTACATGACAACATACAAATAAAGGACTCATTATAACTAATTATCAAGACCTATATATGTATTTGGGGTACATATACATACAAAGGTCTACAGTTACACAGACCAATAGTTTGCTTCTTTCAACCTACCTAAGATAAAACTAATAGTTTTATTTTCCAGATTTGGATTTTCCTGTTGGTGGGTCTCAAGCTAATTTGAAGTTTATTCCAGCATGCAGGTCCATTATGAAAAAAATGATTCCTGGCAATTTCAGATTTGAATTTTGGTAGTTAACATTCTAGGCCTGCTGCTAATCTAAGACCTTGCATGGGATTTTTAATCTGTATACCCTCCATTATGTGTTCTGGAACCTTACCCACAATACATTTTGACTTAAATGTTAGGGTATGACTATTTCTTCTATCCCTTAGTGGTTTCCAATGTAAGTCTGTATACACATCTTGTCAGTGAGTTCTCCTGGGAACATTTAGAATAAACTGAGCTAATTTATTATAGTATGTACTGTACAGTTACTGTGTCTGCATCATATATATATTAAAGCTCCTAAGGTACTCCCCTCCTCTCCAACTCCCGTCTCCTAGCTTAACCTTCCTACTACCTGCCTTATACAGACTGCTCACCAGAGGCCACGTGTAACCCCTGAATAAACTATATGCAAAGTACTACCATTTGCTTACATGTCATGATGATAACCATGCATGCATCCACTGCTTTTCTTTTACAGTCCCTGTAAGCCATGCCTGTATCCACTGCTTTTCATTTACCATGCCTGTAACCATGCCTGTATCCACTATTTTTCTTTACTGTAACCACCTCATGATGTAATGCACAATGCCTCAAATGTTCCTTATGACCTTGTTCATTCTTATAACTTGTATTGTTATCCCGGGTCGCCCCTGAAAAAGGGACCTTCGGGGCTCAGTGGGCCTACCCAGTCACCAAAATTTAATAAATAAACAAATATACACTGTAAAGTTACTGTTTGTAGTATATATGCACTGTACAGTTACTGTGTCTGCAATATATATGCACTGTAAAGTTACTGTATGTAGTATATACTGTATGCACTGTAAAGTTACTGTGTGTCTGAAGTATATACTGCACAGTCACTGTGTCTGCACTATATATATATACTATAAAGTTACTGTTTTTAGTATATATGCACTGTAAAGTTACTGTGTCTGTAGTACAGTATGTATGTACTGTACAATTACTGTGCCTGCACTAAATTTGAAAGATTAATAATAAAATAATTCAGGAGGTAGACAGCTTTAGTTATTTAGGGATCTGGATGCACAAAAGGCAATCATGGACTTTATATATTAAAACGGTAAAAGGGAAAGTGACAAAAAAACATTATTAGCCATGAATCGTTGTTTCCATGCATATGCAAAAAATTTATACGTAGCACAGAAAAGGTACTACGAAGCAAAGAAAAGGTACTACAAAGCAAAAATATCTAGTCAAGTGCTCTATAGATCAGAGATTTGGGAAATTATGTATAATTCTAAAGAATTAGAAATATTACAGAATCAGTATTTAAAAATGCTACTGGGTGCCCTAGATCCACACTTAATGTGGCCATTAGGGAAGAAACTGGAACATTTTCCATGCAAACAAGGATAATGAAGAGAGCAGTTAACTTATGGTGTAGGATTGTTTACTCATTCAGAAACCCCAAAAGCTGTCTGTAAGGGGCAAGATATAGAGGGAAGAAACACTTTTGGTTTATTTTTTTCAATAAGGCTTTAAATGGAATGGGGATGGAAAGAGATTCTATCCTACAACTAAGAAACAACTGCCAAAAATGTAGAGATGCAGCCTCACAAATAATTATTGATTTAGCTATGCAACAGAATCTAGCATCCATTCATGAATAATGGGAGTTAAATATGTTGAAAATATTAAGAAGGTCTTGGCTACTGAAAAATATCTGTTGTGTTGTGAAAATTCAGTACATAGGAAGGGTATGTGAAAACTGAGATTGGAAAATCTGGATAATTACTGAAGGGGCCCAGGATGTACGAGGTTAGCAACTTCTTGTCAGTGCAATAAGAATATTAGGCTATCTGTTACTCATGTTCTTCTAGAATGTCTTCAGTTAAAGAATGAGAGCGAGAAATTGTTTCAACTGTTTAAGGAAATTAAAGGGACTTGTGTAAAAGACAGGGCACTGGCTTTGTTGTCAACCCAGCATGAACAATTACTGTTTGCACTTGGGATATTTGCACAAAAAATATTGCAGTTTGTGGAAATGAAAGTTTAAACCTTAAGGTAATTATTTATTAAGGGAAACTGTATGTTATTTTAGGAAAACTGGTTAAGTGATGTCCTTGTTTTTAATAAAAATGAAATTTTGTGTAACAAAATGGAAATGGATTTTAGAAATTTTATTGTGTTTGTATGTGACATTATTTTATACATACTGTACAATAAAATTAAACCTTGTGTCTGCACTATATATGCACTGTGAAGTTACTGTGTCTATACTGTACAGTCACTGTGTGCACTATATGCATGGTAAAATTACTGTCTGTAGTATATATGTACTGGACAGTTACTGTGTCTGTATATATGTACTGTACGAAGATATAAAGTTACTGTGTCTTATATATATATATATATATATATATATATACATATATATATATACATATATATATATACACACACACACACACACACACATACACACAGTACAAATTCAACAAATGTTATTGATCAGCTAAAAGCCATTACAATTCATGCAAAGTTAAAAGAATTCACATTTGTACATGATTTCCAGTCAATAAAGTGCAAGATAGATAAACATTTAAAAGTCAGTATTCTGCTACTACATATATGACAAAGTGTAAGATAATGACCAGTCAGAGTCACAAAATAGGTTGCGATCACACAGCTCATAATTGTGTTGTTTCCAAGAAGCAAGTTAGTCTTTCCAAAACATGTCCACCTTCAGCGCTAAACAGATAATTTATCATGTTGTCAGGAGGGAGGCTGAGACCAGCCATGATGTCACCAAGCCACTGTGTCTGTTGTGGGCCATAACATGGGTAGATTAGTAGTATATGCTTAAGGTCATCTTCTAACAATTTCCCACATCTACAATAAGGGGAGATGACTTTTTACCTCTTCTGTCTAAAGTGTATGTAATTTGCAGTATAAATTTCCATCCTGAATTTAGTTAGTGTTCTCCTTGCTCTAGGATTGGACATCTTTAATAAATATGGCTATAACCTGTGTGTATTTTTTAATTGCTTGTACTGTACCACCTAAATAACTTAAGACTTTTCAGTTTTTCAAACATATTTGCAGTATCTGTGTCCCTAAGTCTGATTTTAACTATACAAACTATACCTTTCCAGGGCCTTAGGTAACTGTTCCACAATGTGTGTCCTAAGACATATGGGAAGAGGAGGTTGCTGATTATTTTAAAAGTAGGCAAGTGATATCCCATTGTGGAATATTTTAATCTCTTCTTCCAGACATTTCCTTGGCAATCTTTTCTCCTCTAATAAAAATAGCTTCAAAACTGAAATAATTTGTCTTTCAGCTACCAAAGTAGGGAAAAAAAATGTTTCCCTAGTTCTGCATTAAGAATGGCAGCTGGACCGGCCTGATGGCACTGAGGGTTGAGGCACTGTATCCACACTTCGTGTTATGCCAGTGACCTAGGTTCAGGAATGGACCTGGGTCATTGGGCGTCAGATGGGGGAGGAGGATAGAGTATTCTAATAGATGCTTTCCTCTTTCAGATGGGGTGGGTTATCGGATAGTGAAGGCACCCATAGCACTGCTGCCGGTGGAAGCATGGATGGTGGAGCACATGACTCTATGGAGTCATTGAGGGAGGGCACTGATGGGCACTTGACTGCAGCGTGCGTCTGCACGCCATACATCTGGACATACGTCCTTCATGCCGGTGCCCTCAGGGGATGGGAAGAAAAAGTGGGGAAAAATACAAATACCCCTGGACACTGAGCATGATGAAGGCAGGGGTCTCAGTGAGTCGGGACCTGGCAGAAGGAGTCAAGGGAGGTTGCAAGGCCCCTTCTAAAGACAAGCCAAGAGGCCAGGCTAGTACAAAAAAAAAGAATGGCAGCTCGTATGGACTGTGGGACTATAGACTATAGCTGTTAATTTTGTTAAAAATAATTTCCAATTTACCCAAATCAGATAGGCCCCACATTTCTGCTACATATAATGCAGCCGACTTAACTTGCAGTCAGAACATTCAAAATGCCTTTAACTGTTCTACAGCCCATTTTGGTGTTAATATTCTGAATGCATTAAATGCCATAATCATTTTTTCCAGAGTGAGATTAATATGTTCTTTCCAGAGCTGATTCTGGGTGAATATTACCCCTAAATGGTCATAATGCTTAACTTTCTCTACCCTCTCATTGTTGGTCCAAAAGTTGGGGGACTTTTTATTTTGGTTTCCAAATATTAGTACTTTGGTTTTTGCCATATTAATATTTACCTTATGTTCGACGTAGAATTTTACAAAATATTCCAATTTTCTTTGGAGTCCCACAGCAGAAGTTGATGTCAAGACTAAATTGTTGGCATAAGCTAAACAATCTACTCTGGTGTCCCATATTTTAGGAGCATGAAATGCAGTATTATGTAAATTCATAAGAATTTCATTGATGTAGATATTAAACAGAATGGGAGTTAATAAGTAGTCTTGTCTGACTCCAAGAGTAGTACAAAATGTCATTGTAGTATGTCCAAACTGATCATATTGAACCAAGGCCCATGTATAATTATGTAATCTGATTAATATGTCAAGAAGCTCCAATTCTGCTTATACAGTTGAAGGCTGATGAAAAATCAGCAAAACAATATAAATTAGCACCCTTAACTTTAATGTATTTCCAAACTAGGAAATTTAAAACATAATAGTGCTGAATTGTGGATCTGGCTTTCCTGAAGCCATTTTCTTGTTAGCTTCACTAATTATGGAATTTTGTTCTAACTAGAGTGTGAGACCGTCAAGAATTATTTTAGTGAAAATGTTTTGAGATATATCTATCAAATCTATAGGTCTGTACATTCTAGGGTCATTCAGATTTTCTTTTTTCAAAATAGAATAAATGATACTACCTTGCCAACTGACAGGGAAGTCATGTCCCTGGACAAAGATGTTAAATATTTTCTCAAGAACTGGGGCCCGCCAATCTATATAAAATTTATAGATGTCACCAAGTACTTTATCTGGCCCCATCGCTTAATTGGATTTGAGCTGAGAAATTGCTAAACCTCTTTAATCTCAGTTGATAAATACGGGGAGTGAATAAGTGAGCTGTCTGGGGACAGGGTTACTTGCTGCTGAAATTGTTTCTTCATCTAGAGAGAAATATAAATTTGAAAAGTATGTGACAAAGGTGTCTGGTGAGATATGTGCTTCAGCTCTAATTGAATATTTATTATACTCTGGATTGACCAGTTTTCAAAACTGTATACTGTCTTTATTAACTACTGATTTCCTTAGCTTTTCCCAGAGAACCTTAACATAAAGTTGGCGTTCTCATATTAAAATGTCCTTATATTTTTTTCCTTTCTCTATTTATGTTAATGAGCTGTTTATAGCCAACATTTTCATTTTTATTTTTAACTAACTTATACCACCTTATTTCTTTATTTAAATCTTTCTTTGCTCCCCTACATCTAGAATTAAACCATGTTTTGCCTTGTTTATTAATGAGCCCCACACTGTTGATTGTACAGTAAGGTTTCATCAGGACATTCATGTCTGACCAAAAAATCGGGGTGCTATTGAAATCTGTTTCCTCTATAATATATATATGTGTATCATTTAACAGGCCTACATGTAATAGATCATCAAATATTTTGGCAGTACTAGTGACCCATTTGATCCTTTTTGGTTAACAATGTCAATGCCTTCACTAATGTGGATTACCATATCAGTTTGTGCTGGTTGTTTAAGATGTAGTTTTAGCCATAATGGGTTACAGTATGTGCAGCTTCTGGCCTCTCCATAATTTCTAAATCATATATTAATTTAGCTGCTTCAAGGTTATACCATGCTCGATCTGTTATCAAGGAACCCTTGGGCCCCAAATAAGATGGATTTCCTACAGAGTCCACAGGAAGGCATCCATTAAGTATGCGCATATTTTTTTGCCAGTATTTGGACAAGTTGTTTCCCCCTAGAGTTACATTTCTGATCCATAGAGGCTCTAGCTTTAATTATCCTAGGGTTTATTTCCAATATATGAAAAATTAAGTCAGTATTGAATGAATCATTTGAGATTCTTGCTTTAATGTCCCCTATAAGTATTATGGCTCCAGCAAACTCGGAGTCCATAATATTGTCCAGAACTCTGCTAAGTTGGATAATTAGATATGTATTAACTATCAACTTGAAATGAGTTTTGGTATTCTCTGACAAGGACATTAAGATGTCATCAGAGGTACTGTGTTGTTTTCTGACTTTATAATTCAGGGCGGTCCTAAAATAGGTTGAAATACCATCCTTACTTCTTCCTGGGATTTCTGGGGCACATTCTGCCATGCACCATGTCTCCTGGAGATATATTATATCAAATAATTCTAGAAAGTTTTTTACTTCTGGGTCAGCAATTTTCAAATGTGTCCCTTCAATATTCCAGGATAGAATCTTGATTTCCTTATTATTCTGTAGAGGTGATCCTGAGTTTTTATTGACATTTAGTTATTTTAGTCATTTGGTTTCCTCTTGTCCCAATGTTTCAAATCTATTTTGAGAAAAGAGCCATTTCCAGTTTCCTATGTCCTGTTTATGTTTCTCTTGTACTTCAAGTTGTATGCACCTGTGGAGGTTTCTTACTTTGGCCTGTACCCACCCAGTCATGTGGGGATATTATATAGAGGTCTAGGTCATCTAATATACTTGCATTGCTTAGCAAGGCTTGGGCAGTCAAAGGGCTTTTAAATGTGATATCTATTTGTGATGCTTTACTGATGTGCTTATATATTTTAATATGTTCTATTGAATTCTTGGAGATATTAATGTGAGTTACTCTGGTAAGAAAAGATGAGATTTCATAGTTGATAGCCCCTAGGTTGTCGTATTTAGAGGTTTCCCATCCAAAAATGGTAACTACTCTACAGGGCCATATATCCTGTTTGAATTCATAGTTCCTAATTCTCCCGATAATATTATCTATTTCCTTATTATTCTGTTTTCCCTCTCTTCCTGTTATTTCTCTCTCGTCTCTATCTCTGGTAATTTGTGATTTTACTCCACTATTTTCTTCTTGGTTCATGTGTTTTTTGGGAGCAGGAACCACCTGTGGGGGGCTCAGAGTAATGCCTGTCAATCTCAGGATTTTTTCCTTTTCCCATATGGCTTCAATTACTACTGTACACCTGACTGTGAGTATAAAAACACACAGTCCTGAAATTGTTTGTTAGGTGGCCTAGTAATATATGTTTTCTTCCCTTCTACTTCTGAGAGGTGAAAAAGGTATACCATCCATTTCTTAAACAGCTGGTGGCACGTTCAGGAGAACTTTAACAAAACATAATATTTAGGCACTGTACAGCTTGTATTTCTCATTAGTTCTGTATTCTCCCTTTCCATTATTTAGTAGTGAGGTCATCTGCATGAAAATAGGATCTTTGTTCCAGAAGAGTTAATCTATTCTTGCTGCTTTCTCCCTACCTGAAGTTATAGAGCACTGCTTGTGACCTCATAGCTACTCCCAAGGCAACAGACTGTGATGTCACAACAGAGGATTATGACTTGAAGTAGGGAGTAAATTATAAAAGCAGATGAACTCAAAATGAACTCTAAGGGACAATGATAATATATTCATACACATTTCTTTAGTAACAAATGATGGTGAGGAGAAATATATAAAATATAAGTGGAATGCAACCAGAATTGTACCCAATTATTATACATAGATACATAGACAGTGTCGGCAGATAAGGGCCTATGGCCCACCCAGTCTGCCCATTTGAGCTTGTAAGTTCAGTTTGTTTTCCTAGAAGTCTGTTTCCCCTTACCCCAACCTCTAGAATTCCTTTATGTCTATCCCATGCATTCTTAAATCCCGTGATTGTTTCAGTCCCCACCACTTCCTCTGGCAGGGTGTTCCACTTGTCCACCACCCATTCTGTGAAGAAATTCTTCTCATGTTTCCTCTGAATCGTCCTCCCTCCAACTTCATCCCATGCCCTCTAGTCCTGGAACATCTTTTTCGCTTAAAAATAGTGTTTTCTGCACCCTGTTTCTCCTGTAAGATACTTGTATGTCTCTATCATATCCCCTCTCCTCCTCTCCTCCAGGGAGTACATGTTCAGTTCCTTCAACCTGTCTTCATAGGACTTGTGATGCAATCCATGCACCATCTTTGTTGCCTCCTCTGAACCTTCTACCCTGTCTATGTCCTTACGTGGTATGGTCTCCAGAACTGTACACTGTACTCCAGGTGGGGCCTCACTAGTGTCTTGTATAGCGAATTATGACCTCCTTTTTCCTGCTGGTGATGCCCCTGCCTATACATCCCAGCATCCTATTTGCTTTACCTGATGCCTTGTCACACTGTTTCCCTATCTTGAGGTCATCAGAGATGACAACCCCAAGATCCCTTTCCTGCTTGGTGCATGCTATATCCTCACCCCCAACTGATATATATTGTGCCAGGGTTTTGTGCCCATATGCATTATCTTGCACTTCTTTGCATTGAATTTCAACTGCCAAACCCTTGACCATTCTTCAAGTTTCTGCAGGTCCTTCTCATTCTGTCTACACCCTCTGGTGTGTCTACTCTGTTACAGAGCTTTGTGTCATCAGCTGAACAGTGAAATTTCTGCCTTCTAGATCCTAGAATGTCACTGATGAAGATGTTGAATAGGACCGGTCCCAGCACTGATCCCTGTGGTACCCCACTGGTCACTCTTCCCTCTGTGGAGTGACAGCCATTTATACCACCACCCTCTGTGTCCTGCCACCCAGCCAGTTACCTACCCACCACACTACTGTCCTGCCCACACCCATATTCCCCAGTTTGTGTAATAGTCTTCTATGTGGCACAGTGTCAAAGGCCTTGCTGAAGTCCAGATAGGCCATGTCCACTGCCCTCCCCTGATCCACCTCCCTAGTCACCCAGTCAAAAAATTCAATGAGGTTGGTCTGACATGACCTCCCCCTGGTGAAACCATGCTGCCTTGGGTCCTGTAGTCCATTGACAACCAGATGTTCCACTTATGTTTTTTAAAGTTTTTTTTTTTTTGAGGTGTCGGTAGCTCTTCAAGTTTTTCATTAGTTTCTGCTTGTAATTTTGGTATACCATAGATTTCCAGCAGATACTCCATCTCTTTACCTTCAAGATTAATAAACGTGTCAAAATTCAGTGGTTCTCTTCTGAAAATACTGTTCCCTGTTTTAGCTATATGGACTTTACTAGGGGGTGACGTCATGGTGGTATCGACCTCCCTCCCTACCTTGGACATTTCCTTCTCTCCTTCCTTTTCTTGCTTATCTATTTCCCTCATTGTTCATGTACTTTGATTTGATTGATTATAGGGAAATGTGTCCCCTTTAAGCATGTTTTTCCTGTTCATTATTTCCTTCCTAGGTGTTTCCTTCACAATCAGAGAGCTCTCATTCTGCCTCATTGATATTTTAGATTTCTTTGGGGTGCTAGGGGCCAAGGGAATATTTTTTTTTTCACCCTCACTTTTGTCTCCTTGGGCCTGCTTTAGCAGACATCAGAATTTTATTTGTCCCTTTTTTGGTTGGGGGGAATGAGTTTTAAGATTTGTCTATTTTTCCTTTCTCTTACTGACAAATGATGTTATTTTCCCTCTAGATGACAGTTTTGTATAATATGCACAGATCTTGTCTTTATCAAAATTGGAAGGCAGATTAACTTGTATTGCCTTATTTTCCCCAGGTGCTTTTTCCTCCTCAGGCACATATATTACAGATGACTGATTCATAGGATTTTTATTCTCAATGATTCTATTGAGAATAACCCTATTATGAAATAGATTAGTCCTCAAATTTGAGATCTCATCTTTAATTATAGCTAGATTTTCCAAAATAACTATATTTGCAAAGCATGGATTTTTGACAATCTCTTAACATTTGTCTAGATATAGTAGTGTAAGAAGTGAAATCACCTTCCCCTGTAAAAAAATTCCTTTTTATAGTTATAATTCTGCTGGTTTGCAGATATGGGGACATCGGGGGTATGACCGGAACTGTCTTATTATTATGTTCAGGTGTCTTATGCTTTTTCGAAAATCTACATGTGCTAAATTCCCCCTGAGTCTTCTCTAAATGTTTTAGTCCCTCAATAATCATTCTAAAGTTTTGTGTTATAGATCTCATTTTGGTTTCTTTTATTGTAATATTCATTTCTGAAGGTTTCTCCTTGCTCTTAAGTGTAATCTGCAAGAATCTCAAGCTTTTAACTGTAGTTTGAAGGTTTGATCTATCTCTAACTCCAGACGTGTTAATTTGAGGGCTACTCACTGAAAAAATTCACTGAGGAAGTCATCTCTGCTATCACTGCTGTAATGTTCATAAGATTCAGTTGTGTCTCCATAGGTCAGATCATGTAAAGAATGATCAGTTGGTTGGAAGGGATCAAGTGATTCAAAAGAGTCCCATCCATATGTTTCCAATGAGATTCCTTTCATCTGGAAAGGAGGTTTAGGGGAGTTTGTTATGTTTTTTATATCCAAGTCCCCTGAATTAATCTCTTTTATCTCAAGCTCTGGCTCCTCTACATTGTCGCATAAATCTGGCTGAGGGGGGAGCCTGAGAGGGAGCACATGGGGCAGAGAGGTGCATGGGGAGGAGCTTATTAGCACAGTCTTTCCATAACTCTGTAAGTTTTAATTGAGAAGAATCCACCTTGTTGGCGTGGTTTTCACACTTCTCTCCTGCCTCTTTAGTTTTAATTTTGTGTGCCCCTTTGAGCTGTTGATCTTATTTCCTCTATTAACCTCTTCCCCTAGTATGCAATTTTCCCACTTCTGGTTAAAACCATTTGTATGTATTTAAGTATTTTTAAAACCAAACTCAAGTGATCAGAAAATAGCAACCAGGAAATCTTAAATAAGCAAAAATGTCTAACTTGGGGATATGCAATTAAATTTGTTATAAATAAGCTAAGCACATGTACTGAGGTACTAACAAGTCCTGAAAGATTATAATGCAAGTAAGAACCAGAGTCTATGAAGCTGTCAATTAATATAGGGCCTCTTAGTATTACACTTAAAAGTGAAAATCGTCTGGCTACAAAAGTATGCAATCAAATTTGCTATAAGTAAGCACAGTTGCTAAAGTGCTGAAAAGCTCTAACTGGCTAAAAACAGTTAATGGCCAGATTCTGTGGGGTTATAAGTCAATATCTGACCTCTTGATATTGCACTAAGGTTAAAAGAAGACAAATACATTAACTAAAATATGTTGTATACACAGAAAGTCTCCAGGAAAACCTGTGATATTGAGTGCAAAGTCCGGTTTTCTGAAGATTCTAGATTTCCCCTGCTCTGAGTTGGTTCAAGCTATACTCCTTCACCAAGGTAGTCCAAAGTTCCATGTTTGATGTCCAGGAGATGGAGATGTCCTGTGAGGGTTTTGTCTCATCTCTTGGCAATAAGTCCTGGCTGCATCCTCCAGAAATACTCTTGAGACAGTATGGGCTGATCCTGCTTCTTGGCTCTTGGTTTTTGTGCTGGTCGTTGCCCTTCTCTAATGCTCCTTCCACCAGAAAAACTGTAGTGAGGATAAAAAACCCAAAGGGAGTACAAATATCCAGGCAAAATACAAAGCCAATTATATATACAAAAATGGATGGGGAGGTGGTTATAACGAGAATTTTAGACACTCCCAAAGTGTGGGATGTCATATAAACCCCAAGAGCAAAGCTCAGGGGGTTTGTACAGGCATCCCACACTGAGGGGGTGTCTAAAAGTTGAGTTTCACACACCTCCCCATCTTTTATTTTATATAATTGCTGGGGATCACTTTTTTGCCTCTGCAGTTATATAAAATAAAGACATCCCCATGGCACCGTGCACTTGGTCAGCTTTCACACGGTCCGCAGCTCATCCTAAAAATCTCCTCATGGTAAAACATGTTGTAATTTAGCCACTTTTGGAAGCGGTCCTTTTGCAGTTTTTTTGTTCATAGTTTAAATTAACTTACCGCTGATTCCAACTGGTGGTGAACCGCGATGTGCTGTGTAGTGAAGAGGACCGGAAGAGCGCTTTTTGTGTATGCTCAGATCCATTATAACCCATGGGTTATAACGGGAAATTATAACCCGCTTCCCCTATTTATGATAATATTTGCTGTGTATAAGACATTAAATTCAGTACTCTGGTGTGCTTTAAACGCAGCAATTAAAATGTCTGAGAATTTCTAAATTTGTCAATGAACTAGAATAAAATAGATTAGTAAAACAGATTCAAACTTCAGGGCTGATCTGAAATATATATAAAACTAAAAATTACAATAACTATAAAAAGACAAATATCAGGTAGAAATAAAAATTTCAAAATTATAAATGACAATAAAGTGATTCGTTGAATGAATCTTTGCTACCTACTCTCACTCCAAGCATAAGCTCTATAGGCAGATAAACAGTCTGCTAAATAGCAATGAGAAAATTGTTGTTATAGCAAATGAGATGAAAACCTTGGAACACTGACCAAACATCTACAATAGTACTAGGACAAGGGAAGCTAAAAGGTCTTTTACCATTTCATTAAGTAGCAAAACTGCTTGCCAGTAAGGTAAAAGATGAACTTCCCAAGTTTCTGGGAGCTTTTCAAAAAGTTGCTACTACGGGGTCCCAAATTACTGAGAAAAAAGAGATAGAGGTTTATCTCAATAGTTTTTCCAAAATCTACTTTATCACTGCTCAGCCGCCCGATAAGGCAGGTTGCTTTCAAAGTACTGTTCTCTGTGTTCAGTGGGCTGTATTTGAGGTCACAGTCTGCTCAAATAGGCATCCCATTGCTCATTAAATCAAGATCCCCCAGTTAGACCGGATTAGACAGGATGAATTAAAAGTTGTCAGTCAAGCCAAGGATGCACGTGGGGTGTGGAGTCCAATAATTAAGTAGTTATGTTAGATTATATACAGGTATCAGTACTCAGCCAATCAGCATTGAGAACTCTCGTCAATTATTTCCCCACAAACTTGAAAACATTGGCCCAGAGTAGTTTATTCACCTAAAACCCCACCCACAGTGGTTTAATCACCCTCCACAGTGGTTTAATCACACCCCCCACAATGGTTTAATCACCCACCCACACACACATATCAAAAAACCAAGCAGTAAAAAATGCTGTTGTGCCAGCAGTTTTCCCGAGAGTAAAACCCTATTTTTAACACACTCCAACTCGCATAACAGTAATAACAGCCAGTGAGTTGTAGTATACCTGCAATAATCAGCTTCTGTGTTGATTAAACATCTCAGCTTCGCCTCTGCATTTAATCCCCACAGAAGCCAGTTATTGCTTTGTATACTCCAACTCACTGAATGTTATCACTTAATTAATCTATCTACCTTTATCATGGACAGCTCAATTGCTAAAAAGAGTGCAGTATTTAAAGAATTCTAGATCATCTAAGGTAAATGTCAATCAAGCCAATCTTTGATGTTTGATTGAATTAATTAAAATAGCAGAATGATTAGCCTTTTAACCTTTTGATCTTTAGAGTGAGTAGCAAGCAACAAACAGCAAATAGGCAAGAACACAAATAGGATGTGGCAAAGCTCAGCGTTACCAACATGATAAATGTAACAAAATAAAAATAACTGAGTCAGGAGCAAAAGTAAATGCTCAGAACACATAAGCGTTACACAAAGTAAAGACCAAACTACAAACACTTATAAACACTTATAGGCTCTGTATGTTCCCCTCCAGGGATGTAATAACTTGCCCAAAATAAATTAAGAACTCAGTTTAATATTGAAAGTCAGGGAAAACAGGGATAAATCAAACTGTCTCCCTTAAGATAGCTTCGGGATCAGAGATGTCTTGGATAAAATGAGAGTATTAAAATTAAGTCTGTAGCCATATTTATCCACTGAACTTTTCAGGTTTAGTTTTAGCTTTAGTTTTGAAAGTGCTGGAGTGCTAAGATACTAGAGCACAAAAATGGACCAATTCCAAGTTACTGCTTGGGGCCCTTTAGTTACCTTTTTGCTGGGACTTTTGAGATGTGCAAAAATTAAGCTTTAACTTCAGGCAGAGCCTTAAAGTGACCTACCCCCTTCCCACACACACACACAGGATCCCTTGAGGATTTTGCCTCCGGACTGGGCTCCTCCACTGATCAGGACTCCTGGCCCCGGCTACACTGTACTGGGTGCTGAAAGGTTCTGTGGGGAACTAACAGCACAAGATGGTCTGGAAAGAGTGCTGAAGTTACAAAACCACTTCCATGGTTCTCCTCTGCTTACAGTAAAAATGAGGCTTAAACAGCTTACTCAGGCAATGGTGGCATACCTGCTGTAAGCAGAGGGAAGGCGTTCCAGCACTCCTGCTTCTTCTCCTTCTCTACGGGGAATAGCGTGAAGCTGAGAAAACAGGTTAGACGTCCCAGAAACATAGAAACATAGAAACATAGAATTTGACAGCAGATAAGGACCGCTTGGCCTACCCAGTCTGCCCATTTCCCTACCTGATGGATAAGCTGCAGGTCCTAGTTAACCAGCAGCCTACTTCTTCCTACCCCCACCCCCTAGAATTGCCTTATGACTGTCCCATGCATGCTTGAATTCCACCACTGTTTTTGACTCCACAACCTCCTCTGGAAGGCCGCTCCATACATCCACAACCCTCTCTGTGAAAAAATACTCCTTAAATTACCTCTGAGCCGCTCTCTCTATCTTCAAATTGTGCCCCTTGTTCTTGCACACCTCTTTTTGAAAGATGCTACCCTCTTGGACTTTGTTGATTCCCTTGAGGTACTTGAAAGTTTCTATCATGTCTCCTCTCCTCCTTTCCTCGAGGCTACATATTAAGCTCCTTAAGTCTCTCTCATATGTCTTCCAGTGCAGACCCTGCACCATTTTAGTTGCCTCCTGACAGCTTCCATCCTGTCTATGTCTTTATGGAGATTGGTCTCCAGAACTGCACGCAGTACTCCAGATGGGGTCTCACTAGCTGTCTGTACAGAGGGATAATAATCTCCTGTTTTCTACTGGTGATGCCTCTTCCTATGCATCCCAGTATCCCCCCAGCCCTCCTTGCTGCCCTCTCACATTGCTTGCCCACCTTTAGGTCATCTGATATGACTACCCCCAGGCCCCTTTCCATTTTTGTTGTTGTTAGTAGCTCACCCCCCATTGTGTACTCTTCCCCTGGGTTTTTGTTTCCCAGGTGCATTACCTTGCACTTCTTAGCATTGAATCTAAGCTGCCATACATTTAAGCATTCCTCTAACCTTACTGCTTGGGGCCCTACTGTACAGTTACTGTGTCTGTACTATACATGCATTGTACAATTACTGTGTCTGTAGTATGTATGTACTATACAGTTACTGTGTCTGCATTATATATGCACTGTACAGTTACTGGGTCTGTAGTGTATATATATACTGTACAGTTACTGCATCTGCACTATATATGCACTGTACAGTTACTGTGCTTGTAGTATGTGTGTGCTGTACAGTTACTGTGTCTGCACTATATATGCACTGCACAGTTACTGTGTCTGCAGTATAACTGTATTGTACAGTTACTGCATCTGTAGTATATATGTACTGCACAGTTACTGTGTCTGCACTATATATGCACCGTACAGTTACTGTGTCTGCAGTATATATGTCCTATACAGCTACTCTATCTGCAGTATATATGTACTGTACAGTTACTGTGTCTGAACTATATGTGCACTGTAAAGTTACTGTTTGTAGCATATATGCACTGTAAAGTTACTGTCTGTAGTACAGAGGCATAGAAACATATACTTTGATGGCAGATAATGACTGCTTGGCCCACCTAGTCTGCCCATTTACCTACCTATTGGATAAGCTGCAGATCCTAGTTAACCAACAGCCTACTTCTTCCTACCCCCCCACCAGAATTGCCTTATGTCTGTCCCATGCATTCTTGAATTCCCCCACAGTCTTTAACCCCACGACCTCCTCAGGAAGGCCGTTCCATGCATCCACCACCCTCTCTGTGAAAAAATACTTCCTCACATTGCCCCTGAGCCACCCCCTCTATCTTCAAATTGTGCCCCCTTGTTCGTGTACATCTCTTTTTCTGAAAATGCTACCCTCTTGGACTTTGTTGATTCCCTTGAGGTACTTGAAAGTTTCTATCATGTCCCCCCTCTCCCTTCTCTCCTCGAGGGTATTCATATTAAGTTCCTTTAATCTCTCTTCATATGTCTTCTGGTGCAGACCCTGCACCATTTAGTTGTCCTCCTCTGGACAGCCTCCATCCTGTCTATGTCCTTGCAGAGATTGGGTCTCCAGAACTGCACTCAGTACTCCAGATGGGGTCTCACCAACTGTCTGTACAAACAGTATATAAGTACTTTCCAGTTACTGTGTCTGCACTATATATGCACTGTAAAGTTACTGTCTGTAGTATATTTGCACTGTAAAGTTACTGTCTGTAATACGTATGTACTGTACAGTTACTGTGTCTGCACAGTATATGCACTATACAGTTACTGTGTCTGCACTGTATATGCACTGTAAGGTTACTGTGTATGTAGTATATATGTACTGTGCAGTTACTGTGTCTGTAGTATATATGCACTGTACAGTGACTGTGTCTGTAATATATATGTACTGTACAGTTACTGTGTTTGCACTGTATTTGCACTGTACAGTTACTGTGTCTGTAGTATATATGCACCATACAGTTACTGTGTCTATAGTATGTACAGTGGCATCCCCCAGGATGAAACCCAATTCTGCAGCATTTTGCAACACTTTGCAGAATGCTGCAGCAGACCTTCTGAATAAAGCAATGCCATTTCAATGGCAATTAGTCCCTTTTGTTGTTCAGGAAAATGTGACACTGCCAGGATGAAGTGAATGCCATAGTTTCCTGCATGACAAAAGGGACTAATTGCCATTGAAATTACATTGCTTTATTCAGCAGGTCTGCTGCAGCATACTGCAGAGTGCTTTAAAAGTGGGTTTCATCCTGGGGGACACCACTGTATGTACTGTGCTGTTACTGTGTCTGCACTGTATATGCACTGTACAGTTCTGTGTCTGTAGTATATATGTACTACACAGTTACAGTGTCTGCACTATAAATGTGAGCTCGGGCGGGGTGAGTGCATTGCAGCATGTGGAGATATGCGCAGAGACATGCGTGAGCATGTCTGCATATGTCTGCTGGGGATGGAAAGGGACCAGGGCAACACACTAACATTTAGTTATTATAAACCAAGATTAATGAGGTAAGTGCAACAGAGATGCAATGGGGGATTCTAAGACAATCGGAAGTGATGCCATAAATGTTAAAGAGGGGGAGTCTTAATCAATGTTTAACATGTAAGATGTTCAGTAAGGACGTGCATACACCTGTTTTCCATTGTGACAAATGTGTACTGATCACAGCCTTATATGGGGAAATTTAATTTCTTCAAAACAGATTAAGCATACAGGCTGAAATCAGCAGATCAGAGGAATTTATAGATAGTCCAGCTAGTGGCATCCAAGTGCCACCTCAAATGGATGATATAAAACAATCAAATGTTATGAAACCCGAGCTTAACATAAGAAGAGCTATACCATCCTCTAAAGAAGAAGATGAGGTAGAAGAGTGGAGTACAATTCAGACTAGGCTTACCAAAAGGAGAGAGGGGGCAGGTGTACAATAGTGTCCCAGTGGTGCTATGCAATAAATATGAAATATTGGAGCAAGAGAAGGATGGTATCTTATCTGATGCAAACGTTTTAATCAGCCAAGGGGAGAACCTGGAAATGTCACTGAGCTAAGTAGAACAGTCTAGTAAATTTCAGTGTGACACTTTAAAAAGTCATGAGCAAAAGAGTGAGAAACATAGAAACATAGACTTTGACGGCAGATAAGGACTGCTTGGCTCACCTAGTCTGCCCATTTCCCTACCTATTGGATAAGTTACAGATCCTAGTTAGCCAACAGCCTACTTCTTCCTACCCACCACAAGAATTGCCTTATGTCTATCCCATGAATTTTCAAATTCCCCCACTGTTTTTGACCCCACAACCTCCTCAGGAAGGCCGTTCCATGAGTCCACCACCCTCTCTGTGAAAAAATGCTTCCTTACATTGCCCCTGAGCTGTCCCCCCCATCTTAAAATTGTGTCCCCTTGCTTTTGCACATGTCTTTTTCTGAAAGATGCTACCCTCTTGGACTTTGTTGATTCCCTTGAGGTACTTAAAAGTTTCTATCATGTCCCCCCTCTCCATTCTTTCCTCAAGGGTATACATGTTAAGCTCCTTTAGTCTCTCTTCGGATGGCTTCTGTTGCAGACACTGCACCATTTTAGTTGCCCTCCTCTGGACTGCCTCTATCCTGTCTATGTCCATGTAGAAGGACTAGTGAGATGCCTAAACACATAAATGGTAATGATAAAGCTGTAAAACAGGACCAAAAAACAGCAGCTTCACCACAGGATGGGAGGGACATATTACTGATTCGAGACTCCATTACAAGGAGTACGGATTCAATCATGTGCAGGGTTAAGAAAGAATGCACAACTATAAGCACGCACCTGGAGTCACAATAAATGATGTAAAGAAACTGTTAAATGGACTAATGGAACATACTAGCCAGCCATTGGTATTAATTCAAGTAGGGGTAAATGATATTGGGAAAAGAGCCCTAAAGGACATACAAGATGATTTTAAGAGTGTTGCAACTGAAATAGTTAACAGGAGAGGTGATGTGATTATTTCAGGATTAATGCCAGCACATGGAAGGTATTTTTTTTTAAAAACAGGGAAATAATGCTTAATAATTGGCTGAGGATTTGGACTATGAATAAAGGATATGGCTTTATTGACAACTGGCAGTCCTTTGGTGATGAAATACTATTTAGCCCTGATGGACTATACCCTAGTAAGCTAGGTACCCGGATTCTGGCCTGGACATTAAATGATTACATCCTTACACATTTAAACCAGTAGGTAGGAAAGCAGACCCAGTGGTGCTGAAGGTTGAGGCACCGGTCACCTGCACCTCACGCCATGCCGGCAACCAGTTTTCAGGAATGAGCTCGGGTTGCTGGGGGTTGGCAGGGAAGAAGAGGGATCAAGCATCCGATGGACTGCTCTATTTCTCCGGGGTGGGGGGCCCACAACAGTCAGCACCTTATTGTGCCCTGGCAGAGACCGGGGGACAAGATGCATGCTGTACATTGGGAAGGAGTTGGGGGCAGACGCCAAGAGGGAGCACGTATGGATGCATGTGCTCTCCCTGCTGCCGGGGTCGCTGCATGCCCGCCGACTCGGGGAAAAAGAAAAGAGGGAAAAAGGAGGCACCCTGGCCAAGCAGCTTGATGGCCGTCTGATGTAGCACCGGCTCTGGGGCATCACCCAAACTGAATCCAGACAGGTTGGGTGAGTAGGGGGCTTCTCACCACCCTGCTGTGGTGGGTAAGCCACAGGAGAAGAGGGTGAGGGCCTAAGGGGATGCAGTGGTGATGGACTGTGGCCAGAATCCCACAGGATGCCAGGTAAGGGAGCAGTTCAGGGGTACCAGGAGAAAAGGAATAGCAAAAAATAAATAAACCAGTAGGTGGGGGGTATGGGATGGAATTTCTGTTAAGCATTGTAGAGCTGAATCAGAGAAAACACAAAGTAACTCAGGCACAGGGTGGAAATGTCTCCTTATTAATACTAGAAGTGCTACTAACAAATTTCATGAACTATGCCACATTATGACATCACAAAAAATCAACATTTGTGCTATAATGGAAACTTGGCAGAATAAGAATGATGTATGGGAGCAATCCATCAGTGGATATAACTTATTCACCAAATCTAGAGAATACAGAAAAGGGGGTGGGGTAGCTGTATATGTTTCAGAGGATACAAGTGACAGAGATATTGGTGGCTATGAATGAGCTGGAACATATTTGGTTAAAAATTATACTGCATGGGTCCCCGAAAATTTTATTGGGAGTTATTTATAGACCACCATCTATAAAAGCAGTGATGGATGATGCCCTTCAAAGCTATTTATTAGACCTAAATCCTGCAGATAGACTTTTGCTTCTGGGAGATTTTAATCTGCCTGGTATTAATTGGAAATCCCAAACTGGTAGGAACAGGGTTAAAATTCTTAACTGGAATTGTTTGACCAGGTGAGATTAGAACAAATGGTAAGACAACACACAAGGAAGGACAAAATTCTGAATTTAGTCTTAACAAATTTGGGAGATTCCATCAAGGAGTGTAGGGTTGCTGCGCCATTGGGCAGCAGCAACCATTGCATGGTATCCTTTATTGTTGCAGAAAAAATGCAAATTAGTTCAGGAATGACCACCGCACTGGACCTCCAAAAAGCTGATTTTATCACCGTGAGACATAAACTGGCAGGGTGGGATTGAGAGCAAGATCTAGCTAACTTAAATTTGCAGGAAATGTGGGATAAAATCTATAACAAACTACAAGGACTCCTGTAGGAGTATATTCCATGACAAATGAAGTATGGCAATAGGGCTAGATCACCATGCTGGCTATCCAAAAAGATAAGGCTTTTGATAAATAAAAGAAACAAACTTCATGAAAACACAACGTGCACAAAAAATGAAGGGGGTTGGATAAGATACAGGAACCTTCAAAGGAACATTTAAAGGGAACTAAGAAGAGCCAAGGCAACCTATGAATGCAAACTTGCTAGCAAAACTAAAGATAATTATAAATCTTTTTTTGCTCATGTTAACAGCAAAAAAAGTTCTGGAAACGCAATGGGGCCACTTAAGGATGAGGATGGTACACTAGCCTCGACAAACAAACAAATGGCAGATGAATAGAATGAATACTTCACTACAGTATTTAATAAAAAACAAGTTCAGGGGGATAACATGCAATTAGGCAGTACCTTGGGTAGTCTCATGCAAATTGATAATGGGGATATTAGGAAAAGATCAAGTCTTTTGGATCCAAATAAATCCCCAGGACCAGATGAAATATATCAAATGCTTATTAAGGAATATGAATTAGCTCCTCCCATAACCTACTTATTTCAGCACTCCTTGAACACACAGCAGGTTATAGATGCATGGAAGGTAGCCACGATCATGCTGTTATTCAAAAAGGGTTGCAAAACTAACCCAGCAAACTATTGCCCGGTTAGCTTAACCTCTTCCATGTGCAAAATCTTAGAAGGAATCATCAAAGAGTACTTAATAGATTACATACAGGGTAATAATTTAACAGATAGTACTCAATATGGCTTCACAAGAGGCAGATCATGTCAAACAAACATGTTGGAGTTCTACAAGGCTGGTAATCTATTGGATAGGGGGAGACCTGTGGATGTGGTCTTTTTGGACTTCACCAAGGCGTTTGACAAGTTACCACATGCTCAGCTGGTGTTAGTCCTCAGAGCTGTGGGTATACACGGAAATAACATTACATGGATTGACTCATTGTTGATGGAGAAGAGGCAGAGTCAGTGTTAGGGGGTGCTCTCTGACTGGACTGAGGTTACAAGCGGGGTCCACCAGGGGTCGGTTTCCGACCCATGCCTTTTCAACATCTATGTATCTTCCCTATAATATGAACAGGAAGGCCTTTGGTTGACCAAATTTGCTGATGACTGTAGAGTGGGAGCAGATGTACAAAATACTGCAGACACAAATATACTCCAGGATGCACTCCACCATATTGTAGAATAGCGTAATAAATACAAACTACAAGTCAATCCAGATAAATGTACTGTAATGCATCTAGGGACAAAAAACTTAAAGTACAAATACTATCTAGGAAACTCTACCCTTAGGCAAGTGACTGAGGAGAAGGATTTAGGGATCACCATATCTGACGACCTGCAGTTCAAGGCTCATTGTAAAATCACTAGCCAGAAGGCTAACAAATTATTAAACTGAATCTTAAAACATATACAGCAGGAAAAGGGAGGTTTTCATCCCACTGCCGGTCCTTAGTTAGGCCAATCTTGGAATATGGGGCACAGATCTGGTCACCTTATAAGGAGACAGAAAAAAGTATGTTGGAAGAGTTCAGAGGAATGCAACTCGGGTCAAAGAAGGGCAAGAGGGGAAGGATTATCCAACTAGATTGAGGGATCTGGATTTGTTCTCCCTGGAGTACAGAAGGGCCAGAGGTGACATGTGCCTTTTGTTTAGATCACTGACAGATGATGACTTGTGGGAGAGACTCAGATTATGCTTTAGGGATCAAATGCATAGCACCAGGGTACACCCACTGCAGCTAAAAGGAGAACAGTGCAGGATGTGGAAGCGTCAAAAATGGTTTTCACAGAGTTATATCTACTTGGAATATCTTACCATTAGAGGTGGTGAGTAGTACATCTATGTGTAGTTTTAAACTGAATCTAGACAAGCTGCACAGAGCTGGAGGATTCCCCTTTTAGTTAATTGGCGAGCATTAAGGATAAAAGTCTAAGCTGTTCCGAATAACCTATGAAACCTTTGATACTTATGTACAGTTACAGTGTCTGCACTATATATGTACTGTACAGTTACAGTCTCTGCAGTATATATGCACTGTAAAGTTACTGTCTGTAGTATATATGCACTGTAACGTTACTGTCGGTTGTATACATGCACTGTAAAGTTACTGTGTCTGCAGTATATATGTACTGTACAGTTACTGTGTCTGCACTATATATGCACTGTACAGTTACTGTTTGTAGTATATATGTACTGTAAAGTTACCATGTCTGTAGTATATATGTACTACAAGATGGCAGCAGCTGTGAGCTAGCCATCACTAGCAACAGGAGTTTTAGCAATTTGTTTATATTTGTTTATATTTTGCATTCATTTGTGTACTACTTGTATGTTTCTTATTTTAAATGCTTTTAATAGGCATTTCAGTTAAGCTTAGTGGCAGTTAGTCTGGCACTGTGAGTGAGAAAGGCAGCACAGTGGCATTCTCGGGTTAGATGCAGCTATTACTTGATATAGAGACGCGATCTCCCTTTTTGACTTTAATCATAAATTTAACATACTTCAGTAGTCAGAGAGGATATTGATTAATATAGAACTCTCCGACCATGATTTTTAGCTAGTACTGGACTATAATTCATTTATCCACTGTGAGGGTGAGAGACCTTCCCGCAGGTGAAGAGACTTGGACTGGAGGAATACCGGAGGAACACCTGAATGAGGGGCGAGGAATGTTAAAGCGAGAGAGGGGAATATTGGCTGTGGTGGTCATTGAAAGTCTGTGCTCCTGATTTGAATTCAAAGTGGAACATCTTTGTATGTGGTAGTACCTGGCCTCCCAACTTCAGAAAATTAAGTGTTCAACTTGATGTGGTGAGCCTGTTCCTTTTCTTTGGGCTTTGGTGCTGGTATCATGAGGGAGTTTGACTGCCTGGTCCCTGAAGCAGCCTGTCTAAATCTGGCCGAAGGACTGGTGATTTGTTGGGCTGTGGGCTGGTTGAGGGTGGTTTACTGGAGGGTGTTCTCCCCTCAGTTGGGCCGGGGATTATTTGGGCTAGCATCTCCCCTGTGTTAGTATCGGGTGTATTCCTGAAGAGGGTCATGGCTTAAACTACGAGTTGTGGTCCTGGAGTATTAAGGAGGTGGAGATGAATTTGGAGACACAGATTTGAAGACTGCTATGGTGATTTGTGGAACTGGATTATGGAACTTGGTTTTGGGTCCCCTATGTAGTTCTCCTATTTCTGGGAAGGTATTGAACAACGGTGGAGGCAGTAACACTGGATTGTTCTTCGCTTTAAAAGGCAGTGAGAGTGCCTAAAATTCATATGACAATTCAGTTAAGCCTATGGAGCCCTAGTGAGAGAAGGACTTTCACGGGTTTCAATATAGTCCTGGGGATGTGAGAGACCCTTGGGACATTTATACTTCTCATAACTTAAAGAATGGCAAAAACTCTTACGAATTCCTGTTAGTGTTTATAATCACACTTATAATCAATATTTTCTGCTGCTATTTACTTATTTATTTATTTGTGTATTTATGGGGTTCTAAGGGGTTGTTTAAGTTAATTTGTGGGGTGACTTTGAGGGGTGTGTGAATTAGAGTGTTGATTGAAGTGAATTCAAATTGGTGTGTCCGGATCCCCAAAAAGGGGTTATGTAAGAGGCAACCCTTAACGAGTTGTAGGTAAGCTCAGAGGAGGTGGGAGATCCTCAGGTATAGCTTCCAGACTGTTGCACCTATCCATCACTGTTTTCACTGATTGTTTGTATTTTTGTAGATAGTGTGTGTGTTATCTACATGGGTGTGGTGAAATAGAGTGAATGTGTGTGAGTTGTGGAATGTTGGGGTTTTATTGGTATTCTGCTGTGAAGTTGGAATGTGTTGGGAGGGTTTAAAGATGGTCAGCATTATTCTCCCACCAGGCTTAGGGATTTACACCCCTTTTACTGTCCCCCTTTGTCATCAGAGACGTATAAAAGGTGTCGAGCTTTGGAGATAGTCAGGAGTCAAGGGGAAAAAGGGGAGAGCTAGGCCTGGTGGGAGAAGAAGAGGAGTGGAGAGATAGAGGTTGTGGGTTCCAGGAGACACACTGGGGCGAAATGGGGCCGGGAGAGGGGTGTTCCCTATCTGGTTCCCATATCCAAGGGCTCTGCAATAAGTGGGCAGGCTTTGGGATCTTCCTCGACAACCCATCCAACTCGGGCAGTGTTGTGCAAAGCCAGATCGATCAAGAACAAGACTGCTATTATAGCTGATCTTGTTGGGACATCAGATCTGGCATGCATCATCGAGACCTGGCTGGATAAGAATGCAGGTCCCATATTGGCTTCTGCTGTTCCAGCTGGGTTCTCGGTGATACGCCACCCGAGGTTGGATAAAAGGGGCGGGGGTGTAGCCATTATTTTTAAGCTGGAACTGGGCCTTGTGGATGTGCCAGTGCAGTTCACCAGATCCCTTGAGTGTATTCTGGGAGATGGTGTAGGGTACAGGATACTCCTCATCTACCGTCCACCCGGTGATGGTGGAGAATTCCTGAGGGTGCTTGTGGACTTCATTGTCGACGTGGCACTGGAGTCCCCCAGATGGTTAATTCTGGGGGACTTCAATGCCTGGGTCAATGATGAACTCTCGCAATTTGGTCAAAATCTCCTCTAGCTTATGACTATGCTGGGCCTTACACAGGTGGTTACCGCTGCTACCCATACAGGGGGTCACTCATTGGATCTCATGTTACTCCTGGGGATGGAGATCACAGACTTGGGGGTGGAACCAGTCAGTTGGTCAGACCACCACACATAAAGCTTAGTTTTGGGGCTCCCCCGAATGGGCCTGCCCCTACAGAGATAGTCCAATTCTGCCCTTTAAGGGGAGTTACCCCAGAGGGTTTATCAGCAGTTCTGGACCTATCAGGTTTGTTGAGTGAATTCATGAGTTATGGGGATCTGGTACTTGCCTATAATAAGGAGGTGGGAGATGCCCTGGACCAAACTGCTCCTGTTCGTGTTTGACCACTCACCCATTGCTCAAGGACCCCTTGTTTTGATGGGTCCTTGAAGGAGTTGAGGAGAGTTGGTCGAAGGCTAGAGAGAGCCTTGTGGAAGTCTGGCCTGGAGGTTGGCAGACTTAGATTGATGGAACATTATAAGGGCTATCAATCAGTAATCACCCGTAAGAAGGAGAATTCCTGTCCAGGGAGATCGCTGCTGCGCAGAATTGACCAGCTCAGCTCTTCTGTACTGTAGACAGATTGTGCAATCCAATCTGTCTCTAGTCTAGAAGAGATTTTTCACAGATGACGTGTGATGAGCTTGCTTGATTCTTCGCAGATAAGGTTGCCAACATCAGGTCGGGTATTGGCCCGACTCTCCCTATGAGGGATTGTGGAGATCAGTGGGAGGTGACAAGCACCCTCTCTATCTGGACTGACTTTAGCCAGCTGGAATTTGTGGACATTGTGAGAATTGTCCAGACATTGCACCCAACTAGCTGTAGTTTGGATCCGGGCTCTACACGCCTCTTGGTAGTGTTACACGAGGTTTCTGCACCCTAATTGGTACTCCCAGAAGTACACCGCAGACAGCCAGCATTTAGGTATATGTTATACTAACATATAGGGCTATGGGCATCTACCGTATAAGAGTAGATGTCAGGATATGTATGCATACAATTGTTATACACTTTACTTTCCAATATACACATGTATTTCTTGCTTACAAGATGTTAGGACATCTATGTCCTTGTAATGATTAAGATATATAAGTCGGCATGCCATCTTCTGATGATTTGTATTACTACATGCCTGTGTACAAACTGTACCTCTTTGTTTCTACAAAGTGATGACCATAACAAAATTGTGAAATGTTATCTTAGACTGAGGAGCCACCTCTAATTTAGCCAATAGGGCTCATCTCTGTAACTAGAAATGTTTCTATCTTACAGTAACCATGGTAATTATCTTAGGTATATAATGCAAGACATTACGTCTTCTATCTCGGACACCCCAGGAGACACAGAGATTCCTCGAGGTATAGGGAACGCTTAGCATTGACTCCCAGTTCCTATTGGTAAGAACCACTTAGGGCAACTGTGATTTTCCTTTTGGTAGTAATAAACAAGCTTTATTACTCTTATGCAACATGTCTGTGATTCCTTGCATGCCCATTATTGCCAAGAACCTGTGAGTGAGGTTTAGACCTCCTGACAGTTGGCGACCATGTGCAGGCAATATTTGGAGTTTGCAAAGTTTCACTTGTTGCTACAACTTTCCCCTTCGCAACGGCGACTGTAGGTGTGCATTCCCGCACTGCCTCTCCTGTTTTTCACCCACTTTGTAATCACTTGCAAAGTCTGGCTGCTTACTGGGTGTGGTCGATGCCGACTCACCTCACCCCACAGCAGTTTTGAATTGCAAACTTACAAGTACATAGTAGCCCACCTGTGAACTAGTGCACCTGTTGTGGATTGATACACAACACGGTGCCCTTTTCACAGTTTGATTTTTTGTTCCCTCCCACACAATGGCCACCGTATCACATGTCTGCGCAGACCTGAGTCTTGATGTCTCAAACTTCCTTGCCTTTCATAGAGGATGGGCTGACTTCGCGTGGGATGCAAGTCAAACAAAAAACCCCCGTGCTGGGGATTTCAACCCAGTACTCAGAGATGAGACAAACAGCCAGAGCTGTCGATTGCGGCTCTCTATGCTGCTGTGGAAGCCTCGGAAGCAAGATTTCAAACCCTTGAACTGCAAATCTCATCTCTTAAGCAGGAGATGGGATTGCAGGAAACTGAATGTGTAAGACGTGAACAGGATTTGGAGTCTGAACTCCAAACTCTGTGAAATGAAAATGATTCCCTTTTGCATCATTCTGCTCAAGCAAGTGAGCAGGAACTTTGTAAGTTGAAGCAGGAGTGTGAAAGTTTGAGACAGGATAAGGGGCAGGCTTTTGCAAATAATTGACTTGTTAAGTAGAACGAATGATCAGATGTGTGAGGAGTTGGAAGAGTTACAGGACGAGATAAACCAGGTACGTAATGTCTTAGGAGTAGCCGTCAGGGACAATCGCGAACTGAGCTCCGCGTACAGAGTGTTACAGAAGCAGATGCTGGATGATGTGGATCAGAATGTTGCAAAAGTGAGTCATGAGGATTGTGAACATAAAATGGTGAAACTGCACCATCAGAAAGAGGTGCTGGCTGGTCACTTCAAGGCAATGGGAGGCATAGCCCCTGCCTTGTTGACATCATCTGAAGAGAAGGAGTCAGATGATGACATTTCCCAGTACAATGCCCAGTCACACCCCTACTATGGCCCAGACAGTCCTCCCCACCATCCACAACATGGTGGACCCCTGTCACATGACACCAATTCTCTGCATCATCGGCAGTATGATGCACAACATGGGCGACGCCAAAATGGTGACCCCATAATAGGGGGGAGCAGGCCTAGGTCTAGTCCCAACTGCACCACCGATGGCCATTATTAATGTGGAAGACAGGCAGGAGATAGAGAGAATGATTGAGAATGTCTTGGGCACCGTGCCCATCTCTGAGAAAAACAAATGGGTTCTCAAGACCCAGATTAAGCAGCTTCTAC
Source organism: Neoceratodus forsteri (assembly GCA_016271365.2). Classification (NCBI taxonomy): domain Eukaryota; kingdom Metazoa; phylum Chordata; order Ceratodontiformes; family Ceratodontidae; genus Neoceratodus; species Neoceratodus forsteri. Next base: position 238,485,579 of record CM057458.1, read on the forward strand.
ATGAGGCTGATACACAGGAGGACATGGTCTGTTCTGTGGCTGAAGCCGCTGCTCAGGCAGCCCTGGAGGGCACCCGAGGTAATCTAACTACACTTGATCATCCCAATAATCACCTACAAATAGCCCACTGTGTTCAGCAAATAGATGACAGCATTGGTCGGATGAACCCATCCAACAACCTCAGTTGCCACTTAGAAAGGGTACATGTGAAAGGTGAAATGCTTAGTCTCACTGCAGACTACCAGGTCCAGATCCTACGCCAGACCATTGATCCTGGCTTGTGGGTGAAACTCCCAGATGTCTTCCACCAGGATGGCCATGCCACCTTTGACAAAGTAGCATCTGAACTCATCACGTCACACAACTCAGGTGTGGTAGGAGTGATGCTCGCATACCCTGTGAAACAGAATGCAAAAGAAAGTCCAGCGACTTTTCACCAGAGGCACTGGATGGCCTACCGAGCAGGGAAGCACCTTGCAGGAGAAGCTGCAGATGTGGACCTCATTGAGTATAAGACCCTGTTCCTTAGGAACATGATCCCTGAAGTAAGAGAAAAGGTAGAGCCAACCACCTATCCTAACATAGAGAAATTTGCCAGTATTCTTTGGAAAACAGATAGAGTTTATCAACTCTACATCCGTGATTCAGGCTCCGGTTCCAAGAAAGTAGCTGCCGTGAAAGCCATTCCGGAGGCCACGACGTACTACACGGTGGAGGGGCAGGCCCAGGAGAAACAGCCCCTCTCCACAGATAATTAACACCCCCAGCAGGCCCAGTAACAACAACAACAATCCTGGGGTGGGAACCGGAACTACCATAAGAATAAGAAGCACCATAAGAACAATAAGGGTAAACAACAGAGACCAGGCCCTTCATATAGGGAAATAGCCAATGAGAACTGGAGACTCTGAGACCTCCTGGGGAAAGTGCGCTCCGTAGCAGATGCTGTTCCAGTACAGGCCTTTGCTGCAATACAACCAGGAGAGCAGGCCTCTACAGGTCACAGGGATATGAGAAGTCCAGGCTCTCAGGCATCTACTGGCCTGAACCCAGAAGTGGCTCCCTATATAGCATCAGTACAGCATGGTGAGATGATTCACAGGAACCAGGCCCAGACTCTCTTTCAAGAGCTCCCCCATGTTGCCACTGGTACAGATTGACAATTACAGGCCCCGGTCCATATTGTAAACAAGCTGGTCTTGGACACAAGTGGAAGGCCCTGCACAGAGGCCAAGGTCAGGGGCCACCTACTCACAGTATTACTGGATACAGGCATGGCTGTGTCTGTATTACAGGATGACAATCCAGACACATCACCTTGGTCTACCAGACAGAGGACCAATATGTCTGGGGTAGATTGAACTAGGTGACCTGCATACCACTCCCTGCCACTGCCTGTGACACTGGGACATCTGAAGGCATATCACATCTTTCAGCAGATGGTATTGCATGATCACCCTAGTATAATCGGAATTGACTTTTTGGCACCACACGGATGTGTGGTGGACCTAGCCAACACGTTACTGATACAAATTCAGGGACAATATCACTCCATCATGATCCCTAACTCGCATGTGGTTGCAACAATGTCTGCGAACAACAAAGAGTATGACGTCATAGATTTGTTTAAGAACCATGACCTTTTCCCAAAGCTCCTCCCCATCCTGCAAAGGCACCTGGAGGCATTTGCTACCAACAAGCATGATTGTGGCAGGATACACACTGTCATTGAAGTGACAGGCCCAGCACATGAGAGGCAACGACAATACCCCTTTCCACCTGAGGTCTTGCCTTCTTTTAGGGGAACGATTAAATCACTCCTCAAGCAAAGTGTAATCAGGACATGTGTTTCCACTGCAAATTCCCCAGTGTGGCCTGTGAAAAAACCCACAGGTACCTGGAGACTTACTATTGACTACAGGAGACTAAACCAGGTTACCCCCAGTTGTGCCCCAACTGTGGCATCAGCACCTGACATGCTATGACTACTGATCCCTGACCAGCAATGGTTTAGTGCCCTGGACATCTCCAATGGTTTCTGGTCATTGTCATTGGCCCCCCAAAAGTCAATATAAGTTTGCCTTCACCTTTGAGGGCAGGCGGTACACGTGGACCTGCTTACCACAGGGGTTCTACAACAGTCCCTCCCTGTTCCATTTGTACATGATGGACACTCTTGAGGGTTTCTCTACACCCCAGTGTCTCTTGCAGTATGTGGATGACCTGCTGTTGGCCACAGCCACACAGAAACAACATCTGGATCTCTTAGATGAACTACTGACCCTCATCCAGAGGGCAGGCCTCAAATGTAATCCAGCAAAGGCACAACTATATCAGAAAGAGGCACTCTTTCTGGACCTGGGAATGACAGATCAAGGCAGAAGCCCTACCTTCAAGCAGATACAAGGATTACAAGATCTGCCACTGCCTACCAGCGTGGCCACCCTTAGGAGGTTTCTAGGTATGGTAAAATATTCTAGAGATTTTATTTGTGATTTTTCTAGGAAGGCCACCCCTCTGTATGAACTACTGAAAAAGGATGTCCCCTGGACTTGGGGCCCCATTCACACCCAAGCTGTGATGTTATTGAAACAGGCCCTGGCCTCAGCTCCAGCTTTGGTAAACCCTAATCCATCTTTGCCATTCCATCTGGAATGTGCCACCTCTGACATTGCTACATCTGCAGTGCTGGCCCAGAAGGTCCATGGCACCCTAAGACCCATTGCATATGCATCACAGCTCTTGACGCCAGTGGAACAGAAGTACAGCCTTTGTGAAAGGAACCTTCTGGACACCTACTGGGTTGTCAAGCACTTTTTGTATATCATTGGGTATTCCCCCGATCAATAACATAAACCACACCCCAACAACCTTTTTGCTATCAGATAGAGTGAAGGATGGGTCAGTCTCTCACATTAGACTGACACACTGGTCCCTCCTTCTCCAGGGCAGAGACATCAAGGTCCACCCAACCAAAATGCCATCCATGTGGGTGCATGGTCTCCTTTTCCAAGGAGAACCCCATGACTGTACACTGCAGCCCCATGACCTACCAGATCGAGGTCCTTTCCTTCCCGCTACACCACAACTACTTGAGAACACCTCATTGTGTTATGTCTTCACAGATGGATCAGCTTCCTGTTATCAGGGAGAACAGATGGCAGGAATGGGCATATTTGTAATCCACCCTTTTGGTAACACTGTTAAGATTTCTAAACGTTGCAGTGTGGCATCATCACAGTATGCAGATATGGCAGCTGTGGCCCGTGCCCTCGAGTTCATCCAGCATGGAACCGAGGATACCATCATTTTCACAGACCCCAACTGGGTTTGTTGTTCTCTTACAGAATTTCTTCCTTTCTGGCAGAAGAACTCCTTTACCTCTTCTGATGGCACCCTGGTGAAACACAAGGAACTGGTAATATACATTCATTCACTGGCACAGAAATTTGCACACAAACTCTATGTACACAAGGTTAAGACCCACTCTATACATGATCCCTATCATGCCTTCAATGACACTGCTGACACCCTTGCAAAGGAAAGTGCCTTGGGGGGGCATCTGGACGATGGAACATCCAGAAGTGAGAGCAGCTGTGCACATTGCAGCAGTTAGGAAGAAACCTGAACCCTTCTCCCCCCTGGACTTGTCAGAAGCCCAACATGTGGACTCTGAACTCAAAGATGTGTTCAGATTCCTGGACAAAGGTACTGAGAAGAATTTACCTACCCATAACCCCTACCAAAGGCATGAAGGTAAGTTACACCTGTCCCCAGACAACAAGCTCATCTGATATCAACCAGACGGCACCCCCACCAAATTATGGGTGGTCCCTCATCATCTTAGGTCTGAATTTCTGCACCAAGTGCATGACACTCCCACTGGTGGACACCAGGGAGTGGAAAACACACTCCAGAGATTCAAGACCACAGCATGGTGGCCTGGAGTCAACAAGGATGTTAAACAGTACATAGATAACTGCCTTGTTTGTGCACAAAACAACCCCATCCCAACCAAACGAAATGCCAAACTACTACCACAATGGCATTCTGGCCCTTGGCATGCCATACAGATTGATTTCATTGGTCCTCTAACTAATACCAGCAGAAACAACAACTACGCCCTTATGGTAACTGATCTTTTCTCTAAGTGGGTTGAGGCTTTCCCCACTAAGACATGCACTGCTAAAACCACTGCCAAAATACTGGTGGAACAGATTTTCTCCAGGTGGGGCCTTCCTCTCAAGGTAGACTCAGACAAAGGAACCAGTTTTACAGGTGAGTTGATAAAAGAAGCACTTGAACTCCTCGTAGTTCATCAAAAATTCCACATACCCTACCACCCACAATCATTAGGTAAAATAGAGAGGGCCAACAGACGGATTAAGCAAATGCTTTCCAAATTCATTGAGGACAATCCCAAGGATTGGGATTCCCTATTGCCATTACTCCTCATGGCAATTAGGGGTACAAACTCAGCCACCACCCAGCTGACACCCTTTGAGGTGATGACTGGTAGAAACATGAAATTGCCTGAACACCTGTTGTTTGACCTGCACACCCCCACTGCAGACCATGTCTCTGTGGACCAATATGTGGAAAAACTCAGACAAGACCTCATACACACTCATTGGTATGCTGCAAATTGCATGGGCAAGACCCAGCAACAGTCCAAAATTCAGTTTGACAAACACGCACAACAAGTGGATTGGCAAGTTGGGGATCAGGTAATGGTTCTCAGATTTCTGCATCCAACACATTCTTTCTCCAATAAGTGAGAAGGACCCTACCCAATTGTCAACAAGCTCAGTCCAGCAGTCTATCAGGTTAGACTCATGCAAAACAATAAACTAACTGACAAATGGTTACACGGAAACCAGCTGAAACTGTATAAAGGAGTATAATTACGTTTCCTCACCCATTGGGTGGAATAGTACTAATTTGCTAATGTTTGATTTTCCTTTTCAGATACACTGACAAGATGGCTATCTTGTTCCATTTTCTCCTCATCTCAGGAGTTATCCCCTGAATCCAAGGCACGGTAAAACACCTCCTTCCTCACCTTGATCCACCTGCAACTACCCCAGAGGGAGTCTCCATCAATATTCCCGACAATTTGATTACTGTCCAGGAAGGTTCAGATGCCTTCCTCACTGCCTCAGTTGTTGCTCCTGATAAATCTACCATACAAATTGAGTGGCAAACCAAGTCTCAAGGACAAATACTCCTCGTGGCCAAACTTTCCAAGGGAACTTTCCATGGATGGCCCAACACAAAATAATCCCCAAATGGTACTTTGTCCTTGCACCAAACCTCTCTCAAACATTCTGGTTTATACAATATAACTGCCTTAATTGACCCATCATATTGTGATTCATTGTCTAAAGACTCTGCCAGGAAATTTTGTGCTGTACACAATATGGCATCAGCTGCCATGTACCTCTCTGTGTTACCCTTTACTGAGAAACAGCTTTTGGAATGTCCAACACAACCCCCTGGTCCTCGTAGTGGTCTCACAGCCACTGCTTTACCTGGCTCATTGATTAACAATCTACAATATATGCATATACTTGTCTTGTTTAACTTGACTTATTGGAATATGAAAGAATTTGGTATATGTCACACTACTAATACATCACTGTTTTAAAGTACTTTGTTACTTGATAGCTTAGCAGCTTTTCAGATTCGTATCCAAGACCCTATTGCTGGGGTACACACCACCGAGCATATATGCAATTTTAGGAGAAAACCTAAACTGGATGATCAAAGTCATAAAAGAAATAACCCGTGACACATCTGATGTCACTGGTACCACGGGCACCATCACTGGTGTTTTTGGTACTGCAATGTCTGTTTGGAATAAAGCCGACATTGCTACAATCAAAGCACATTCACAAAAGTTTCAAACTGGTATGGTCAATGACATCATATCCCCATTATTGCATGGTGTAGATGGCCTTAGTCAGGAAGAAAGATACACTGTATATAATATGCACGACATTGCTAAGGCATTTACAGATTCTAAAGATAAGATTAATATCCTCATTGCACAAAACAATAAAGAAGCAGATAAGCAATACATTGTCTATAAAATATTACGCTCTGCCTATGGCTTATATATTATCACTACCATCAACAACCTCTTCCATGATCTGGAATCCAGAAGAATCCCTGATGTCATACATGATAGATGTACAGTATCTCTAAATGGTATTGTCCTCATTGCAAATACCCTAACTGTGTTGCCATGTGTACGCTACAGTCTTTAACCGTTCCTATTTCTACTGCTAGGAATTTGGGTTTTGTGACCAGGCACCGTAATACTGGTCCTTGTTTCACTTCTAAGAAATGTTCTATTAAGGATACTATGTGTGTGTCTTTTACTGTTTCTTTATCACGTTTTGATCCTACTACAGCTATATTTGATAAACTAGCAACCGTTCATTCCATTGGGCACCTTGATGATGACATCTACAGAGAACGCCTTGACTTGCCTCCTCCACTGGTTTTCCATCCTCTTCTGGATGCATGGGCCTTGCCGCAAACGGACTGTTATGCGAAGAAAGGGTATATTTATTTGTGTCGATGTGACGTATCTGATGTTATTAAACCTGTATGTGGATATTCCCCAGACAGTATTGCTTCTTCCTTTTCCATGGATGATGACATCACCACCAATGGCACAGAATACCAGGACTCAACATCTGCTCCAGACGAATCCAAGTTGTACCAGTCTTATCGCAAGGAGGTTCCCCGCCTGTCAACACGGATTTCAAAACAGACTTATACTTGTCCAGTACAATTACAGAAATGGAGACTGCCTACTGTGAAAATGCAATGTAATTCAGATGGTGAATATTGTGTGGTAACTAACTTTAAGACTTTTAAATATGGTGAAAAGACATGTTCTATTGATGCTTCCAATTTTTGTTTCGTTCCTCATCAAACTGCTGTCATTGGGCACACAGTAATTATCCCTATCCCCATTATGGACCCTGACATCATAGAAACATAGAAACATAGACTTTGACGGCAGATAAGGACCGCTTGGCCCACCTAGTCTACCCATTTCCCTACCTACAGGATAAGCCGCAGATCCTAGTTAACCAACAGCCTATTTCTTCCTACCCCCCACAAGAATTGCCTTATGTCTGTCCCATGTATTCTTGAATTCTCCCAGTTTTAGACCCCACAACCTTTCAGGAAGGCTGTTCCATGAATCCACTACCTCTGTGAAAAATACTTCACATTGCCCTGAACAGCCCCCATCTTTAAATTGTGTCCCTTGTTCTTGTCTCTTTTCTGAAAGATGCTACCCTCGTGGACTTTGTTGATTCCACTGAGGTACTTAAAAGTTTCTATCATGTCCCTCTCCATCCTTTCCTCAAGGGTATACATATAAGCTCTTTAGCCTCTCCTTATGTTTTCTCTGCAGACCCTGCACCATTCTAGTTGCCTCCTCCTGACTGCCTCTATCCTCTCTATGTCCTTATGAGATGGGGCTCCAGAACTGGACACAGTACTCCAGATGGGGTCTCCACCAACTGTCTGTACAGAGGGATAACAACTTCTTGTTTTCTGCTGGTGATGCTTCTCCCTATGCATCCCAGTATACCCCCAGCTCTCCCTACTGCCTTCTCACATTGCTTGCTAACCTTAAGGTCATCTGATATGATTACCCCCAGGTCCTTTTCCTTTTTTGTTTTTGTTACTACCCTCCCCATTGTGTAATCTTCCCTTGGGTTTTTGTTTCCCAGGTGCATTATTTTGCACTTCTTTGCATTGAATCCTAGCTTCCATATTTCTGACCATTCCTCCAACCTTGCCAAGTCCCTTCTCATCCTTTCCACGCTTCCTTGTGTATCAACCCTGTTGCAGATCTTTGTGTCATCTGCAAAGAGGCATATTTTCCTTCAGTCCCTCTGCAATGTCACTTATAAAGACATTCAAAGGACTGGACCCAGTACTGAACCCTGCAGTACCCACTAGTAACCTTTTCTTCAGAGTGGACTCCATTTACAATTATCTTATGTGTCCTGTTGTCCAGCCAATGTTACTTAGGCTACCACCCTGGGACCCATTCCCAGGCTGGTTAATTTGACTATTAATCTTTTGTGTGGGACTGTGTCAAATGCCTTGCTAAAGTCTAGGTAGGCCATGTCCACAGCCCCTCCCTGGTCTACTACTTTGGTCACCCAGTCAAAGAAATCAATTAGATTCATCTGACATGACCTTCCCGCTGTGAACCCATGCTGCTTTGGGTCCTGTGCCCCACTGGCATCTAGGTACTCAATAATTCTTTCCTTCAGAAGTGATTCCATCACTTTCCCTACCACAGAGGTCAAACTGACAGGTCTGTAGTTTCCTGCCTCTGTCTTGGTCCCACTTTTGTGAAAGGGAATCACATCCGCCTTCCTCCAGTCCTCAGGTACCACACCATCCTTCCATAATTTGTTAAAAAGGGTAGTCAGTGGTTTCACTAGTTCTCCTCTTAATTCTTTTAAATTCTGGGGTGAATTCCATCAGGCCCCATTGCTTTGTCCACCTTCAGTTTTAGGGGTTCTTTCAGAACCCTTTCTTCTGTGAAAGGACTGGGATCAACCCCCTATCCAGAGTGCTTCTCTTAATTGGATTAGGCACCTCCCCGTCCTCTTTTGTGAATACTGAGCAGAAATATTCATTCAGTATCCCTGCTTTGTCACTATCCCCCTCTGCCCACCCTCCGTTCATTCTGTTCAGTCTCACTATCCCTCTCTTTGTCTTTCTATGCTCCCTGATGTACCTATAAAAGGTTTTATCCCCTTTCTTAACTGAGTCGGCTATCCTTTCCTCAGTTTGGGACTTTGCTATTCTGACTTCCTTCCCTGCTTCCTTCTGCCTTAACTGGTACAGCTTCTGACCTGCTCCTTCTGTGTTTCCTTATACTTCCTGAATGCTATCTTTTCTCCCTGACTTTCCCGCCACCCTTTTGAGAACCATAGTGGCTTTTCTTTCATTTTGATTTGTTTATTTGCTTCACACAAGGCTTGTTGCCTCTGTGATGGCAGTTTTGATGAGTCCCATTGTTGCTCCACCCTCCTTCTAGCCTGTTTGCTAGTGCTTTTCTGAGGCACTCTCCCATCTTGCCAAAGTCAGCCTTCCTGAAGTCCAGTACCCTCACTTTTGTATGGCTTGACTCAGTAGCTGAGTTTAACATGAACCACACTGTTTGATGGTCACTTGTTCCCAGATGGCAACCCACTTCTAGATCTGAGATCCTCTCACTGTCCCCATTTGAGAGTATGAGGTCTAAGATTGCTCCCTCATGAGTGGGGATGGTAACCCTGCTTATCTGCTTACTCTTTCAGAGTGTTTACCCTATTTTAATGTACACATTTATCCTTTAACTTTGACATTAAAATCACTTTTAGACAGGAAGGACACCCACCTCATCCACATCAGCAATAATATCTCCAAAGCCAATAAAGCAGTCTATGCCCTTATTAATGATGGTGATTTGAATAGTGCACTTACTAACACATGGTTAGAGATTACCTTTAAAGGTTTTGTTATTAAACAAGCATTTTTGATATTTTTTTATTGTTATTATGCTTTGCTGCCTCCAGTGCACATTATGCCAGCACCGTGAGCAGCTGGAGTTCCTTTACAAGGCTCATGCCTCGGGTCTGTAAATGGCCCCTGCTCTCTCTCTCCACTTCCTTACTCTTGCTTGTGTTGCCCCTTTTGAGGCAACAAGGGGAGAATGTTACATGAGGTTCCTGCACCCTAATTGGTACCCCCAGAGGTACACCGCAGACAGCTAGCATTTAGGTATACGTTATACTAACATATAGGGCTTGGGGCATCTACCATATAAGAGTAGATGTCAGGATATGTATGCATACAATTGTTATACACTTTACTTTCCAATATACACATGCATTTCTTGCTTGCAAGATGTTAGGACATCTGTGTCCTTGTAATGATTATGATGTATAAGTTGGCATTGCCATCTTCTGATGATTTGTATTACTACACGGCTATGTACAAACTGTACCTCTTTGTTTCTACAAAGTGATAACTATATCCCCACACCTGGCACTTGGGTGAGTATCCCAATACTGACACTACAGTGCAGCATGAGGGTGGGGTGCTGCACTCCTGAGGTGTCATCTTTCGGATGAGACATTAAACCGAGGTCCCATCTGCCTGTTCTGGTGGTAGTTCAGGTGGATGTTAAAGATCCCATGGCACTTTCTGAAAAGAGTAAGGGAATTTCCCTGGTGCCCTGGCCAAATATCCCCCCAATCACTAAAATACCACCAACAGCTTAATCTGGTTCATAGTCAGTTGGCATTCGTCTGTATCCCCCTCCCCTGGATCGTGCCTGAAAATAGGCAGAATTTGTCTAGTGCATTTACCCGGTCAACAAAAACTAAACTAAAATAAAAAAATAACAAAATTGTATAATGTTATCTTGGACTGAGGAGCCACCTCTAATTTAACCAATAGGGCTCATCTCTGTAACTATGAAAGTTTCTATCTTACAGTAACCATGGTAATTATCTTAGGTATATAATGCAAGACATTACGTCTTCTATCTCGGAGACCCCAGGAGACACAGAGATTCCTCAAGGTATAGGGAACACTTAGCATTGGCTCCCAGTTCCTATTGGTAAGAACTGCTTAGGGCAACTGTGATTTTCCTTTTGGTAGTAATAAACACACTTTATTACTCTTATGCAACATGTCTGTGATTCCTTGCAGGCCCATTATTGCCAAGAACCTAAGATTGAGGTTTAGACCTCCTGACAGTAGGTTACATAGATGTCATCTGCCCGATCCTTGCTGAAATTGTTTGGAGTTCCTTGGAGAAGGGGGTCTTTCCTGATCCTCCAAGGAGGCAGCCATATGACCACTCCTAAAAAAAAAAAACCTTCTTGGATCCAGACTGTCTAGCTAACTACAGGCCTATCTCTAACCTACCCTTTGTGAGTAAGGTTATTGAGAAGGTGGTTGCGTTGCAGTTGGATGACTACCTTGTAACCCACAATGTCTATGATGCTCTCCAGTCTGGGTTTAGGAAGAGACATAGCACCTAGACAGCCCTTGTCTGGTTTTAAATGATCTTCTAATTGTGAGAGATCGAAAGGCTCATTCTATCTTAGTCCTTCTTGATCTGTCAGTGGCATTTGACACTGTGGACCATGGTATGCTTTTGAAGTGCCTGTGTTGCCTCTGTGAATTGTCTAGGACAGTCTTAAGATGGTTTCAATCATTCCTTGTGGATAGGTCTCAGAGGGTTGTCACTGGAATTTATTCCTCTGATGCCTTCCCCCTGTCCTGCAGGGTGCCACAGGGCTTCATATTGTCACCCATGTAATTGGCAGTGTATATGCTGCCATTAGGAGATATCATAAGGGGATACAGTTTGAGTTTTCACTGCTCTGCAGATGATACTCAACTGTATATGTCCTTTATGCCTGGATAGGATGAGGTGGTCTCTATGCGTAACAACTGTCTATTCGAGATCAAGAACTGGATAAGCACCAGCTGGCTGAGGTTGAATCCAGATAAGACTGAGGTGTTGGTTGTGGTCCTGGGCCATCCAGAGGCAGGTTTGGGGGCTGGACAGGCCTCAGGCTTATAGCTTGATGGTGTCCAGCTCATTACCTCAGACTGGGTGCATAACCTGGGCATAATTTTTGATAATGGTTTGACCCTGAAATCTCAGGTGTCTGCTGTTGTCAAATGCTCATTTTATCATCTGAGGAATATTGCCCAGGTGAAACACCCGGTTCCCCCGGATGACCTTCCTACATTGGTCCACACCTTTGTGACCACCCACCTTGATTACTGCAATGCCCTCTACCTAGGACTTCCAGGGGTTGGTATACGTCACTTGCAGCTAATGCAGAATGTGACAGCCAGGATTTTGACTGGTACACCCAGGACTAGTCATATTATGCCTGTGCTGCGCAAACTGCACTGGCTGCCTGTACAGTGCTGGATCACCTTTAAGGTTGGTTTACTGACCTATAAAGCCCTACATGAACAGGGACCCAGTTACCTGCAAGATCTACTGACTCTCTACTGCCCCTCCCACCCACTCTGATCTGCCAACGAGGGATTGCTAGAGATTCCAAGGGTTCGGTTAAAGACATTGGGTGCACATGCTTTTTCTTTTGCTGCTCCTACCCTGTGGAATTCTGTACCTCATCAGTTAAGGGAGTACCTGACCGGCTCAAGTTTCAAATCTGAGTTTAAAACCTACCTGTTTGGTTTAGCATTCCCTGATGATTTTTAAGGTCTGCAGCTGCCTATGGATGTTATGATTTATTTTAAATTGTTTTAAAATTATGTGATTTTATGATTGTAAAGCGCCTTGGTTTTGGAAAGGCTCTTTATAAATGAAGTTTTACTTTACTTACTTTCACTGTACAGTTACTGTGTCTGTAGTATATGTTTATATGTACTGTAAAGTTACTATGTCTGTAGTATATATGTACTGTACAGTTGCTGTGTTTGTAGTGTGTGTTTATATGTACTGTACAGATCTTTGAGATAGAGAACCAAAAAGCAAGGCTAAATAGTTCTGGCACACAAAGGACTAGAGAAGGCAACCATAAGAGAGACAGTGACTGTACATATAAACATATTATAAATCATATTAAAGACTTCTGGTTTGCAAAAATTAAATTTTAGTTTAACATCAAATATTTTACTTTGCAGAAACAAAGCCCTGTTTTGGATGTGTATTATACCAACTGTCTTAGAATATTCAACATTTTGAAACTATTTGCATGAAACACCCTACTACTGTAAAGTTGTGATAGCGTGAGGGAGATATCCCAGTCCCATTCAATCACAGTGCATCTTCTTCAGGGGTATCTCAGTCATCAGGTCACACCATAGGTACTTCACTGCTATGAAGGGATCCAAATGGATGATTTTCAGCAGTACAACTGGGGCTGCCCACGCCGATGTCATCTGTTGATGTCAGCAACCTTATATAGGCATGAGCAGCCCCGCTCCCTCCTTAGTTCTTTTCTGCCATCAACTCAGTCTGCTTTGGTCTCTGTGGATGCTCTGATACAGTTTCCTGCTTTTTTTTGCCTACGGTTTTAATTTTTCATAGTTTCGGAATCTCTTTTTATTAGAGATTCCTCTTCTGAGAGTATCCCTTTTCTCTCTATCCCATTGCTGCTGCAGCAGATGGAATTTTGCCTCTTTGGATTAATTTTCATCTTTCTTTGTGTCTGCTGTCTTGGGCCTGACTTCGTCATCTGGGACTGCGATCCTTTGTGGAAGTTTATTCTATTTGCCCTCCGGTGCAGAAGGCGGGTCTTCAACATTCCTGCATGGAGCAGTTCTGGGCAGGGACCCTCCAGGGTTCCTCCCTTCCTATCACTGGCAGGTTCTTCAAGCTTGCAGACCATCAAGGCCCAGGACCAGTCCTCGGGGATCAGTCACTCGGTTGACCATGACCACTCCCCCTGGCATTCCCAGCCCAGATGTCTCCTCCTTCTTCTTTAGAGGATTCCTCATCAATGACTCTGGCCTTGCTGAGGATCGCTATTCAGGTCTTTGCCCTTACCAGACCCATACCAATGGCATTCTCACCCATTTCGCCAGGTGACAGGTTGCAAGACTCTTGGATCAGCAACCCCTGCTCCATTGACAGCTGGCTTGTTGGCAGCTGCCCTTCTTTTGCAGCCTGATGCCTTTCCGTCCTGGCTTCAGCCCTTTGGGCCCTCATGCCTGTTGATGGAGTCATTGTGCTCTGTGTCATCGACCCCTCTGCCATCAATGACACCTTCTTTCATCATCCACTCTATAGGTTTCTGCTCTGTCATCGATGGGCTTGTTGGCAAAAGCCCTCCCATTGAGGCCTGTTGTTTTCTCCAGGCCCAGGGCTTTGTCCTTTCAGGCTTTCTAGGCCCGTCAATGGGGTCTTCATGCTTGTGCAGCTGACCCTGCTGCCTCTGATGATGCTTTCCACCATCACTGACCTAAAGGTTACCTATTCCGTCGATGCCTGGCTTCTCAACAACGACCCTCCCATCATGGCCTAATGTCTGTCTAGGCCCCGGGCTTCTGGCTTTTCCAGCCCTCAGGATCCATTGGTGGGTCATTGTGCCCTGTGCCTTTGACATGTCTGCTGTTGGTGACACTTTTCTACTATCGCCAACCTTTTGGGTTCCTGTCCCATCGACGACTGGCCTGTCAATGACAGCTCTCCCGTTACAGCCTGATGCTTCTTCCAGGCCCTGGGCTTCGGCCCTTTTGAACTCTCAAATCCCATCAACAGGGATCATGTACAGTGCCTCTCCACCATTGTCGATGTTCTAACATCATCGACCTTGTTGATGGTCCTGGCCAAGATTTCCAGGGTCCTGATCTGTCACCTAGTGAACTGTGTCCTGGTTTGCTTGTGCTGTCGACATTTTATTCCCAGTGGGCCGCTGTCAATGTCTTGCTCTTGGATGATCCCAAGCATGGTGATGTTGCAGTGGACTACCTTCTGAACCCCTTGGTACCAGCGGAAGAAGATGAGAAGGAAACCCCCTCTTCTGCCAGGTCCACTGCACCCTCAATGAGACAGAACTCAGCTGAACATACTTCCAGGTCTCCTTTTGAGGACTTTGCCTTCTTTTCTATAAGACCTAGTCAGTGCCTGAGGATGTGGCCATTTAGGCAGCCTATTAGCAGTCTAAGGTGCCAGGCACCTTAGTTTCCCCCTACCCTGACAAGGCAACCCACAGGTGTGACCTTGGGAGCAAGAGGGTTTTTGCTTCTTCAGCCTTTGGGCTGAGAATTACTGATTATCTCTCCCACTGGGTGTTGTATCAGGGGACTGTTTGTCACAAGGGCATGGTGGTTGTCCAGCCCTTCCTGTTTGCCCTCAGGATGAAGGGGTTCTAAGGTACTTGCCAAGAAGCAGAGAATTACAGTGCATTCCCCCTCAGGGCACTTTATGTCTCTGATACAAGTGTCAGGGTGGCTGCCTCAGACCTTTGCCTGCAGAGGCACCCCTGGTTGCAGTCTCCTGTATCCAGGCTGATGTCCAATATAGGGTGTCTTACACCCCTTTTAACAGCTCCATCTTATTGAATCAGCTGTTAAGGTCATCATTAACCTGCTGCAGGCATTGGTCAGGGCTCTCAAGGCTGTCTTTTTGCTCTATCATGCTCAACCTCAGAGCAAACAGTGCCCTCCTTTTCATCTGCTACCCTAACATCCAGAGTATCCTACAGACCCCTGGACACCTGAAGAGCTTCCTCCTCAGCCCTTGTGGCTGACCCCGTCTCTGCTTGGTTCACAGCGAGACCATCCATATTCTGGTTTTTGAACAGGGTGGCAGGTGCCAATCGGTTCTCCCTCATTCTGTAACTTCTGGAGACCTATTTCTTCAATTATTAGAATATAGAAAGGGGTCTTACTCTGGAGTGTATATAGGTACCCCCAGAGACCCCCTCTTAGAACTCTCCACTTGCCCCCTGATGGGGATCTGTGGCCCTCACTAGGTCTCGAAGATCTCAATGGGTACATCCAGTACAACAAGCTCCATATGGTCACCATGTTTGACTCGCTGCCCTTTCTCAAGCTGGAGTCTTTACATGGTGCATGGCAGCATTAGCTGTGGCTCTCAGCAGGGAGGGACTGTATGTTCTCCCCCTTATGTCCTTGGATCCTGAACTCAGATGATATGGAGAGTCTGGGGCTGGTTTCCTCCCCAGTCGACTAGGTGCTCCTAGGGTGGATAGACCCTCTCATTCATCTCAGAAAGGTCCTCTTTTGGATCTTCTCTCCTCAGCAGATCCTCACAGTGGACACCTCAGGCTCAGGCTGGGGGGGGGCGCACCTAGGGTCTACCAGACTCAGGGTTTTTGTACCTGATGGAACCCTCTATTCATATCAATGTCCTGGAGATGTGGACGGTTCCATGCACCATGCAGGCCCTTTGGACCCATCTTCTCCGGGGCAGTTGACAATCCAGGCAGTCCACCTTAATATAGTCTTAGTATACCAGCTAGCACAGAGAGACTAACTCATATCTCCCAATACAGGTCATTCATGAGAGTATGGTATGGAACTGTAGTACACAGTCTCATCCCCTGTGGACCATGTCCCTGGTATGTGACAATCTCTGGCCATCAACTTCTGCAGGACTAAGTCCAGCATGCCCGAGTGGGAGCTCCTATCATCCGTTACTGCCCTCCTTTCACCGTATGGGTGGTCCAGAGTTGGTCTCTTGTCTGTGTCCCTACACAATGCAACCTGCCCAGTCTCTGCTTGCTAAAGCTGGGGCTGGAGGTCTCTAACGAGAAGCGTTGTTCCTCTCCTAGAACAAGAGGTTCCTTTATGCCTCTCTGACCACTGACAAAAAAAACCCTGTAAAACTGGTACCACAATCAGCAGCATGGTTACGGTTTGGTAGTTTTTGCCAACCATTTCTACATATGTCCCAGCAGATGCTCATTTGGGAGTGAAGCACCATTTGTTTTTTGTTTTTTTCGCTCTGCACCACAGCCTCTATCAGTCACCTTCACCAACTGACTGTTTTGTGGAAATCATTCCTATTTTGCTTCATTATATGAATATTCCTAAGGGAAATGTCATAATGTAGTTACAGTATAACTACACTGTAACTGCACTGCAATTGCAATGTAGTTGTTGCATGCAACTACAGTGTAATTACCCTGTTGCATGTAATTAATAAGCAGTGACATTAAAATGGACAGTTAAAGTTTAACTGCAACATGTAAGTGTAATCAAGTTTTCATAGCAAAAAAGGAAAGAGAAATGCCCACCTTGCCATTGCAAAAAGTAAATATAATATGGTCTGTTTGTATAATATTTTTTTTATTGGATTTATTGCACATGTGAATTCTGGCAGATGTTTTATTTATTCTGGTTGCATGTGGAAACAGGCATTTTTTGACTATTATGCTTAGCAGTATAATCAATAAAACAAACAAGCAAAACAATATATTTGATCATACTTCATGACTTCTGAGTCTGCATTAGTGCTACTTTTGACAGAGTTAGAGCAACCACTTCTATATCAACCATCTCAAGTGTGAATACTTCTATTTGAAGCTGTTCCTATGAGACACCCTTAACAAAATAAGATATACTGTACTGAAATGTTTAGAAATAAATTACTCTGACTGGCTAAAGGGGATTTCATGATTTGTAAAGTAATTTGCACTAGAGTTACGAAATGTCAATGCACTATTGATTTTTTTTTTTAAACAAAGTCTCCGAATGTCATGTCTGCTATAAATCCCCATAAAACAGTCAACATTTGCATGTTAATGTATCTCTACTGGAGGCATTGCAATCCTGGGCCATTTGTGTGTTAATATAATCCCATTTTTATTGCTCCTGGTTATAAATCAGTCTCATAATTCTAGTTACAACAAAGGCAGTGTTTATCAGCATGTCTTACTCTGGCAGCATGCCTTCTATAAAAATTTCATAACACATTTCTCAAACCCCAGAGTAACCTTTTTAAAAGCCAGTAAAGAGTAGATCTTACAATGTGTTTTTAACTTTCAGGGGATTTTAGGAAGTTTATGGGGTTCACTGATCATAGATGCTTTAACAGGGATATTGAAATTCCCCTGATACTGTCACTGCTACTCTCTATTCTTGTCCAGTGAGCCCCTAATCCTCTGTATTCATACCAAGAAATTGTCCCTGACACTCTGTACTCTTACCCAGTGACTATCTCTGATACTCTGTATTCCTACCTCATGTTTGTCCCCTGATAATCTGTGTTCCTACCCTGTGTTTGTCCCTGATAATCTGTGTTCCTACCCAGTGTTTGTACCTGATACTCTGTATTCCTGCAGTAATTGTCTCTGATACTTTGTAATCCTGCTTCCTGATTGTCCTGGATACTCAATAGTCCTACCACACAGTTGTCCCTCATACTCTGTATTCCCACCCAGTGATTGTCCTTGCTACTCTGTGTAAGTAGTCACTGTACCAGGGCCCTCAGGGTTCACCTCTCCTGAGGAAGCCAGCCTGGGTTCCCTAAGGAGTTGCTACTCTGGCCTCACATGGAGAGGTGTCTCCACCTGGGGAAGTGATATGGGGTACCTGGCTGCTGAAACACAAGGCTATCGCCCCCCAGGAAATAATGCATGAACTGCCCACATAGTCCCTCCCCCAAAGCAAGTGACACAGTAAGCAATGACAATTGCTGAACCATAAAACGCAATTCAAAACAAAGGATTTATTTAAAAGGGAAGGTATGGAAAGAACAAGGAGCATCAAAGGTAAACTAAAGCAATGGTGGTAGCAATATCTCTATACTTTATGCAATAACAGACACTAACCAATTCAATTCAGTGCTTTGCCCTCCCCTCGGCAGTTCTCAAACCCGAATGTGGGTGCACCTGTTTTAATTCCCCGAAGGCCATCAGAGAGAGATCTCTGAATAGTTGCAATGAGTATCACACAGGGGACGCTGATGCTGCTAGCATGGTGGAGCCTAGTGGTGCATGAAAACAAGTGCAGGAAAAATACTTTTAAATGCACTGTTGCTGGACACAAACTGTAAACTGGAACAACTCTTGAAATAGGACCAGGGGCCCCTGTTCATAATCCAAATGGGATTTTGTGACAAACTGGACTCAACAGGTGTTCTACATGGGCTTCTCTCACTGGCACAGTCCTGCCCAGGACTTCTCCCTGAACTCTTGACACAATAACTCTCTCCCCAGCTGCAGTGTCGAACCCTGGGTTTTACTCATGGTTCTGATGCCTCAAACACTACAGTTTGCTGGAACAGGCTGACTGGATGCAGTGCTCCTGGCTGGGAAACTGGCTCCCCAGGCTGGCTGCTGGCTGTTTTCCTCTTCACTTCTCTGCTTGTCTTGCTGAGGCTCAGGACCTGGATGAAGGCAGGTGCCTTCCTGGACTGAAGATGCTGTAGGAGCTGATCCCCCAGAGGGACAAATTATGTAGAGGGGCAGGATAACTCCAGTTCCAACTTCCTTTTAATCAAATGCTTTGCTGAAAACATCTTCTTTTTTGCTCTCACACAGTTTACTTTGGGATTCCAATACTTCTAAGTCTGTGAGGCAGGTCAAGCCTGGATAGACTGTGGCACACCAGCCCACATCCTGACACTCTGTCACTCTCCCTGATGTGTGTTTGAATTGCCTCAAATTTTGAAAAACAGTCCCTTTATGCAGGCTGAAACTCGACACTTGATTGGCCAGTCTTGTTCACAGGCAGAATGCCTCTCTCAGGCTGCTCTCCTATTGGCTGAAATTCAGAGGCAAATTGGATGCAACCTATGACCCCCTTCCCGTGGTGCTCAGGCATCTCTTCATGCATGGGGGCCACCATCTTTGTTTACATACAGTTCCCCATGTTCACAGCTTGCTGTTGTTTTATTTACTGGCCCACACTGTGATTTTTAGTGTGTTCTGGCCCTGCTTGCAGTCCTGGGGACAGGGATGAGTTTATTTTCCTGGGCACCAAGCCCATTTCAGAGTCGGGTGCCTCTATGTGGGAGGCAATCATCTGCGCCTCTCTCTCCCACTGTGTGTGCATGCACACACACACTCTTTTTTTCCCCTCTCAGCTGTGTTTGCAACTCTGGGGCTAAGAACTACATTACAGGGTACCTGATGGTGCGATTCCCCTCTGCTCCCAGCTCTGCTGCCTTCTCTGGAGCTGGGAGTTTGCACAGATGCAGGCACATAGCCTGATTTAACTCACAGAGCTTTGTCTCTGCTTGGTTCCCACTGTGCATGTGCGGCAGCCAACATTGCTGCCGCACTTCACCAAGTCCCATTCTCCAGCTCCGAGGGCCCGATACAGTGACTACTTACATTGGAGGCACCCCTGGGATTTCTGTGCCTTGAGTGTGTCCCCAAAACCTGTGACTTTGTGAAGAAATATTTTTAGCGTCTCCCCCCCTTAAATTATTAAACGTTGTTGTGGTACTGTCACAATGTGAAAGGGAAGACTCCAAACTCAGTGTCAGGTTCTTCAATTTCAAATACATTTTATTAAGCCAAATTAAAAAAACCAAAACAAGACAAAGCAAAACCAGAATTCAAACAGAAAAAGTCCATTCAAGATATTCAGGCAGGTAATAAAATGGTCAGCATCACCTGTAGTTCACCAGATGCCTGGTTCCAGCACCAGCACAGCACTCTGTCTTAGCTGCAGCTCTACCACAAACTAACTGAAGGGACAGGAGATGTCAGCTTTATATACATCCAGGTGTCACACGATTGGCTTAAGGTCTGTCAGTGATGACATCATTTGATTGACAGAACTAAATAACAATATTTTAAATTCAGAGTGGAAAAAACATTTACAAATTAATTTCAGACCTTTGTATAGATAATACAAATATATACAATAGGAACATATAATTCAGGAAGGTATATTTTTTAATTTAACATTTTTTATAGCTTAACCCCATCTTCTACTAGGAGTTTCCCCCATCCTAGATTCTGCCTAAATCTAGGGGAGGTGTGTCCTGACGGTCCCTAGAAACAGGGGACGAAGAAATGGAGAGGCACACCTGAGAGAGCAGGTAAGTATGAAGGAGGCCTACAATGAAAGTAGCCATTTCCTTTCTTTGTGTCAGCATCCTGACACAAGTTACTATGCATTTTTAGCATTTAGAGTACTGCTGTTGAACATTTGTGTTGCTTAAAAAACAAGGGGAATTGGCTGAAAAAAAGAAGTTCTGATACATGAGAGTAACAGAAGAGTTGGGGGGGAGAGAGATTGAGAGTGAGTGAGTTTTACAGTGCCTCCTTTAGTCATGGAAACAGACTGCTGTTCCAAATATCTTGAAAAAACAGAGAAGGGAGAAGGAAAAAATGTGCAGGAATATTTTAAACCTCAGAGACAACCGATACTTTTAGTTTTCTGACTTGTTTACAGCTACAGATAAAAACAGGCAGGAAGACAGCCTTTAGTTTCTGGCTCCCTGCCAGCATGGCTCTGGCATCACTGGCATCAGTGTGTCTGCATTTGGCTCAGAAAGAGTTAAGGCTCAAACCAGGCACCATATAGAGGATAGTGTATGGGCAACAGTGAACAACAACACTGTTGTTCACTTCGAGAGGTTGTCATGACAACCAAGAAAACCTCGAGAGCGAAGCTAGAGAGGTTTTCGGTTGGCGTGAAAACCTCGAGAAGTGAACAAACAAGTGTTGTTGTTTACTGTTGCCCATACACTGTCTTTTATAGTGCATGGGCAACAGTAAATCGAAAACAGCTTGTGCCTTCCTCCTCGGTTGTGATGTGATGTCTGAGACCCGCCCCCCCCGACCGCCCCTCCCGCCGCACCGTACACAAAGACTCCACTCGTTCCCAGTCCACAGCTGGTGTACTACTATGTGCCAGCAAAGATTTCAAAGAAAACGGCACTTACTAGCTCCTCCTGTGCCTTCTGTTAACTGCCATCCATTCTGTGACAGCTGACAAAACCGCGAGTTGCGCATGCGCACATGTGTTCCGTGCTGTTGTACCATCGATGTGACGTACCCACGATGGTACAACAACATCGTGACGTCACATCAATGGTACAACAACCCTAGGAAAAGCTAGATTTCCGATGAATACAGCGTTCTAACATGCACTATATAAGTTATGCAGAGCTGAGCTGTTTAGTTTATTGTACTTAAAGGAGAAACCGCACTAAAAGAGAAACAAACAGGAAACAGCAAGATAAAAACAGAGAAAACTCCCATGTACAGAACAGAAAGGGACAAAAAATACAATTATTTTATTTATTTTAAAAGTTTCACCAGGAAAGGCATACTGAGCAGAGATGCTTGTTTCCAGATGCATCCTAGGGGAAAAGGGAAGGGAACAAGCAAAAAGATACAAGAATGCAGTGAACAGTACACAGTTCAGTAGTACACACAATACCAGATTACAAGCGCTTAGTAGGTATCGGGGTAATAAGGGCAGAGTGACATGAATTGAGTTACAGTATGTGATACAGCATGGTAAAAATAACGTAAATAACAGTTCACCCAGTATATACATTTTAAATTGCAGTGTCAGTGGCTTAGTAGGTAGCACACTCGCCTCTGAGGCCAGGAGATCAGAGGGCTGTGGGTTCAGTTCCCACATCTGGCACTTGGGTTAATATCCCAGTACTGACACTGTACTGCAGCATGAGAGGGGTGCTGCACTTCTGAGGTGCCGTCTTTTAGATGAGATGTTAAACCGAGGTCCCACCTGCCTGGATTGGTGGTAGTTCAGGTGGATGTTAAAGATCCCACGGCACTTATCGAAAAGAGTAGGAGAATTTCCCTGGTGTCCTGGCCAAATTTCCCTCATTCACTAAAAATACTACCAACAGCTTAATCTGGTTCACGGTCAGTTGGCATTCATCTGTATTCCCCCTCCCCCGGGGCATGCCTGAAAATAGGCAAGATTTGTCTAGTGCACTTACCTGGTCAACAAAAACTAAATAAATAAATACATTTGGCAAGTAGGTCTATGCAATCAAATTCTTAGTAAGAAAATAGTTAGGAGCCATGATTAGATGGAGAATAGATTTATACAGTGTGGAAAGTAGGAACAGCAAAGGTGAAGAATGCAGGAATACAATCGGGGGTGAAAGGAAGCATGTTGGAAGAGGGAAGACAGTGGCAGAGAGTAATAGGGCATAGGGAGGTAGGGTGGAGATGGAGTTGCAGACAAAGGGAAGAAAGGGCATGGGATGACTGAGGCAGATGGGATTAGGGCATCGTCAGGTGGGGATGATGGAGCTACGGCTAAAAGGAGAAGAGGGCTAGAGGAGGGGGCAGAGGGATTGTGGGCATCTTCAGGAGGGGGAGATGAAGTTATGGAGCAGGGAGGAGGAGGCACATGGGAAGTCTGGAATGGGAAGTGTATAGCCCTCTCCTCCCAATTGAGGGATTACCTTTAGGTCTCCTCCATCCCCTTGGCCTGAATCTTCGTCTTCTGTCCTCTAGGACTGCTGCTTTGGGGACCAGCAGGGCAGAAGTGGAGTCCTCCATCAGGAGCCCTGGTGGGATGTGAACCAGGGCTCTACTTTGTAAATCCTCGGCCATTGCTGCCAATCACCCTCTGTCCTTGGGTCCCTATAATGTTCCTGGGGCTGTTACAGAGGGAAGAACAGGAAATGTAGCAGCTGGTTCTGTTTCCCCGGACCCAGAACTGGTAACAGGCTGGGGTACAGGACTTTGTAGAGTGCAGCAGCAATGTCGGCTGCTGCGCATGCACAGTAGTTGCAAAACAGAGACAAAGCTCCATGAGTTAAATTGAGCCATACATCCACTTCTATGAAGACTCCCAGCTCCAGGGAAGGCAGTGGACCTGGGAGCAGAATGGGATCACACAATCAGTCAACCTGTAACATACTTCTCATACGTACTTCTCGATCCCAGAACAGCAAGCGAGACAGAGAAGAAAAAGGTAGCATGTGTGCAGGCACAAACACTGGGAGAGTGGTGGGGATGGTTGCCTCTCATGCAAAAAGAAGCCCTGACTTGGAAACAGGCTGCGTGCCCAACAAAATAAGTATAGCCCTAGCCTTAGAACAACAAGCAAGGCCAAGATATGATGAAAATAACAGTCGGACAATTAATAAAGTGGCAAAATACTGCCAAAGTGGGAGCAGGAATATAAACAAAGATGAAGATCCCCATGGATACCCAGCATTGCAGAGCACCATGGGAAGGGGTTACAGGTTGGACCCACTGTGCCCATTAACTTTGGCCAGTCAGAGAGCAACACAAGCCAGAGACATTCTGCCTGTGAACAAGCCTGGCCAATTAGGTGTCGAGTTTCAGCCTGCATAAAAGAGACTGTTCTTAAACATTCATGGCAATTCAGTCAGATCTTGATGAGAGTGACTGTGTGTCAAGGTGTGGGCTGGTTTGCTCGCATTTTCCCAGGCACTGCAGGCCTGGCAAACCAGAAGTATTAGGTACCCAAGGAAAGTGCTTGTGAAAAGAAAAGATTAAGTTTTCAGTTAAACCACAGTACAAATTGTAACCTGGAGCTGGGGTTTTCCTGCCCCTCCACAGATTTTTCCCCTTTGGGGGAACAGCTCCTACCCCGTCTCCAAGCCAAGAAAGATACTGCCTTCATCCAGGTCCTGAGCCTCAGTGAGACAAGCCAAGAGAGAAGTGAAGCAGAGGAAAGCCACTAGCAAGCCTGCAGTAGCCAGCATTCCAGCCGGATGTACCGCATCCAGTTAGCCTGCTTTACCCTGGTGTACCCAAGGTATCATGTGAGGCATCAGAACAATGAGTAAAACCCAGGGTTTGACCCCACAACTGGAAAAAAAAGGAGTTAAGGGAAAAGTCCTGGACAAGACTGTGCCTATGAGAAAAGCCCAGACAGAAGACATGTTAAACACTAAGATTACATACTAACAGAAATAGATGCACAGAAGACTGTAGCCCATGTAAGTACATCTCCAGATCCTGGAATTCGTTTATACTTCATTTAATAAGAATTCATCAAGGTTGATTTTGAAGGTTTCTATGTTCTCAGTATTAAATGATTTGGGTAGTCTGTCCCAAATGGGTATAATTCTTTGAGTATAAAAATAGCGTCTATGGTCTAATTTGGGGTATGTTAAAGATAATTGAAATTTGTGACCTCTATGATTACGTTCTCTTATATTGAAGGTCATTCCCAATTGTGTCTTAAGCTCCTTGTCATTCACAATTTTAAACCTCAAGGGTGAGATATTCAGAAGGGTTGCGCATAGCGTAACACAGTTGTACCATGCGCAACCCACTGATGCGCCCCGGCGCAATATTCAAAAGGGGAAAGTGCATGGCACAAATCCCAATGTGCCAGGGCGCATCAGTAATGTATGCAGCGCAAGTAGGGGGGGCATGCCCATGCATACTCTGCACATCCTGATATTCAGCCTGGGATGTGCTGAGCAGATGTAAGCACAACCCCTACCTGCGCACTACAGATGAGCCAAAAAAAAACAGGAGCAACAGCTGGCCACCCACAGGTGAGCTGTCAGATGCAGTAGGCACAACACAGCAGCTGCCAGCTGTGGGTGGCCACCCAAGCTCCGGCGGCACCGTCCGTCGTGGGGGCCCCCCCATGCCTGATCACGGGCATAAGTATAGAACTATAATGTCCAATATCCCTGGTGGTCCAGTGGACCGTATCCAGCCCAATCACAGGCATAAGTATATATATTCAATGTCCAATATCCCTGGTGGTCCAGTGGACCGCATCCAGCCCGATCGCGGGCATAAGTATAATAATGTAAATGTCCAAACCATCCCTGGTGGTCCAGCGGTACCCCCTCTCCACCCACCAAATGAGCCCCACCACCCACTCCCCGGTCAGCGGCAGATGGCAGCTCCCACCCGCAAGCCGCCCGTCAACTGCCTGCGTGCAGTGCTGTTGCTCGCCTCATTGCTCCACAGCGTGGCCGTATGGAGCAGACCGCATTATATACTACAGTCCGGATATGTGAATGAATCCAATAAATGGAGACCAATTCTGCTGTAATGTGCTATGCCACATGTAATATGTTTACATATGGTAATGAAGAAGAATAGTTCAGATGTACAAACCATATTCTCATAGATGATCTCAGGGAAGAGACTGCAAAAGAAGCTCCTCCTCCTCCTCCTGGGGCTGTGTGAGTGGCTGTTTGTGCTTGTCTGTGTCTGTAGTTAGTTTTTGTTCATTTACATGTTTTTCTGCTGGGAATACCTATGCCATTCTTGCACACAACATTGGTGAAAGTCTCCTGGACTGAATTTCTGCAAATCGCCATCATCAGGTATCAGCTTTTTAATTTTAAATCAACTTTCTTGAAGCCTCCCCAAGGAAGCATATGCCTTACAACTAGTCTTACAAACATGGTGATGCTGGGTCCTGCAACTGAATCAACATTTTCAACATTCTTATCTGACCACTCTTAAAGCAACTGCACTTGTCGACTTTAAAGAACAAAGGAATTTTAACACATTTTGTGACTGAATCAACATTTTTGTCTGACCTTTTCCAAAGGTATTGTGCTTGTCTCTGAGGACTTTGAAGATCAAAGGAAACATACCGACAAAAGGATTTCACACATTGCATATGCCTACTGTCTGACCTTCTCCCAAGGTATTGTACTTATCTCTGAGGACTTTGAAGAACAAAGGAAACATATAGACAATAGGATTTTACACATTGCATATGCCCAGGCCACAGTTTATCACCTTTCAGGAACTTTAACATATTATGTGATCCTGGATCTCAACAGTACTATAGTACTTCTCTTAAACCCTCTAGCACCAAACCCTCCCAGTCTTTTTTTTTTTTTTCATTTTTCTCTGTACTTCACCATAGTGCTTAGCTATCCACCTTAGCCCACTAAACTGCATCCCACCACCCTCCTTATTGCTCGCCACCCCCGACTGCCTAGCCCACACTACTTCTCGGCTCTTTCCTGCCTCGCTAAAAAAATGCTTTGGCTTAGTCCCCACCACCTGTTCCTGCTCACCCTCACCCTCCTTTTCCCTTTATGCCAACTCCCCCCTCCGCCTACCCTACCTCTCCACCTACTCTCACCTTTCTATACTACTACCCGAAACATTGTACCATGGCTTTTACTCTGGAAGTCTTAAACAAACATCACCCAATTAATATCTGGGTTCAAAGAGCCATATTTCCTAATTGGAAACTGCCACATCATTATAACTCACTAACGATCACCCTCTACTGGGACTCCAGAAGACAATCCAAGCATCTTAAAAGTACAAGCGAAACTCACTCCAACCTATTATGAACTACGAATGGCATCGCTGAAACTCCTGCTCCTCCTACTTTTAATATCTGGTGGGATACACCCAAACCCTGGTCCTGTTGCACTGAAGCCGAAAAAACAGGAAAGTTGGTAGTGGTCTCCATTATCACTCTAAATATCTGCAGCCTCCTTCCCAAATTGGCATCTCTTCAAACTCTGCTGAACAAAAACCCTGATATACTAGCCATTGTGGAAACCTGGCTATCTCCCAGCACCCCGGATCATGCGGTCTCGCTTGAAGGCTACAATCTTTTCAGACTCAACCGGGCAAGCAAGAAAGGTGGGGGCTGTGCTATCTACATAAAGGACAACCTCTCCTGTCAACGCAGTAGCTTCACCCCCACAAATACACAGATGCAACTCCTCCCTATCAAACTGTTTGGTGCACAAAACAAAGTTCTCACAGTGGCCGCAGTCTATATCCCTCCAAAAGACCACCGTGCCAGTATTAAGTCTGTACTTGATTTTGTTAGTCTGCAGCCCTCTGAAAATGAGCTCCTCCTCCTCCCTCGGGATTTCAACATAAACTGGCTCACCTCTGACACTGGCTCTTAAAAGATGACATCCTAGCAGCAAACCTGACTCAGATGGTAACCTCCCCACCCGGAAAAATTACAAAACTGGTACAAGCACCCTTATTGACTGGGTTCTCACAAATCACCCTGACCGGATAAAAACATTAAAGTCCTCCCTGACTCCTCAGTGACCACTCCCCAGTGTCCTGTACCTGGTCTAATAAATTTCTCAAGCCACCCCCCAAAGTTATAACAAGCAGAGTATTGCCTTATGGGAATCTTATCAAGTTGAAAACCCATCTCCTACAACAGGACTGGATGCCAATCCTTGAATCAACTGATATTAATACCGCACTAGAATACTTCATTAAATCTTTCAACTCTGCATGCAACTTATATGCCCCAGTAAAAAAATGTAAAATCAAAGCGTTATCAAATCCATGGATTACTGCCAAACTACTTGCCGAGCTCAAGGTTCGGGACCACCTCTGGGCAGTTGCCAGAGACACAGGCTCACCTCATTATACCCTAAAATACAAGCAGGCACGAAATAGATGTACCTCACAAATTAGGCAAATGAAAAGCGCCTATTTCAAAAATGCCCTTGAATCCACCTTGGGTGATGGAAGAGCTTTTGGGACAACATCGAAACATAATGGGTAAACAATCAAAATCGTCACCTACCATTATGAAAGTTGATGGATTCACCACTCTTGACCCAAAGTCTATTGCAGATGCGCTTAATAAGACATTCACAGACCTTAGTGGGGTCCTCCCCAGATTTCTTCTCGGACTTGCCTCGTGCCTAGCCTAGTATCACAAAACACCCTCATGACAAACCACAATTTTACTTCAAGAAAATCAAAGTGCACGCACACAAGTACATAAGAAAGGTCTGCTCCAAATCCAGAACAAGTAGTGACACGCTAGATCTAAAATCCTGTCTCTCACCCTGGATGAAGTAATTCACCCCTTGCAAAAATTCTTAATCTGTCACTTTGCCAAGTCAATTTCCCAACAAATGGAAATCTGCCATAATTTATACAGTGCAACGGGGGGACAAAACCTCAACAGGAAACTATCACCAATATCAATACTCCCTCCTCTCCAAAGCACTTGAACGAATAGTGGCAGACCAACTCTCTGATTACCTGACAAATACAATCTACTCTGTAATCAACAGCACGGCTTTAGGAAAGGACATAGTACAACAACAGCCTTACTTGATTTCTCTGGAGAAGTCCACTCAGCCCTGGACAAAGGGTGCCAAACAGGTGCAGTCTTTATCGATCTTACAAAAGCTTTCACACAGTCCATCATAGCCTACTTACCTCCCTACTTTCTAGCCTAGGCCTGGCCAGGGTCCTTGTGCTTGGGTAAAAGTTATCTGTCCAATCGGTCACAGGCTGTAAAATCTCTAATGAACTCTCCGACTTCAAACCAGTTCTCTCGGGTG
Source organism: Neoceratodus forsteri (assembly GCA_016271365.2). Classification (NCBI taxonomy): domain Eukaryota; kingdom Metazoa; phylum Chordata; order Ceratodontiformes; family Ceratodontidae; genus Neoceratodus; species Neoceratodus forsteri. The sequence continues at coordinate 238,514,335 of CM057458.1, forward strand.
TACCACAGGATCAATTCTTGGACTGCTCCTCTTAGCCTGTTCCTTAACTCCTCCCAGATATCTGCCAGAGAAAATAATCTTATACGCTGATGATGCTGTAATTCTCTCTTCCCACAAGGATCCAAACTCCTACGAAAAAGCCTGCAACTTGCTTTCTAGTGTTGAAAGGTGGTTCCTGGATAGTAAACTTGTGCTAAACCACAATAAAACAAAAGCCATGCTCTTCTCCAATCACCAAAACAAAAATAGGCATATTCCACTCACCATACAAACCTCTGCGGAATTACACTGGACCAAGTAAATACTTTCAAATACCTTGCATCACTTTTGACCAAGGGCTCACCTTTGCAACCCCACATTGACAACACTGCGAAACAGTGAACCAACGCCTTTGGAATACTATTCCAACTGGCCAATTTCTAAATCAAGCGGCATTGAGAATAGCTATACAGAGTTCCATAATCTCAATCATTGACTATGGCCTTATTATTTATGGCTCAGCTACCTCCACTGCTCTAAAGGCGTATCTCAGTCACTCTAAATAAGGCTCACGGCCTCCTACGGGGCTCAAAGACTGACTCACACGTGTGATCTGTACTATGAATCAGGCTGGTTGAACCTATCAAATCTTCTTATTTATCTCACCTGCACAATGGCAAAAATCTATCTTGGGACTGACTCCATTATGTATTCAAAACCTACTCCGACTGAATCCTGGCTCGTGACCCTCCACCAGATCTGAACACCAACCTTTCCTGGTTCCAAGATGCTGGACTGCACAGGACAAAGATCTTTCGCATGACAGAGCCCGACATGGTTCAATGCGCTAGTCCACCTACTCTATCCTCAACCTCACTTGAAGCTTTCAAATCCATGCTCTATGCCCACCTCACCACCACTAGCAACTGTGATTGCGCTAGATAAAGACTACTACATCCTCATGTCCATCCTCACATCTGAGGCCTCTTCCTCCTGACTAATGAACCCTCTGGTACCTCTACTACTTCCTGTCTCCCACCCAAACTCACTCCACCTTTTCCTGTCCCTCTCACTTACTCTCCCGATCACCACCTTTCCTCCTCTGCTCTACCCTTGCGCCAATGATCACCCTCCTGGAAGTTTCCTTAACCTCGAAATTGTCTACCGCTTGAACCTGTTATAGCTTGTTTTTCTATGAAACTTAAAAACGTTACTGCCTTAAACTGTTAATAGCAAATTTATGATGTAACTTTCCTGTCTGGTTTTACCTATAATGTGTATCGTGCTTTGTTAAATGTTCTTTGTGATGTGGAACCTTTGTAAAAGAGCCCTGGCTCAAAGGTATTAATTCCTAGACTAATAAACTAAACTAAATGTCTTACCAAAAGATTGGACACTTGAAATGAAATTAAAACCCTTGAGCAATTCATTGATTATACTACAATGAGACTGTAAGAGGAAAAGGTCAAAGGCACACCTAGTTGCACAGTTCCCATTGATGTGCAAACAGATGGGGTAGGGGATAAAAGGAAAAGAACACCCGTACAGGAACAAGAGCATGATTTATCAGAAACTGATGAATTATGAATTACAGTACAGAGAAACATTAAGAGAAGAAGGAGGTTGGCCATGGGGGGAGAGGGTTGTAATATAGAACCGAGGAATAGGTTTTCACAATTGACAGATAACAGTGAAGATATGCACATGCAGTGTTCCACCTCAACATCTGGAGAACCACAGGTAGCACAATCACAGACCTTTGTGCATACGCAGGATGAAAACTCAATCATTACTACTGGCATAGGAAACAAGAAATAACACATAGCGCAATAATATAGCCCCAACATCAAACATAGCAAATCAGGGAACCGGTTCTAAACACTATCCTGCATAAAGTAACAACACAGGTACACCAAGTACAAGCAAGGGAGGAAGTATTTAACAAAGGGATGTAGTAGTATTAGGGGACTCCATACTTAAGTACACAACTGCTATTATCTGTGAAGGCAGGAAAGAACACACAGTGATGTGCTCGCTCTCTCGTGCTAAGATTCAGGATGTTCAGAATAACTTCGGCTATCTTGAGGGATCCAAGATCACTGGAAATAGGCATGGTTCTGGAGGAGTGGAGGAAGGCACAAGTGTTACCCCTGCACAAAAGTTGTAGCAAGGAGTATGCAGGAAATTACTGCTCAGTCAGTTTGACCTCGATAGTAAGTAAAATGATGGAAACCCTACTTAAGGAAAGGCTGGTGGACTACCTAGAGACAAGGGGGCTGCTGGACCCAAGGCAACATGGATTCACAGCAGGGAGATCATGACTGACCAACTGGATTGCTTTCTTCAAGTGGGTGACAAAGGAAATAGACCAGGGTAGAGTGGTAGATGTGGCCTATCTGGACTTCAGGAAGGCCTTTGACACAGTCCCACACAGGAGACTAATCCACAAGCTGGCAAATCTGGGGGTGGGGACAGAGGTAGTCACGTGGGTTAGAAACTGACTGAGTAACAGAACACAAAAAGTGGTGGTAAATGGGGTTAGCTCACAGGAGGGATGGGTAACAAGTGGCATACCCTAGGGATCAGTTCTGGGACCAGTGCTCTTCAATGTCTTCATAAGCGATATTGCAGCGGGTCTAGAAGGGAGGGTTAGCCTGTTTGCAGATGATACAAAGCTATGTAACAGGGTAGATACACAGGAAGGTATAGAAAAATAAGGAGGGATCTGAAGAGGCTAGAAATGTTTTTGATATTTATATGTGTATATATTTTGTAATTATTTTGTGTTTTATGTATTGAAATTGGATGTCTATGAAAATGGGCTTTGCCTACAGACCTATTCAGTATAAAATAAAAAAAATTAAATGAAAATGAAAACTGGTCCAATGAATGGCAGTTGGGTTTCAATGCAAAAAAGTGCAAGATTATGCATCTAGGGAGAGGGAATCCCAGGACTGAGTATGAACTAGACGGGGTAACACTGGAGGCCACCACAGAGGAAAGGGTTCTAGGGGTAGTCATAGAAGACAACCTCAAAGTAGCTAAACAGTGGGACAAAGCAGTTGGAAAGGCTAACAGAATGCTAGGATGCATAGGGAGGTGTATAAAAAGTAGAAGGAGGGAAGTGGTGGTACCGTTGTACAACTCCCTAGTAAGGCCTCGTCTGGAGTACTGTGTTAAGTTCTGGAGGCCCTATCTCCAAAAAGACATAGACAGGATGGAGACGGTACAGAGGAGGGCGACAAAAATGGTGTCAGGGATGCAGCATAAGTTGTATGAGGAGAGACTCAGAGCTCTCAGTATGTACTCCTTGGATGAAAGGAGAGAAAGGAGGGACATGATAGAGACCTTCAAATATCTAAAGGGGATCAACTGGGTACCAGAGGGGAGCATCTTTCACATGAAGGGAAATAGCAGAACAAGGGGGCACAGCATGAGACTAAAAGGGGGAAACTTAGAGGGAACTTGAGGAAATTCTACTTCACTGAAAGGGTGGTGGAGAGATGGAACAGTCTCCCACAGGAAGTGGTGGGGGCGGCCATGGTTCAGGGATTCAATAATGCGTGGGATAAGCACATGGCAATTATAACACTAGGGCGAAAGGGGGGGGCTTGTAGCATCTAGGGTACTTTAAGCATTAGAAAGAGGGATAGGGCAGGCTGGATGGGCCACAGGGCCCTTATCTGCCAACAACATCTATGTATCTATGTAACCCTATTGTGTTACTGCATCTAGGTACAGATGACATAGGAAGAAGGCGTGAGACAGATGTATAGAATGACTTTGAATGGGTGGGACATAAACTAAAAGACATGAAGTATGATGTCATCATTTCAGAAATTCTTCCTGTACCAAGGGCCATCTATAAAAGAACTAAAGATATGTTATAGCTAAATGGATGGTTAAGAAGATGGTGCATGAGGGAAGGGTTTAAGTTTCAGAGGAACTGGGATACCGTCAGTGACTTCCAGTTATTTGGTAGCGATGGCCTGCACCTGAATAGGCAAGGTACCAGGCTTTTGGCAAAAAAAATTATCAGTAATACACTATTCACTTGTTTAAACTAAATGGCCAGGTGAAAAGGGGAGGAGATAAAATTAAAAAGACTCCATACATGCCAACTCCAAAGGACCAAAACACGAATAAACATTGCAAGGACACTAACCAACAAGACAAATGGAGATGCCTCCTTGTTAATGCAAGAAGTCTAATCAAGAAAAAACATGAATTGGAACATATATTGGTCCAAGAAGGGATACAGATATGTGCCATAACCGAAACGTGGTGGCACACAGATGATTTGTGGGGTAGGAATATAAGAGGTTATAGTGTGTTCTATAAAGACAGGCCTGATAATGTAGGAGGAGGAGTGACATTATATATTGCTAATTCACTACTAGCAGAACAAATAGATTCGGACATAGGAGATATGCCAGACCAAGTGTGGGTGAAATTAAACCAGACAATAGGTAAAACAAATCCCTCTGGGCATCATATACAGGCTGCCTTCTCATGACATAATCAAGGATTTAGAACTATATGAGTCCGGAAAAAAATTAAACCCCTCAGACAACATCATAGTACTAGGCAATTTCAATATGTCAGGAATAACTTGGGAATTAATAGAAGGAAGGTCGTCCAATGAAAACGAGATTTTAGATACTATAAATGCCCTTGGATTGGATCAATATGCTACATCAGCTACTAGTGGGGATAATGTCCTAGATTTAGTCCTGAGCAATTTGAGTAAGCAATTACAAAACTGCCACACTGTCAAACCACTCTCAAACAGTGACCATAATATGGTACAGTTTGACATTAGTGAAGTCAAAAACAAAGCAAAGGGTATAACAAAAATCAAATGTTTTGAAAGGGCAGACTTTGACAAAATTAGGATAGAACTGCAATCTTGGAACTGGAAAAATGTATTTAAGGGGAAGGACCAAGATGAAATATGATCTATACTGTCCAACAAACTAACCAAATTAGTTGAACTATACGTCCCAGAGATAAATAAATACAATAATACTGGTAGAATCCCCGGTAGGTTCAATCAAAAATTAAAAAAACATATCAGGAAATGAAAGAAAGCTTACAAAGCAGCACAAGTTGTTAGATTACAGAGGTATCATTTATAACTGCAGTTCTACGACCAACACGCATAAACTTGACACTCTTTATCACCATGCACTGCACTTCATATTAAATGTACCACACAGGACGCTCCACTGTGACCTCTACCAGTCAGTATGTTGGACTTCCTTAGCAGTGTCAGTGGCTCTGTAGGTAGCACACTCATCTCTGAGGCTGGGAGATCAGAGGGCTGTGGGTTCAGTTCCCACATCTGGCACTTGGGTTAATATCCCAATACTGACACTGTAGTGCAGCATGAGAGGGGTGCTGCACTCCTGAGGTGCGGTCTTTTGGATGAGATGTTAAACCGAGGTTCCATCTGCCTGAATTGGTGGTAGTTCAGGTGGATGCTAAAGATCCCATGGCACTTATCGAAAAGAGTAGGGGAGTTTTTATTGAAATAATCAACATAGAAAACAAATACAAGAAAACAAAATACAAAAAAAATCATCTTCTATCCACATAATCTAATAATAGACAATGATCTGTTTGTCTAACAATCAACCATACACAGGAAAAAGAAACATAATACAAAAATAAGCAAAAGTAAAATAAATGAAACAAAATTCTCATACCTAACATGTATTATTACCTCATTTAAACTTGATAAAGTGAAGAAAACCTTTCCACCATTTTAATACTATTTCATGATTTACCTTTTAGTATCCTGAAAAACAGACTTGAAAGCTCTTTAGTAACCAAAATGCTTACAGAGAAAAGGGCATTTTCTTTGATAAATCACCCATTGACATCGAGCTTGCCATATAAATAAAATCTTAAGCAGCCTAAAATAGAGATAGGGTTTCTTCATGAAAGCCAGCTAAAGCCACAAGATAGCAGCCTAAAATCAAAATTTCATATGACATACAATTGAGCCAATGGAAAACCCCATAAGTCTGCCAAGTAAGCCCATAAGCCCACAGTATAAGAACAATTAAGAAAAAAATGATCCATTGATTCCTCTAAATTTATGCACTCTAAGTACTGACACTTCCTTTCTTCTAAAGCCTTATATTTAGCGTTACCTCTAACATTCAGGCGACCGTAAAAGATCAACCATTGAGTTTCCCATTGTGATTGAGGCAACCTAATATTATTTAATTGCGCCAAAACATTTTTATTTAGAGACACCAGACAATTTTTAAAACACGGTTCAGAAGGGAGCAGCTGAAGCATCACATACTGATAAAATTTCTTCATGTTATTGTTCAGTATTGTCTGCTTCTGAATTTTCCACTTAAATAATTTTTGTGCTGTAGGCCTAAAATATTGTGGAAGATAAGTATTATGATTTATTTTAGGGGCAAACATTTTCCAATTCTTAAAATAATGACCCATAGACCTTAAAGTCCAGGAGTCTTCTGCTCTTGATTCAGCTGCTAAACCGTTTTTAACAGAATTCATAATAAATAATGAGTGCACAAAAACAACGGGGTCTATCATGCCCAAACCTCCTGCTTTCTTTTCTAAATATGTATACCCCCTCTTAACGGGATTTAACCGATTTCCCCAAAGCATTTTAAAAAACAAGCTATACATTTTTGTTTGTAGGTGCACTGGTAGAGGGAAAATCATAGCAGCGTACTGCACTCCAGGAATGAGAAACTGTTTAATAACCTGTATACGCTTCAATTTTGACAACTTCCACTGTTTCCATCTGTTTACCTTGTTCTCTACTAGTTGAAGTACAGACTCCCAATTTTCTACTGGCATATTCCGAGGACCAAATAGTATACCCAGAATTTTCAGTGGATTCCTAGAGATATGAATACCCTCTTGCCATACCTCCTTTGGGCCTACTGCTCCTAGAAATAAACCCTTAGTTTTTGTGAAATTCAAACTTGTATTTGAGACCTTAGAAAAAGCCTCAAAGGCCTGTAAGAAAATAGGAACCGAAACCCAATTTTTAAAATACAATACTAAATCATCAGCATAGGCTTGCACCAAAAGAGAGGAATTTTGGAGTGCCGTTGCTGCAATACCCTTCCATTTCTGTGTGGAAACTAAAGTTTGTAATAAAGGGTCTAGGGAAAAGTTGTAAAGAAGCGGACTAAGAGGACACCCCTGATGAACACCTGAGAATAACTGAAAACCCTCCGCCCTATACCCCTTCAAGAAAGGAAAAACTTCATGATTATCGTATAACCTCTCCAATAGTTCCACCATTTGAAGAGGAACACCGTAATGTACCAAAGTTAAAAAAAGAAAGGGCAAATGAACTCTATCAAAACCTTTATCCAAATCTGCTGCTATCAAACAATGCGGTGCACCGATGTCTGTAAGGTGTTCAATGACATCTCCTACCAACATGAGAGCAGATTGAACCCTTCTATCGGGTAAGCCACAAAATTGGTAAGGTGAAATGACCCATCTAGCATAAGATTTTAAGTGATTATTTAGTATACTAGTGAAGATCTTATAATCAGAATTCAATAAGGTAATAGGCCGCCAATTGGCGATATTTTTCCTGTCCCCTTTTGAATATATAAATTAACAGCCCTCAGTAAAGAGGGAAAATAACAGCTTTCGCATGAAATACTGAAATAAAATATACAGACAGTGACTCAGTTCTTCAGAAAACTGTTTATATAAATTATTAGATAGTCCGTCTGTTCCGGGGGAAATGTTCAATTTAAGGGTCCCAATCGTTCTTATAATTTCTTTTTGAGTAATAGGGCCCCATAAATCTAAAGCCTCTGCTGATTTAACAGGTACTGAAATCGAACTCAAATATGCTAGCATTGATTTTTCAGAAATTGCAGAGGGAGGTTCCAGAGATCTAAAATGTTCTATAATTACCTCTCTGAGTTGCTCAATAGAGGTAGCCAACGTATTATCTGATTTTAACAATACCTCCATATTTGAAGAATTCTAAGCTTTGTACACATCTCAAAGGGGTCATTATAGGAGATTTCTTTATACCATTGGAAAGAATAGCTTGCATAGTAATACCTCTATCGTATTGAAACACTCTCATTTGTTCTTTTAATATAGAAATTTGTGTAGAGTAATCCAATCTAGAAGTATAAGCAATAGATGTGAGTCTCTGCAATTGCTGCCTAAGTCCCAAATAGTGTAGAAAATTATCATTTTTTTCCTAAACCCCTGTGTCTTAAACCAATTCCTTAAATCTGCCTTAGATTCCAGCCACCATTCCCCCAAGTCCGAATACAGCCTGGCTCTTAACAGATTTTTAACCCCAAATTGTATATAAGGTACGTTTAACATAGAATTGTTCAATTTCCACCTGATTTGTCTGCATTTTGGAGAGTTTACCAGCGCAAATCTACTAATTAAGAAAGAATGGTCTGAAAACTCACATGGAACCATTTTAAAGGAGGCTACCTGCATATTTGGAGAGACTAGCATATAATATATCAACGTAAAACTTTTCCTTTATTAAAAGGAAAATCTAGGTCCCTACTGACAAATAAGTATTGCAATTCACAAGGCTAGCCATTTTAATGATATTAACCAAAGCATTGGAATCACAATACATTTTTTTTGAGGGAAGTTCTGCAAAGAGCAGTTAAAGTCTCCTCCCCACAAAACCCTAACAGTCATCAATAAAAAGGGTTTAATAGAATTTAAGCAAGTTACCCTACCCGCTTTAGTTTGAGGATTATATATATTAATAAATCGATATCATAAATCCTGCCATTTCCCATCCATTATTAACACCCTTCCCGGTATAAGATCAATCAGGTTATGTAACTGAAAAGAATATGAGTTAAACACTATCCCAACCCCATCAGCTGTGTCCTCCCCAAAAGACCAAAAGGAAGGGCCCCAAACCCAATCCCTTTAAAAGACACCTTGTTTCTATAGAAACATCCATGTTTCCTGCAGAAAACAAACCGATAAACGTTGATCATGGATGTAATGAAAAGGGCATGTCTCTTAATCCTATTCAATAAACTGTGGTATTTAAAGAGCCCCAAATCAAACTCATACCAGTTTAAGTTAATGGCCCTCTATTTTTTTCTCTTTTCCTTTTTTTTCTCCTTATAGATATCCACTGGTTGTGACCTGGTGGATAGCGTGGATGTTTGAGAGTCCGAGTCTCCCAACTCCATCTCAGTATCCCCCCAAGGGGTAAAAAGGGCAGCATAAGAATTACTAGTTTCAGTCACAGCCACAGGAGGGGTTTTTTTGGGGTACAAATTCCTTGATGACCATCTTTGTGGTAAGGCTAATTCAGAGCTAGTCAACGTAGCCCCCTTACCTACCCCTGCTGTGACTACTTCTGAATAACATACCGGGGGAATTAGTAAGGGGTCCGGAGGGCCCATACTAGCCTTTAAGGGTGACACCAAACCTGGAACAGGTCCTAACGTGATGTTTTCAGCTGTTTGTAAAGGCCTATCGATAGGCAGAACCTTATCACTTACTGCTCCCGTTATTTTACTTTGATTAATACCAACTAAAGAACCACTTGGCTGCCTACTGGAGGGGGGAGGAGGGGGGTGGGAAGAAAGGGGAGCCAGATCTACAACCTTCTGAGCTTTCTGAATGAGAAGGTCAGTTTTTGAACAGAAGCTTTGTTTTTGGTTGCCCAAGGGCATACCCTAAACACATGACCCTTTTCTTCACACAAATCACAGTGAGACTGGCTATTACAAAACATTAATAAATGCCCCACTTCCCCACAATTGTCACAGCGAGGTTGGTCGCAGACACTAGAAAGATGCGTCCGGGCTCCACATTTGTAACATGCACGTGGCTGTCCACTGTAAAAGCACACACCCCTATCCCTACCAAGCATGAAGGAATTAGGAATGTGCTCTATCCCTGCCGCTGATTATTTCAGCTTAATTTTGTACTTCCACCCCCCAGTCCAGAATTGTTCTGAGTCCAGAATAGGTTCTAGTTCACTCAAAATCTCACATTTTTGTGAAAGCCAAAAGGTAATGTCCTCCACGTGAACCCCTTCATTCCTAAACATGACCGTGACAAATTTAATCAAAGGCTTAGATAAAGGAATAATTAAAAGGGGTCCACGCAGGAGAGAACTTAACCTGACCGCTACTCTCCCAAAATAAATCTAAGGCATGTTGTGTTTGAAAACTAATATCAAAATTGTCTTCCAGAAATATTAATAAAAGCAAAACATCATGTGGGTAAATGCAAAGAGTCTTTAAGTAAAGTTTTCCCAACATAATATCTATCAGGTCTGGCTTCCAATCCTCCTTAGTAACGCAGCTTAATTCACATTCCGACGAGGTGCAGCTTCCCTTATTGATGTGGAGAAAAGTTCTGACATCAGCGGTTTCTTTGGTTGGGGGTTTCAGACATACTGAATCTTGCCCCGGACAGGAAGGTCCCTGTACTGATTGTTCCAAGATCACTTGGGGTAATAAAGGTCCAGTTGGTAAGTTCTCTGGTACCAAAGTTTCTAAAGGATGCTGTATATCCTTGGGTATCACCTCTGCCTTGCTCAATTCCGACTTTGCCTCCAATGACTGCGATGCTGGAGTCCACTCAGGTGAGTGCTGTGAAAGCATTGACTGTAGATTCCAGAGAGGGTCTGGTTCCAAACTCCTGACACAACTTGCTGCACAGCCGCATCCCATGAGGCCTTGCTGGGGACCAGTCAACCCCGTGTCTCCTCCAACAAACGGGGAGGTCCTGTCCCCCCAGAATACTTAGCTTCTGAGGTATTCTGTTTTGAAGCCAGTTTACCAGAAAAGAAAAAATCAGTAACCCCCTCTTGAGAATTTGCTGAGGACTGGTAAGTTACATCTGTTTGCCCTAAAGGCTCCTTATTTAAGCCTTTTTTAAAGACAAACCCTGAAGATTTACTTAAATTAGCAGACTCAGCCTGAGCAAACGTGACAATGGGGGGCTTCGAAGGGTCAGCAGCGTTACTAGCCCGCAAAGAACCCTCCTTCACAATTGTTTCAGTTGCGGGGTTACTCCGTATATCTTTAAAATGAAATTGCTTTTCACCAACCTGTGTAGCCTTCTCCGAATTTTTTATCATGTTCTCCAATGTAGAGCTGCTCCCCTCGGGACATGCAGTCGTGGAAATAACTTTAGGAGAAACATCTGCAATCCTCCTACCTTTGTCATCATTAGGAGAGCTGCGAGGTAGAGGCGCTATGCAAGGCTGCGCAACAGCGAACTGTTTCTTTGCAGTTACCGGGATGTGAAGTGCCTCAGTATCGTTTTTGAATTCCGAGCTCAGTTTAGTAAACACTGAAGACTGCGTACCTGGAAGCCTTGGATTCTCCAGTTCCTGAGCCCCCGTATTCACTTTTTCCTCCATTGCCATATTCGTTTGTCCCTTCGCTTCAACAACCGCCTGGGGTGCTTGCTCACATCCCACCAGGTCTCCCGAAATCTCTCTAGTTCCGTTAAAAATATCCCCATCACTTACAGTGCTCAGGCATCTCGAAATCCCACCATCATTCACCACAGTGTCACAGGATACAAAGTCTGCACTCTCCAATTGAAGTGCCCAGTCAGACCTCGCAAGTTCCAAGGTAAGAGGTGAAATTTCTTTTTTTAAAACAGCGGTTTGCACCGCGTCTTCCCAGCGCAATGCAGCATCATGAAATTCAAGGTCTGAATCCATATCCTCTGTTGTCAAGGGTAGAGCCTCCACCATACCATCAGCAGGAGCTGAGGCAAGCTCTCCCACTCCACTGACATCCTCCTCCTTTGCTTTCTCACTTCGAGTGGCCATTTTGGCAGTGGTCAGTCCCCCTACTGGCAGCAAGCCAGCAACCGAGTAGGGGAATTTCCCCGGTGTCCTAGCCAAATTTCTCTCATTCACTAAAAAAATACTACCAACAGCTTAATCTGGTTCAAGGTCAGTTGGCATTCATCTGTATCCCCCTCCCCCAGGTCGTGCTTGAAAATAGGCAGGATTTGTCTAGTGCACTTGCCCGGTCAACAATAAATAAATAAAAATAAACTAAATGGATGTTGCACATTGACTTATGGACAATGAAGGTACTGTGGGACAAATTCCTGCAATACATTTGTTCACTCATGCACCGGTCACTTAGCAAATACTCACTATGGAAATCTGAAAATCTGAATTAATTCTTTTGGATGTGCCTAGAATGTGTACTAACCATGGCAGGGGTGCTATTAGCTTCATTATTCCATCAATATGGAATAAATTACCACAGGGATCTATCCTGGGGCCTCTACTGTTTGCAATTTATATAGACAATATTGATGACGACATCAAGGAGGCCAATATTCATCTGTTTGCAGATGATACGGTGCTTTACCTAAGCCGCCCAACCCTGGAAGCTGCCTGTGGAGACTTGCAAACTGACGTCAATCTGCTGCAGAGTCAGCTCCTAAATAAAAAATTATTACTCAACACCAAAAAAACAAAAGCGATGCTGTTTTCACCTGCTATTCATATGGCGTACCCTGCCATTATTGGTTCCTTATCTCCAATTACCACTTTATTAGAAGAAAGGCTGGAATTTGTTATGAAAGTCAAGTACTTGGGGGTCTGGCTGGATCAGAGACTCTCTTTCATGGATCATGTCGAGGATCTACTGAAAAAGCTGAGGCAGAGGCTTGGTCTTTTCTTTAGGATAAACCGCCTCTTGACCAAAGCTGCTAAGATGCAGTTATTTCAATCCACGCTCCTTTCCCTAATTGACTACACTGACTTCATTTATAGTCAGTGCACTGCCTCCTATCTTGCTAAATTGGACACCCTGTATCACAGAGCCTTGAGATCCATAACTGGCCTACCCCTCACCACACACCACTGCTCCTTATATGTAGCTGTGGGGTGGACCTCCCTTCAGTACAAACAGAATAGAAATGTGGCTCTCTGGACCTTCAGAGCTATTACCAGCAAATTTCCCCAATGCATCTCTGACTGCCTGCCGATAAGCTTGCTAGGCAACAATGCATTGAGAAGTTACTCTCTGATTTCACTGAAAGTGCCTAGGGCTAACACACGTTTTGGGAGAGCGGCCATAGGCTTTGTGTTGCCCTCAATCTGGAACAAATTGCAGAAATCAATTAAACTGAGCATCCCCGTTAGTCTTACCATCTTCCAGACCTTGTATGCCAAGGCTGTTAAGGAACTCTGCAACTGTTTCCCCCACTCTTAGCATGCTATGGTGTCTACTGCTTACCTGCCCTCTGCATTACTACCTAAATCTGGCCCCTTGGTTGTCTCAACTTATATCCCTAAAATTCACTGCTATCACTCCATTACCCTTCTTATCCTTCTGACCTTATACCATGTGTTGTCCCCAGCCCTGTTGTCCTAGCACTCCTCTTAGAGCAGCTGCTACCCTGAATCCCGCCTCTCCCATGTCAGCTTCCTGCTATCACCCCCTTTAAGCTTGAATCTTATGTCTTGATTTATGCTAAACTGTGCTGATAGTGAGAATGTTTTGTTTTCCCTTGCTCATACCACTCACTATTATATTCTCTCCCAACCTTGTTAACCCATTACCTGGACCTATTTGCTCTTGCTCTGTGTGTATCATTTTATTTTTATGTAAAACTATGTCTATTTATTGTCTGTACATAAATGTATTGTTCTTTGACCTTGTGTGACACAGGTCCACCTTGTAAATGAGCTTGCTCAATGGTGTTCACCTGGTTAAATAAAGACTTTGATTGATTGATTACAATCTACACTGAGATTAACTGAACTTGTCTCTGTAAACTGCTTTAAGGTTCTGGCCAAGAAAGCCTTTAGAGTAGCATGCCACTGCCGCCCCAAAAGCTAACCACCTCCCATGCAATCCTTCCTGTCCTTCTGCTACCAGCTATCCCTACTCTCCTCCTTTTTTCCCCATGTCCCCTTATCCTTCCTTCCCAATTTTCCATCGATCCTGAACCCCCCTCACCTTCCTCAATCCACCCAGTCCACTTTACGATCGGTTGTTCCTCATCCTCCTGGGAACTCCCCCCCATTCATTATGGGCTGATGACTAAGTCACTGCTTCACCATAAATTGTTATTGTATAACATTGACATGTATCTTGTAACAACACCTTGTCTTTGCTTTTAAATGCCTATTACACTTAGCTTCCATGCACTACCTACCTGCATCTACTGTGTGTAACTTGTCAGGACCAGTGTTTTTTCTGTATATGTATATGGACTAGAGATGCAGTGAATTTAAAATCCGCTGGCGAAGTGCATGCAAAGTGGGGCTACGTGGAGTAGGCAATGCAAAGTGCTCACTCCGCCTTGTCATTACCACTTCGCATTGAGGCTGAATGACAACGCGAAGTAAGGCGAAGTCATTGATTTCAATGGACTTCGCGTTCCTCATTATGAGTCTAAGTGATCCACTTGGTGTTTCAGACTTGGCAGCCCCCCCACACATCACATGGCTTACAGTACTGTAAGTCATATGGTCTCTAGCCAGGCAGGAAGGAAGTGAGTCAAACAGACAGTTTCACTTTCTCCTGTGCAGACTGAGAGAGAGGAGTGTGTACTAGAGAGAGGAGTGTTTTGATTGCTGATAGTTTGAGATCAGAGTGAGGAGAAGAGTTAAAGTTTGATAGTAATAACCCAACAGCTTTTTTAAAAGCTACATTTTTTTGTGTTTTCTGTATTGTTTTTTTACTTAATTTGTTCTTTCTGTAAATTTTATTTTTCTTACCTCTATACTTACTAAATTGTTTGTCTGTGTGTGTGTGTGACTGTGTGTGTGTTGTGCCTATGTCATGTGACACAGTAGTGGTTGCTCGGACTGAGGGAGCACAGTAGGAGAGATGGATCAGGGTGAGGGAATGTCTGGGGAGGAGGCAGCTCTGGGAGAGTGTGGTAGTACACATCGTACCATGCGCATGCGTGGGGGGCATGGATGCTCATTTGTGTTGGACTGCTCTAAACTTGTGAGTGTCCAACCCCCGGAAGCAGGACCAGCACCGCCTCCTGACTCTGAGGCAGTTCAACCACCACCACCAAGTCCAGCACAAGGTCCTTTGGAGCAGGATGTGCCTGTTCCCCCAGGCCCAGGTGTGGATCCCATCAGTGCAGTGTGAGCAGCATACTGCCAGTTCATGTGGCCTTCCCCTGCCTGTGCCTGGTCCGCCCTGCACCTCCGTTGTTTGGCAGTTTTTTGACTGTGTTGGGGGGAACAGCAGTGTGGTGAAGTGTCGCCTATGTGTGGTGGAGGTGCACCGTGGCCCCCGGGTGAGTCACCTGGGGACTGGGAGCCAGCACACCCATATGCTTAATCACCACCAGTTGGAATGGCAGGCTGCCACAGAACAGACCATGTCTGCACCTGCTTGCCGTTCCATGGCAGAGGGTGCTGCTGTGCATAGGGGCATCCCTAAGAAGAGAAGGGCCATAGCAGCACCTGTTGCTCCCACCAGCACCACCACCAGCAGGTCAGCCTGTCGAAGGAGTGGACACCAGAGAAGTGCGTGTAACACTGTCTGACTTGGCAGTTCTCTGGAGTGCTGTTGAGGAGAACAGCAAGAGAATGAGTGCTGTGGAGCAGCGGCTGGATGACATAGAGGGACATCAGCTTCAAAATATGTCCATGCTGGAACTGCTGCTGGATCACCATGGGATCCCACATTAGTGTTGTTTCCTCACACCATGTCCCCCCCCCAACACCTTCCTTGCTGTGTCATTCAATTCAATTCAACTTCATTTTTATAGCGCCTTTCAAAACCAAGGCGCTTAACATAAAAACAGACAACCAATATAAATAACATTAAAACATTAAAATTACATTATAAATCACTAGGGAAAGCCAGATCAGGTTTCAGGTTTCAATATTTTTATTGTTCAGCAATCAAGCCTTTACAACATGCTAAGCACATAAAATGATATACAAAAAAAGAGAAGGAAAAAAAAATAAATAAATGAAAGCCAGATCAAATAAATAAGGTTTAAGCTCAGTTTTAAATCTACTGACGGTTGGGCATTCTCTCAACCGACGAGGTACAGAATTCCACAGGGTTGGCACTGAAAAAGCAAAAGCACGGGAACCAGATATCTTTAATCGTACCCTGGGAATCTCTAGCAATCCCCCATCGGCGGAACGGAGAGGGTGGAGGGGGCTGTAAGATACCAGGAGATATTTAAGGTAGCCGGGTCCCTGATCCTAGATGTCCCAGTCAGAAGCCTGGCTGCCGCGTTCTGCACCAGCTGCAAGCGACGGATATCAACCCCTGGAAGCCCTAGGTAGAGGGAATTGCAGTAGTCAAGACGGGTCATAACAAAGGCGTGAACCAATGTTGGAAGATCATCCGAGGGAACCAGATGTTTCACCCTGGCAATGTTCCTCAGATGATAAAAAGAGGATTTGACGACAGCTGACACCTGAGATTTTAAGGTCAAGCCATCATCAAAAATAATGCCCAGGTTACGCACCTGATCTGAAGTAGTGAGTGGTACACCACCAAGTAATAAACCTGATGGTTGTCCAACCCCCAAACCCGCCCTTGGATGACCCAGGTCCACAAACAACACTTCAGTCTTGTCTATATTCAGTCTCAACTAGCTGGAACTCATCCAAGTTCTGATCTCGGCAAGGCAACTATTTAGCACGGAGACTGCATCATTCTGTCCGGGCCGAAAGGACATATACAGCTGAGTATCATCTGCATAGCAGTGAAAACTGTATCACCTGATGATATCTCCCAATGGCAGCATATACACTGCAAACAACATGGGGGCTAATATAGAGCCCTGCAGCACCCCACAAGGCAGGGAGTGAGTGCCAGAGAAATAAATTCCAGTGGCCACTCTCTGAGACCTGCCTGTGAGGTATGAATGGAACCAATTTAGGACTGTACCAGACAATAGCACACCATGGTCTACAGTGTCAAATGCAGCAGAGAGATCGAGAAGGACCAGAATGGTACATGCCTTTCGATCTCTAGCCATTAGGAGGTCATTCAATACCCGGACAATAGCAGTCTCCATGCTATGCTTCTTCCTAAAACCAGATTGGAGAGTATCATAGACATTGTGAGTTATAAGATGATTATCCAACTGCAATGCAACCACCCTTTCAATAACTTTACCAACAAATGGCAAGTTAGAGATAGGTCGATAGTTAGCTAGACAGTCTGGATCCAAGGAGGATTTCTTAAGGAGTGGTCGAACAACTGCCTCCTTGAGGGAGTCAGGAAAGACTCCCCTCTCCAAGGACTTCCAGACAATGTCAGCAAGGATTGGGCAGATAACATCTACACAACCCATCAGAAGGGGTGTAGGGCCTGGATCCAAACTACAACTGGTTGGACGCAGTGTTTGGATGATCTTCACAATGCCATTGAAATCTAGCGGGTGAAAATCTGACCAGGCAGACAGAGTGCCAGTCATTTCCCAGTCGACCACTGCAATCACTCATAGAGGAGGATGAGCCAATGCCAGACCTGATGCTGGCAACCTTATCTGCAAAGAATTGAGCAAACTCCTCACATCTTAGCTGAGAAAAAGCTTCTCTGGGCTGGAGACAGATTGGATTGCACAATCTGTCAATAGTCCGGAAAAGTTGAGCCGGTCGATTCTGTGCAGCAGAAATCTCCCTGGACAGGAATTCTGCCTTCTTACGGGTGATTTCTGATTGATAGCTATCATAATGTGCCATCAATCTAAGCCTGTCATCATCACAGCCGGACTTCTGCCAAACTGTCTTCATCCTTCGACCAACTCTCCTCATCTCCTTCAAGGAGCCATCAGATGATGGGCTCCTTGGGCGAAGAGTGAGAGGCCGAACACGAACAGGAGCAATCTTGTCCAGAGCATCTCCAACAGCCTTATTATAGGTTAGAACAAGATCATCTGGACTCATGCATTCACTCGACAAGCCTGAGAGGTCCAGTACCTCCAATAGGTCACTGGGGTTAATCCTCCTTAAAGGACAGTACTGAACCAACTCCGTAGGAGCAGACCTATTAGAGGGGACCCTGAAACTGAACCTTATGGTGTGGTGGTCAGACCAGCTGACCGGTTCCACCCCCAGATCAGTAACCTCCACATCCAGAAGAAAGATCAGATCCAACGAATGACCCCCTACATGGGTTGAGGAGGTAACTACCTGTGATAGGCCCAGCGTCACCATCAGCTGGAGGAGATTTTGACCAAAGTGCGAGAGTTCATCATCGACCCAGGCATTGAAGTCCCCCAGAATTATCCATCTGGGGGACCTCAATACCACCTCGACGATGAAGTCTGCTATCTCCTGCAGGAATTCTCCACCATCTCCTGGTGGACGGTAGATGAGAAGAATTCCGCAGCCTACACCCTCACCCAGGATATATTCGAAGGTTCTGGTGCTTCCCAATGGCACATCCATAAGGCCCAGCTCAGTCTTAAACATAATGGCCACATCCCCGCCCCTATGATCCAACCTTGGACGATGTATCACCAAGAAACTGGCTGGAGTTGCCGAGGCCAATATAGGGCCTGAATTTTCATCCTGCCAGGTCTCAGTGATGCAAGCCAGATCAGTTGTTGCAACAAGATCAGCTATAACAGCTGTCTTGTTTTTAATCGATCTGGCATTGCATAACACCGCCAAGGCAGGATGAGCTGTCGAGGAAGACCTCGGCACCTGCTCGTTTATATCAGGGCCCTTGGGTATGGGGACAAGACAGGGAGGACACTTATCCTGACTCCATTTCACCCCAGGGCATCTCCTAGATCTCACAACTCCAATCCGCCTTCCCCCTTCCTGTCCACCCTCAGGCCCAGCTCCCCCCTTCCTTTTCTGTTTTCTTAGTATGCCCAAAGCTCAACACCTAAAATAGCTGTCAGATGGCAATGGGGGGCACTCAAAAGGGCATAATTCCCTGAGCCTGGTGGGGGAATAACGCCCAACTGGCACTAAGCCTCCCCAACACATTATAAAATAAAACAATAATTAAAATCAACCAACCCAACTAGAAAGGTGAATCAATCTTAATAAAACTACAGGATTAAAATAAAATAATATAAAATAATAAAAATAAATAAACAAAAACAAGACCAAACTACTCTAGAGTGATAAGTAATTTCTTCTTCTGCTCTCTCTCTCACAGAGCAAAAGAAATAGAGGGAGAGGTCAACAAATATAATCCCACACACTGTCTCTCACACAGAAGGGGAAAAAACAAATGAAAATAAATAAAAATATAACAACTAAAATCCAGTCTCAAAGTAACTTTGTGCAATACTTCTCTTGACCAGGAGCTCACACCTCAAGACCCAAAAGCAATGTCGTTAGGTCTCTCCAGTGTGCTCTCACCTTCACCCAGGACCAGCAAGCAGACACAAGTCACTGCGAGCAGTCGGTTCTACAGCAGAGAACTGTTCCTAAAGTCAAATCCTTAGGCCAAAGCGCATATGATGTCTCCCCACACTGATCATCAATACACAGGTTAATAGAAGGCAAGGAGAGCAACAAACAGAGTAAAAGCAGATAAACAGTGTTAGATGAGGTTTAGACCCCCAGGCACTCTCACTACCTGGGGGATCCAAAATAAGTAAAGT
This sequence comes from Neoceratodus forsteri, assembly GCA_016271365.2. NCBI lineage: Eukaryota > Metazoa > Chordata > Ceratodontiformes > Ceratodontidae > Neoceratodus > Neoceratodus forsteri. The sequence goes on from CM057458.1 coordinate 238,533,892, forward strand.
AAGCACGGACACTCTCACTGCCCAAGACAGTAATCATTTAAATGAAAATGAAGTTTTGAGACCTGACCGTTTATTTTTCCAAACTTCCTAATAGACAAGTCCTCCAAATGACAATCCAATTTTCCAGGTGATGACAACAGCCTGGAGGCCCTATTAATGCAGGTCACCGCCCAAAATATCTGCACCCCACAACCTCGACTCCCCACTGGCACCAGCCCACCAGCTGATACCTGTGCAGAGCCTAGGAGAACTACGGATCCACCGGCCAGCTCCCCGGCCTGTCCAAGCTCAGTTCTCCCGTGTAGGGGCAGACTCAGGCAGCTAAACCACAACACAGGGTCCTCCTGCTGTTCCAGCACAGGTTCGATTCAAAATCCAACATCCAAATAATAGTCAGAATCCAGGTTGTTTCAGCAGTGCCCCAGAATAACGACACCAGCTCCAAAAATAAACGAAAGTTCTTACATCCCACGATGTAATCCTTTCCAAACAGGTCTCTCTCGTCCAGGAACTCAAACAAAAAGCCAAGCAGTCCCACGATGTAATCCTCTCAGGACAGTACTCACACACAAATCTCTATCATCCAGAAACTCACTCTCTTCGTCACGATCTCTTCTCATGCAGCTCTTACAGCTATCTCCTAATTAAAATCCGCAAAACTGGTGGAGGGGCAACAGCAAATTATACAGACTCAGAAACGTTCCTCACACGATCAGAATGGTAGCGGGTGCAGTCAAACAGCTCCAATGCACACTTCAAAATCGGCTGAGCACCCCCCGATAACGCTCTACAGTAAGATCAAAAACTTTAAAAATAAAAGAAAACAGAGGAGAATAAATTAAATGAGCTAGTACAAACGAGTGCAAACAAATGCAGTTCAGCAGCTTGCTGTCAGCACGCCCAGCACAGCAGCCATCATGAAACTCCCCAGGAAATCAGGAAGCTCAAGGAAGCAACAAGCCTGAAGGGCGAGTGGCATTATGACCTCCACCATCCCTGATCCATGTATGTAATTATGCCCTTTTTTGTTGTCTTCCGTATGCGTTACACTTTGTATTCTGGTCCCCCTTCCTTCTGTTAAGTGTCTGTGTGTTTTGTGTGTGTGCGCTGTTTTGGTGCCTCATTTTTCTGCATCCGCAAAAGGCATCTGTCTTGTGTCCAGAAAATTAACAAGTGGTAACACAGTGAAATGAGAGTGTTTCAGCACATACAAACTCCCCAGAATTAATGGTGCACTCAGTCATGCGCACAGAAGTGGCACAGAGTCCCAGATTTTTTCTGCAGGCCCAGAATGCATCCTCCATGTGTCCAGAAAATTGACAAGTGGTAACAGAGTGAAATGAGACTGTTTCAGCACATACAAAGTCCCCCAGAATTAATGGCGCACTCAGTCATGCGCGCAGTGGTGGCACAGAGTCCCCAGATTTTTTCTGCAGGCCCACAATGAGCCCTCCTTGTGTGCAGAAAATTGACAAGTGGTAACAGAGTGAAATGAGACTGTTTTAGCACATACCCCAGTATAAAATGATGACTGTGAGGTTCGTGTTGCTGGTCCAATGTGTTGTGCGAGACAATTCCACTAAATGAAATGTGACGATCTCAACTGGATTGAAAGGTGCCCCTTGGATGTACACTAATAGTAGCCTTGGTGAATAGATATATATATAGATATATGGTTGTGTATTTTGTAGGTGATGATGAGGTGGGTTGAACTTGACATGGACATGTACTCATGCTATTGTTCTGCATCACACAGGTGACTCTTAAACTGTTGCTGTGCACATTCCAGTGTTCAATGAGAATTTTTTGCACTTAAATGGAAACGGATAACTCTCAAGCACATGAAGGTAAGTATTTCTTTTTTGGGGGGAGTGGGGGGAATCATATTTTCAGTTTTGTCTGTAATGGTTTCTTATTTTTTTACTTCTTCACAGATTTCATCTGCATCCTTCTGGAGTCCGGTTGTTAATGATGGTCATGGTCATCTAATGAAACAACTTCTGTGTGTGGCATGTGTGCCCAAGCTCGGGGAAGGGGTGTGCCTGATGTTGAAGAACTTTTTTGGATAAGGCCACTTTGACAGAATGACAAAGCATCTTGAAGTTTCCTGAAAAAAGAAATGAATGACTTCTTACAAGTTACAACTTCATTGTTATGTGTCCCTCCCTGGTTCTGAAATCTCAATCCCTATTGTCAAGTTACATTTCAGAGACACACCTCGTCAACTACTAAGACAACCTGTTGTGTGCAATATTTGCAGTAGTCTTTACAAAGCAATGAAATGGATGAAATAAAATCTTCATACTTACCAGAATGGATTTCACATGGACATTACATCGCTTCCTCTCTGTGCGGTATAGCTACAACATCTTTCCCAATGAGTATTAGCGATGGAGCCTGTTTTTGTTCTCCTGTAAAAGAAACAAAAGAAGTGTACTGTATGTGTTTTGCCACTGCGTCTCTGAAAAGCTACAGAAAACAAAACATACAACTTAAGGAAGTGAGATAGCATAACAAACATGAGTGCACATACTCACTTTATGGTTTAAATATTAAGAAGCTGATGGTGGTGGTGCACTGGTGGACTAGTGGTCTGTTGGGGGCAGACAGACTCATGGTGGCAGACTTGCATAATATCAGTCCCGGTGGTGGTGGTGGTCCGGGGGGGGGGCAGACAGACTCATGGTGGCAGACTTGCACAACATCAGTCCCGTGGTGGTGGTCCGGGGCAGACAGACTCATCATGGCAGACTTGCATAACATCAGTCCCGGTGGTGGTGGTGGTCTGGGGTGGGGGGCACACTGCCTTTTAAATACTGCAGTTAAAACCTGCCAACATTAACCACATCATCATCCTCATAAAGAAAACTGCCCTCACAGTCATCTATGTCTGAAGTCTGACCACTGGGAAATTCTTTCTCCATTGTGTCATCATCTACGTCAGTGGTGGGTCGTTTTAGGCAGCCACTGCCAGTGTCACCAGGATGCTCCATTTCCACATCAGCAACACCACCATGACTAGGCTGGGGTATGAATACCAAGGTTGCAGTCTGTGCTGGTATGTGCCTCTCATTCATTTTAATGAATGTTAGCAAACTAACATTTGCAGGAGACAGGTTTTTCAAACGATCCCTGACTATTGCACCTGCTGAGCTGAATACCCACTCAACACTTACACTGGAGGGTGGGCATGTGAGGTACTTCAGTGCCACTGCAGTCAGCTCTGGCCATTCACTGATCTTTCCACACCAGTACAAAAGAGGATCTTCAGTTACTGTCAGATGCCTGTTTTCAGACAAATATGACTCAACCATTCTCTGTGTAGCACTAAGTCCAATTGTTGGTGCATCAGCCTATTTCCCAGAATCATTGATTTCACAAATACCCACTTGGGACAAAGCCTCCCAAAGCGAGTTGACGCCAACCACTTTGGATGACAGACCACCTGGAACTACAGTTCTCTTACCCTTGCATGATATGCTTGCTGGTGCTCCAGCTACACCTTCAGCTGGATTATGCTGCTGAGGTTTGCAAGCCTTGGCACGTGACTTCTGTGCCCCAAGAACCAAGTGAACCAGTTGACCACTGATATTTTTTACCTGTTCAGGCCCTCCCTCCAGTACTGATGCAATTCCATGTTTGTATCGTAGGTCCAGCATTGTTGCCATGGCAAAGTTGTCACTATGCTGAATGCTCACAATATGACGATTCTGGTCGAATACTGTCAGCATGTGTTGCAGCAACATACTGCTACCATCATCACTGGCAACATCAAGGCTATGCCATACATTCACCAATGTCTGCCTCAGCACCCGCAGCAGTGGAATTGATTGGCTAATGGAGGCAGACTCGCCACTCACTGCCTGTGTGGCATGCTCAAAAGGCCGCAAAATTGTTATTATAGAGTCCATGAGGCGCCACTGTTCAGTAGTCATAGACATGGAGGCCCCAGAACTGTCACGGCTACTGTGCATAACAAGATATTCGGAGATGGCTTTGTATTGTTCGTACAACCTCTCTGCCATGTATAACGTGGAGTTCCATCGGGTGACGACTTCCAGCTTCAAGCAATGCTGAGGCAAGCTGTTTTTTATTTGCAACTGCCGCAGTTGGTCACGGGCCTTTCCAGATCTTGAAAAGTGAGAGCAGATATGTCGTGCAATGATCAGCATTTCTTTTATGTCAGGGTGCTGCAGAAACTCCTGAACCACAAGATTTAAACAGTGGGCCATGCATGGAACACGAAAAAAACACCATTTGTGATGCATTTCACCACATTTGACCCATTGTCAGTTGCTATGAACCCAGCTCTCAGGGACAGAGGGTGTAGCCATCTGTCAATTTCAGTCAGTACCATGTCCAACATATGTCTCACCAGTGTGTGAACAGGTCACACTGCGCATACAGAATTGTTGCATGCTGGCGATTCCAGGAAGATTGCTACCGCCGACAATCCACCTTCCTGCACTGATTATTCACACCACCAGCATCACAAACAACCCGGCACCTGCGCCCAGTGTGAAAGTTACACAGATATGAACTCCCTGATGTTTTGCCACTTGTCTACATATCCATACTTAAATAGATGAATGGAGAGGAGGCATGCTGAAGGGCATGTCTTACTGAGTCTGAGACAGTGCGTAACAACTCGGGAACAGCACGGGTAGAAAAGTATGTCCTGGATGGGACTTTCCATTTTGGACAGGCACGGGCAGCAAACCACCAGAACCCAGAATTCTCCACAAAGGAGAAGGGCAAAAGATTGATTGCCAACATTTCTGCTACAGCAGCATTAAGTTCACTTGACACTGTATGATTCGGGGGGTACTTCAGCTTATGAGCAAAAACACTCTGTAACGTGGGCTGACAAACGTTTTACATGGAGTGTGTTGTTGGTCACAAATGGTTGTGCTCTGTGATGAATGCCATTGGCAGGGGGTGGAGTGTGGACACTTGATGAAGACGGTTGCACAGGTGATGTTGACAAACCCAGCAATTATGTTATTTTTCCAGATTTGCCAACTTGTTGATGTACCACTTGCACTAGACATACCGCATTCCCCACCACCACCACCACAAAACTGCTACTCTCACCAGTACTGGACAACATTTTAAAGTCATTATGGTCCTCCACCTCATCATGCCTGTAGTAATCCTCTGCTCTTATTACCGCACTACTGCACACGTTTAATTTCCTACTGGGCTTAACAGTCATGGAAGGGGATAACATGCTGGCTATGGTTGCCGCCGGTGATACGGGTGAATGCCCCAGTCTGGTATTAGCTGCCAGTTTGTGTTGGGTCCACAGAGCCAAGTGCCTATTCTTAAGATGCGTATGCTGTCCTCCTGTCCCAAGATGGCTCCCCTTTTTACCTCGACTCACACGCACATGGCAAACCTGGCAGATTGCAACTGAATCATCATTTGCATCTTGAACAAAAAAAATCCCAAACAAGGGAGTGTGATGCTCTGCTTTTAACATGTCCATGATGATGATGTGGCTTATTTAAGTCTGTTATTTTAAGCGCTGAAGTGGGGGGGGCATGTGATGTTTCTGGCACTGCACACCTGGACTGCAGCTGACCACCACAACTACCTATCATATTGATTACTAGGTCGTTGTCATCATCATCATCAACTAAAACCGGTAAATCACAAGTTTTTATGGGGAGGGGATTCCTGCAAACAGATTCAGACACTGCCACTTTTAATTTATTTTTCTCTGGTTCCCAACTGGGGTCAATTACATCATCATCATGTTCATCAACATCACTGTCACACACATCCACATCTTCTGCTTGGATGCTAACATGTGGACTGTATGTTGCAACAACAGCAACATCATCATCATCAGCATCATCACATTCATCATCAGCATCTACACCACCATCACCTGATATTTTTTCACCACACTGTGAATCACTGCATGGAAAATGTGTGACGTTAAGTGCCACGGTGGATAGAATATCACATTGTATGCTATCGTTGACATAATCATCAGAATCAGGTTCAGTTAATGGGATGTTACTGGGAAGTATGACATCATCTACACTGTCACTGACTTGCACTGCTTCACACTCAATATGTTTGGATATGGTACACTGGTCGGAATTAGAACTTGACCAACAGTGCTATTACTACCTCCACCACCACTAACACCAGTAACACTAACACCACTGGCTGGGAAAACATCATCTCCTCCAACTATCAGTGAAGCTACTGATTCGGCTGTAAAAAACATTGCAGGAGAAATACCTTTCCTCACATCAGCAATGCACTTCTCCATCCGCGTACTACTACCACGCCCACAAACCCTCTTACTGCTAACATTGCCATAGCCAGAAACAGCTTTACTTACACTTCTCTTTGCAGGCATTTTGGGGGATCAACCAGAAATATTATTACCAAATTTGGATTTTGATACGTTCACTTTCTGACTGGAGGGACGCTGGCTGGATGCAAAGCAAAATAAACAACTGTGGCTTCAGCAACAGATAAGAGACTACTGTGTTGTGACACTGTCATGGAATTAAAACAACTTCAGTAACCAGTGGTGCTGTTTGTGTCACTAAAACAATCCAGTCTGGTAAAAAATATCTTTTCAACGTGGGGGTGGAGGGGAGCACTGAATAGAGACAGTGCTGATTTTTACGCCACTACAAGCAGCAAAACTAAGAACAGAGAACACGATCGCAGTACAAAATCAGGCAGCTGCAGTGAATAGCAGGTTTACACTGCTGCACTTAGTTGCACTTACACTAGTCTGTGTCACAAATTTTAAAAGGTGTACTATATTTGATGCACACAACACTGCACACACAACACAGAACACTTTGTGTACAATGCTGAACAAGGAATGCGATGCAAATGCAAGAGTTCAGTGTACTGCCACATAATGTGAATCTGTAATTTAAACAACTTGACCTTATGAAATGCTGCACCACATTCACACAACAAACAGCAAGAAAATGTGTACTATTACTGACAATTTTACTATGTGTACGGTAACACAGTCAGTTATATAACAAAAATATAACCAAAACACAAAGAAATCACTAGTTCTCCAACTTAAATCTACCTACCTACACACAGATATGCCCTTCCCCCACACAGCACACTTCACTGTCTTTCACCACACACACTCAATGTTATAAATTAACATTCAAAATCCACACACAAACAAAAACGCTCAATGATGTGAGCACAGGAGGGTTTCCTACAATCGATGAACTACAGTTGGATTCCCCCCAAAAAAGCAAAAATGCTTTTTGAACAGCTTTTTAAAAGATTCCTACAGACAGCTATCAGAGCACACTGTCTCCTTCTCCTTCCTACTCATACTACCCCGAACTGAAGCTGTGCAGATCAATATAGAGCCCATGTGACCTGAACTCCCATGAATCACTGCAAAATCAGCTTTCGGAGCTCAAAAACAAGGCGGAGTGATGCGAAGTGAACTGCCACCAATGCACTTAGCCTTAAAAATTGAAAAGGTAGTGACCAGTGGAGTGAGAATAACGCCAATCGCTGTTTTCCAATGCACTCATGTTCCTCATTATAATGCAAAGTACTCCGCTTAATGCTGGTATCAAGGACCGCCTGTGCTCCAGCATCAAATGTTTCGCAGAGTCGGATTGAGCCCACTTCGCCCACCACTAATATGGACCATTGTATACTCTGTTTGGTTCCTCATATCATGACACTCCCTTTGTATCTACCTACTGTGATTTGTTTGCCTTCTGACCCCTGACTTTAACTACCCTAATGTGATATTGCTACTATTTACTGCCTGTATAAGTTTTATATATTGTTTTTGCCTTATATTGCCTATGTAAACCAGGACCTAATTGTGAATGAGTTCGCTCAATGGAGTTTTCTCCTGCAATAAACTTGAACTTGTAAAGTAATCAATACAATGATCACTTGGTCACAATATAAACAAACGCTAGCCAGAGCCAATAGGGCTGTGACAAGTTGCTAAGTGATCAAAATTACACGTGTGCATAGAAATTATGGGATGCCCAGGTGTAACTTGCCCATTACAATGCCATTATGTGCTACAGGTGTGAAAATACATTTCAGGCAGGATGTGAAAAATGACAGCTGTACTGTCAAAAACGAGGTGTGCAAAAATGGTAATGTTGAAAATCTGAAGTGAAAATATTAAAAATTGGAGACGTTAGGAGCGTGCATAGAAACTGCAATGCACACTCGTAACAGTCATTTTTGGAGGTTTTTCATCAAATTTGCAACATGGGCATTTTGGGACCCACCTCATGAACAGTGGCACTGTCACTTTGTTAATCAGTCCAGAAAGGTGATTCCACACAGTGACTGTGAAATCACCTTTCAGGATGAAGTAATGAAATGACAGTGACGCTGGTCATGAGGTGGGATCCCAAGAACCCCATGTTGAAAATGTGGGGCCAAAATTCAAAAAAATGGCTGAGTTATCAACTTAAGTTGAAAACCCCATTGAATGCCATTTTAGCATGCTTACCTTTGGTTTTTCAGTTTGTGGTTCAGCTTTGAGGAGTGCAGACGTGTCCCAGTCCAGAGAAGATGACAACGCCTACCTCCAGACGTAAGCATGGGGTAAGGAGTGGGGGTGTGGGGAAGTAGGTGCTCAGTGGGGATGGGGAAGGGGGGACTGGGGCGATGATGAGGGACCATTTTCTTTTTTAAGGTTAAAAAAAACACGTACACATGCGTAGTTGTGGTGAATGGCATTTTTCCATGCACAACATGATGGCACCAGTAGAATTGCACATGTGCGTGAGTCGTGATGCACAGTTCATGCCCAGGAATGCGGAAGTAGCAGCTGAAATAGTGCGGCTGTTATTCCATAGTGGCTGATCATGGCGGTGGGTTTCTAGCTCTGTTGGACTTTCGGAAGGATACTTCCAAAAGTCCAACAGAAGGTTCCATGATCGTCCATTTTTGTAAGCTAAAAGCAGATCCCAAAAGGGCTGTAGGCTCTGCCCACAGCCCTAAAAATTAGTAAGGAGATGTAAAACTAAGATAAAAAGTGCTGAAAGAAACTTTGAGCTTGGTTTAACAACATGTGTTAAAGATAATGAGAGGGCTTTAAGCCCAAAGGTTCAATGGGTGGAGCAACTATGTCACTCATCCATCAGGCTTATAAGGTCACTCATTCTGGGCTTCTCCAGGATTCGTTTCTTATTGTGGCCAGAGGCGCTGTTCTTCCTCAGTCCCTGTGTCTACTCCAATTTCTACCTGTTTCTACAGTTGCCTCCAGTCGCCAGCTCACTCCGTCTCGTTCATTTTCTTGGTGTTTTTACCACCGTCCCCTGCCTTCTCTCTCTGTGTTCCCTCTGCACTTCCTGGCTGTGCTGTCACTCACACGTCTCCATGTCCCTTCTTCCCCCCCTCCATTGTACTTCTTCCTCCCTGCCTTTCTCCATTTCTTTCATTCTGAATCCTTGTGGAGCATTTCTCCCCGCATCCTGCACCTAGCCCCGCTACTTATCCCCTATGCTGGGTTTCTGCCCACGCACTCCCTGGCTCGCTTTCTTCTTCCATCGCTTCATGGCTCTCCTCTTTGGCGGACCTGCCTGCTCCATAGACGCCAACCCAGATCACCGCATTTCTGAACTGTGGCCTCCATTTTTCTGCTGGGGCCATCTGCTGCGTCCTGCAATCTATCGCATTGTTTGTCTGGTGTACTCACTGCTTGTCTTGTGCTTGCTCCTGCTCTGCATCAGTCGCCCTCTGGGTCATCAGCAAACCATCAATTACTCTGCTAATGCAATTTTTGGGGATCTTTGCAGTCCTACTGCCTAACCAATTACTGAATCCTACATTATCAAACTCTTTAGCATGGACACCGGGGCCCTGCTTTAGCATGCAGAGTTAGTACCACGGCATGGGGCACAGCATGACCATTATTCATTTTATTCTCCTCATTCAGGCAATGCACAGTATAAAGAGTTGTATAAAATTGACAGCACACTCTGTACTGAATCTCTGCCACTTCCTTCTGCATCTCCTAGTGCAGATTGTTGAGTGGGACTGCTGTGCTACGGAGGTGAATGGATTAAGCTTCTAGGGGGAGTATTCCACATCTGTCAGCCTCAGTTCTTGCGGCTCCAGATGGTGCCAGGTCAGTGTCTAATCAGAGCTCGATCAGTTATACATTTGTCGTACTCAATCAATGTCAAAATCAAAACACACAAAAAAGAAAACTCTCTGTGCTTCTTTTGGGGTTTGCTGCACTTGCTCCTGCTGCTAGGGATATTTGTGGGCACCCAACCTATTCACTCATTGACCTCAGTTGCTTGCCTCTTTCCTTCTCACTACCTTTATACACTGCATAAGGGGTGTGTCCATCGACTCCACTCATTGCCTTCCTCCTCCTGTTGCCTTCACCCTCCATTCCTCTCTTTCCCTGACCTTTGCTTTCTTTTGGGTTTTTCTGTATCCTGCCATCACCTTCCCTATTCGTATCCTCCTCTTCTACCCTAGTTCATCTAGGTGTCCTGGTGCCTATGTCTGGTTTCCCATAGTTAACAATACCAGGTAACTTCCTCATCCTACCTCGCTTTCGCTGTGCCAGCCTCCATGGCTTCACTCCTTCGTTGTACATAGTCCATTTCTTACCTCACCTTACCTGTTCTGGCCTCCAAGGCTTCTCTCCATCATCATCTTATTAGCCTCTGAATCTCCTTATTCACATCAATCAATTGAGCATACATCTCATTGGGTCTTCTGCTAACTCATCGAACTGCTACACTCCTGCGGTGCTCATCACCATCAGTCTTCATCATCCTCCGTCTTCACATGGCCTCTGAGCTTCATCATCCTCAGTCTTCTCACCAGCTACCAAGGATTCACTCCAATCTAGGACTACAATCGATATTTCTTGGAGCATTTCTAGCATGGATCATATGCCACCTCATCAAACCACAGCCCTCCTGCCGCATGTATTCAGGTTCATGGCTCCAGTCATCATTCCCTCATCCTTACCTCATGGTTCATCTATTTTCATCACTCACTCATGCATTCCTATCATTGAATCCTATGTTCATACATTTTGCTCCCATCTATCACTCATACCCTCTGGCGGATCTACTCCTTCCCTTCAACTACTCGAGCATACCCCTCTCTGGTCCCTGCTGCCTCATGTTCCTTCTTCGATCTGTGCTTTCCTTTTAGGGTTTTTCCTATCCCATCATCTTCCCTACTCATATCCTTCTCTTTAATGACATACATCCTTAAATCAAATGTCGTCAGCCTGGAGGGAAGGCAACCTAGGCCTTGGATCCCAGAGGTTTCCTCTCAAAGGGGGTTTTTCCTCTCCTCCATTCCAATGGTCATAATATTGGTTAGAGTTAGTGCTTTCTTAGGTTAATTAGTTAGGTTCTGCTGTTGGACGGAGGTGGATGGTGGCTCCAGCGTTCCCCTCTCTCCTTAGGAAGTCTGCACTTAATCATCTTCTCAGAATTCATTCATTCATCATCCTCGCCTCTTCGATGCGTGACACCTGATCAGATATTCTTTTTGAGCTTCTTCCTAAGCTACCTTTAGCTGATGGAATCATTCCCATGGCACCTGTAGGGGAGGGAACCCTCATACAGGGTTCCTTGCGTCGTACCCCTATAGGGTGGTATATCCCACAGATAGAGAGGCGGAAACCCACAACGTAAATCAAGTCACACAAACATAATCTCATCTAGTCAGTAAGCACAATTGAATGGGAGGGCTTTAAGCCCGAGGTTCAATAGGGGAGCAACTATGTTGCTCCCCCATTAGGCTTATAAGGTCATTCATCCTGGGCTTCTCCAGGATTCATTTCTTGTTGCCCACCATCCACCCCTCCTCCTCCAGTGGCTCATCTCTTTTACCCGTGGGCTTCTTCCTAAGCTACTTTTAGCTGTCGGAATCATTCCCTTGGCACCTGTAGGGAAGGAACCCTTCTCTAGGGTTCCTTGCATCGTACCCTTACAGGATGGTATATCCCATAGATAGAGAGGAGGAAAGCCACAATGTAAATCAAGTCACACAAGCATCATCTCATCTAGTTTAGTAAGCACAACTGAACTACAAGGCATTTTATAATTATATTAATCAAAACAGGGTTAGTAAGAGCAACTAGAGGTGTTAGAAGATGACACAGGGTCTCATCACAGATTAAGCGGCCAAAGCAGAACTAATGAATACACATTTTTCCATCAGTATTTAGTGAGCAAACAGACAGCCCAGACATATAACAAATTGAAGGGAATACACCTGCTATTCAAATTGTAGAGGAAGATGTCAGACAAAGGCTGGAAAAACGTAACCCCTGTAAGGCACTGGGTCCAGACAGGATCCATCCTAGGTTTTTAAAAGAGCTAGCCGTAGACTTGGCAGGACCCATTACATTATTATTTCAGACATCATTTAATAATGGTTGTGTAATAAGTAAATGGCGAGAGACAATAGTATCCCCTATATATAAAAAGGGAAGTAAAAAGGACCCTGGGAACTATCGACCTATCAGCCTTACATTAGTCTTGTTGTAAAATTCTAGAAGGGGTTGTCAAAGACTACATAAACACAGTCATTAAGACATCTAATTTAGAAGACATAAGTCAGCATGTTTTTGTTATGGGTAGATCATGCCAGACCAATCTCCTACAGTTTTATGGTAATATTAGTAAGGCACTTGAAACTGGTTACCCCGTTTTTCCTTTTTTTAACTAGGAGAGACACACTAAGATGAAGCTTGTTTACAGGTGTGACCTGGGAGCACAAGGACGTTAAGTCACTTGCTCAGGGCCACACAGTATGCATGTGGGGGCTGTGGGATTCAAACCCAGGTCTCCAGGTTTGCAGCTCAGAGCCTTAAACCACTGCACCATACTGCCTCCTCCAACATCCCATGGATGTTGTTTTCCTGGATTTCAGTTGAGCTTTTGACACTGTCCCACATAGTGAGCTTATAAAAACATTGCTCAGACTTGGACTAGATACAAGTGTGGTGGCTTGGATTAAATCTTGGCTTTATGGGAGGAAACAACAAGTCAGGATAAGAGGTATACTGTCAGACTGGGCCAGGGTGACAAGTGGAGTGCCACAGGGCTCCATGCTTGGACCCATCCTCTTTAATATCTATGTAGCCACAATGCACATTGAAGACAATGTGTGGCTATCTAAGCATGCTGATGGTACAAAGATTGGTTCTACTGCTAGAAATCCTGAAGATGTTGACAGGCTACAAAATCAGCTACTTAGATAATGAGACTGGTCTGAAAGCAACAAACTTATATTCAATGTGGATAAATGTATTGTGATGCACCTAGGTAGATCAAATCAGGGGGCAAATAACCTACTAAATGGAAAACAATTAAAGGAGACAACTGAAGACAGGGACCTGGGCATTACCATGATGAATGACCTCAAATTTAACCAGCCGAGTAGACTTAAGTGCAAAAAAGGCAAATGGCATACTCCAATACATACACAGACACATCAATAGCAGAGATAGAACAGTGCTCATGCCCATGTACTGCTCCCTGGAAGGCCACACCTTGAATACTGCTCTCAGGTTTGGTTCCTAGTCATTAAAACTGAGATTGGGATACTAGAGAGGGCACAGAGGAGGGCAACCAAGATGGTGGCTGGTGTTGAACATTTATGCTACAAAGATAGGTTGGCTGATTTGGACCTTGCTGTACAAAGTTGCATCTAATAATGAGTTATTGGAGTGTCTTGGTCTAGAATTACGAGAACAATCTTATACAATAAGAGCACATACACTGCAGATCAAGGGTGAAACTTGTCTTACTAGAAAAAGAGCCAGTTGGTATAGCAATAGAATTGTTAGCCTATGGAATGGGCTGCCACTTGAGGTTGTTGGTAGCAGCTCTATGTTATTATCTAAAACCAAACTAGGCAATTATTTTATGAAAGTAGTGGTCAGACAATATCCCCTTGTGTAAGGGACCAACTTCATTATGAGCCTATGGCTCTACTAGCTTGTACATCATCTATGATACCTGTGATGATACCCAGTAATTGTCCCTGATACTCTGCATATCTACCCAGTGATTGTCCCTAATGCTCTCTATTCCTACCCCATGTTTGTCCCTGATACTATGTATCCCTAGCCAGTGACTGTCTCAGATAGTTTGTATTCGTACCCAGAGACTATCCCTGATACTCTGTATTCCTACCCAGTGATTGTACAAAATATTCCACATTCCTACCCAATGTTTGTCCCTGATACCTTGTTTTCCTGCTCTGTGATGGTCTCTGATACTCAATAGTCCTAACTTACCATTGTCCCTGATACTCTGTATTCCTGCTCCATGATTGTCCCTGATACTCTGTATTCCTAACCAGTTGTGGTCCCTGACACTCTGTAATCCTATCAAGTGATTGTCCCTCACTCTTTGTAGTCCTACCTGCCATCCTAGGAGAAAAGACCTAGAAAAGTTTGAATGATGGTCAGAGGTATGGCAATTGAGGTTTAATGCAAAGACATGCAAGATCATACATGTGGGGAGTAAGAACCCAGGAGGAAGCTACAAGATGAGGGGGGAGCTTCTGACAGTCACCAAGATGGAAAGAGATCTGGGGGTCATGATCACAGATCACCTTAAGGCCACAGTGCAGGCAGCAACGGCAGTGGGGAAGGCCAGTGGTATGTTGGAGTGTAAGGGGAAATGTGAGGAAGTTCTTTTTCACTAAGAGGGTTGTAGATGCATGGAATGGCCTGGCTCATTGGGTGGTGTGAGCAAACACTGTAGCAGGATTCAAACATGCCTTGGACAGGAATAAGGGAACAACAGAGATGAGAAGAAATAGCGTAAGCTGATGACCAACTATTGTCACCGGCCGCCATCATAGGTAGGACAAACGGGCAGACTAGATAGGCCTGGAGGTCCTTTTCTGGTGACAACATCTATGTTTCTAAGTTACCCTGTGATGTAAGCAATAAGACATGTTGGGGCATTGATTCCTTTTTTTTTTTACTCTGTTTCTGCTACTGGCTCCTTGATCGGCACCTTTCATCTGCGCTTCCCTCTCGTCTCTGGCCACCATCTAGTCTGCCCCCAGCTTCTTGTAGGGCCCTTGGCTTCTTACCTCATGGCTTACCCACTATGGTGGGGTGGCAGGAAGCACCAATTTCACCTGCCAAGTCCAGATCCAGTTCCGGTGATACCCCCTAAGCCGGGGTGCTCATAGGATGGCCATTAAGCAGCCGCAACCAAGGATGCAATTTCTCTATTTTTCTCCCTATTTGTGGGATGCAGCATGCAATGACACTTTCAGTGTGGTCGCACCCACTCCTGCGCACACCACCTCAAGCATTTTGCCATGCTCCCACCCCCTGAAGTCATGGGATCATGTCACTGACTCCCAGCCTTTGCTAGGGGTCAGGCGCTCAGCGGCCAAAAGTACCCTTCCCCCCTGAGATGGAGAGCAGTCCATTGGATGCTCAGTCCTTCTCCTCCTCTCTGATACATGGCTACCCATGCTCGCTCCCAAACACAGGTCTCCGGCATACTGCAAGGTGTGGCATCCAGCGCCTCAGCCCTCAGCACCACTGGGCCAGAGTTGGGGCATTGATTCTCCTGGTTTTACCACATGCCCAGGGGCATAGAAGGCATGAGGCTGCAGGTCGAGTGTCTTCAGCTCCTGGAAGTGTTGTAAAATCAACAAAATGTATGCCCTGAAGTGTCTTATTGTACTTATAAAATGGGTCCAAAGAGAACTTTAAGAAACAAAACACTCAAAACATGTTAAAGCCACATAAATAGTATAAAATATTGATAAAAAATGTAAAAAGTCCCTCTACAAATGGTTTTCACCTGTCAGTCATCTGTCTTTCTACACATTCAGTACATTGTGTGATTGTTTACCATGGAATACAAAAAATGAAAAACTCTGTACTATTCCAGTAGTAGAATGCTAGAATAATTTATTTATTTTATTTTTGTTAACCGGGTAGGTGCACTAGCCATGAAATAACTATTTTCAGGCACGACGGAATAATACACACACAGATAATACACACACACACCTACCTTGAGTTGAATCATAACCTTAATTTCATTTGTTGCAGGGTAAGCATGGAGTTCTCTGGCAAACTGCTAAAAAACTGCAGGGGGATTTTTCACGATCATCAAAGCAACATTGTTTATGGAAACTCTGAATTGTACTTGATTTTTACAGTTAATCTTTTTATTGTAATTATTGTGATTATACATACATATACACTACATTCTCCAATATACACTTACATAATTTCTCACTAGGAGAAGGAAAAAACATTTTGTCTGAAGTATTATGCAATGGTATTAAAGGGGAAAACAAATGTTGAGAAAACCATATGTAGCAGTACAATCTGTATGATAGAGAGAAACTATGGCAATTTATGCTTCAAGGGGTAAAAGGAGTAGATACAAAATAGAAATATGAGCAGTCGTGATTGTACTTCTATTACGCTGTAATTTAATACAAGTATGTATAAGATTGTATAAAGGAAGAACAAAAAAGAGAAAAATATCCAAGAAAGTGAACAAGAATGAAGAGGAAAGGGAAGAAGAAAAGGAGATAGAAAGATAGAAAGAGAGGAGATGAAAAAAGAACGAAAGAGCTAGAAGTGAGATTCCAATGTGAACATATAACAACCCATAGATTAAGTGACAATATGTGTAGATGAGTTTAAATATTTAAAATAGTCCTGCCAGCATTTATTACATAAATTAAGTCGGTCAGAGGCTAAGTGTGACATACGATCAAGGTGTACTTGATTTTTAAATTTGTGTGTGTAAGGTGGGACTCGTGAGTGTAAAAACATTCAATTATTTATGTTTTTGTTTTATTTAATGGACTTTTGTTTTTAGGGCCCATTTGAAGGTTTTTAGGTATGAATATAGGTGGCAGCCATGTTTGCAATGGAAATCAGGAAGGACGGAAGTGGCTCATGAAGTCTGTATGTAAGTTAGCTAAATTTCAAATTTGACTGCCTAAACTTGTTCAAACCTGGGCTGTTGTGGAGAATTAAGATATGGGTCTTGGAACTTGTTTAGCCTATCAGGAAGCAGGATATTTTCAACCCATTTTTATAATGTCCCTGATACTCTGTATTTCTATCCAGTGATTGTCCCTGACACGCTGTACTTTTACTCAGTGACTGTAGTAAGTAAAAGTGTTATTTTTTAAACAAAATAACCACTTAGGCCTAAAAGGGACCCATTTACAAGGTTGTTCTAACATGGGTATTTCTGGCTACAGGTGTGAGCAACATTTATAATAATAAATGATAGAAAAACATACTTACATTGTATAAAGCTATACAAGAATCTGTATACTGTACCATTTTCTACATAAAAATGATATACAAAAAAAAGGAATGCCTGCATGCAGGAGGCCATGGTAAAAAAACTTTTATTTCTTCTTCGTGTTAAAATCCAAACAGTCAGTGCCACCAGACTCCCCTAAAGTGAACTCCCCATGCACATTTGGAGCACCAGCTTCTTTCTTAAGGGGTCTGCATAAAAATAAACAGAGCAAGCATACAAACCGTGATTTTTTAAATGAGTAATGCAACCAAACAACCCCTCCCTATTTCAACAATATCATAAAAGTGAAATATCTAAAAATTATTGTCTCTGATACTCTATATTCCTACCCAGTGTTTGCTCCTAATACTCTGTATTCCTGCCCAGTGTTTGCCTCCTAATACTCTGTATTCCTGCCCAGTGTTTGCCTCTAATACTCTGTATTCCTTTTTTTTTTTCTAACTCTGTTTACCCCGGCCTGATTCTGGACTCCCAGGGCATCTCTCTAGTGGAGCCATGGGGTCTCATGCCTCTACCACCCACCTGAACCCTTGCCTGACAGGGAAATCAGGTATGCTGGATCCCCTATTCTCCCTCCCAGCCATGAGAGAGGCAGAGGACCATGGAGAGCTGTATCAGGTTCGGGCCAGCATTGGGCATGTGGGCACGGCCACAGTGCTCCACCTTCACCTCCACAGAGCCAGGAATTTTCCTCTTTTTCTGTCCCCCCCTCCACGGAGCTTTGACGGGCCAGCATCCACCGAGCTCCACCTGCCATTTTTGCCGTACAGCAACTACGCAAGTTCTAGGCTACCCCTGGCTGCCACCAGAGGTTGCTCATGAGCAATGCAAAGCCCTACACCCTCCCCAGGAAGGGAGAGCTCTCCATCGGACGCTCAGTCCCTTCCAACCCCTGCCAACCCCTGACAGCCCGGGCTTGTTCCCGAACCTGGGTCGCCGGCACGGAGCAAGGTGAGATGTCTAGTGCCTTAACCCTCAGCACCACTGGGCCAGCAATACTCTGTATTCCTATCCAGTGTTTGCCCCAATACTCTGTATTCTTACCCACTAATTGTCCCTGATAGCCCATGGTTGTCCCTGATACTCTAATCTGATTGTCATCTCGATTGTTTATAGTTGCAGGACTTGCAATACCAGAGATAAGAAGTGTATCCAAGAACCCCAGGTCCAATCATGTGAGCCTGTAGTTGAGTGGTTGGTGCACCGGGATGGTATTCTGGGGGCAAGAATTTGATTCCCAGTGGGTCACATTACTTCTTTCTCACTACAGTTTGCAATCCGTGATGCTCTTTATTCCTATCCAGTGATTGTGCATGATATTCTGTATTCCTACCCAGTGATTGTTCATGATATTCTGTATTCCTACTCCATGTCTGTCCTTCATACTCTGTATTCCTACCCAGCGATTGTCCCTGATAATCTGTATTCTACCCAATAATGTTCCCTGATTCTGTGTATTCCAAATCCATGATTTTCCCCTTATAATCTGTATTCTTACCTTGTGATTGTCCTCGATACTCTGTATTCCTACCCAGTGATTGTCCCTGATAATCTGTATTCTACCTAGTAATGCTCCCTAATTCTGTATATTCCAACCCTATCATTTTCCCTGATAATCTGTATTCCTACTTCGTGATTGTTCCTGATTCTCTGTTTTCCCACCCAGTGATTGTCTTCCATAACATATAAACATACTAATTGCCAGCAGATTAGGCCTTATGGTCTATCGAGTCTGCTCAAAACCTCAGATCCCTAGTTGGGTACCGAGTCTTCCATACTCTGTATTCCTAACCCATAATTGCCCCTGATACTTTGTCCCTGATACTCTGTATTCCAACCCAGTGATTGTCCCTGGCACATTGTGTTCCTACCCAGTAATTGTCCCTGATATTCTGTTTTTTTGACCCTGCCTATATATCCCAGCCCCAACTCCTGTATTACTGTACTGTTGTTACTCTGTGTTCGGGTCACTACTGTAATAGAGGCAGTGACCCCACCCAGCTAACAAAATAAATAAATATATTCACTATAATCCATCATCAGGGATGGTCTTTGGCCTCGGTGGTTGATTTAACAATAAGCCCCATGGAAATTTTAACTTAGTGTGTTGTATTTTTATTTTGTAATGGTATTTTTTTACCGATCAATGAATTAAAAATTGAAATTGAAAAGAAATCCCATTTTAGCAGGCTTCATTGTCAAGTTTTGTTGTGGAAGGTAGGGGTGCCCAGTGACCGCTCCCCCCCCCAAAGGGGACATGCTGTGTGTAGGGGGTGCACTGACATGCCCAATGCAATAGCATAGCCCCAAAAATTGTAAACATTGGCTGACTGACAGCTTTCCCTATGTATGGGCAATTGCTGCACTGTATCACACTGATGAGTTTAAAAAAATCCAATAAAAATCAAGCCTGCCAGAAAGCCAGTCAGAAAATCCAAAACTACATAAAGAATGACAGACTTGGCAGTATCTTGGCAGTTGTTAATGGCAATTATTGTGGGAGCTTTATACTTCCCTGTCATGATACTTAGATTATTAACTCAACACGACATAACAGGGTAAATCATAAGTTCACACACTCATCTGGATGCTGTGTGGCAGGAAGCAGCCTTGAAACAGTTTTTGTCAGGAGAAAGAAAAATGTGAATCTGAAACACCAGGGAATGATTTCTTAATTTTTGCTCCTACTGTTGCCCCCAGCACCTTACTCCTTTAGGCTCACTTATACAGTACATCTCTCCTATAAAGACACTACTTTGACCTACTGGAAACCTTCTCTAGATACCTCAGTCACCCCTCCACCAGAAACTTCTGTTTTGTCCCAGTACAAGGCCCCACTACTTCCACCCATTTAATGATTCTAGAGTCCCAGACACCAAGTGAAGTTGTGGTGGTGGTGGGGCTAGACCATCGGCTAATGTGTGTTCACATTTCTTCCTTCCACTGCCCCCCACCCCACAGTAACACAGCACATCTTAATTTTTATTTCCCCATCCCCAGGGCAAATTGGCAATACCCAAGATGCATGGACAAGTTGAAGACTATAGGAATCAAACCTATGTTGCAAATGTCGGGCTCACCCACAGCCCAGTGCTCTATCTGTTAGGCTGTACTGCCAACAAGTGTTCTGGCAGGGGACATATTTATAACCTCCCCACCACATCTTGCTCTAGGATATACTACCACCTAAAGTTCTGGTAGGGCATTTTATCAGTCCCATCCATGGCCTCCTCCTCCTCCACCCTATCTGCATCCCACATAGTACAGCAACGACATGCTGGAAATTTCTAATTAACCCAAACCAGCCTCTAAACTAACCCAAGAAGCAGCGTGAAATTGTCCCGCCTTATCCTGCTGCTCTCTGACAGTATATCATTCCTTCCTTCTTGCATTATGCTCCCTCTAATCCTTCTCATAATCACCCTCCCCATCCTTCTCCCAGACCGACCCCACACCCCTACACCCTCTCCATCTAGCCACTCTCCCTTCCTCCCTACACATTCTTCTGTCCTCCCCATCTGCCTCCACACTCCCTCTTTCCTCTCAGCCCTTGTCCCTCCCCCTTTCTCTGCCTCTTGCCTTATGCCCTCTCCCCCTAGCTGTAGTTGTGCCCTCACCACTAAACAAAAAGCCGGCCCCTTTAGAAATCTCAGAAAAAGGCATTATCCTAGGTTCCTCGCACCCTGTTTCCTTCTCCTCCTTCTTGCTGGTGTTGCAGAACCCAACTGTGGACCCATCACCCCTGTTGGTTCCCCACATGGTGGCCTCAGTATCTATCATGTGAATGTCAGGAGCTTGCTGTCCAAAATAGAGCACCTTAGGGCTTGTGTCTCACTAAACTCCCCAGAAATATTATGCATCTCTGAGACCTGGCTATCCTCCAAAATCCCCAACTCTATGGCGGATCTCACTGGGTATTCACTGTATAAGCAGGACAGAGGGAAAAGAAGATGTGGGGTCATGGCATATGTGCACAAATCTCTCCCCTCCTCCTCAGTACTCCAACAGGCCTCCCCCTCTTCACATGAGCTACTATTCTTTAAAATGACCTACCCTTCCACATCATAGATCTTCACCGGGGCGTGTTATTTCTCCCCAAAAATCCAGCCCTCTGCCATTGTACACACCCTAGCATCCCTTACCTCCATCACCCAGTCAGGTGAACTGCTGCTTCTAGGTGATTACAACATAAACTGGCTTTCAGCTCAGTCCAACTCTCTCACCCAGCAAATCAAGGCCCTCAACCTTGTCTAGCTAATATCCGAATATATAAAGCTAAACCCCCACTCTGCAGACCATTCACTAATTGACTGGATCTTGCCATCCCATCCACTCAAATATCCTTCTGTGGGCTCCCAACCTGATGCTTTCAGCGATCACTGTATGACATATTATATTAGGAAATATCAGCCCCCTATCACCTCCCCCCCAAGTATCTGTAGTTCTGCCCACTCAGATCCCTTAATGCACAAGCCCTTATATCCGACCTCTACCTGACTGACTGGTCCGAGGTCTTCATGGCACCTGACATAGACTCCACTATGGCGTCCTTCACCAAAACCCAGCTCAAAATCTGGGACCTGCATGTACCTCTCAAAAGACTGCGGCTTCAATGTAAACACTTCTCAAACACAGAGACCAAGCCTGGCACATCTTTAAAGCCTCCTCAAGCCAAGCTGGCCTGCAAAAATATAGCACTTTAAGAATTGCCTGCATGAAAGCTGTGCGCTCAGCTAAGGCTCGCTTTTTCAAAACTCAGCTGAATTATACCAGGATCTCCCCTGTAGACTTCTGGAAGATCTTACCCCCTCTCCTGGGTTCCTCCTCCCTTACCACCCATGAATTTTTGAGCTCAGGTGAATTAGACACCTCCTCCACGGCCTCCATATAAATCAATATTTCATCACCTGTAATCTTCCAGTCAAACCCCACACACACACCTGTCTCCCATCCCCCTTTCCCTTCTCTCCTTCACTGCCGTTGGGTTCTCCTTCCCATCTATTACAATCTCAGAAGTTTTTGGGTGCTAAACACCCTAACCCCCTCCAAACAGAGCCCAGATGATCTTGATCCAAAGCTTCTAAAGATCTCTGCTCCAGCTATAGCTCTCCCTCGGCCACCTTTTCAATCTATCTATTGCCCAATGTGTAGTCCCAAGGGCGTGAAAACTGGCCAAGGTCATTCCACTGCACAAAGGAGGCGATTCCTCTCAACCAGGCAACTAAAGACTGATTCCCTCCTCCCCGCACTCTCAAAACTCCAGCAGGCACTTATTTCCAAAAGGCTAAACTCCTTCCTGGATGACTCAAACACCCTAAGCCCATTCCAATCTGGTTTCAGGCATATCCGCTCCACCTCCTCCTCTCTGCTTTGCCTCACAAACCACATCCTTTCCGCTATGGACAAGGGTCACCTAACCCTGGCAATTTTCGTCGACCTGGCTAAGGCATTTGACTCGGTCTCCCACAATCTCCTTCTTCATAAACTATCCTCCATAGGACTCTCCCCTCCTCCACAAATTGGTTCAGGTTGTATCTATTGGATAGATATCAATATGTCCAACTAGGCCACTTCACTTCCTCCCCCTCCCCATTCATGCTGGTGTTCCCCAGGGCTCAATTCTGGACCCTACTCTTTTCTCAATATTTGTAAATGACCTTCCCTCTGCCTGCTTGCCCACGTATCTGCACATGTACACCAATGACACCATCATCAATGCTTCTGGTCTCTCCCTCACAGAGACCCAATCGTCCCTTCAAGCTACTTTTATGACCATCCTCAAGTGGTTTGAGGCTAACCTCCTCAAGTGCAACACCAAGAAAACTTGCCATGGCCTTCTCCCTCGATGGCACAAAACTCGAAACTGTAAAATTCTTCAAATACCTAGGGATCTGGCTGGACCCAAATTTAGACTTCTCCCACCATATTAACTCTATCCACTCCAAACTCTGGCCCAAGCTAGGAGCCTGGCACAGGATTAAAGACTGTCTCTCCCTCCCTATCCACAAGGAGCTCGTTAATAAGCTTATCCTCCCTATGATAGACTACGCCAATGTAGTATACAGCTTGGCCTCCAAATCATCTCTCGTTAAACTAGACCCCCTGTACAATGCCTTTTGTTGTTTTGCCTCCAACCTCCCCCTTTGTACCCACCATTGTTCACTTTTCTCTGCCCTGTCCCTCTCCTGTCTCAAGAATCATCACCAGTTTTAAGTCCTGGAGATGTATTTTATGGACTCGATGGTGCATAAGACTTTACTTTATTCGGTATAGTAAGCTGGAAATTTATGCATTTACAGTGTTAAGAAATGTACAGCTTGTATATTCATTAGTTACCCTCAGGTCTATTTTGTTCATTTGTTCTGTTTTTACTTTTGATTAATTGAGATGTTATATTAACTTTTTAGTATTGTTTTGTCTATATTGTCTATATTGTATAATACTGCCTGTCACACTTCACACCTATAAATCAACCCTATGCCAAATATAGTAACAGTGTATATATTTACTGTGATATATAATGTCAAACCTATTCATACTGTATATATTTGTTGATGATCTACTACTTGACTACTATGATTTCCCTTCACCCTATCCCCGGGTCGCACCTAGACACGAGCCTCGGTTCAGTATGCCTTTTCCGGTTATCAATTTTTAAATAAATAAATAAAAATGTGAGAGGCCAGTATATTTTTCTTGTCCTCCACTGTAATTATGCCACTACTTCCCTTGATTAGATGTGCATCTCAGTGCTCTTCCTATTTGCGGGGCGTATCTGATGATGTTTGGCCATCCACATTGTACTGACCACCGTAGGAGGTGCTGGAGCAATGAGTGCCTTCTCTCCCTTCTCAGAACCTGAATGTGCTGCCTGCACAGCATGCCTGAGACTCCAGCTGGCCAGAGTGAGGGATCAGGCTTACAGTGCAATCCCAGTTCCATAACATAGTGGTGCAGCATGCTGCTGCCACAGGAAACATCTATAACTGGTCAGCAGAACTCATTGTACTTATAACATTCTGTTATAAAAAACAGTGAGTGGACAAATAAGTCTCATTTTGTGAATGGCTCACCTCTAAAAGCAGTGAAAGGTCATTTTCCCCAATAACTGCCACAGTGCCATGAGAAGTCATACAGTAGATAAGTGGAAAATTGCATGGTGCCCTTATGATGCACAAGCTGGTTATGTTTGCAGTCAGTATGTTATTTGGGGCTATGGCTGTAGTTACATGCTAATTTAAAAGGAAAGTGCACTCATCTAGGTCTGTCTGACATAGGTGTGAACTGTTTGCTGAACTAGAAGTCCTTGGTACTTACACGTTCAGTTCAACATTTTGAAAACCAGATTTATAATGTAGAATGTAGTGCTGAAAGGTTTCGTGACAGTGTCAGAAAAATGATAAACTTCTGTGGTTCCAGATCCTAGTGTGCCAGGCAGGTCGGCCATGTCCCACAGAGCAGTTGCCCATCATGGGATAAGATAAGAACATCAGGGAAGTTTGGGAACCAAAATTTGGTGTATTTATTTATTTATTAGGGAACAGTCAGCACCAAGAACCCTCACATTCAAGTGAGGGGGCTGTCCCAATGTGCACTTTGTTTGCAACAACATTTTGTTTCACTTACTGTTAATTGTAGTATAGCAAATTAAATCAGATTAATTTTGTTTACTTCTAACCTGACATCTTCTGTTATCACAAGTCCCACCAGAATCCACTGCAGCTGGCATCAGAGTAGTAGGAGGCAGTGGGAGATTGAATGGCATACAGCAAGGGTGCCAAGTTTTGAAAAATGTTGTGGGCACGGAGGGCAATTACAAAAGGTTGGGAGTCTGGGGCCACCTAGGGCCCTAGAAGCTGTAGGATTTTTCAAGCTTTGTGGTACATTTTGGGGAGTTATTTTGATGCATTTTAAAATAAGTATGCCACCACAACTACTCAACTACAGAGGATGCAGAAGTGTCCTTGGGAGATCTTTGATGCCCTGCCAAGTGCCAAGACCCATAGAAGAGTGCCCTGGAAGTTTGGATGGGCTATCCATCAGGTAACTGGATCAGGTACATCAAGTATCAGTGGTTTTGTGGGTGAGTAGGGTAGTCCAGGTAATTTACTACCCTACCTGCCCTAAAAGAGCATGTCATGGGGCGAGTGCTGTGCCCACGAACAACGGGGCGGGTAGCAGGTAATTAAAAAAAAAACAGCATTTATCAGACAGCCTGCAGAGTCCTGGGAGTCTTCTGATCTACAATCAGGCAGTATAAGCAGTCTGTGGGGTTCTCATAGCAGACAGGAGCACAAGACACCAACCTGACAATCTAATTGGTCAGTGCTGGTGTCTGAGCTTCCTGTCTGCTGTGTGAGCGCAGAATACTTCCAGAGCTTGCAGGGAGAGGGAGCAAAGCACTGGCTAAGCCTGCAAATCATTACAATTCATGGCAAAGTTAAACTTCATTTAAAAAACAAAAACACAAAAGGAGAAAGGGGGAAGGCGCTCGTTGCTGGCACCAGCTAACGGAAAGCCTTTTAGGCTGTATTTTAGACACTGTTTGTTAGGTGCCCCAAGCCCTGTCTGTGACATAGCTACTCTGTGTGTTTGTACAGCATAGTGAAAGCCATTTAAGCTTTATACACACACACTGTATGAGGTGTCCTGAGCCCTGTCTGTGGCATATATACTCTGTGTCTTTGCAGTATAGTGAAAAAGCCATTTAGGCTGCAAACAAACACACTGTCTGTTAAGTGCCCTGGGTCCTGTGTGTGACATTTATTCTATGTCTCACTACAATATAGTGAAGCCATTTTAGGCTGTAATACACACTGTCAGTTGTTTGTGCCCTGAGCCCTGTTTGTGACACGGCTACTCTGTGCATCTCTGCCATATGGTGAAAGCCATTTAGGCTTTATATACACACACTGTCTGTTAGGTGCTCTGAGCCCCGTCTGTGACATAGGCACAGGGTCATAATGTCACAAAACATTATGCTGCCACAATATACCATGCTGAAAATACAGTGCAATATATTGCAGCAGCATATGTCTTTGTTTCATTGGGGGGGCTATGCTCCCTCACCCCCCGTTTCAGGTGGGCTGTACCCCTGAAACCCCCTACAAATATATAGCTAACTCGGGGGGGGGGTATCACTTAAAATCACACAATGTGAGAGAAAAATAAAATTTCTTGCATCTGGGACTGGGAATCGAAACCCGGACCCAAACACACTGCCGGCATCCCTTGCTGTTCGTGGCTCATCCTGTCGAGCCACGGCAGCATCTCGGCAGCCCCCTGTCCCAGCAGAGGTGTTATCCTCTGCAAGGGTACAGAGGGAGGGTGTACTACCATGCATACTTCCTTTACCGAGGTATACCCCCCTGACAGGGACACCAACACAGCGACCTACCTCGCTGTTGACAAAATCAACAGTTCGTCAACAGGTCGCTGTGTTGGTGTGCCTGAGACAGGAGCACACTGTCTCCCAGTCCTGCACCCCTTCCCCCAAATCAACTCTGACTCAGTGTTGATTATAATTAAATGGGGGGTGTGGGGGGTGGATTCCCCTGCATGGGGAGTGCTGGGTCAAAGCACCCTGATAGAAAAATGGACCGAGAGACCATTGGGATTTATGTCGACCACAACTTGCCGTTGACATAAATTCTGTCGATGTGATGCCAGTTGACTAAATTGTTGTCGAACTGGCATCATAGAGCCCTTTTGTGGTATTGCACCCTCTCGCTGTTCACTACCGTGCTATTCCTGTTGCGCAGGTACATCATATGCTATTAAGCGTGCAACATATTGACCCGGTAGGTGTGACATATACTCTGTGTTTCTGCAGTATAGTGAAAGCCATCAAAGACAAAAAAAAATGGACTGCTCAATAATTTCCAAGGTGCTTCATTTTATTACAAAGTGCCATGTGCTCAGAGCTTGAGCACATGGCACTTTGAAATAAAATGCAGCACCTTGGAAATTATTGAGCAGCCCACTTTATTTTCCTTTGGTGGTAAGTGCAGGATTTGTCTGAACTACATGCTTTTTTTATCCATGCACCCCATCCCAGTGCAACCTCTTTTTTTGTTCTATAAAAAGTGAAAGCCATGTAGGCTGTATACACACACACTGTCTGTTAGGTGCACTGAGCCCTGTGTGTGACATATACTCTGTGTCTGTCTGCAGTATACAATACAAAATACAATATACAATATAAAAATACCACCAACAGCTTAATCTGGTTCAATTTCAGTTGGTTACTATCTGTATCCCCTTCCCCCCAGTCACCCCTGAAAAAGGGACTTCAAGTCTCAGTGGGCCTACCGAGTCAACAAAAGTCAATAAATAAATCAATAAACAGTATAATGAAGCCATTTAGGCTGTATTGCACACTGTCTGTTATTGGTGCCCTGAACCCTGTTGTGACATAGCTACTCTGTGTGTCTCTGCAGTATAGTGAAGCCATTTAGGCTGTATTACACACTGTCTGTTGTTGGTGCCCTGAGCCCTGTTGTGACATAGCTACTCTGTGTGTCTCTGCAGTATTGTGAAAGCCATTTAGCTGTATACACACACACACTGTCTGTTAGGTGCCCTGAACCCTGTTTGTGACATATGCTCTGTGTCTCTCTGCAGTATGGCAAAGCCATTTTGGCTGTATTACACACTGTCTGTTAGATGCCCCAAGCTCTGTCTGTGACATTGCTACTTTGTGTATCTCTACAGTATAATGAAAACCATTTAGGCTGAGTTAGGTGTCACAAGCCCTGTCTGAAACATATAGATGCTCTGTGTCTCTGCATAAAGCCATTTCAACAGTATTACATGGTGTCTGTTAGGTGTCCCGAGCCCAGTGTGTGACATAGAGCTACTCTGTGTCTCTGCATAAAGCCATTTTGGCTGTTTTACACAGTGTCTGTTAGGTGCTCCGAGCCCTGTCTGTGACACAGCTACTCTGTGTGTCTCTGTAGTGTAGTGATAACATTTAGGCTGTATTACACAGTGTCTGTTAGGTGCCCCTAGCCCTGTCTGTGACATATAGCGACTCTGTGTCTTTGCATAAAGCCATTTAGGCTGTAATGCAGTATTTAGACAGCATCTGTTAGTTGCTGTATTACAGTATTACACAGTGTCTGTTAGGTGCAGCAAGCCCTATCATAGGCACACTGTGTGTGACATCTCTCTGGGGCTAGCGAAAGCCATGGCTGTGTCTACTATGTCTCGAATTTCCCTGTCTAAGTCTTCTAAAAGGAAGCACAGTGCTGTTGCAGGTGCAACTGGAAAGGATGTGGACAATATGAATCCAAGCACTAATGAAGAAAATAGCGAAAATAATAACATCACCAGGACAGGCACTAACCATCCTCCTGAACCAAAAAAAGCATGTTAGCAATGGAATGATAGTAGAGTTTCAGAAAGAAGTGACAGGAGTAACTTGTAGAGGTACTGAAAATTTTGCCACATGTGCCAGGAGACTTCCAGCTATTGATGCAGCATGCAAGCAGGAGGAGGCATCCTCCTCAGATATAACCTCAGATGCTGAGGCAGCGAATGCTGATAAAGATGGTGGTGACAGTGGGGACTGTCAATGGGATAGCCCAGGCTATGCCCCACATGATGATGATGGCACTTCCACCGAATCTTGTGGTGATGAGGTCTGTACTAGTTTCAATGAGGGGGTAGGAGAGGATGCTGCTTTAGGGCATGAGAGGCAAGTGCAGAAAAAAAATCATATGCTAAATGTAAAAATAAGAAGAGCATGAATGAGAACAAGTCATGTAAACAAGGAAATGGCAGTGTAGAGTGTCCTCTAGATCCCTTGACTGTACAAGAAATAATGCCAGGCACTGTAGTACAAAGCACAAAGGGTAAATCTTTAGTGTGGGATTAATTTTATATTGACACTGCGGACAGCTCTTGAGCTGTTTGCAGTCTGTTCAAAAACAGTATCAGTCATAGTGGAAAACTGGGACATTTTGGAACATCAGTAATGATGGGGCATGTGAATGCAAAACACCCAATTGAGATGGGCAGGGCAAGGGACAGTGTGGTTGCTATGGGTGGTAGTGGAGATGGTGGTGACCACAGTGATAGTGAACTGGAAACAGCAACTAACATTGAATCACTTGATGTGTCCTTGCAGTCTTCCCATACAAAAATAGATTGCTTTCTTCTGATTCCATCCAGTACTGCAAAATCCACCAATACTAGTACTCCACGTGAAAGACGCTTAAAAGTGCAATCCCCTCAAATTAAAAATATCTCCTTAATCTCGTCAATTAATATTAAAAGAAAGTGTTGCAAGAAAATCAAAATTTACCCGCAAGCATGGAGCCACTGCAGAGCTGCTGGCCGATTGTCAACACCCTTTTGCTGTTGGCTGATTGTCAACTTCCTTTTGCTTTAGTTGCCCAAAAAGGTTTCCTCAAGTTTGTGAAGCAGATTAAATCACAGTGCACCATTCCCCGTCAAACATATTTCTCAAAAATGGCTGTTCTACAGTTGTATGACTTTGTGTGTAGAGCGGTCACAAAACAGTTGAAACTCTCTGAGGTGAAGCAGGTTCATATAACCACAAATATTTGGACCAGCAACCAAACAATTGACTACATGACTATTACAGCTCATTGGACAAGTTTTCAGTCAGGAAGTAATAATCCCCACTCTATCATAAGTAGTAGAAAGCAGGCTGTATTATGTGTCACCATTTTTGAGGAAAACCACTCTGCTGTGAATATTTTGCAGAAGCTACAAAATCAGTTCCAGAAATGGCTAACTCCGTGTTCCTTATCTCCAGGGTTCATAGTATCAGATAATGGTGCCAACATAGTCAAGGCTGTTGGAGATGGCAACTACCAACACATCCCTTATTTTGCACAGTTTAAATCTTCTCATCCATAGTTTTTAAATGGCAACAGGAATGTTGAAAACTTATTAGGTCTTGCTAGGAAAAGAAGTGACCATTTCAACAACTATGTGAAAATACAAAAATCCTGAATGGGCTGCAGAGGTCACACAAATTACCCATGCGATCATTAAAGCAGAGAGTTCCAGCCCACTGGAATTCAACATTTTACATGTTGGAAAGACTTCTTGAACAGAAAAAAAGCTGTACATGACTACACCATGCAGAATCAAATAGGTAAAGTGGACATCATGTTCAGTTCCAGCAACTGGACTCTTCTGGAATCTTTGGTCACATCATTGGAGCCATTTGAAGCTGCCACACATGATATCAGTGCAGACAGTCCAACTCTGAGTCAAATTCTTCCTTTTCTTGATGACATAAAGAAAGACTTTCAGTCAAAAGACAACACTGCTGCTGTTATGCTGGCAGATGACTTGAATCTCAGACTGTTGACTGATCAGAGAATAAATGCCATCTTCAAGAATGATACATATGTGTTGGCTACATTGCTAGATCCCCACACTAAGTGGGACATTAAAGCCATCCTTCCTGCAGGGGAAGACACTGAGTATTGAAGAGATCTTCTGCTACCCAAATGTTATATTGCCCTACCAGCACCATTAACTGATGCACAGCAGTCAAACCCTGCTGAACCATCACAGTGTGCCTCTGCTGCAGACAATAGCACATCTATCAATTCTTCACAGTGAGCAGTGTCATCAGTGAGAGAAAGGGCATCTACAGCTACTTCTGGGGCATCCTATCTTCAGCATCAGAAAAGCAAACTGCTTCTGAGTCACCAGCAACAACATAGACCGGTATCCTGTAAAGAAAATGCAGCTGGTTCATCTGCCAGACCGGTAACCATCTCATGCAGCACAATGATCCTGGAGTACTTTGCAGACCATACTGTGATTGGTCTCCAGAAGCTCCATTACTGTATTGGAAACAAAAGAGAGCAATATGGCCACATCTAGCAAATCTTGCAATAATGTACCTCAGTTATCCACCTTCAAGCGTATATTCAGAATATATATTTAGTGCAGCTGGAGGAATAATCACTGACTACAGAACACTGCTAAGTGCTGCAAATGTGGAATGCCTTACATTTCTCAAAATGATTGCTGACAATTTTCCAATTATCACAAACAATGAATTATGCAAGTCTGATCCTTAACATGAACAATATCCTGCAAACAGTGATATTGAATATGATGACTAGGTTGTGTACCAAACACATGAAACCATCATCACTGCTACCATGCCAGCCACACATGCCACACTAGTACTACTATTCTTACTTTTCTTTTGTCAGTCATTTGATCAATGTCCACCATGGGTATAATTTCTGGAAACAGCAGCAGCCTCACTCAGAGCACTTGCTCCTCTCATACCTACCTCAGCAATGTCCGCTATGGGTATAATTTTTGGAAACAGCAGCAGGCTCACTAAGAGCAGCTGCATCTCTTGTACCTGTCTGAGCAATGCCCACCATGGGTATTATTTTTGGAAACAGCAGCAGGCTTGCTAAGAGCAGCTGTGCCTCTCATACCTCCCAGAGCAACAGCAACCTCACTCAGAGCAGCTGCGCCTCTTATACCTGGCTGAGCAATGCCCGCCATGGGTATAATTTTTGGAAACAGCAACAGGCTTGCTAAGAGCAGCTGCACTGCTTGTACCTGCCTCAGCAATGCAGCCATGGGTATAACTTTTGGAAACAGCATCAGGCTCACTAAGAGCAGTTGCCTCTAGTACCTGCCTGAGCAATGCTCAGGCAGATATACATAGCTGTAACAGCTTGGGGCACCTAACAAACAGTCTAATAGTCCATAAAAAAAGTATTTCATGTGATTTTTGTTATGGCAAGGGTCGGGGAATCAAGCAGCAGAATGGGCCAGGTAGTAAATACCTGACTCAGCTTGACTACTCATTTTTCATATGGGTATTTTTAGAGTACTTTTGTGGTGCCTGCTTGTAGTCTTGGGGGTCGGATATTTTAGTACCTGCCCATCCCTACCTGGAAGACTCTTTGATGCCCCCAGGTGCTGCAAGCATGCCCCAAATATGGATTTTAGGTTACAGTGCCACCATCCAGAGTGTAAGAGTGCCCTGGAGGGCTCATTGATGCCGCCAGGTGCCAAGGACAATAGAGGAGTGCCATGGAGGGCTTTGTGATTCCCCCAGGTGCTGCAAGGATGCTCTGAATAGGGATTTTAGGTTATAGTGCTACCACCGCACAGGGTGTAAGAGTGCCCTGGAGGGCTTGTTTATTTATTTATTGAAATTTGTTGAGTGGGTAGGCCCACTGAGACAACAGGGTCCCTTTTTCAGGGGTGAGCCACAATTATTTACATTTAATAAAGACATCAAAAGCATACAGAATACAAAGGCAGAGCATTAATTACATTGAATGAATGTATCAAAAACCATACAGGAGACACAGGCAGAATCAGGCAACAGTAATGGTACTCAGTTATACAAAGTTAGTAAGCAATACTATCAACCACACATCAGTTACAGCAGCAAGACATATCACAATCAGAATAATGGGGGGGGGATAATTTCAATTCTGTCAGCAAGAGCTGGACTCCAGCTCGGCAGAAGGGGTACTTGGGTTAGGCGCTAATCAGTGGGCAGCATGGACTAGAGGGAAAGCCCAATGAGTTTAGGTGGGTACACAGGAAAAAAAAAGCCCAACCACTTCAAGTACAAGTGCACTGATTTACCATGAGCAAGTAGGATTTTAGAGCATATTTGAATGAGTTCAAGATAGAGCAGTTCATCACCACTGAAGGTATGCTATTCCAGAGGACTGGGGCAGAGATGGCGAAAGACCTTTCACCTGCATGGGATCTGAACCTAGGGACTTCTAGGGTGGGGTAGGTAGCAGACCTGAAATCATGCTTAAACAACTTGAACTGGAGAAGTCCATTTAGGCTAGGGCATCATTGATGCCTCCAGGTGCCAAGACCCATAGAATAATGCCCGGGAGGACTCTTTGATGCCACCATGTGGACCATGGTGTCACTGACCTTTATAAGAGGCTATTATTTTGGATTTCACAGCATCATAGAACAAATTCCAGCTGTAGCATATAATTAACTGTGTTTTGAAAAGATTTCTGTATTGAATAGGCATGTGTCAATGTAATGCTATTGCAATCATATAGG
This sequence comes from Neoceratodus forsteri, assembly GCA_016271365.2. Classification (NCBI taxonomy): domain Eukaryota; kingdom Metazoa; phylum Chordata; order Ceratodontiformes; family Ceratodontidae; genus Neoceratodus; species Neoceratodus forsteri. Next base: position 238,567,272 of record CM057458.1, read on the forward strand.
AGCTGGCCAAAAGCAGGACGAGTTGGAACTTGTTAGAGACATGGTTGTTGATGATTTTCAACAGTAAAAATAAATAGAAATCTCATTAATGTATTACAGTATTTGCACATTATTTGACCATAAAAAAGGTGTTCTTGCACACTGTTGCTCTGTAAGCGAACTCATCAGCTATTTGTCCATGTCAAGTAAATCGGTGTGTTCCTGAGAAAGTGAAGAACAACCACATTGGTTAACCATCTCTGTGATAGTGTTGATCTGAGGTATGTTTTCAGTCTCCTTAATCCTGAAAAAGACCGCTTAGTTGTGCATGTTTATACTGGCACTGTCACTAAGAGCTGAATAAATTTTACAAACTCTGGCAGTAAATCATGAATGGGTTCCTTTTGTGTGATGGCACTGTACACATCTTGCAGTGAATGAATGGTCTGCCCACTTGTTTTAACAATGTCAATGAACATGTCACGGTGTTGTTGCAGATGCCTTGCATCCAAATCATTACCATAAAAATCAGATATAGGATCTACGGGTCTTTTCCCAGCAGCACACTTTTCTGCATCTAACATGAGCTTCTGAGCTGGAGACTGAAATCCAACTTTAAGAGAAACAACAACCTAATCAATGACTTGGAAAAATATTCTCCTTAAGTGGTTTTCTGGGGATGCATAAGTAACTGCTTCTCAGCCATCGTCTATACGTTGTGGAACCTTACATTGATGAGGAAAAAGCAGTTTGTGTAACTGCAGTTCCTCTGCTGTGCCTTCCACTGTGCTCCAGAAATTGTCACACTGTCTTCTGTACTATTGTATCATTTCAAGAACACTTTATATCGTACCATTTGCTTTTAGAAGTTAAAGTGAGATTGCCTGAAGGGCTGTGTTTATGCTGTCACAGTAAGAGAACATTTTTAGGTGAAGACTCAAGATGACAAATCCTTCAAACAATCATAGCTATGCCAAGAACCCTCTTGCTTTTGCCCTATACTCATGGTTATGTTCTAAGGACACACTGTCAAGAAACTCTAGTAATACGGTATAGTTTTCTAGAATTGAATTGCCCTGACTGTCCACCTTGTCAGAGTAAATGGTCCTGAACAGCCAGGTCGAGTGTTTTCCATGCCACCTTTTATAACCATTTGGGAGACTCTCTAATGAATTTTATGAGCTCATATAACTGATTTAACATGGCTCAGCATTCATGTATTTTGTTGATGCAGTCCTATACTACGAGGTTCAAACAGTGTGCCAAATAATGCATGAATGGGGCCCTAGACTCCACATCATTCAGCCTAGTTTGCACTCCAGAATGAATCCCAGTCATAGTAGCAGCCCCATCATAGCACTGACCCCTGCACTTATGTAAATCTCAATCAATCATTCAATAAGTCTTTAATAAGATAATAAATAAGATACATAAAACCAGATAAATTAGCCAAACAGATTCAATGTACAAAGCATATATACATATTAATCAAATTCTGTAAAGGCCAAGTTAAAAAGATAGGTCTTTAGGGCAGATTTAAAGCTCTCAACAGTCAAGCACTCTCTTATCCGATAAGGCAGAGAGTTCCACAGTGTAGGAACTGCAAAGGCAAACAAACGAATGTGATGCTTTGCCACCTGCTTATTGTTATATGTATAATATTTGTATTACAAGTAGATGTATATGTGATTGTCTGGGACACCCCAGTCAGCAAGTAAAGAGGCTTGACCTTTGACCCCAGAGGTGTCAGTGTGACTGAAGCAGCAGGCTGTCATAAAACAGGCCAGTGGGGAGACCTAATTAAAGGTTTCCTGTTCTGTCTTAACACATAGAGCTTCCTGCCAAATGCCAGGTGATAAGACATCATAAAATATTCCTTTTGAAGCTAGACTATTATGAATGTTATGATCCTGAAGGAAGAAACAACTTTTTAACAGAATCTTGTTAAAAGTCATAAACCTGAAATCATCTTGCAAAACAGGAAACCAGCAGAGAAAGATTAAAGGAAAGGCTTTGATGAAAGAGACTGTCATATTTTAAAAATTGCTAACAGCAGATTTCCACATCCTTTTGGATGTTTGTACTGAGAATTTGGGTTTATGGCAGGATCTAACAGTGACATGGGTGCTGTGACATCATCAGGAGGTGGAGAAAACTGATGTTTGAATATTGCCTGCATCTGAGAAGTTAGTGCAGAAGTCCTCTCTGAAAATCAAAGGCACTCTTAGTCTCTGGACTGATAACTAGGCACTTTAGAAATACATAATTCAGATGGTACTTTTAAGTATTTTACAGACGGTTTGTTCTGTAATTTTCCAATTATTTTGTTGAATGTAAGTATTGATGTATATGTTCTGTGTTTGGTATTTTATCTATTTTAAATTTTTAGTAAACACTGTCTTCCTTGAAATTCTACCTGTGCCTTCTCAGTTTCTTTTGCATGTGAATGCTGGAAAAGTGTTAATATTTCTGACAGCTTCTAAGAGCTTAGAAGGGTGTGATACTATCTTGCTAAGGGTAAGAATATACCTTGGTCTCATATTGAGTCATAAGGGTACATTTGGGGAACCTGGCTAGGTGCCACTGGGTGAAGAATTGTATTGCATTTCCCCAAAGAGAATATATATCTGAGCCTGTTAACTAGGTACGCTAGCAAAAGATTCACATTTGAGCCCCAGGACTCGAGACTAGTAGGCAATTCGGACCCAAAACAAACAGGAGGGTTAACCTATTTGTCTTCTGTTCACACTATTGCACTTTGAGGTTTGGCACTGTGGGAGCAGAGGGCCTGACCTGCAGAGCATGTTTGTGACAGTGAGTACCAGAGGTCTTAAGTTGAACTTTGGGAACCTCTAGCAATCCCTCATCGGAGGAGCAGAGAGACTGGAGGGGGCAGTAGGGGACAAGAAGATCATGCAGCTAGCTCAGTCCCTGACCATGTAGGGCTTTATGGGTCAGAAGTCCAACCTTGAAGGTGATCCACCATTAAACAGGCAGCCAGTGCAGGCTGCGGAGCATCAGGAATGATGTGGCAAGATCTAGGTAAGCCAGTCAGCAACCTGGCTGCCACATTCTGAACTAGCTGCAATCAGTGGATATCCACCCCCGGTAGCCCTAGGTAAAGGGTGTTGCAGTAGTTGAGGTGAGAGATCACACAGACGTGGACCAATACAGGAAGGTCGTCGGGTGGGACCAGGTGCTTAACCCAGGTGATGTTCCTCAGATTGTAAAAAGAGGTTCTCACTGCAGCAGACACCTGAGATTTTAAAGTTAGGCCACTGTCAAAAACAATGCCAAGGTTCCACACCCAATCCGAGGCAGGTAGCTGGAACCTGTCGAGGCAAAGTCCAGATGGTTGACCAGCCACCAAACCTGAGCCCTGGTGGCCTGGGTACACCACCAACACCTCAGTTTTATTAGGGTTCAGCTTTAGCCAGCTAGTTCTCATCCAGTCTTGGATCTCGGAGAGGCAAATATTAAACACTGAGATGGCCCCAGCCTGTTCAGGCACAAAACACACATAGAGCTGAGTATCATCCGCATAACAGTGGAAACTCAGCCCATACTGCCTTATAGTGTCTCCTAACAGCAGCATGTACACTGCAAACAGAATGGGTGAAATTACGGAGCCTTGTGGAACCCCACAAGGTAGAGAGAGAGGGGCCAAAGAAAAAATCCCAGACACCACTCTCTGAGTCCTACCTGTGAGGAAGGATCAAAGCCATCTGAGGACTGTTCCAGATAATCCATAGAACAGCCGCAGGCTCTCCAACAATACATCATGGTCTACAGTGTCAAATGCTATGGAGAGGTTGAGAAGAACCAGGATGGATCAGCTCCCTCGATCCCTCGCAGTCAGAAGATCATTAAGTACCCGAACAAGCACCGTCTCAGTACTATGAGTAACCTCACTGCAAATGGGGGTTCCCAAAAAGTCTTCCAGGAGCTTGCTTGAATGCTCCAAGCCTGAATGGTGTTTGGGCGTTTAAGCCGTTTATCTGTGAGTGCTTTTAGAGCTGCTGGTACTGTCTCTTTAAGAGCTGTCTGCTTGCAGACATAATTAGTTTGTATGGGGGGACTGTGTGTTTTCCTGCTTGAGTCCCGCTCTAGCTACTGCCAAATTGCTCCGTTTCTGCCATCACTAAGTGGGCAGAAGGAGCACTCTTCAAAGATGTAATTGTTTGCTTGTAACCTGTTAGAGTAATAATGAAAATGCAGTTTGATTTAACCTGCTTTCTTGTAGCAAGAACAGTGCAAAGTAGCTCCCTCATGTTGATTCTGAACTGCAGAATTGGACCAATCATGGTGGGATCCTTTAAAATGGAGTCTGCTCTGGGCAAATCAGAACTTGGACTCTCCTCTGGAGCCTGCTGTAAGGCGATTGTAAGGGCAGTGACTCTGAGAAATGTAGTTTTGACTTCGGCGCCTTTTTTCCACCAACAGGGGGAGTTTACTGTGAGTGACAGCCAAACCAGCCAACTGAACTGGGAGGAACTCAAAGGAAATGCCTGGCTCTGTCTACTGGAAAGATCAGATCAGTTTGGGCTGTGAAGAGACAGGGAGCTGTGTGCTTCTTCAGTGTGTAGTTTTAGTGCAGGGATCTTGTGTAAGGCCCTAAGTTTAGGTCTGCAGTTTGTGCAAGCGCCTGTTTGGACTGAAACTGACCTGTGAAGAGAATCAAGGAGATCTGAAGAGTAGAAACCAGGCTGACCCTGTAGAAGACTGGAGAAATTGCTGAATCATGCTCGGTCTGTCAGGAACTGAATCTGCTGTGTGTTCTCCTGGTATTGTGCAGTAATTGCGATCGGGATAGAGAAGTAGCCTGCCTGGTATAGTACTTTCCGTTTACATATAAATGTGTGTAGTGCTTGTGGTGAATCGCGTTTCAAATCGCCTGTACAGTGAATAGAGTGCATGAAGCTGGAAGTAAACCCCAGCTTAATCCAGACTACATCCATTTGCTCTAAACTGCAGTGGGGTCCAGTCACAAGGACCTTGTCCACATGGTCTGCTCCTCCTGGCAATCCAGGACAATCTGCCTTCCATCCAGTTCCCAGCATTGAGTTTGTGAGTACAAAGGAGAGTAGCTCCTTGCCATCTGTTTACCTGTAACAAGGGATAAAGAAGTGTGTCCCAATATTTTAGCCTAAACCTCATTTTGGTCTAAAACATACTGTGTTTGTGTAACAAATATTGATCTATGAAGCTGGATCATATAAAACTTGTAAAGCTACAAGACAAATGAAACCACAAGTTGTAATATTAAAGTGTCTTTTAATATTTGTACTGACCATTTGAGTAATAGAAAACAGGTGTCAAGTGTCTGCACACACAGAAATACAGGGAGAGAGTTCAAATTATCCTTTGACTATCTTTAGTGTTTATTATTAGGACAGGCCAGAATAAATGCCTGTGTGCACATTCCTAAGTGCAAACCTATTTCTTCCTCCTAAACCTTAGTAACTGGTAATGACAATTATTATTAGCCTTATATAGTAGTATAATTTACACTATCAATACATTTGTGCTGATACATGTACTAAAAAGAGAATTGCCTTTTAAGTTGATGTTTGTACTTGTCTTGGACCAATCATAGACAACCATAGAAACTAATAATACTGTCTTCCACTATATAAGCAAGCCACTATACACTGTTAGTTTGAAGAATTAAGAATGAAGAAAGCACCACCTGTAATCTCTTGCTGTGATTATTATTATAATCATTAAATTCTTCCGCCATCAGTACCGTCTCCGTTCGTCTCCTTTCTAAGTATTTGTAATGGATAATTTACTAATGGTAATTTTTTATCCAACGCTACATTTGGTGCCGTGACTCGGATCGCTGGTGCTGCATGCTGAGGAGGCTGCCTAACTGCTAGTTGGTTAGTCTGCAAGCCCTAATAAGAAGGTGACGACGCTTGGAGAAAGTGCTGATGGCTTAAAGTGAGAGAAAAAGGTGCACACAGACAGTTTTAGCCACTTGCTAATCAGGTGAGGTATGCTTTCCAATTTGTTTAAATATAAAGTAATGCTTAACTCTGTAGGAACTCTAGGGGCAGAGTAGGTAAGTGAAGGTGCTGGGACTTGCAAGCCGGACCTCACAGGGGAGCCGTAAGACATAGCCAGACGGACTGGAGCACCAGTGCATGGGTGGACCCGGCAGTGAAGGCTAGGCAGGCAAGAAAAAGATAAGAAAAATGAGTATGGAAACAATAATAGGTCATTTTCTAGGAAAACACCTAAAGGGGGAAGCATACGAACCAATGCCTGATGATCAACAGGCACAATTGTATTTTATGAGTATGGAAACATTAATAGGTTGTTTCTAGGGGAAACACCTGAAGGGGAGAGCATACAAACCATGATCAACAGGCACAGCAGTATTTTACTAAAAAATTAAAAAAAAGAGAAACTACCAAATACTGTACAAAGTCTGTGATAATATAGCCAGGTGGTAATTCATTAACACATGAGACTTTTAAAAAAAGAGGAAAGCTGCATGAGCAGTAAGATGTAATAATCCAGCTACAGTCAAAAATAGATAGTTTAGAAATGCAAATAAGTCAAGAGCCAAAATCCCTGCAAGAGAAAAACTAATAACTAAAGTTAGTTTGTAAAGGTACAGGGAGACCTTTGTTTTAGATAGGGATAATTCTCTTTTATTAATTGCAATATAAACTATAACACAGCTTCTGTAGCACGTTTGTAAGATGTAAATGTCTTACAATCTAAAAACAGGCACTTTACAGTGTGCTAACTCCTGTATAGGAGCAGTTAAAATGTAGGAGTAAAAAGTCAGGTATTGGCAAGACATACTAACTTAATGCCCAAAGACCTTGCCTCTTTTAACGTTAAAGAGTATGATTCTAAATACTCTTAGTATGCTGTGGGGTGGACTAGAGCAAAGACTAGCCACTTGTTCTTCTGTGATTGCTACCATAACCAAACAAACCATCTGGAGTTGTTTGGCATGATTAATAATGTTATCAGTAACACTAGCGTTTCTGAAGGACAAAAGATTCTCATTAAAAAAGATGTTGGCATACTTTTAAATGTGGTATTCAAGTGTCCTTGGATAAAAAATGTTTAAGTTAATTACATGAAAAGTTGTTTTCATTTCCTGTGCAATGTAACATTAAGATATTTTTAATATCAGTAGTGTTCAAGGCCACTACAAAAATAACTGGGTTTGAGCAACCCTTGCATGCACGCTTTGTGACCTTTTGCATTTTATTTGACCTTCTCGTGTTGCAGCCAACACAGTCAATCAACATTTAACTGTAAGCAAAACTTCTTTTAAAAACTCAGCTGACATTTTGTCATGCTTAGGATAAGAAAACCCAGGGACGCTTGGCTTCTTTTATCCTATGGAAATAATCTTGTTTTACAGTAGTTGAGCTGTCTCTTCAACCAGTAGAAGCTCGGGGGGAGGGGATAAGCTACCCTTCCTTCCTTCCAGTGTAATGTCCACAAAGGTTGCAAGGTACATTGCTATCTCCCCATAGGGGTAAATACCAAAAAATGTGTATTTGCTAATAATTGTTCTAATTGGTTCCACATAAGGACTATTGCATAAATCAAGTCATTATTACCTCTGCAAGTGTAATGTTTTTAGCAAAATTACATTTATTTGTAAAACTTTAAATCAACTGAAAATGTCTAGTCAGTTTAAACTCTGCAATCAAGCTTATTGTTTCTACTTACTATGAAGTTAAGTCTGGGGTAGGGGCAATCCCCTAACTTCAGCAAGAAGATTCTTCTTCAATTGATCTTCAAGCAAGACATCCATTTTCTTCACTGCTGTTTGTTCCAAACATGGCTGATACTTTATGCAAACCTATTGCTTTACTATGGACTGTGTTTTTAATGGTTTATTGTAAACTATTACTTTTTTATGGACTGATAATCTGTGTCCCAGGGTGTAATCAACTACGACAACACAAATGCCATGCCAGTGTGTGTGGCTGCTCCATTAAAAGGACTCAATACACAATCTAAAGCACCCGTGGCCAGTGTGTCTGCTAATCAGCCATCCAGCAGCCAGCAATATAAACACTGACTTTTCTAAATTGGTGTGTGGACATACTTAACAGCTGGTCTAGCAGCTGTCCCTCAAAGCTCAAGACTGGATCACAGCAAAGCTACATGGACTAAAAACAGAAAAAAATGTGTCTCTTGTTATAAACAGAGCCACACCAAAGGACAATGATGTTTATGTGTTAACTCTGTCCTACTGTTTTTGGGGTAATAATAGTGTTTGTAACTATGCTAGTTTAAGCAACTCATTATGTTTTGTAGTCTCAAATGCCATATACTTAACTGCAACACCAACTGAATGTCCAAATGTGACAAAAGGGCCAGAGAGTGGATTTAATCAACACTTATTGATCAAATGCTTGTGAATAATGTGAAGTACAGTAGAGTACATATAAATCTAGATTTTCTCTGGTTGGAATATTAAATGTTAATAATAGTTGTGCATACACTGGTGTGTCAAAGTTTTATGCCACTATGTTAATTGACATGTTAAGTGCCATCATTTGGAGCTGTGATACCTCTCCTGTTTCTTAATGTACAGTCATTTTTAAATCAAAAAGATACTCATTTGATACAAATTCATAAGGCACAAGTAGTTGTAAATGAATTGCTCAGTGAGAGTGATAATGAGCACTTAATTTATAGCTATGCAGGGGGACCCTTAAGAGTCCTGTCTTTTAAAGTTTTACTTGTGTTGCCAGTGGTCTTAGTGTTCTTGGTAATTATAGGCCTGTACTTAAGACTTACTATTCGAAAGTACATAATGAGATGTACATGCTTCGAGGAGCTACACTGTTGCACAAATAATAATAATTAGGCAATATTGGGCCAAGGGGGGCTTGTAACAAGGGATAAAGAAGTGTGTCCAATATTTTAGCCTAAACCTCATTTTGGTCTAAAACATAATATGTTTGTGTAACAAATATTGATCTATGAAGCTGGATCATATAAAACTTGTAAAGCTACAAGACAAATGAAACCACAAGTTGTAATATTAAAGTGTCTTTTAATATTTGTACTGACCATTTGAGTAATAGAAAACAGGTGTCTTAAGTGTCTGCACAAACAGAAATACAGGGAGAGAGTTCAAATTATCCTTTGACTACCTTTAGTGTTTATTATTAGGACAGGCCAGAATAAATGCCTGTGTGCACATTCCTAAGTGCAAACCTATTTCTTCCTCCTAAACCTTAGTAACTGGTAATGACAATTATTATTAGCCTTATATAGTAGTATAATTTACACTATCAATACATTTGCGCTGATACATGTACTAAAAAGAGAATTGCCTTTTAAGTTGATGTTTGTACTTGTCTTGGACCAATCATAGACAACCATAGAAACTAATAATACTGTCTTCCACTATATAAGCAAGCCACTATACACTGTTAGTTTGAAGAATTAAGAATGAAGAAAGCACCACCTGTAATCTCTTGCTGTGATTATTATTATAATCATTAAATTCTTCCGCCATCAGTACCGTCTCCATTTGTCTCCTTTCTAAGTATTTGTAATGGATAATTTACTAATGGTAATTTTTTATCCAACGCTACATTATCGAATTGCAAGTGTGTCATCTAATTGTTTTTTTTTTTTTTCATTTCTTCACAAATTGAGCCAACTGGCTCCGGATTACAATTTGGGTATTGTGCCAGTGTTTTTTCCATCACAGGGCCCCAACCAGCTACAACCAATCCTGGCTAGCCCCATCCTGGGTACCCAGTGAAAGTGACAATTTGGGACTCTGAATATGCGCACAGTACTGTGATTATTAATGTGTTTAACCTAATTAACCTGATTTCCCCCTTCCTTGTTACAGCTCCTTAAATAAATCAGATCTGTTGGTTTCAGCAAAGTTACACTGGCTGAGGGATTTGTTTATGTTAAAGTATTGTACTGTGGTTTTTGCACTGTATCATCTTGTTTAGCAGGGGTTCCCCGGGGTCCAGTCGATGGAGCCAGTCCTGGGGATAAGTGTACATTGTGAAGATATTCCTAATGCATTGTGTGGGCCACTAGTGGGAAGAAAGGGGGGTTACAGTGTCCCAGAGGGCTGTGACCAAGTTAGTTTAACTACTGCAAACCCTGGCCTCTGGGTGGAGGCACCCGCCACTGGACCAAGGCCCCTCAACCTGTTAGTAGTTAAGCAGGCACGGGTAGTAGCCCTTGGGATAGCGCCACCTAGGGGTTACATATGCCTCATCCTAAATCCAGACTGAAGAGGCTCATAGACATCATGGATGGTTAAATGGACCTCCAGTTGCTCCACGACCACCTTCTCAATAACCTTGCCCACAAAGGACAGGTTAGAGACTGGCCTGTAGTTGGCAAGACAGTTCAGGTCAAGAGAGAGATCTTCTTAAGGAGGGGTATCACTACCGCTTCCTTCAGAGGAGCCGGAAACACCCCTGTATCTAACAAACACCAGAAAATCTCTGCAAGGACTGGGCCGATGACTTCCACACACTCCACTAAGAGGTGTGCTGGACCCGGGTCCAAACTACAGTAGGTCAGGTGCATATTCTGGATGATCCATATGATGTCTATAGTCTCCAGCCAACTGAAGTCGGACCAGACAAAACAGATGCATGTGATCACCTGCCAATCTCCACAAAGCCCACCGGAGGGAGTTGAATGAATTTCTGACCTGATGATGGCAACCTTATCTGCAAAGAATTGAGGAAACCCCTCACACTTATCCTGTGAAAATGCTCTCTGGGGCTGAAGACAGGTTGGATTGCGCAGCCTGTCAACAGTCCAGAAGAGCTGAGCTGGTCGATTCTGTGCAGCAGCAATCTCTCTGGACAGGAACTTTGCCTTCTTATGAGAGATTGCTTATTGATAGTTCTTATAATGAACCATCAATCTAAGCCTCTCATCCTCCAGGGCAGATTTCCATCAGCGTCACTTCAGCCTTTGTCCCACTTGTTTCAGCTCCATAAGAGTCCCATCAAACCATGGGGACTTGGGTCAGAGAGTGAGGGGGCGAACACAGACAGAAGCTATGGAATCCAGAGCTGCCATCACTGCCTTATTATAGGCAATTACCAGCTCTTCTGGATCCCCGCTAGCACTCACCAAACCTAATAGGTCCAGTACTGCTATAAGACCATCCGGGTTCAAACCCCTTAAAGGACGGTACTGGACCATCTCCAAAGGGGCAGGTCTATTGGGGGGAGCCTGGAAACTGAACCTTATGGTATGATAGTCAGACCATCCAACCGGTTCCACCACTAGGTCGGAGGTCTCCATCACCAGTAGGAAAATCAGATCCAATGAGTGACCCTAGCTGTGGGTGGCAGAGGTAACCACGTGTGTAAGGCCCAACGAGGTCATAAGTTGGAGGAAGTCCTGAACAAATGGCGAGAGATCGTCATCAATCCAGATGTTGAAATCCCCCAGAATAAGCCATCTGGGGGAACCCCAACACCAGGTCGATGACGAAGTTGGCGACTTCTTGCAGAAACTCCCTCTCACCTCCGGGTGGAAGGTAGATGAGAAGTATTCTGCAACCTACACCTGCCCTATAATGCACTCAAAAGATTTGGTCTCCCCACCGGAACCTCCACAAGGCCCAGTTCTGTCTTGAAACAAATGGCTATACCCCCACCCCTACAATCCCGTCTTGAGCGGTGTATCACTGAGTACCCATTGGAAACTGCTGCTTCCAAAATTGGGCCAGCATTTTCATCCAGCTAGGTCCTGGTAATGCAAGCCAGGTCAGCTGAACCAACAAGATCAGTAATAATAGCAGTCGTTTTTTTAATAGACCTGGCATTGCATAACACCTCTCCAGCAGGATAGGTAGGTGAGGCTGACTGCACCATCTGCCCACTAAAAGTGTAACCCTTGGGTATGGGAACTAGACTGGAGGACCCCTTTCCAGGACTCATTTTACCCCAGGGCGTCTTCTAGTCTCCACCACCCCAGTCCGCCCACACCGCTCTACTATCCCAACAGGCTCAGTTCTCCTCCCGTTCTTTCTCCTTCGGGCTATCACTAAAGCATGACAATGATTATATACCTCTGCAGGCAGAGAGGGACAATTAAAAGGACGGAGGTCCCTGAGTCTGGTGAGAGAGTAGTACCTGACTGCCTGAGCCCGCTGCCAACACATAAATACCACACATCAGCAGCAAGTTGGAAATAAACTATAAAGTAACCAAAAACTAAATAAAAATTGAAACCCACTCACGCACACATATACCACCCCCACACACATGTATACACCCAGTCAATTCACTAACCCCCCCATCAACCATGTTAACCCACCCAGCCACTAAAACCCCAAAAACAAAATCGAAACAGTAGAAGCAAAGAAGCAAAGGAGCAAGAATATCCAGTCCTGAGGGATCAGGTCAAAAATGGCCACAGTTCATAAATAGCAAACATCTAATCTTCAACCAACAACTGTAGAAGGAGATATAGGAGCTCTCACCTGCTAAATACGAAACCAGTATGTACTATGGCACTCTCACTGCCAAAGTCCAGAATAGGAGAATTGTGGCACTCTCACTACCACAAAAGTCCAACAGAATCCAGTTCATTCAGCCCTGTTCATTTAGGCCTGAAGTCACCCACTGTGGGGATTAAACCCTGTATCTTCCACACCAGAAATCAGTGTCCAGTCCGATATTAGCAACAGAGATCCATGGAATCCTTCTTTCTGTACTACTATTCGCTTCCTCCAAACTTCCTCAGTGTAAGATAAAAGTCATATAGAATGCTTAAGACTGCAGTCAGAGAGAGCACTCCGACACCCCACCACAGGCAGTAGCGCCCAGACACGACACCTCTGGCAGAAATACTGGGGAAACGTCCACTCTCCAGCAAGCAACACCAGATCCTGAGTTAGGAGTTTGGGGTCAAAACATAAAAACTCTAGGTTGAAGCACAAAAAAAAACATCTTTCATAATACTGAATAGTGTAGCGGCTTCCACTGCTGGTGTTTCATGAAATCCTAAAAATGTTTCTTTAATGCAGAAATCTTCACTGTCAAATCAAAAACATATTGAGACTTTCTCATGAACAGTGATGTCTGTTGTCTCGTCCATTATTACAGAAAAATACTGAGTTATTTTGATTTTGGAAACAATTTGATTTTGCACATCCTGTCCCATGATATCTAACATTTCATTCATTATGTCATGAGACAACCAACTGTAGCTATCCATTTACATTCACTGCTGCAACTGTGGACTATCTTTGGCTGCATGTAATTTGAACTGGCATCCATAAGGCCTCTGAAAGCAAGTCCCTGTCTGGCTAAGAATCATAAAGATGCCATCATTTTCAAAAGTGCAACGCTTCCATCTACAGTTTATTGCCTACTAGCCTCAGACATAATATCGCACACATTTCGTCTGCACCGCATTTTCATTACAGCCTCACTGTGACAGCCAGTTTTCTCATGCAGTTAAAATATTTCAATTGCCTTGTGCCACACATTGTAACCAGTGACTGTGAACGCTTTATCAGCTTTTGTAGAAAATGTCAGTAGTTTTTTTCTCTATTGCCTCTCTACAGACTGAACAGTAAACCTTTTTGTATTTCTGTCATAGGTTATCCATTTGAAGCGGTCACGCCACCTTTTGTTAAATGTTCTGCCTTTTTATAGCTGCAGTTGGGCAGAGTCTGCAACCATTTTGCGGGTGCTCTAAAAATGATCCTACTGGATTCACACTGTGGAATGCTTCCATTTTGGCATTTCGGAATGATTTTTCTGCAACTCCAAAATGGTCTGCCTCTGGTGCACTATTTCTCTTGCTCAATGCTTCTACCAGTATTGTGGTCACTACAGCATTTGGAGGGGACTGCAACAGAGGTCAAACTCTGACTGATCCGTTCCTTCATTCAGCCCTGTACAGCACTCAGGAGTGGGGGCGCAGGGAGTGCTCTCTCTCCCTCCCTCAATGCTCCAGCCGCATAGTACAAAATAGTATTGGTATATATCTGTACTGCTTCTTTGTTTCTAAACATACACTGTAAATGCATACTCTCTCTTTATATAAACATACACATAGAAAGGACGGAGGGAGTGCTCTCTCTTGCTCAATGCTCAGGCCAGTGTTGCAGTCACTGTGGCATTTGCAGGGAAATGCAGCAGAGGTCCAACTGTGAGGGCTAAATTCCTCTCATTGAGCCTTGTATAGCACTCAGGAGTGAAACAGAGGGAGCGAGGAGTGAGCCACCTGTAGTAGCATTGTGAGGGAATTGCACTGTACGAGGATATCAGAGATGCTTAGTGGATTTGCATGTTCTGCACAGTAAACAAGCATGTCTGAGATCCCCAGACAGTGTAGAACCACATGTAAATCCACTTTTCTGGCCAACTAAATGGAGTATGTGCCACGTGCAGATCAATGGATCCTCTGCCCACCGTCCACGTTTCCTTCCCTGTTCTGTTCCTGTCCCTGTGCCAGCAGGCCAGTGTCAGTGCTGACAGGTGAAGGACCATGCTTTGCCATGGATGTAGATGGAGGACAAGGTAGCGGTGGTACAAATGAGGAGGTAGAACGTGAGATTTCTGTGGATTTGCCATATGTGTGTGTGTGTGTGTGTGTGTGCGTGTGTGTGTGTGTGTGTGAGCATGTCTGCGACAGTAGCAAAGTTCCTAAGTTCCTTTGGGTTGTGGGTATATGTTTTTTTTTTTTATCCGAGTCTCTACTTGAAAAAGAAGATCATCTACTTTGAAATGTGGCAGTATGTGGTGTGACCAAGAGCCCCAACCCAACTACTCCCTGAGCAGGGGACAAGCTAAAAGGTAATTGTTGATTGTCCTGGGACTCCTCTCATTCATCTGTGACCACTTATTGTAGCAGCAGACAGAGCAGACAAGTTTGTCCAATTCTTTGAAGTAACTCCTCCAACTAGTATACTGTCCTGATCATAAAACAACTGCTGTGAATGCATTTATGATGTGTGTGAATGGGGGGGGGGGTTGCATTATCAGCACACAGCTTGGTTTGTGGCTTGTCACTTGACCTTTGAAGCTGTAGATGGAAGAAACAAATAGAATAGCCAGCCCGGTGGTGCTGAGGACTGAGGTGCTGGACGCCTTGCCTCGCGGCATGCCGGTGACCCTGGTTCGGGAACGAGCCTGGGTCGTCATAGGTCGGCAGTGGGGGGAAGGATGGAGCTGGATTGAGCTGCTGACAGGCAGGCTCTCCTCTCCGGGGCGGTGACATGGCATACCTTGGCCAATGGTGACCCCTAGTGGAGGCTAGGAGTTCCATGGGCTCCGAGGGGGCCGAGCGCTAGGCCATGGGGTGGGGGATAGGGGTCATAACCAGGGATGTAGGCGCATGCGCTCCTACTCCTGGGGCTCCTGGGTGAAACCCAGAGGTAGAAAATGCCGACAGCAAGCAGGATAATGGCCGACTCCCCGGAGGCTCCACTTCCGGGCCGGGTACAAGGTAAGCGCCAGCAATTCCAGGGTGACGAGGCTGGAGGTGACGGTCGGATGGGGGCAACCAACCAGAGAAGCGTAAATAGAAATAAAAAAAAAAGAAAGAAAAAATAGAATAACATCAGCTTGATCTAACCTCTGTCCTGAAATGATTTATAGTCCTCAATTAGTTTTCTTCCAAATACCCTTCCAAAATAAGAGGCACTGCATGCTGATAAGGCACCCCCTCATCCCTGCACTTAATCAAGGCACATTAGCTTGGGTTTCTTTCCTTACTGATGTTTTGTTTTGGTTTTTTTGCTTTTGTGGTTATTGTTTGGCTCACTCTAGTGGTCAGATCAAACAGCATCTGGTGCCAGCTGTAGAAATGCTAGTAACGAACAACAATGCAGAAAAACAGACAAGCATGACCCTGCCTTAGGAATCTCCAACAAATGCAGGGTGAAAATTCATCTGACCTTTAGTTAAAGGAGCTTACTTGTAATCTTATGTATCTAACCTCCCCAACTCCTCCTATCCACTCAGTACCTTCACCCCCCCCCCCCCAACAATCATCCCATGTTGGGCAGTCAGGCAACAACAGCCCTGACACTTTCCTACCTGGATGCCTTGCTTGAAATGCAATGTTTTCCCTATTCATTTCAATAGGAAAGTTCAGAAAAATTCTAAGTCCAAAAATTATTTTCCCATCATTCATAATAGTTTTGATTAAAAAAAAAATGTTCTCCTTTGTTTCTCTTGAGTGCTTTTTTCCCTTTCACACTCACAAACCTCATGCATATTAACTTTCAAATTAACCTTGAGATGGGTGTTTGCTATGTATGCTACGAACACACATTTTAGGGGCGATCTGAAAGCTGACACCCATACAGTTTGTGAGGGTGGGGGGCACTCGACAGAAAAATATGAGGTAAACGTATAAAATGCCAGGAAAATAACTTTGTGAAGTCTAGGAAACTTTACAAATAATTTCATTAAGCAAAGTTTCCTAACTTCGTATGTGTCATTCTGGGACATCCATTAAAGCAGCAGCATTTGTTAGCAAAAAATTCATCATAGTTATTTTGGCAAAATGCATTTCTAACATTCATACATTCATCCTCAGTGTATTATTAATTTTTTCAAGATACTTGTAAAAATGCTTTTATTACTTAGTTTAAAATTAATGATTCACATCATTAAAGACGACCACCACTTGCAGTTTTTAAACATGTTTTCTGTTGAGGCTACCTGTTGAATGTAAATATTACATTCATGCAGTAGACGTTGTAGGATGGTAAACAGCACAGCACTGTAACAAAATATTTAATTTGTTTATGGCAGCATGGCACTGCCGGGGTCATGGAAACTTTGTAAAACTTTACAATCTGAAAGCTCAGTTAAGGAGTGAAACAAATTGCAAAGAAAAATTGGCACATTGATGTTTTTGCTAGGAAAACAGTATTGCTAAAAGCACTGCATGGTGACTAACACGTGCTGCTCTGCTGCTTTAAATTAGCCAGACCTTCACCTCCACTTTCAGTCTTGGCAGAGCTGTAGGAAGGCATTTTGGTGCCCTGGGCAAGAGACTAATTTTGCGCTCCCCCCAGAAAACAGCTGGTGGTCTGGGGGCCGCAAGGCCCCCAGAAGCTCTAGGTTGTTTACATGCTCTGTGGTGAGTTTTGAGGCTTTTCTTGAAGGAAAAACATACTTTTGTTATACGTTCCCTACTCCTGATTTCAGGGAAATCTTTGCTTCCATAGAATCTGATGTGTGGGAGTCGAAGATGCTGGCTGGCTGTCATCAGAGTGTGCAGTGCAGCTGCAATTGTTGTGGACAACTGTCTGACAAACAGTTCCATCAAGAGTGGCTCATGGGGACATATACAGGCACCTCAGTGGCATAGATGCAGTCCTCGAGTGCTGAACACAAAAACCTCTGAGATGCCCCACCTGCAACCACCCTTCCTCACATAGGGGGATGTTTCCCCCTGAGCCCACTCACTCAGCTCTAATGGCAGGCTCCACTACCCCTGTAGTGGAATTGCCACTACCTAACAGAAGGAAAAGCCTCCACCCCTGACCGTCTTCCCTTCAGCTAGACTATATCCAGCACTCAATACTGCTTGACCACCCTTCTAGACCATAACCAGACTCTGCCCCAACCATCCTACATGTGGCTTGAACACCTCCACAACACCACACTCACCTTAGCCACCTATCTTCCCTATAGCTGAACCACCACCCTACACCAAGACCAGCGCCCATGCACCCGAACAACCCCTGCAACTAGACCAACCCTACATACCTCTAAACTGTCCCTGATTTTGCATCAAAATTTGCATTTGTCCATCATAAAGGTTGTGTTTTTATGGTAGAGAACAGTGGGTTGGGGGGGGTGGTTAAAATCACAAAATAATGTAAAACATTAAAGTTTCAGTCTTATTCTTCTTCAGAAAATACAGATGAACACAAATCCCCTTTTCCTGAGTGAATAGTGCCAATTTATAATGTGTCCAAGATTTTGGGTCTTTGTCCCTGATTATTTTAAGTCTTGTCCCTGATTCATGAGTCAAGAAGTTGAGAGGTATGCAGTCTAGCATCCCTCCAGAGAACCACTCTTTCTGTAGTGGCATCCCCCCGCCAAACAATATTCTGACTGTATCCAATCCCTCCCCACTGCAGGAACCCCCCCTAGAAAAGCACCCCCTGCATCTTTCTCTAACCCTCCCCCCAGTTGGGAGAGGGCCAAGGAGCGTAAGATTCACATCATAGAACTGCTGCTATGGTGCTGTCCAGGGTCCCACAGTATAACATCCGGCTTACAAAAAAGTGCTGCTCCTCTGGTTCACTCCCTCCCTCTCTCTCCCCAGCTCAGACTCATATACTCTGTTGGCAACCACGAACATGGCAGGTATTATTATTTGTAATTTATAAGCGCTGCAGAAACTGTCAGATGTCAAGATCCAGAAGCGGCCAACTGACATCTATGATTTAGGTGACATGCTCAGTCTATACAGTGCTATAAATTATTAATAAAACTGTCATGTTCATGGATGCAAGCCAAGCAGATCTAGTGAGTCGGGGACACAGATAAAGGGAGGGGAGGGAGCTTTCCTTTTCTGCCAGAAGTTTTACTGTGGGACCCTGGACAGCACTGCAGCAGCAATTCTCTGCTATGGATTTTCTGCTTCCTGGCTCTTCCCTGACTTGTGGGAGGGAACAGCTACAGGGGGTAGCTTGTCTGGTGGGGGGTCCTGCTGTGGGATGGGATACATTATGTAGTAGTGTCCCCAAGAAGCAGTGTCTAGGCTGGGCACTATTAAAAAAAAAAAGGCCAGACAGGGCATGATAGGGTGCTTGAGCTTGAGGACCCCCACAAGGGCCCCATGGTGCAATGAGAAGTGTCATTAGGGAAAAAACATTCTGCCTAGCCTATATCAGTTTTCAGTATGCCTTGGCAGTGCAGACCCTCTCCTCTGCCCAGTAAATAACCCCTGAACTGCACCCCCAGTACAGCTCAGCCAGCCCAACTGCTCCAGTCAGCATCCCTGCAGCCAGAAGGAGCCCCACTACAAATCCCCTCATTCCCCTGATTCCCGTCAGTTCCCCTCCACAGCCCAAGCCAATCCAGATACATGTAACTGTTAATATGTTATGATCTAAACTGTACAGATCCCCTCACATGGCATCCAAGACAACTAGGCAAGGCACTTGCAGACAAGGCCTCATTTTCTAAGCAAGACAGGTGTGGGTGGCGGGGTGAGAATGGAACAAGGACTCGGCTAGGGAGAATCAGAAGGAGAGAACATGAAAAAAACCCAAAAGGGAATGGAATGGGAGTGCAGGAGGGACATGGGTCAAGAGGAAAGAAAAGAAAATGTAACAACGTGGTGGACAGAAGGGATGGTGTGCCGTGGCCCGCGCCATGGCAGTCAGGCCAAGGCTGAGGCAACTGCTTCAAAATCTTCACTCCAATCCCAGTCCCAAGTCCAGTGCATGAAGTTCAAGTGAACTACACAGTTGCCGCCCACCCGCCAGCAGAGCCAACTCAGACAGGCCGCCCAGGCCCATAATTCAACGGCAAGGAAAACAGATCTTTGTCTTCTGACTTCCTGAGTGAGACTATCAATCCCGCACCCCCACCCACTGTGCTCTTACCACATAGATCCCATCTCATCGTCTCCTCACAATTTGGATTTGGAAATTAATTTGAATTATTCATCGCTTCACCGGGTCTGCACTTCTGCTTGTCTGCAGTGCCATCACTTTTTACTACAGATACTCTGTCACTGATGAGTGACAACTACTAGTCTTGTCTACATAGACAACGAGAGACAGAGTACTTAGTGTGGTGTGCATTCTGCTTATGCTTACATTACACAAGTGATGAAAAAAATACAAGACAAGGATCTCTTCTGTCTTCTATGTCTCTCATGACTCATCTCTCCTCTCTGACTCTCTCGCTTTTTTTAGTTTCTGTAACTGTCTACTACTCTACACTAGTATGCTCAACAACTTGCTCCACAATCTCCCTGTCTCCAACACAAACTGCCTCTCACTCAGTGCCAAATGCTCCGCCCATACCTTTTATACTAATGGGGCGGAGGCGCTGCTCCTGTTCCTCTCAGCATCACCGCACTGCACAACATGATTATTATTTTCTGCAGTAGACTGTGCAACCATGTGACCCTCCCCCAACTTGTCTGGTCCTTGGTCCGCAGGTGCACCCCTGCTGACAGTCATTTGTAATTACAGAACCAAAATTAAAATAAAAAGATTTAAAGCGGCAGCACAAGTCAATTAGAACATGAGCTTCAGTGGAAAAATGCGCCCCCTCAGAGGCTTGCGCCCGGGGTGGGAGCACCACCCGCCACACCCTTCCTATGGTACTGAGTCTTGGTAAGAGGAAAAAAATAATGTACTAGCCGGGGAATAATTATCTGACCTCTCTTGAACATGATTCCAAGCCCTTATTCCCCTCCTCACCATTCATGCCATAGCTGATGGCAGCAGAGATGTATGGGACTGCACCAATTTCCTGATCCATTCCAGAGAACAAGATGAAGAACCTGAGATGGACAGCTGCGATGTAAAGTGTGTAGGGTTTGGGGGGCAGTTTTATTGGTGACAGCTTTGCAGATTTAACTTGGAAGTTAATTGGAAGAATTGAGCACTATAATTATCTCTTGCCTTGTTCTAGTGCTCAATTCTTCCAACTAACTTCCAAGTTAAAGCTACAATACTTCTTATCAATAATCCTACCACACTTGCCTCCTATTTCTCTGACTGTTCTTCTGGTAGAAAATTCAGTGTGTAAAGGACACACTTTGTATGCCAGGGCATGCCAGTGCTGGTTCTGGAGACCCCATAACCCCATTTCTAGGTGGGTCCTTTGCTACTGAGTCTGACCCTAGCAGTTCTCTCTAACAAGCTAAAAAGCTGGGTCCATGTTACCAAGTGAGAGGCCATGCTCTGCCTTGGGGGTAGAGCTAGAAAAGTGTACGTGTGTGTGTGTTGGGGAGGTGGAAAATTATTTTCACTTAAAGAGACTGTGTCACACTCGTATTATTAATCCATCAAGGGCAACAGAAAAAATGCTCTCTGATGCTGTCTTATCTTCTGAGATCATCCTTCTCCAATTGGTTTTCGAAACATGGAAACATTCATTTTTTCATAAATGTAATAACGTGGAACAGCTTCAGTAAAACTGACAATTAGCTCCCTTTGTTAAGACTGATGCACACTGACAGCACCTTGTCCCCCGGATATGAAAGCTTATTATAATCATTATTGCAGTAACTGAACATGCTTGGTTTCCAAGAACAGGGTCATATAGTAGGATCTTGCTTCTATGGAGATTGCATAAATGGCTGCACTTTCTAAAGAGGTTTGTCAATTTTTGCCTGCATTTTCTGCTGTCCCCAGTTGTCATCTGTCACTCTGGGCATTGACAGAACTTTGTCCAAATGTTTTTGGTTTTTTTATGGATTCATTTTATGCCCTAAATGTTGCTCATCCCAGTATCTATAGCCAGTATTTTTTTTAATTTATGCAGCAGCCTTTTCCAGGAGAAGTGGTAGGACTGGCATTGCTTGCTCATTCTGCAGCAGGAGGCTACCTATGGAGTTCTTGTTTAGCTGTTTTTCACACATTGTTCAGTTTTAGTGTGGGCCCTCAGTTTAACCATTGGTACTTGAAACACTTTGCACTGAGACCCTAACAAGCCCGGAATCCAATACTGATTCAAACAAGAACAACAACTGGAAAGTAGAGTATTCACCAACCTTAAAAATGCAAGGCTACCAGTCTCTAAAGTCCGACACTTTATTATAATATAAAAAGATGCATACTCAGCCTGATGTGTTTTGGTGAGGATTAAGGAACATGGCCAGGCAACTGAAAAAGGAGGCATAACTTATGCTACTGCAGCACACATAGCTAAATTTCAGAATCAAGGTGGGCATTCTTTTATGCTCATGGGAATTGATAGGGTATTCCCTAAACCATGGGGGGGGGGGAATTTTAATGATTTGCTACTTACTCAGGAGGCCTTTTGGTTACATCAATCTGAATGCAGCTAAAAAGAAGGGACTAAAATCAAGTTTTGAACTGAAACCATTTTTGAAGAAAAAAAGAAATAGTAACTTTTTGTACATGAATGCTTTATGTGATTTTGTTGATTTCATTATTAGAGACTGTTTTGTTTATAAATACTTGAGATGTGTATATATTAGCAATGGATGCAGTTTATTATAACCCCCTCATGTCCTTTTCTGCCTTCTTCTTCCTTTCCCTTTTCTCCCCCCCCCCCCATTCCCTACCATTTCCCCTTTTTATAGAACATTGAGAGGTATATTTAGTGATACTATTTGGGTATTTCTTATTCTGCTTGCACTTAATTATTTACGGCATGTTGCACTTTAAGGTTATAAGTGGTCACAATAGATTTTGTAAAGGATTATTGAGATTTTATTATGACCGGTCAGATTAATTGTTAATCATGCCAACATGATGATGTTTTTCAAAGATTGTATATAACTGCCACATGTTAATTCATTCGATTTAGCCTTTGACAAAAGGATGTGTGGGCATCTGAAATCTGTCAGGCTGAATATGCCTCTTTTTATGTTATAATAAAGTGTTGGACTTAAGAGACCGGTGCCCTTGCCTTTTTTAGGTTGGTGTGTGCTCTACTTTCCAGTTGTTGTTTTGAACTTTCCTTAAGTATAATAGCACCACTGTCCTAGTGCCTGCTTCAATTAGTGTTATTTGATTCAAATAAGAATCCATCTAATCCTGTTGTCAAAAAGTCTGATTCCAGGAAAAACTTAAAAATGGAACACAGCATAAAATACAACATATAGTATATGCCATTCAGAGAGGTCAGCAGGATTTTCAAAACTGAAGGCCTGGCATTTTTACATGCTGAGTAACAGAGGTTAGTGTTTTGGGGCAGTTGAGGCAGATTTGGTCAACGGTGTTAAGTCCAAATCAAGACCTTGGCCTTCAAGCTATGGGCTGATTAAAAATATCTTTTTTTTTTAAATCTGTAGGTTTAGAACTCTAATGACCTTGTGAGTGGCAGATCTGTTTATTGATGTCTATAGAAGTCAAACTCGGAAGATACCATTAAATGTGACATTTTTAACCAGCTTGTGGTATATACCATGTATACAGTGACAGCACCTCTCTAGCAAAGTAGGTTCCAGTGTTAAAATCCTAGAATTTTATTAAGAAGGTAACTTTTAAATGCTTGTGTGGACCTTTTTTCACTGTCCATGGATCAAACTTCGGTTCCCATGTATATTCTGAGAAAACACAATCTAATAAACAAATAAATGAATCATTCACAATAAGTAGTGTTCCTCGCATAGTGCCTCCGTGGATCTGGCTGTGATACATTGAATAATGGCACTATCCGAGCGGGATCTGACCTGGGATCCATCTGAATTCAGAGATCAGATCCCAGGTCAGATCCCATGTCATCCGATGTCAGATAATATGGGATCTGACCTGGATCTGTGAGGGGGGGTGGATCTGCAGTCAGACAGCACTGCTACCTGACCGGATCCACTGTCCTGCCAAATGGCAGGTATTTGGTGGTATCCTAATTTCTAGGATACTATCTGGGCAACACTAACAATATGTCATTGTAACTGCTTAAATAATTTTGGAATTCTGACAGGTATTCTGGAATCTGATGATGCCACTATAGAAAAATACATTACAATGCTCCTAAAATGGAAATAAATGGTTCATGTCTACTTTAGGAGCTTCATCATGGTTGATCCCAGATATTTAGAGCTATTAACAACCTCCAGTTCAGAACCTAAGATGTACATACAGTACGTCAAAGGTTAACCTGGTTGTTGATCCAAAAGGCACGCCTTTGGTTTTCTTTTTATTTCTCTTAGGTTTGTTCTGATAAAACACATTTTGCAATGATGCAGACTTATTATCTAGATATAGAATAATGCATGGGGAAGTGTGTTTTTTTTTTATCATAGAAGATTTTATTAAGGTTTCAAGTTTCCAAGTTTTACATCACACTTCCATATTCATTTCTCTCATACATACAGAAAGAATCCTCAAGAACCATAGACTTACAATACACAGCATATTACAAGAATCTAAGCACCTATAATCAGAATATATATATATATATAGCCTATCCTTCCTAAACAGTAGCTCCTCATTTGTCAATAGGGTAGATGGGGTGTGTAAACAGGTCCTTCTAAGAACCAGAAGGGGGGATTGCACAAAGGGGAAGGGGTTTTACACAGTAGTGAGTTAAAATAAAAATCCCACTTTTTATAGAAATAACCCAGTTGGCCTCGATGAGCATAGGTCAACCTTTCTAGCAGTGCCAACTTAGCTAGAGCTGAATGCCATAATCCTGTACTTGGGCTGTTGACTTGCCTCCATTGCATTAAAAGGAGCAGCTTGGCCTCCAACAGGGCCAACATGACCCACTCTCGAAGGGGCTTTGGTAACATAGTAAGGCTTGACATATCCCCCAACAATAGTTTAGAGTCTAGCTGGAGATTCCTTGTACCCAAGACTAGACAGCAGTCTCATCTAATTGCAGCCCAAAAAGTAGAAAGTTGTGGACATTCCCACAGTAATATGAAATAGTTGGGCACCAGCTTGTTGAAATCTCCAGCAGTCGGAGTGTGGCAACAATCCTGCAGAACACAGAACGGACGAAGTTCTGTACCAGCGCAACAACATTTTTAGCTGTATTAATTGACTTTTAGAATCCTTGTACAACTTATGCGCATTTTGAAGACAACCAGCCCAGATAGTTAGAGATATAGCTATGCTCATCTTGGCCTCCCATCAGATTCTACAATGTTCTGTGCAGTCAGATTGAGAGTCTCTACCTATAGCGTAGAATTTACCTATACGACCATGTGAGGAGGTTTCTTTATGTAAGGTAGTAAGCCACTCCCATTTGTTATCTGACCGCATTCGAGAAGAAAGGGCATATATAAGGCTACGTATTTGGAGATACCGCCAAAAATCAGTGTTTGATAGATTAAATTTATTCTTTAACTGGGCAAAGGATATTAGTATGTTCGAGCCAGGCATCATTAGATCCATCACATAGAAGATGCCCTTACTCTCCCAGGAAGGCCAATTAAGAGGTTGTCCCTCAAGTGTGATAAAGGTGTTATGCCATAGCCCTGCATATGCCAGAGGTGGAGCCCATGCATCCTTGGGGTGTGAGAAAGAGTCATAATGCACCACCAGGCATACTGGGAGTGACACACAACCGGGGAGTGGCCTTTAGCTGTGGGGCCTCCGGGATTCAGCAACAATCTAAGTGGAGTTGGGGCCACCATATTCGTTTCAAAGCCAACCGACACTGGACAGAGGCGTTGAGCGGTACAAACCACTTTGTGATTTGGGCAGCTGTACATGCTAGATGATAGTTCTGAAACCAAGGAACCCCAAGGCCTCCTTTAGACCAGTGTGCCCTAAGTTTGTTTTTCCCCCATCTATGTGCTTTACTTTTCCCATATTAAGGTAGATACCATCTTCTCAAGGAAGGCAAAGAGTTTATGAGAGATTCAAATTGGAAGATTATTGAGTAAGTACAGGATCCTCGGGAGCATAAGCATTCGTACTGAAGCCACTCTGCCCAACAGGGATAAGTGCAGTTTTTGCCAGTGCTCCATTTCTACGTTTAATTGTCTTAATAGGGGGAAACAATTAGTTGATTCCAAATTTTCCCAGTTAAAAGGTATGTACGTCCCCAAGTAGGAAAAGCCTTGAGGAGCCCAGCTAAGTTCTGTTCCATGAAGGCATTCCTGTGAGCAGAGTGAATTCAATGGGGCCAAAACATAGATACATACATAGATACATAGACAGTGTCAGCAGATAAGGGCCTATGGCCCACCCAGTCTGCCCATTTAAGTTTGTAAGTTCAGTTTATGTTTTCCAGGAAGTCTGTTGCCCCTTACCCCTGACCTCCAGAATTCCTTTATGTCTATCCATGCATTCTTAAATCCGTGATTGTTTCAGCCCCACCACTTCCTCTGGCAGGGTGTTCCACTTGTCCACCACCGTTCTGTGAAGAAATTCTTCTCCACGTTTCCTCTGAATCGTCCTCCTCAACTTCATCCCATGCCCTCTAGTCCTGGAACATCTTTTCACTTAAAATAAGTGCATTCCTGCACCCTGTTCCTCCCTGTAAGATACTTGTATGTCTCTATCATATCCCTCTCTCCCTCCTCTCCTCCAGGGAGTACATGTTCAGTGCCTTCAACCTGTCCTCATAGGACTTGTGATGCAATCCATGCACCATCTTTGTTGCCCTCCTCTGAACCTTCTCTACCCTGTCTATGTCCTTACGTGGTAAGGTCTCCAGAACTGCACAGTGTACTCCAGGTGGGGCCTCACTGAGTGTCTTGTATGGTGGAATTATGACCTCCTTTTCCTGCTGGTGATGCCCTGCCTATGCATCCCAGCATCCTATTTGCTTTACCTGCTGCCTTGTCACACTGTTTCCCTGCCTTGAGGTCATCAGAGATGATAACTCCAAGATCCCTTTCCTGCTTGGTGCATGCTATATCCTCCCAACTGATATATTGTGCCAGGGTTTTTGTGCCCCATATGCATTATCTTGCACTTCCTTGCATTGAATTTCAACTGCCAACCCCTGACCATTCTTCAAGTTTCTGCAGGTCCCTTCTCATTCTGTCTACACCCTCTGGTGTGTCTACTCTGTTACAGAGCTTTGTGTCATCAGCGAACAGTGAAATTCTGTCTTCTAGGTCCCTTGAATGTCACTGATGAAGATATTGAATAGTACCGGTCCCAGCACTGATCCCTGTGGTGCCCCACTGGTCACTTTTCCCTCTGTGGAGTGACAGCCATTTACCACCACCCCTGTGTCCTGCTGCCCAGCCAGTTACCTACCCACGCACTACTGTCCTGCCCACACCCATATTCCCAGTTTGTGCAATAGTCTTCTGTGGCACAGTGTCAAAGGCCTTGCTGAAGTCCAGATAGGCCATGTCCACTGCCCTCCCTGATCCACCTCCCTAGTCACCCAGTCAAAAATTCAATGAGGTTGGTCTGACATGACCTCCCTGGTGAAACCATGCTGCCTTGGGTCCTGTAGTCCATTGACAACCAGATGTTCCACCAATCTCTCCTTCAGTAGTGCTTCCATGATCTTCCCCACTACCGGTGAGGCTGACTGGTCTGTAGTTCCCGCTTCCTCTTTGTTCCCACTTTTGTATAAGGGGACTACATCTACTATCCTCCAGTCTTTGGGTACCTCCCCTGTTTCTAGTGATCGGCTAAACAGGATAGCAAGAGGTTCAGCCACCACCTCTCTTAGTTCTTTAAGGACCCTGGAGTGCACCCCATCTGGACCCATTGCTTTATCAACTCTTATTACTTCCAGTTCCTTCAGGACCCTTTCTCGTGTAAAGGGACTTGTGTCCATTTCTGCACCATTCTCACCCCTTGTACTCCATTCAGACCCATTACCCTCCTCTTCCTCAGTAAAGACTGAGCAGAAATACCTGTTCAATATGTCAGCTTTACTGTTGTCATCCTCCACACAGCCCCATCCTCCCCCTTCAGTCTCACTATCCCTCCTTTTGCCTTTCTTTTTCCTTATGTACCTGTAAAGGTTTTGTCCCTCTACCCACTGATTTTGCAATGTGTTCTTCTGTCTGAGGCTTTGGCTTCCCTTACTGACCTCCCTGCCTCCCTTTGCTTCTCCTGGTACTTCTCCCTATCCGCTTCTGCCTGTGTCTTTTGTATTGCCTGAATGCAATCTTTTGGCTTTCACTTTCTTTGCTACCTCTTTGGAAAACCATAATGGTCTCCTCTTCCTTTTCCTCTTGCTAACCTGCTTAATACATAATTCTGTTGCTCTTGTAATCCCCATTTTAAATACTTCCACTGTTCCTCAACCCTGATTCCTGCCCCATTCCTTAATGCCTCTTTCAAGTATCTCCCATTTTCTCAAAGTTTGCCCCTAAAATCCAGGATACGTGTTTTTGTGTGGTTTGGTTCTGCTCTTTCTGTGATTTCAAACCACAGTGACTGGTGGTCACTGTTCCCCAGGTGCTCCCCACTCTTACCCCATCCACACTGTCCCTGTTTGTGAGCACAAGGTCCAGTATTGCCTTCTGCCGAGTTGGTTCCATGACCAGTTGCTTGAGGAAGGCACCCTAAGGAGTCCAGGATAAATCTGCTCCTAGTTGATGCTGCTGCTGGGATGCTCCAGTCCATGTCTGGAATATTGAAGTCTCCAACCAGTACTACCTCACCCTTGTCTGCCATCCTCTGGATGGCTAGCATCAACTCCCTATCTGTTTCTTCCTCCTGGGCTGGTGGTCTATAGACCACACCTGTGCGGATGGCTGGCCCCATTTTCCTTTCCAGCTAAACCCACAGTATCTCTCCCCCATTTTGTTCCTCCTGGATCTCTGTGGCCCTTATGTCATTTTTCACATACAGTGCCACTCCTCCTCCCTTCCTGCCTGCCCTGTCTCTTCTGAATATGTTGTAGCCAGGTATGGCCAACTCCCAGTCATGGTTATCATTACACCAGGTCTTCCATTGATTAACCTGTAGGCCTGATAATGCTGCAAAGCTTTTAAGGACTGAGAGAGCTACTGGTAGCGAATCCTGGGGACAGGTTAAGGTAAGTAACAGGTCATCTGCATAAGCTGCCACAGTATAGGATTTACCGTAAGCTAACATGCCTGTAAGCCCTTCCGCAGGGTCAAAAGCTCAGAATAAAGGGTCCAGGGCAATCAAAAAAAGAAGGGGGGACAAGGGGCAGCCTTGATGAGTGCCCCTATACAATGGAAAGGAAGAAGAAATGGTGGAGTTACTAAGAATCCTAGCCTTTGGGGAATTATAGAGGTTCGAGACCCATAAGCAAAATTGGGGTCCAAATCCGTATAGTTGAAGGATCTCATGGAGATAGTTCCACTCTACGGAATCAAAAGCCTTTGCAAAATCCATGGCTAAGGCAGCCATGGGGGTTTTAGCTCTACTCGCC
The DNA here is from genome assembly GCA_016271365.2 of Neoceratodus forsteri. Classification (NCBI taxonomy): domain Eukaryota; kingdom Metazoa; phylum Chordata; order Ceratodontiformes; family Ceratodontidae; genus Neoceratodus; species Neoceratodus forsteri. The sequence goes on from CM057458.1 coordinate 238,596,212, forward strand.
AGCCATTTCAAGTTCAACAACAACCTGGTATTATCTGAGCCTACCTTTCCAGGCACAAAACCAACTTGAGATGGGTGGATAATGGAGGCCAGGATATCCTGCAATCTGGTAGCCAGTATTTTAGCCAGGATCTTTGTGTCCACTGGCAGTAATGATATAAGGTGGAAATTTGAACAATTCAGGGGGTCATCAGATTTTTTTGGTATTACGGTAATCAAAGCCTCGTTCATTGTAGTGGAGAGGGAGCCTGAAGAGTGGGCACATTGTAAAGTGAGTAATAAGGGGGGCACAATTTCTTGATCCAAGGCTTGGTATAGCTCGACGGTCATTCCGTCTGGCCCTGGGGCTTTCCCTTTAGTGATGCAAAATAAGGCCTGTCGCAGCTCAGTCTCTGAGACAGGACAATCTAATAGATCAACTTGCTCCTGAGATAATGAGGGTGTTGTAAAACCTTAACAAAACTGACGCAATTTATGTGAGAGCTGTTCCCGCGCATCTGTGGATTTAGATTGATATAAGGTCTGATAGTAGTGTTTCATGGTCTCATTAATGCCCTTCGGATCACTAACCACAGAGCCTGTGGAAGTGCAGAGAGCTCGTACTTTGAAGATGCTTGCTGCTTCCGCAACTGGTAAGCAAGAAGCTTCCCCCCTTTATCGCCCCTTCCCAATATTGATGTTTAGCCCTGAGCAAGGTCCATTCTGCCTTATGATGTAGAAATGAATTTATACGATATTTAAGCCCTACAATACACCTTGTCAATGAGGGATCTCTAGTAACAGTGGTCTGGGAAACTTTAAAATGACCCTCTAGAGCAGTGAGTTCTGATTGTGCTGACTGTAACTCTTTTTTCTGGGTTTTATTCTGATTCACAGCAAAAGCAATAATATGACATCTTAGTGTGGCTTTAAATGCCTCCCAGACCATGCTATCTGAGACTTCTCCCTCCGAGTTAAAAGTAAAATACTCCCGAGTTGCTTTCTGCATCTCTTGTTGAAATTCAGGATCTTTAACTAAGAAGGGGTTACATCTCCATCTTGTGCCAGTGTTCCGACCTTCAGGGGTAGAACAGGTAAGTGATACCGGTGTATGGTCCGATATAATTATGTTACCTATGTCACTATTTGAAATGGTACTCGAAGCTGGCTGGTTAGCTAACCAATAGTCGTTACGACTATAAACTTCATGCGGGGGGGAATAGTACTTGTAGTCTCGACCCGAAGGGTGATCACACCTCCAGACATCCACTAAGCCCCACTCCGCTATCATTTCTTGCAAGGCAGCATGCGCCTTCATGTGGGTTTGAGGCGTAGGGTGAGATTTATCCAAAAATATGTCTGGCACTAGATTAATATCCCCACTATTATCAAGGGAATATTGGGCTCAGACTGTACTAGCCTAGCTATAGCTTGACTCAGATTTGGAAAAAACTCTGTTTGGTCCACATTTGGGGCATAAAGATTGCATATTATCAATTTGTCCATGCCAGATTTTAGTTTAACTATTACCTGCCTCCCCTGTTTATCAGAGCGAGACTCCTCCACTGCCCATGTACTCAATCTTCGGATCAAAATGGCTACTCCCCTTGACTTAGAGGGTGCTGAGCTGGCATGTATGGTGCCAACCCACAATTCTTGAGCCAAGGAATAGATTTATTAAGGAGATGTGTCTCCTGTAGAAGGGCTACATCTGTGTGCATGGAACGTAAATGCTGAAGCACCTTAGTTCTTTTTATGGGGTGATGAAGGCCCTTTACATTCCATGACACTAGCCACAGCCCCTGTACAGTGGTTGGGGGCATGGTTATAAATACATCAGAAAGCTATGGACTTCCTCCAATGTGTTCAAAAAGGATTGACCCCTAATACCCTATTGAGAGCTAAAAGATCAACTGTGACCTGTTAACAGATATCCAGAGGACACTACGCACAGCAATACGAGAGAAAATATAAATTGTCAATAACAGCTACAGGAAGTGTATCCACCAACAGTTATATTAAATACAAACTAAAACTGGATACTAACCAGCACAAAAACCTGCACAAAACGGGGCCCAGGTCCAAAAAGCGATTAACTGCTAACTGCTACAGATGTGTCAGGGAAAGAGGATAAACAAGAACAGTATTCTCAGCTCTGCTTGCATCTGTGCTCAGGGTTTGTCAAGGAAAGTTACGACCCAAACTGGACGTACCCATCCTCATCCGATGAATAATTCCCAAGGGAAGGTATAATCCCGGGGGAGGAGGATATAAGCCAGGTGGAAAAGGGGAGAGGGATTAAGTGGAAGAAAGAAAGCAAGAGGACAAGGAGGTAGTAGGGAAACTGCCCTAATCAAAAACATAAGGGCCAATCCCCCTATAACATTTGCCTGTACTGTGCAGGCTCATTATTGTATTTTATTTTTTTTTGCGCCTCCCCTTCGCTGGCTGCCCACTTCTTTGGGTCCCCTAATGCCCCTCCTGACTGCCTGCCCCGACTCCCATACCAGCTATCACCTCATATAGCAGTCCTCCCAGGTAACCCGGCGTATCCCTTCACCGGGTGGGTCCCCCTCCTCCAAGGGGGAAGGCACCAGTAGGGGTCGCCAGCGCACTTTTCCATTGGCCCGGGGTACTGCTGAGGCATGCCGGTCATGGAATCGGAGGCAGCAGAGGGCAGAGAGGCCATCATCTGGCCAGCCAGGGAGTATTTTCCTAGTTTTCTTGTGGGGAGTGTCATCCTGATGTCAAGGCATACGCCAGACATCTGTCACTCCCCCTTGAACTCCACATCAGGCATCACTACTGTGCTCCCAGCCTCCGCCAGGAGTCAGCATATGCCGATGCGTGTCCCCACCCTCCCTCCAGAGAAGGAGAGCTGTCCCTGGAAGCTCCATCCTTCTCCTCCCGGCTAGCCCTCTGGTGACCCGAGTCTGTTCCCGAACCCAGGTGGCCAGCATCGTAGACGGAAATCCAACCGCCGGCGCAGGCTCATTATTAATCTAAACATCAAACTATAAAGATTCAGTAGCTCTAACACTGCTTGTACTTCCGGTAGCCAGACTTAGAAGGTGCTAGTGTGAGAGGAGAGGGGATCATTCATCCCTTAAGTCATGGGGGGGAGAGGGCCCTTCTCCATCATAGCAACCTGCCTCAGGGAGTTTCAGCAGTAGCAGGAAAAAAAGGCTCTGCCGTATCTCTACATCTTCAGTAAACAGAGCAAATGAAAACATCATACAAGTAAGGTATTACAAACTGCAGTCAGTACAGTTGAAAAGTCAGCCAGGGGATTCCCCAGCATGAATAATTGCCTGTTGGGAGCTACCACTGAGATCAGGAACTTCCTCAAAGGCTACTGCTGCTGCATATGATTTTAGCCCTGGTTTGAGCTGACTGGAAATGACCACCGCTTCCAAAAGAGAAGATTCCGGGATATCAGCCCAGTCCATATGATTCCCTTGACTAGGCAAGGAGGACTCTGTTGTATTCACAGGGAAGTCCGAACGGGTCTCGGGAGGTTCATCTCTAGGCATCTTCCCTGGTGGAGCTGTTTTCTGCTGCTCAGGGGACAGTTGTTGACCACTCCTAGATTGTTGTCTCTGTCTTGGGGTTGAACTGGTGTTCCTGGGAGGAAGGAAAGGCTGACCAAAGCTAGCAGCCGTTATGGATGCAGGAATGAGACTCATAGAGGGGGTCTTTCCTTTGGGGATTCATCAAACCAAAGATGTGGTCCCATAGTACCATGATCCTCTAGATTCTGCAGCTGGTAATTTCGGTTCCTAGTTCTAGTATCAGAGGGGTCCCATAGCCTTTTGGGGGATGTAGTGTGAAGGGGTATGTTAGGCCAAAACTTAGATGCGCATCTCTCGATCTCCTCAGGAGTGTCTGCCAGCATTCTCTCCCTTCTTTAGAGACCAACAACCTGGTAAGACCCTTGAATTTATACTGGAAATTGTGGGCAGCTATTATTTTCTTAATAGGGCCATAAGCTCTGCGCTTATTCACCGTTTCCTGTGCAAAATCTCTATGTATAGAAATCAGCGCTCCTTGCCATCGAATTTCACCCAAATCTTGAGCTGCACTTAAAATGCGTTCCTTTGTAGAATATCTCTAGAAATATGCCATGATTGGTCTTGGAGCCAGTTGCTGTTTATCCTTCCTTCCAACAACTCGGTGAGCCCTTTCACTTTCAACTGGGCCTCTCCAGCGCTCCCCTAGCATCTTAGGGAGTGTCTCATTAAGAAACCTTTCCATAGACATTCCTTCAGAGCCCTCAGGAACTCCAACAATTTGGAGGTTGTTACGTCTCCCCCTATTCTCCTGGTCTTCCACTCTGGTAAGCAATGTTTCCAACTGTAGGTCTTGCATCCGCACTCTCTGTTCTAGTTTAATTTGCTGCATTTCCAAAGTTTCCACCTTTTGCTCTGCTACATTTAAATGATCCTGTATCAGATGTACCTCTGTAGTGGTGTTTGTTAAAGTAGTATTAATAGCATCAACTCACAGCAGAACCGTCTCCAACATACGAGTAATATATGTTAATGATTCAGCCACCGAAGGCGACTTCATATTTGTGCCTTGTGTTGGGGAGGTTATAGGCAAGGAACCATCAGTCACCACCATATTCGGGGTTGGTTGAGCTGGAAGGGATGCTGATGTAGACTCCATCTGTAGGCTGAGTGGGACAAATGCACCAGGACTTCGGAGGATTAGGCCTGCGGTTTTTATGGCCTAGCTGATCAGCATAACTCCTGGGTAACCGGTGAAAAATAGCTACTTTACAATATTGTGCCACCAGAGAAAGTCACACCGGATGATTTAGAGCAGTTTCCTGAGTAGGTATTTAGCAACAAAAAATTCACATCCCGGGATTAGACAGACCCACCGTGGGTTATTCTCAGAGGGGGAAGGAGCCCAAGAATTATGCTGCCATTTCCTGAGCGATCAAGCCATGCCCCTTGGGGAAGTGTGTTTTATGAGGATTTTATGCACACCTGAGGTGTGTGATCCCTCAGCCTTGGGGGTTTATCTGGGCATCACACACTGAGGGTGCGCATAAAATCCAAATCATCACGTTTCCCCATGTTTAATTTTTTATATTTACTGGTTTTCAGCAGTTTCTGGCTACAGGGTTAACTGGTTAAAAGCTGAGCTACTCCCCCTACATTCAGAATTAGAACTGGACAATACTACTCCCATGTATATTACAGCCCCCAGTACAGATATTTATTATCTAGGAGTGAACCTATCAAGAGAAAAATGTAATCTATTTAGGTTAAATTTTTCAATGTGGCCATGTTTTGTTTTTTCACTCAGAGCCTCATGAAGCATTTGTGTCACCCTGGTGGTTTTCAGTGAGGAGCGTGAGCAGACCACCAGCGCGAGGACACATTCTCAAAGGACAGGTCAGGGAGACTTGTGCCAGTTTTGCGGTGCCTGTAGTTTATGGAACTCCATAATTCACAAATGTGAATTATTAAGTTTCAGAGGGTCTGCCGGCAATAGATTATTGCACCTAACCAGTAAATATACTAAGAATTTTGTCAGTAATTTTGTTGGTGCTCTTCTAAATAACTGCATTATCCACATAGAGTAGTGCTTGTGAAGTACCACAGGGAGGGGATAGTTAACAGCTGCTGTGGTTTGTGAATCCCATTTCTTATCATTTTTCACTAGTATACCAAATTCTTCTGATGGTTTCTTAATGTGTCCACCTATCGTATACTGAACATCATTCATTCTATTTATTTACCTTTGCCTGGGATGCCCCACTCTTTTGGGTTATGTCCAGTGCCATTACTTCTCTGCTGCCAGGCAGGTTCAATGTCCGCTGCAATGACCTTTAATACAAAAAGATCGCTACATGTAAAAGAAAGTGCACTTTGAATAGTTGAGCTGTGGCAGTGGTGCACATGCCCAGGGTCACGGCTTGACTTTTCAAAGTGCATTTTTTTGACATGTAGCAATTGTTTTGCATTAAAAGTTATATTGTCAAGGACAATGGTGAACATATAAGAATATTTGCTATAAATGTCAGTGTCTTGCAAAACATGGCACTTGTTCATGAACAAGTCATACAGACATGTGACTGCAGGCAAAAAAACAGAACTCTCTCATGAACAATCGTACTGACGCTCTGGCGCCACACAGACATGTGCACGTGGGCGGCTGGGACATGACTCTCAAGTAGCCATAGTAGTTTCTTGGAGACTACTATTGATTCCTGTCTGGATTCTTGTGTTCCAGGAGGAATACCACTTCTGCTACACGGCTCAATATCAGCCACACCCAGGTCAACCTCTGCTTGTGCTGCATCTGTTTCCTTATTTGAAACTGAATCTGCTACAGTCGCATCATGTCCTACTTTGTCTCTTGTTGGCATTGCACTGCCACTTTGGTTTGTCCATTTTTTTATAAACTTGTCCTTTTAATGTAATAATGTGCGTTTTTGCTGTTCATGAAACAGATTACAGTTTGACTGCACTGCTTCAATTTAAATATCACAGAGAGTCAGCGTGGGCCACTATAACACTGCACAACCACTTACAGATAGTAGTAATGATGGGGCACTGTACGCTGATTGGAGATGGAATGGAAACATGAGGTTTCTTAATTTAAGTCTCAGACTTACTGGAGTTTCTGTGGGCAGCAAGAAGAACAACCTTTTATAGAATGGGGCACTTAAGGGCTGGCTGGAGACAATGACATCTGATTTAAGTAATGAGAAATGTTTATTTTTGAATGTTAATTTACAAGGAGGTTAAGTAATTTGCTTAGCTTCAGGGTGGGTCACACACTATGCAAGTAAGTGGAGGCTGTGGAAACTAAACCCAGGTCTGCTGGATGTATCAATATCTGATGGCTCTGTTGTCTGTGCTGCTCTGACATGTATGGTTCCGTAATTCATATGTCACAGACTGACTGGGGTTTCTGTAGGCAGCAAGGAGCGCAACCTTTTGTAGAAGGGGCCACTATAGGCTGACTGAAATGACAATTTTGTGTGATCTAAGCAATAATTTAAAAACAAATTTTAATTTGCAAGGACATTAAGTGACTTGCTCAGCCTCAGGGTGGGTCACACAGTATTCAAGCAAGTGAAGGTTGTGGGAATTAAACCCAGGTCTGCTGGATATACCAAACTCTGGTGTCTGCTGTCTGTACTGCCCTGTGGTTCCTAATACCTCATAGACTGATTGTTTCTTTATGCAGCCAGCAGCAAGCAATCTTTCCCCCACACACTGCCTGCCCATGCTTTACACACAGAACACTGTCAATGTGGTTTCCTGTTGTTTTTAAATCCCCCAATCCAACTGAGTTTCTTTTTAAGTTTTTTTTTTGTTAGGTTAGAGTGGACATTTCTGGGCTGGAGTACAGAAGGACTCTTAACAGCTCACACACAACCACTGCCAATGCTATTTCATTTGTTAATCCTTCAGTCCTACTGAGCTTCTTTTAAGTATTTTATTTTTGTTTTGTTAGGTTAGGGTTGACACTTCTGGACAGGAGGACTCTAACAGCGTAGGTCTCCTAGATGTACTGTGGCATTTTGGTGTTGGTTTGCCACAAGGACCCTTACCTTCTTTTCAGGTCTACCATGCCCATCTCTCACTGTTCTGGTGGATGCCTTGCAGGACCATGCAAATAACTGACAGATGCATAAAATAAATGTAGAAAATGGTGTTTATTCTCATACTACAGAGACATCAGCATACCATGAGGTTCTACCTCAGACAGACAGGGTTTCCCAGACTTTCCCTGGATAACATGGCACTGCCAAGCAGGGCAACCATTTGCAACATGCTAGTTCTAAGTGTTCTTATAGGTGCAGCAGCTAGTATTAAGCCCCATGCTTAATGTGTACTTCACATCACTCCTGGGGTTGTGAAAGTGAGTACCACTTGAACAAGCAATAACATTATAACAAAATAACATGAAATAGTTTAAAAAAAATTTTGAAGCATGTTAAGGCATGATGCACTTTTAACAAAACAATACTCCACTGTAGGGGATGGGGAGGAGAGGATCTGGACTACAGTGGTGACCAGTCAGAGTAGTACCAGAGGAATAGGAAACATCATAGCGACCTGAAGCTTTGGTCAGGGTGACAAGTGCCACAGTGCATGGAAGGGAGAAAGAAAGTAAGGGAAGGGGTAGCAGCTGGAGAATACCCAGAACACAAGATATGAATGTTGCAATAAATAGTTGCAGAACAATATATAATATACATGGAACTGTCTATTTGAAGAGACATTCCTGCGAGGAAAAGGGCTAGTGCAGTGCATGCAGTACTGTTAGCAACAGGTGCAATGAAATGAGGAACCAGAAAGCATTTACTGCAGGAACTATTAAGATAGAGAATACCGCTAGAAGAATTAGTCCCAAACTGTTGAGTCTGACTAAACAAAAAGTTCAAGACTTCAGTCAACTTTTTCCAGTCAGTGGGAATAGTGGTATGCATAGCTTCCACCAGTTCTTGACAGGATGGTATGAGCTCGTCAAAAGCAACCAAGGAGTTCTGTGAACTGTTAAAGTCATACCACTTGACTCTGTCAGTCCAAGATCCATTTACATACTTTTTCCTGAAAATACTCTCGATCTGGTACACAGGGGTGTGCACGAAAGAGTCCTGAGAAGCAAAAGAAGGCTGAGAAGTACCAGGAAGGAAGTTCATCTGGCTGATGATTGGGCAAAACAAAATCTGGCTGGAGAGTGTCAGGAATGTGAAAATTGGGATTAACTGATTGCAAGGTGTCAGGAGAAATTTCAGCTTCCGAAAGGATAGCAGGCACAACAGCATCTTCATTATTGGGTGTACTGGGATTATCTGGAAGGATGTCACTCAAGTACCCATACTTCAGATGACTGATGTGGATTTTGTTATGTACAATATTTCCATCGGACTTGCATCACAAATGGACATGAACTGGAGGAAGCTTTTCCATGATGTAGAAGGGACCAGTCCAAGGGCGAAGCATTATTTTGGTGGTGCGCAGAACTAGGACAGGTCAATACAGATAGACAATGTCCTGCACAGAAAATGAAGGCTCATGTGAATTGGCTGCTGACATTTTCTGCATGGTTGATTTTTCTGTCCCAGTGTGGTGGTTGCAGCGTGTCTGGCAAGTTCAAGCGGTTCCAGTACAGGAATGATGAATGAAGAAGCTGACTTTGGAACCTCTAGCAGTGGGAGATCCCTGTCCATTGGAGTTCTTGGATGATGTCCATGGACCAAGAAAAATGATGTGTATTCTGTACTGTCGACACAAGAGCTTGTATTGCAGGCAAATTGAACAAAAGGAATGAAGCGGTCCCAAGTGTCATGAGTTTCATCCAGGTACTTGAAGAGTGTGTATAGAATGGTAGACATCATTCTTTCACTTTGTCCATTTCATTGTGGGTGGTAGCTTGTTGTGTGTCTTTTTTATGTCAATGAGTCTGCAAGTTTCTCAAACAATTGCTGAGAGATAATTAGTGCCTCTGTCTGAATGCAGGTATGAGAGCATACTGTGACGACAAATAACAGTGTTGAGGAAGGCATTTACTAGAGTGGCAGCTGTGATGTCATTTAGTGGAATTAGTTCCAAGTACTTTGTTAGGTAGTCCACAAAAACAAGGATGTATTTGTTGCCAGAGTCAGAGCATGTTGGTAAAGGTCCCAGAATGTCTGTGTGCAGACTCTTTGAAATAGTTGAGTTGCTACAGGCATTGGAATGATGTGTGCCTTTGTTAGTTTGGCAGGAGGCTTTCTTAGGGAGCAGGGCTGGAAGGATTTGACAAATTGGGCAATGTCCTTGTTCATGAGAGTCCAGAAGAAGTGAAGCCATGTCTTTTCGAGAGTTCTGTGGATTCCCATATGACCTCCAGAAAGTGGAGAGGTATGAGTGTAGAGAAGAACTTTGTTGACTAGAGAGGCTGGTACAATTAATTGTTCATGAGTTCTAGCCATGCAATGGCCCTTACCTTCCTTGGGCCAAATGCAAAAAAGCACACTGTCATTGAGGAAGCATTGTGAAGCAAAGAAAAGTACATTCTGGTGATGTTGCGTCTGTTGCGATAAGGTTCCAGACTCTAAGTCAGAGATTATGTCTGTGAATTGAGGATCAGTTCTTTGTTGCATTTTAACAGTTGCCAGGGACAGATCAGAAGCAGAGAAGGTGAGAAGTTCTTCAGCTGCTTGCAGTAAGTGAGAATTTGTGCTTTTTTCAGAAGAAGAAGTTGGTAGCAGTAAAGCAACTTGAGATGCTGTAGAAGTATCCACAGCAAACACATCTGTGGCAGGAAAAAGAAGAGCTTGTAAGCAGGATTCTTCTTCATCTGTTGAGGATGATGTGGAAGAATACCGTCTCGGGCATACACCAACAGCATTGGAATGAATGCGACCTGGTCTGTACTGAATTTCAAAGTCATAGCATTGCAGCATGGTGATCCATCGAGCAAACTTGCCTGCTGGCACCTTTTTTTTTGAACAACCATCTGAGGGTAGAATGATCAACGATACCTGTAAAGGAGTAGTAGCAAAGGTAACAGTAAATTTCTTCACGGCAAATATCATGGCTAGGCATTCTTTTTCTGTGATACCACAGTTATGCTCAGCTGGGGAAAAAGAGGGCCCGGCATAGAAAACAACTTGTGCTGTTCCATCTTGTATTTGACATAGCACAGTGCCCACTGCAAAGGAACTAGCAACTGAGTAGAGTTTGAATGGTTGGTTAAACCCTGCATAGGCCAATACTGGAGAGGAGATCAGTTTTTCTTTTAAGGTTTCAAAGGCCTCTTTGCACTCAGAATCCAGGCATATTCACACCCCATTTTGTTGAGGGTGTACAGTGGAGTTGCAATCTTGGCATAGTTGCAAATGAACTTTCTGTAGTATCTGGACAAGCCTAGGAAAGCTCTAAGATCTTTGAGATTTTTAGGTTCTGGATAGTCTGACTGCTGAGGGCTTCTCTAGGTCTGGAGAGATGCCTTGAGAACTAACAACATGTCCCAGGTATTGAATTTGATGCTGTGGGGAAAAAAACACTTCTCTGGGAGAAGCTTGAGATTAGGTTGTCTGAGACATTCAAACACTTCTTTGAAATGTTTGAGGTGCTCTGGCAAAGTTCTGCTGAAGACAATAACATTGTCTAGGTAGACTTGGCAAGATTTCCAAGACAACCCATGTAGTACGGTTTCCATAACATGCTGAAATGTGTCAGAACTGTTCCTAAGTCCCATAGGAAGTCATTTGAATTGAAAATGTCCCACGTGACAGCACCAAGCTGTGTATGGATGAGAAGCTGGATCAATGGAGACTTGGTAAAACCCACTCTGAGGGTCTAGAGTGGTGAAGTATGCTTGGCTAGCCACATCAAGACTCTAAGGCATCCTCAGTTGTGGGTAAGGGATGAGCATCCTGCACCTTGTAGGCATTGAACTTTCTGTAGTCTACCACAAAGTGATCCTCTTGTTCTTCTTTACCCTTCTTTACCACCAGCAGGCATGGTGTATCCCAGGGACCTGTAGACTCTTCAGTGATGTCTTGTTCAAGCATGTCTTTGATCATGTCCTCTAGGACTTGTTTCTATTTTTGTCCCACTTTGTAGGCTCACTGATAGATGGGATTTATGACTGGGTTGCTCCCTGATGGTGCATTGCAAAATATCACAATACCCGAGCTTGCTATCTGGACCAGCAAAGACAACAGGGTAATCCTCTTGGAATTTCAAAAACTGTTTTTTCTGTTGGAGATTCTGGGAGTTTGGAAGAGGGTAGTCATTTATTGAGGGGTAACTCTGGTGAAGCTAGAGTGGTGGTGATAGTATTGACAGGACTAGAGTTGATGAAACCTGGCTGAGGTTCTTGCATGAGATGGAGCTGGTCCCATGTAGACAAGCAAACAAACTTTCTGATATTGGCACCCTTGGAGATGACTACTGCTCATCTGTAAAGTTGTAGCATTTTTTGGAAAACTGTGCTGCCATGCACAGCAGGCAAAGTGTTTCCTGGGAGAAGACCTGATGAATGCAGAGCAGCGGATCCCATGATGATACCAGCAATGCCTTGTAGAAGTGGTTCACCTTTAATCTTGGCAATCTAAACCATCTCTGTCTTAGAAGTCACAGTGACTGAATCTATAGCTGCAAGTTGCCTCCGAGGGTCTACTGACAGTTTGTTTGATGCAAAGACTAGGATGGCTTTGTGAGATTTGAGGAAGTCCATGCCAAGAATCACTAATGGTTATAGCTCTGGTACCAGGTAGAACTTGACAGTAGCTTGCTGGAGCCAAAATGTAGCTTGAGATGGACCACACCTGTGATAGGTACTGTAGTGGCATTTGCTGTGATAATGTACTTTAGATCAGCTGGAGAGACATTAAGTGATGAACTGCTTGTTGTTCAAAATACTAATGTTGATAACTGAGATTTATGCTCTAGTGTCAACCAAGGCATGTGTGGACCAATCTCCAATGGTCACAGGGACATAGTTTGCTAGAAGTGGTGATCTGATGACAGATACATTTGCCCTGAAAGTGAGAGGGTGCCAGAGTTGGCAGTTGGAGGATGCTGGTTGTGTGAATTGTGAGAGTCGAAGGGGCGGTCAGTTGAAGTGTTTCCCTACCCAATGAAAACCCCTATTTTGCTGGGTAATGCTCATTTCCCTAATCCAGGGAGTAGTTGTGATCATCTTGCTGATTGTGCTGCGGTGGGCATCTTTGGTTACCTTTATTTCCATTGTTATACTTTAGCTTTTGGCAAACAGCAGCAGTATGACCTCTAAATCCACACCACTGGCATGTCACAGGCTCTTGTGAAGGTGGAGATTGATCAGGTGGCTGTCGAGGTGGTTGCAGAGCATTGACAGAAGTAGCAGAAGTAGCAGAAGAAGAAGCTGAGCTCAGGTGTAATCTATTGACAGTTGTGATGAGCTTGTCTATCACTGCATGCTGCTATTGGATACATGTTGTGAGTGCAGCCATTTGTGAGGACAGAGGCACTTGTACACTGGTGGACTGGAACATGGATATGAATTCCTGTGCAAGTCATCCAGCTTAGATTGTGTCCATTCAAGTTGTCAGCTTCTGCTGAATTACGTAAGTACAGAATTGAGGAAGCAGTCCCTGGACAAAAGTCATGATTTTATCTTTCTCTATTTTCTGCAAACATTTACAGTGAGACTCAATGTCCACAATGAAGGCTTCTAAAGATTCAGAGGGTTGCATGGTGTGTTCCCACAGCTGTTGTTCCAACAACCAGGGTGGATGTACATGGACAAAATGGTCTCTAAAAATTGCATACAGAGTGGCAGTATCTCCTTTGACTTGTTCTGGAAGTGCGTTAAACCAGGAAATGGCAGTTCCTCTCAAAAGCAAGTGCAAGGCATTGGAAATACATAAGGGATCAGTCCAACCATTGAAGACAATCCAGGCTTGAAATTGCTCAAACCAGTCAACAGTGTCTTCATGAGGCAAGGCTGAGAAGGGTACTGGCTGTAGGCTGGTATGGACCATGGAGTGAGGTAATGGGTTTTAATGTAGGCACGGTCATCTTGAATGGCTTGCATAACTGGTGTTCCCTAAGCCGAGAGGGAAGACTGGATGTCATGCAGGATGGTTTCTATTTTTGTAGCCCCACGCTCTCATGGTGGGTGAAGGTAGACCTCTGGATGCTCCAGTGCCCATATTTGTGTCTTTTTCAGGCATTGTGACTGGAGATGAGCTATGTTTCACAGAGCAAAAGTTGTAAGGATGAGAAGGATTTGCTGTCATGCAGGAAATGGGACTTCATGGAGTAGATAGAGTGCCCTGGGGAAAATATTTTTGTAGGCAAAAATACAACTGACCTCTTTAATAAACAATTCCATCTCAGTCTGTATTGTTTGTTATTTAAAGAAAGTTTTCTTTTGCAAAAATCAGTTATTTGCAAGGCCAAAATTTTTCTGCAGCACTTTGGAGCAAAGCTCTGTGGCAGAGCTGTCATTTGCCACAGAACTTCTTTGTCACAGAACTTCTGCAGTAGTGAATGATTATTTCTGCTGCAATTCTGCAGCACAAAATTGTCACATTATTCCCCTTATTTTTATACTCACAGGGGAATCATAAGGGCAAGAAGGTGGTGGGTGGAGGGAGACAGCACCATCGATCAAGTGGGTGTATTACATACACCAAAAAATGAAGGTCGACAAAAAAGAAAAAGATGTAAATTGGGAAGACTAGTTGGGACAAGCAGCCTTTAGCTGGTTATGGATTGTTTCATCACAACTCTGCATGCAGGGAAAGGCTTTAATTCTGTATTATTTTTGGGGTGTCATGTGGCATACTAATTATATATATTTTGTCATCTTGAACACATGCTGCTAATAAATCCTTTTCACAATTGAGTATGTGTCTTCTTTGTTTTATTTGTACTGTGAAATTAAAGATGTCATAGTCACTGCACACCACCATCAGCATGGGGGGGGGGGAAGCGGCAGAGCAGGTCTTATAATTGTAAAATATACCGACTGTTTTATTCTTTATTAGTATTTGTTATACAGTGCACTGCAGCTGGACACTCATAATTATGTCCTGGGAGTACCTTTGCATTAAACATGTGGGGAGCTGGGCTTGGCCATGGAGGATATTGCTCTAGTCTTCCCCGCTCTCAGTAGGGCTCAGCCCAGCCCAGAATGCTAGCATGGGAGGGGAGCAGTTTACTCTGCCAGGGTGCAAGCCTCGATAGGGATAGACAGAGACACATGTCCTCATGTAGTTTTCAGCTAATATGAACTCTGTTATGATCAGTTGCCCCCCCCCCATGCTGGGAAGCAGGACTGAGCTGAGCCTTGCTGGGAGAGGTGATTTTAACAAGAACAATGCTCTCCATGGCTGTGCTCAGCTCAGCTGGGATTTAAATGAAGACTCAGTAGATCTGTAGTACTCCAATCTGCCATACGTGGGGAGAATGACATTAAAAAAACAATCATGTCCCTTCCTAACTGGCATCATCCCTGCTGGGGATATGTTTATTAAATTTAATAATAATGCCTTCCTGGTCTGAATTGTTTTAAAAACAATAATATAATAGCTTGTGGACAGAGACACGTTAAGAATGAGAATTATGAAATCCTGTAATCACGTCCCTACCTTGGTGGCATCCACCCTGCTAGGGACGGTTTTACCATGCCGCCACGACAGCTATTACAGAGACATCCCCAGCAGCTACAGCCACATTGCCAACTGTAAGCATTGCAATGTTGGGGATGCCCCCATGTATCCATCGGGATGTTGTTCCCCTGAACCCCCTCTTGTTGGGGGCTGTGCCCCCCCCCACACACCCTGGTCTCTAGGATTCCAACTCCGAGTCTGAGTTGGACCAGGGGGGCGAAACACCCAGTGAGGCAGTCTCGATCACTGCACAGACCACCACAGTGACATACGGGTTTTGCCCAGTTCCTATCACTGTGATGGTCTTTGCGGTGCTGGAATCACTGCGGTGATGGTATACCACTTGGGACATGTTAGTAAATTACTTTTTTTTTAGCTAATGCCCTCTGGCTGAATTTTTTTACGTATATGAATGCCCTCCTGGCCGGAGACATGCTACAAGGGGGGCCCAACACAAAAAAAATGTACACAGCAGAATGGGTTTCAAACAGTAAGGCAAAACAGCACCAGATGTTTTAGTCACTCTTATTATTTACTTATTATTAGCCTTTGCTGGTGTCTCTGGCCTCCATATTCAAAAGTCCCCTGCAAACTCGCATAATTGCCTGCGCCGCAAATCTAAGATGCGCCAGCCCAAAAGAATGAGATATTCAGAAGATGCGCATGAGATGCACTTATGCATGTCCGACTGAATATCCCAAAGATGCATGATCGTGCAGTGGGAGACATGCAGTGCAGCAAGTGGCCTGAGCCCAAAGTGGATCATGAGGAAATGCACTATGCAAAGCCACTTACACATTGCGAAAAGTTGCAAAATTCAGCCTAGCTATGCAAATGACCTCATTGCACATTCCAAGTCCATCTCCCACATGCACAACTCATCACTAGAATGTATTCAGGCCATTTGCATACCCCAGGCATGTTCAGTTCCAGCTGTGCAGGGCTGCCCCACCACTCCACAAAGGTGAACAGGAGATACTGCAGCCTATCCGGCAGGTGTGATGGACTGTTTGTGTGTGGGTGGGTGGACTGCATTGGCCTGGATACAGTGCTATTACCTATAGCCATGTACAGGGTCAGACTGGGGTACAGGGGACCCACCTGTACAGTGGCCACAGGGGCCCATATGGACATGCAACAGGGGAGGGCACAGGGTGACATAGTCCAATTGGTATACCACATGCATGTGATACACCAGTTCCATATGCAGCGTACAGTCACCTGAAGTGCCCCACACACACCCCATATGAGTGGAACATGGTGATGACTGCAAGGAATGGCAGTGTGCAGAGGGTGACTGGTACACCAGTGGGTGGGTCCCACTTGTGTGCACCTATGGTGTACCACTGTGGGTGTGTGCCACAGGTCAGTCCCTGGCCTGTGCCAGGCTACCACCTGTCCACCAGGCTACCTGAGCACCATTGCCCCAAACGTCATCCTGGGTGCATGCCACCACCAGGTGTCACCTTGCAGGCCACAATGGGTGCAGGCCATGGTCCCTGGTACATTTGCTGCATTGTGGCTAGCCTCTACTCTGGTGTGTCCAAGGGGCATCCAACAGCACTGGCATGTGGATGCTGGGTGTCTATGTCCAGGGTGCAGTGTGGGGGTTTGCTCCCTGGATGGTGCCAGTGGCGACATGGCACCTATAGCTCAGGGTTCATCCATCCATCCCGGCATGACTGCTGTGTGTGGGTGCCTGAAGCATGTCCTGGTGCACCTCCAAAGGCTGTCTTCGGATGGCTTGCCTGCAGTTCTGTGGCCTGCCTGTGGGTAGCTGGCCATTAAGGCATGCTTTTTCCATGCCTAACTTTGGGCGACTTATCTCTGAGATGCGCAGCAGATGCGCCATTTGGGCAACTCATCTCTGAGATGCACAGCAGATGCACCACACATTTGGGCTGAATATAGGGACGTGCAGCACATTCATGGGAATGCTCCCTCTACATGTGCTGCATACATTATAGATGCGTGACTTATCTCTCCCTTTCGAATATCGCGATTCCACTCATTTTCTGAGATGTGCAGCTCATCTCCACTTTGCACCATGCATCTCCTTTGAAAATGTAGGCCTCTGTTTTTTTTCCTGACCCCTGCAATTTACTGCAAGACTTTTGTAGGTGTAGAAGAGGAGTTACTGGAATATAATCTGGGGCATCAACATTTAAATCTGTAATTATTTTAAGCCGATTTGTTGCATCATTGGATGACTACTGACAACATTTTAGTTAGTTGCAGATGAGGTTGCTTTTGGTATAAAATTTGGTATAAAATTGTGGTAATAGGTAAGCAGGTATACATTTCTTAGCGACACTACTCTTTTAATTTTTGACAGATTTTCCGGTTTTGTTCTTATCATTTCTTTATTTCCGCCCTCCCCAATGCTCGAGTTTAATCGCTGGGCTACCAAAACAGAGAATAATGAAGGAGCAGAGAGCAGGGGCAAAAGTAAATAGGTTATCTGCAACTGACCGCAAAAAGATATGTAAGGGCCCCTGACCAAAAATCTGTGGTAGTCAAAACAGTTAAGCAACTGAGGAAAATCTGGAAGGAAAGTTCAGTAAGGTGAATTAAGTTTACCAAATTCAGAAAATTGAGCTTGTGCTGGAGGCTCCAGGTAAAACTTAGACTGACAGTGGCAATAAAGTACATAAAGACATAGTTTGTTATAACAGTGTAAAAACAACAGTGCCCTTTTTTTTTCGCATGCATGCATACTGTTTCATGAACTGAGCACATAGCTCTTTCCTTATCCCCAGAAGTGTCACAAGATTCACAATCAAAAAAAAAAAAGGGCACTGTTGTTTTTACATGTTTATAATGAACTCTGTCTTTATGTACTTTATTGCCGCTGGCAGCCTAAGTTTTACCTGGTACATCCAACACAAGCTCAGTTTCTGAATTTGGTAAACTTACTTTGCCTTACTGAACTTTCCTTCCAGATTTTCCTCAGTTGTTTTAGGACTGTTTTGATTGCCGCAGCTTTTTGGCCAGGGGCCATTGCATATCTTTTTATTAGTAAGCTCCTCTGGGCTTCTCCCAGTCTTCTGCACTGCCGCTGCAAAGCTTCTCTGAAAACAAGTCCGAATTTGACCCCAGGTAGCAGGTAAGGTAGGCTTCTGCTGCTTCAGCCCACCTGAATGGCTTTCTGACTCCTTTTCAATCTGCACCACCACCGTTTGAATCTGATGCATTCCTCCATAATTTTCAAACATGCCTGTTCTAGTCCTGCTCCATGTAAGTGCAGCTCTGGCCAAATTCTGTGATGGCACAAGCCATCAAAGTTGATTTCCATGGTTTTCTGTGGGTGGTCACAAGTTCTGCACTTGAAATGAAAATCCACGGGTGAAGATAAATTCCACGGTTACTTCCACAAACTTCTATGGCTGCGGAACCACAAAAAACTCAGAGCATTAGCTATTTGTTTCAGTGTCCATTCATGTCAATAGGTTGCCCCTCAAAAACATGGCCGACATTGATTTCAATGGAGTGTGGTCATTTTGAACAAGCAGTGCCACTCACAAACATGGCTGCTGAGCTTGACATATAGTTCCTGTATTGTGCCTGTACCAAGATGGCTGCCGACTGGGGCTAGGAAGTGTCACTTCCCGTCTTGCACTCTGTAAACAAATATGGCTCCTTTTTGCCATGAGGCTGCTGTGCTGCTTGCTGTAATGCCCAAAATGGCAATTCTCGCGGCCGTCCTTCTTCAACTGGCAGGGAAAATGATGGGCTTCTGTTTCTATACCCAAGATGAATGGCACAAAGTGGGTTATTTTATTTATTTTGCTTGATTGCTCCCAGTTTCTTTCCTTTGACCCCCAGGCTTTCCCTCACGTTTCCTTTGATTACTTGTTGTTTTTATTGCAGGGATGTGACGGTTTGGGCTACCATTTGTCTTCTGCTGATTTTCATGCCCACTTTATTGTATTGTGCTGCATGAACTAGTATGGGTCCAGTTTGATGTGTCTGTATTTGTCTGCTCTGTTTAGTTGTTGATTTATTATTTTTATTTTCATTTCCTTTTGCTCCCCTTTTTTTTGTTTTATTTATTCATTTAATTTATTTGTTGAGGTATGGCCATTTTTTAAAGCGTGGTCAAGTAGGGAGAGGAGCGCTTCATTGTAGTAGCAGTGGTGAGAGGAAAGCTGCAGTTGCAGGAGGCAGAGCAGGCGAGAAGCACAAAGCTGCAGTCCTGCGTGTCTTTATTTTTATTTTATTAATATATTTGTTGTAGAACTATTTGTGAGCGGGTTATGCTGTGGAGGAGCCCTGGCTGAGAGGGAAGGCAGCGATGGAGGAATGCAGAAGCAGGTGCGGCACTTTAGGAGAGCACAGCTGAAGTCTGGTCATTGTGGCTTGGAGGGAGGCACAGTCATTTGCAGAGTTGTGTTTGTGCTGAGTGGCTGGAGGACAGAGCAGATGTAAGCCACAGTTGGGGAAAGTAGAGCTGAGCAGTGAGGAACGGTAAAGGAGGGCCCCTGATTAAATGGAGCAGTGCTCTTGGTGGAGTTACTTTTATTTATTTTTTTCTCTCCTCTATTGTTGGAGTGGCTTGCTGAGCCACGTAGAGAAACATGATGTCCCTCTGTGTTCTGGGGCAGCTAGTGGCTGTCAGCCATCAGAGCAAGTGGACTGAAGCTGTGGGCCTAAAGATTAGCTGGGCGCAGCAATGAAGCCGAGGAGTGGAGGGACAGAGCAGGCTGTTGGTTAGAGCTGCAGCTGGAAGGCAGTGTTGGTTAGGAAAGTGATGGGGGTTGTTTGTAAAATGTTTCTTTTTGCTACACTCCCCACTGGAAGAGGCACTAGGTCTGTGTCTACAGCAAGGAGTTGAAGAGTGAGCATGCCTGTCAGAATGGAACAGTTTACAATAGCAAGGAGTTCATAGAAACAGACTTTGATGGCAGATAAGGACGGTTTAGCCCACCTAGTCTGCCCATTTCCCTTCCTATTGGATAAGCTGCAGCTTCTAGTTTACCAACAACCTACTTCCTCCTACCCACCACTATGATTGCGTTATGGTGTCCCATGCATTCTTGAATTCCTCCACTGTTTTTGACCCACCAACCTCCTCTGGAAGGCGGTTCCATGCGTCCAGCACTCCCTCCATTAAAAAATATTTCCTCATGTTGCCCCGAGCCATCCCGCCTCTATCTTTAAAAAGTGCCCCCTTGTTCTTGCACATCTCTTTTTCTGAAAGATGCTACCTTCTTGGACTTTGTTGATTCCCTTGAGGTACTTGAAAGTTTCTATCATGTCCCTCCTCTCCTAAAGGGTAAACATATTAAGCTCTCTTAGTCTTTCTTCATATGGCTTCTGTTGCAGACCTTGCACCATTTTAGTTGCCCTCCTCTGGACCGCCTCCACCCTGTCTATGTCCTTGTGGAGATGGGGTCTCCAAAACTGCGTGCAGTACTACAGATGGGGTCTTACCAACTGTCTGTAGAGAGGGATAACAACTTCCTGTTTTCTACTGGTGATGCCTCTCCCTGTGCACCCCAGTATCCCCCCAGCTCTCCTTACTGCCTTCTCACATTGCTTGCCTACCTTTAGGACATCTAATATGACTACTCCCAGGTCCCTTTCTATTTTTGTTGTTGTTAATACCTCCCCCCCATGCAGGCCTGCTGTCACAAGGTAAATGCTGCTGAAAGTGGGGGTTTGCAGTTTTGCTGAGTGCTCAGACATTAATTTTCCAATTAGAGCACTGTCCCATATAGGACAACAAATCGGCTGCTGTTAAGCAGGAGACAGTCATTTTTCTTCAGGCAGGACTGTGGTACTAGTGCCTGGAGGTCCAGTTCATTTAGTTACTGGACTAAAGAGGGTGTCTTGGTCACCGGCGATGAACATAACCCCTTACCCCGCCTACTTGGGCTGTGTGGCTGGGTGTTTGTGTTGTCTCTGTCAATAGTTTAGTTTTGTGGATTTTCATGTGTTTTGGCTTGGAGAAACTACAGCATTCTTGGATATGTGCTCTATGAAAGTTTCCTGGACTAAGAAACTGGAAAACATCACCAGCAGATATTGGGATTCTCATGATAAATCAACTTTTTTGGAAGCCATCAAAATCAAAGTAAGTACAGCTAAGAAATTCTACAAGCTCTGACCTGGGGAGTGCAAACTGAATCAACATTTCCATCTACCTTGTTGCTATAGAGGAACTGCATGTCTTTGAGAACCATTCACAGCTATTTAAACAAAGGAAGACACTGACAAATGGTTTTAACTTCCTGCATATGCCCCAGGCCAGTGTTCCAGGAATTTAACACATCCTTTGTCTTGTTACCATAGATCAAACAGTTTACTGGTCATTTTCCTGTGGATTTGATTATTTTACATCATTTGGCAATGGGCAAATCCTCCCTCTGGAGACACACCACTGAAACTGATCTGTCCCTGCTCATGTGTGAGCCTTGGGCACATCTAGCCAAATTGTCAGACTATTCCAATGTTGCATTTCGACATTACCACCTGGCATACTACTATTCAAAAAAAACACAACCTCTCTGACTGAACTCTGCCTATGCACCCTGAAACTTGTGCTCCTCCTCCTGCTGCTATCAGGGACTGTTCACCCTAACCCCGGACCAAACACCTCCAACCAAAATAAACCAGCAGGCACTCTCTCAATCATGTGCCTGAACATCTGCAGTTTACTTCGAAGCTTGATGCACTGCAAGCCTTTACCACCCAACACAACCGGATATTCTGTCAGTAGTTGAAACTTGGCTCACCCCAAAGATTCCTGACCAGGCAATCACCCTTCCTGGCTACAATGTCTTCCGGGTTGATCGTAAGTCAAAAGAGGTGGAGGTGTGCCTTATATATGAAGACACTTTCATGGACACCCATTGATTTCAATCTTCCAGCAACACCTGCTCAAATTCTTCCCATCAGACTTCTATTAGGCACCCACAATAAGGCCCTCACAGTTGTCACTGTTTACATACCTCCTAAAGAACAGGGACCTGGTCTAACCGCTGTCCTTGACTTTGTCAAATCCCACCCATCGGAATCTGAAATCATCCTTCTTGGTGACTTTAACATTAAATGGCTCTCAGCTGAATGTGGGTCATTTAAGGACTCCGTTATATCAGCTAACCTGACTCAAATGGTTGACTATGCAACCAGAAAGAACTACAGAACTGGGACCTGCACCCTACTCGACTGGATCCTAACCAACCACCCCTCTCGGATCACGAAAACCTCAGTCCTCCCTGACTCACTCAGTGACCACTCTCCCATCAGCTGTACCTGGTCAAACAAATTCTATAAGCCCCTCAAAATCATCACCAGCAGGAGTCCTACCCATGGTCAG
This sequence comes from Neoceratodus forsteri, assembly GCA_016271365.2. NCBI lineage: Eukaryota > Metazoa > Chordata > Ceratodontiformes > Ceratodontidae > Neoceratodus > Neoceratodus forsteri. The sequence goes on from CM057458.1 coordinate 238,618,635, forward strand.
CTACCCACCTCAAATCACACCTCAGTCTGCAGGACTGGTCCCCATCTTCAAGGCAACAGATACTAATACTGCACTGGAGCAATTTATTCACATTTTCAATGAAGCCTGTAATAAATTTGCCCCCTCAAAGCGTAGGATTAAATGCTCAGTAACCCTTGGCTGTCAGGAGACCTCCTAAATAAACTTAAATCCAGGGACCACCTCTGGGAACTGGCTAGAAACTCTGGTAAGCAACTCGACATCCAGAATTATAAACGGGCACGGAACGACTGCACCAAATCCATTCGGCAACAGAAATCTGACTACTATAAAAATGCCCTCACTAACTCCTCGGGAAATGGGATGGATTTCTGGCAAAACATTAAAGAGGTCACTGGGAAGCAGTCAAAATCCTCGCCAAACATACTCAACATAAATGGGCACACTACACTCGACTCTAAAACTATTGTGAACACTTTTAACATCGCTTTCACTGACCTTAGCAGTGTTCTCCCCTCCGACTTCTTCCAAGACGTGTCAACTTCCATCCCCCCCAACTCCTCCACCCACACCTGTCACCCACCTTTCTACTTTAAAGCACTAAAGAAACATCAAGTCCGAAACTACATTGCCAAAGCCATCAGCAAATCTAGAACAAGCAATGACACACTTGACCTCAAGCTACTGGCCCTAACGCTTGACAAGGCACTTGGGCCCCTCACCAAGATCTTTAATCTCTCTCTTTCCTCTAGCCAATTCCCAGACAAATGGAAAATGGCCACTGTTACCCCAATTCACAAAAGTGGTGATAAGGCTGACCATGCGAACTTCCGCCCCTATCCATTCTGCCTCCCCTATCAAGGCACTGGAGCGATATAATGCCAGACCAACTTACCGAGCATCTGGACAATTATAATATTCTCTGTAAACAGCAACATGGCTTTAGAAAGGCCATAGTACATCCCTCTGCCTTACTCGAATTCACCAGCTCCATTCACAGCTCCCTTGACAATGGACAACTAACTGGTGCTATTTTCACCGACCTGACCAAAGCTTCGATACTGTCCACACTCCCTCCTGCTGAGCCAACAAAAATGCTGGTCTCTCCAATGATTCAATCTCTGTTCAAAAGCTATCTTGAAAACCGCACCCAGCATGTAAAAATTGGAGATGTGCACTCTGATTCCAGACCTGTCCTCTCTGGAGTGCCCCAGGGTTCAATACTGGGCCCCCTACTCTTCAGCCTGTTCCTTAACACCCTACCGGACTCCTGCACTGAACATATCACCATGTATGCCGATGATGCAGTAATTCTTGCCACACACCAGGATCCAAAGAAATTGCAAGAAAATCTCCAACTCGGCTTCTCCTCGGTTGAGAATTGGCTCACAAAGCACAAACTGATCCTTAATCAAAAAAAAACAAAGGCCATGATCTTCAGCAGCTCCCATAATAAACATAAGCACTTCCAACTCTCGTTATCACCAGACAAGGTGCCCGCTGGAACAGGTCAAAAGCTTTAAATACCTCGGGATCACCATGACCCTCACCTCTCTACACTGCCCACATCGACCATGTCGCCAAAGTCAGCTAACTCGGCTAGGCCTGCTATTCATTACAGGAAACACCTGACACCTGAAGCCCCTCACTGTTGCTGTCCAGAGCTCCATCATATCCATCATTGATTATGGCATTATCATTTATGGCTCTGCTACAACCACTGCACTCAAACGTGTATCCACCGCCTCAACAAGGCCTGTCGACTTGTCACTGGCTCCCACGCCTAACTCACGCCTGTGACCTCTATTCTCAAACTGGATGGTTGAATCTTGCCAATCGAATAAAACACCAAACTTGTATTACTACTAAGAAAATCTTGCTGGGCCATGCCCCCCCTGGAGTCTGTGCCCTCATACAACCAAGAATCCACACCCGACATACCAGGGGATCGAAACCTCAGCTTCTGCAAGTCCTGCATTGCCGCACAACACAAGGCCAAAGATCCTTTGCTTACCGGGCCACTAGTTGGTACAACAGTCTTCCCAGCGACATCTCATCTTCACTATCGCTCAGCACTTTTAAGACTTGTCTCCGTCTAACACTGACTGCCTCCAACCTCTGTGACTGTTGTGGCTAAGCATATCTTTTGGTTCCATAGCTGAAGATGCCCTTTTGGACCCACATCTACTCCTGCACTTTGCCAGCACCCCTCCTTCCTATCTTTACCTCCCCTGCTGGCCCATGACAAATGCCACCCGGCTGCATTACCTCTATTCTTATCACCTTCCACCTCTCCTCTCTCTGTCCCCAACCTACCTCCCTTCTCTCCCATCCACTTAGTCTCCTGATTTCACCTCCTCCTTTCCTTTCCCTTCCCAAAGTTTCACCTTATTGTTCTTTTTGCATCTACAAGACTATGTGTTGTTCTTTTTTTTTAATTTTATAAACTGTTATCTTTGCTCATGATTGTCTCAATTGTACCAATGATGTGGAACCTTTGTAAAAGAGCCTTGGCTCAAAGGTATTTGTAATCCTAGAACAAATAAATAAATAAAATAAAAAAATAAATAACAGCAGGAGGTCGGTGCAGGCTAGTGAGATAGGGTCTTGGCATTAGAAAGGCCGCATTCTCCACCATGTGTGGCATTTTGGTGTTGGTCTGCCACAAGGACCCTTACCTTCTCTTCAATTCTGCCATACCCATCCTTCACTGCTCTGGCGGATACCTCGCTGGACCATGCAAATAACTGATGGACACATAAAATAAATGTAGAAAATAGTGTTTATTCTCATACCACAGAGACATCAGCATACCATGAGGTTCGACCTCAGACAGACAGAGTTTCCCAGACTGTATATGGATAACATGGCACTGCCAAGCAGTGCAACAGTTTGCAACATTCTAGTTCTAAGTGCTCTTAAAGGAGCGGCAGCTATCATTAAGCCCTATGCTTAATGTGTGTGGCTGTTGTCTGTGCTCCTCTGTGGTTCCTTAAACCTCACATATTGTTCCTCACAGATTGTTTCTTTAGGCAGCAAGCAACCATTTCCCTACACACTGTCTGCCCACACCTCACACACAGCCACAGATCACTGTCATTGTTATTTCCTTTTTTGAATCCCCTAATCCTACGGAATTTTTTTTTTTTTGGTGGGCACTTGTGAACAGGAAGACAGAAGGACTCTACAGTGTGACAGTGTGTCAGTCAGCAAACACTGACAAGTTCAGATAGCGACCCTTCCTCTCCTCCCCACAGCCCACATTCTCAACTCACAGTGAGTCAAATAGTCACAAAACCACCTAACGACTAAGCCTTTTTTAGCTCCCTCACAAATAATAGGCAATTTAAATAACTAGATGATGACCTGAATTTTTGATTTCCTGCTTTGAGTTTAATCAGTCTCTGCCAGGCACAGTCAGTTTCGCACTGACAGACTTGCTGTAGTACATGCTTGAATGCTCTCCGTAGACGGTGACTGAGTGGAATGGACTCGCAGCCAGATGAGCAGTCTACATCACATGACCTGTCTCTTGTATGATCATGTGATCTTTCCCTTTCAGGTCGGGAGAATTGGAGAGTGATGCTTTGGAGAAGTTCGCCCCACACTATGGTTGGACAACTGCCCTGAGAGGATACTCAAGTCAGGTAGTAGAAGGGCTGGGGTCTGGACAATTCACATGACAGGCAGGCTTAAATTGTAGCCAGTGTGTGTGGCAGAGATTCTGGGTTGGGGTACTGGGTGGAACCAGCGGTGAAAGTTAGAGACAGAGGCTGAAATAACTGTAAGTGACAAGCCTGACTGTTATTTTAAACAGACTTAATGAACCAGTTTTTGCAGGTGCCCATTTGAACTTTTTTTTTATTTAGTTGTTTAACCAGGAGTAGCACACTAAGCTGAAAGCTTTTTTACAGGAGCGACCTGGGAGCACAGGGAAGTTAAGTGACTTGCTCAGGGTCACACAGTATGCAAGTGGAAGCTGTGGAATTCAAACCCAGGTCTGGTATGCTGAATGTCACCAGATTTGCAGTTCAGAGTCTTAAACCACTGCGCTATGCTGCCTTCTTAACTTTGTGGGTGCTTGAGCACCTGAGCACCCACTGTCATGCCGCTGGTCTGCAGTGTATGTTACAGTTTATATAAGCATGCATCTTTTGTGTGATGATCTTGCTGTACTACCTGGGCTACGTACAGTCACAGAGGACTGCACTTGGCCCCTGCAGAAAAGCAGAACTGAAAAACATTTGATCAGAGAGTACAAAAGTTTTAACATGCACTGCAGGCTATTGAATCTCCCACTGCTGCCCACTGCTCTGATGTCAGCTGCAGGGGATTCTGGGATTTGTAGTAACAGAAGATGTCAGCCTAGAAGTAAACAAAATTAGCATGATACAATCTACTACAGTATACTACATAGAAACAGTTTAAAAAGGCTATCTCCATTTACCTTGCTCTTAGTCCCAATTAACTCCACACTTTTGTATACCCCCTCACACTGCCCCAGCTTTCTTTACAAAGACGTCACGTTGTCTCTCAAATCTGCTTATACAGCTTGTGTCAGTGGCCACCTTTGACAACTTATTCCATATTGTTAACCATCTAAGAGAAAACTTGCTGTCTAACTCTTCCCATTATTTCCAGTTAAGTAACCTTTAAACAATTAAATCAACTTTATCAGCCCCTTTCCATTATTTTAAAGACTCCCACATGTTCATATTGACGTCTCCTTTTTTTCTCTTGTTGGCCAGCACTGTCCTACCAGCTCACTTTCAAAATTTTAATTAGCTGTACATCTATTTTGTCTGCCCATCCATCTGTCTGTTGGGATGAGACAGCAATACTTCTTGAAGACAGAATTCTAGGTTGCATAAGCACATGGACAAAATATAAATCAAAAGATGTGGCAATGCTGCTATATAAAATATTACCAAACAATGACTGGAAATGGTGTATTCTGATTAACTTGTGGAAACCCATCTGTACAATCACAATGGAATCTATAAAAACATTATTTAACAAAAATTGAGTTGAACAACTGTATTAAGGCAGTCTAAGGGTTGGGTTGCCTTCATTAATGGCAATTAGGAGGCAGTATAGTGCAGTGGGTTAAGCTTCTGAGCTGCAGATCTGGAGACCTGGGTTTGAATCCCACAGCCGCCTAGGTGCATACTGCGTGATCCTGAGCAAGTCACTTAACTTCCTTGTGCTCCCAGGTCACATCTTGAAACAAGCTTTGGCTTAGTGTGCAACTCCTGGTTAAATAATGTTCCCTTTCCATTAATCAAGCCCTAAGGACATAAGGCATTCAGCTTTGCCTTGTGCCTCATGATCCTCATACATTTAAATTAACTCATCATAACTCAGTCCCTGGTCATGCCTTAATGCTTAATTGGTTGCAGGATATATGGAGTACAGTGGGGTGCACAATATCGGTCACTATACTATAGTATAGTTACATAGAAACATAGAAGTTGACGGCAGATAAGGACCACAAAGCCCATCCAGTCTGCCCATTTTTTCTGCCTTATGAATGTGCCATAGGCCTTTACTCTGTCAATGGTCTATCTATTCAAACTCATCTGTATTGCTCCCTTATGTCTATCCCATGCCTGTTTGAAGCCCTGCACTGTATTCATATCCACCACTTCCTGAGGTAGGCCATTCCATGCATCTACCATCCTTTCTGTGAAAGAGAACTTTCTCACATTACCCCTTAAAGGATACCTAAACAAGATTTTGACAACAAACTTCAAAAATCTGACTCTGTAGGTGACCAAAGGAAAGGCTGCTGTATTCATTAATGCTAAAATTACATTTACATAATTTATCTAAATGTGGTCCCAGAGCATCTGAAAGTTGTAAAATCAGCTTTCCAATTTCAAAAAAACTGTCTTACCTGCTTCCTAAAATGGCCGCCAAATGTGTTATGTGTTGACATCATTGGAGCCAAAGTGAGAGAGAGATATGGCTCTCTATAGTGCTAAATAGTTATTTTTTCCCTTTGTATAGAATTGTTTCACCCAAATGGTCAAAACCATGTGCATTATTTTGTATAATGCACATGTTAGGCTATGGTTCAGTTCATTTTGTTTACTTTAACATGCTGAAACTGTGTTTTAATCCAACCGACTTTCTCTGTGGCAAACCACAGTGCAGTACAAATCTTGAATAACCTGGTGGTCTAGTGGTTATGGTGAATCCAGGATGCTACAATTGGGGTGCTGGGGTGGTGTGCATGCTTAATATGCACTTTTTACATTTTTATTAAACCTTTATATTTTCTGCTATTATTCTTTTCTAGTATATTTTTGACAGAACCTACAAATGTAATCCATAGTTTGAATGTAAATATTTGTGTAATCAATACATCAGACTTATTCAACAAACTGAAATGCAGCAGCAGTAAGCAAGTATGTTACTATGTGGGGGGGGTGCAGCCACACCCTTCACCACCCCCTAGAGCCACCACTTTTTTGTAGCAAAGTTCTTGTGCAGTCCAGTGTTACAGTTCATACTTTCTCGAAACTCAGATATATGCTTGTCTTGTTTTCTTTTTCCATGGGAAATAATAACAACATTAAGAAGAAAAATCCACATTTATATAGTGGTTTTTATACACATTGTATCCCAAACTGCTTTACAAGCAATACTAGACTGGTAGGGAAGTGACTGAACGTGTAGTGGCAGCCATTTCATACATTAATATCCACACACAACCTTGGACAATTGCATGAACTGGTTTTATGGGAAAGGGAATGTTGGTCGGGACAATGGGGTCAGGTAGTGATCAATGTGCTGGCAGCCCCACATCTTATTTCTCACAGTAATCTGCTCATATTTCTCTCCTTCTGTCTTCCCCTTCCCTGAATATAGCAGTAACTTGCAAGAGTGGCCTTCTCAGTCCCCCTCTGGTATTCATTCTTCACTTTTCCTCCTCACACTGAAAACTGGTGAGCTCATCACCCTTCTGCATCATGAATGCAAGTAGTACAGTCCCTGTTTTATTTTTGACATATCAAATATAAACATGTCTTTCCAGTAAGTCAGGCTCATAGCAGCAGGGAACAAGGGAAATGACAGCCTTTTCTATCCTTAAAAGATCTAGGCTACCTTTGATTAGGCACTATTAAATTATGGGTGTGCACATCATTATTCACGTCATATAATAGTGCCTAATCATAGGTGGCTTAGATCTTATATGGGTAGGAAAGCCTGTTCTTCCACTTGTGCCATGCTGCTACCTGTATCAGCCTGGCTTACCAGAAGATCATGTTTATTATTAATTTGTAAATATAACACGGGAGACTATACTAAACACATTCATGATGCGGAAGGGTAGTGAACTCACTAGTTTTAGGTATGAAGTTGCAGAGTGGAAAGAATGAATGCCAGAGAGGGACTGAAGAGGCCATTCCAGCAGGGTGCAGCTATATTCAGGTTAGTTGAAGACATGAAGGAGGACGCTGAACAGATCACTGTGAGATCTGAAATGTGGGGCTGCCAGCATCATGATCACTACCTGACTGTGGATGAGAGTAGCCAGTGATGACAAATACTCAGAGTGGCAGGGCTGCACCTAAACTGTTACTTGAATTCAGTGTAGGGAGATTATCCTCGTGTGGGGGGGATGTTGACGTTTGTTAGAACAGTATTGAGGGAGTTGTGGATAGCTCATTCAAGATTTGGAAGGGTGGTAGCCAGCCAACTCACATTGTGGAGTAGAGCACAGAAAAGTTCTGGAGAAGAATTGCTGGGAACTATCCTCCGAGGTTCATCAGATCACAGGTAAAGGAGTAGACTGACATTGGCAGTCAAGTGGATTCGCTCAAAGTATGAATATGCCTCTCCTGCTAATAATATTGTTATCCATTTTAAGTGCAGCCCTTATGAGGACATGAACAGCAGTTTTTTTCTGGTGGGTCATGACGCTTATTGCTTGGCCCTCCAGGAGGACCTAGTTGTTGGTTAATGAGGTGGGAAAAAAACACAACAGGGAACTATACATACTACATTCACTGTGCAGAAGGGTGGTGATCCACCCAATGTTTACTGTGGGAGCAGAAGTCAAACATTGAGAATGTGGAATGGAGAGTGATTTGGGAGGCATTTTTAACAGTGCCAGCTGATGATGCGTATCAGTATAGGTGTGCACAACTCTCAGAGTTACAAGATTACAATCTGAGGTGTGATAATTCTCTTCATGAGACCGCAAGCTCATATGCGGCCCCAGGCAGTACTAAGGCCAGGGTATGGATAGTGGAGTTTTCAACAGAAGGCAGGCTAGGTGCAGAGTGTTCACATGGAAAAAGAAAGCCTTATTTGTGGATTAACAATAGAACATGAGCTTTGGAACTGAACAAGACCAGTACTTTGCTGTGTGACCTTGAGCAATTCACTAAACTTCCTGTGCTCCCAGGTCACACCTGTAAACAAGCTTTCAGCTTAGTGTCTCTCTCCTGGTTAACAAAAAAACAAAATTCAGTGCATCACATAACCAATAGATCAGCAGGTATTTGAAATGTTGTACTGAAATGCAGTTTGCCAAAGAAAAGGTCATCTGGATTGCAAAACATTTTCCACAAGATAAAGTAAACAAAATGAACAAAATCATAGCCTAACATGTGAACTGATCAAAATAATCCATGAGGTAATACATGGTGTTGATCATCCTGGTACAACAATTCAAAATAAAGAGGGAAAGAAGAACTAGTTAGCACTATAGAAATATATATGGATCTCTGTCTCTGACTCCAATGATGTCATCATGACTCATCACTTAACACACTTGGCAGACATCTTAGGGAGAAACCAAGGCTGTTTTTTTGAAAGTGAAAGGCTGATGTTTGCTTTTTCAAAAGCTATGAAACTGCATTTATGTTATTTACATAAATGCAGTTTTAGCATAAATGTAAACAGCAGTCTTTACTTTACCTTGCTATGAAGACAGATTTTGGAGTTTGCAGTTTTAAAAAAAACTGCTTGTTTAGGTACCCTTTAACTTGCCTCTCTCTAATCTTATGCTGCGTCCTCTTGTCCTGCTATTTTTCTTATATTGAAACATGTTAGACTCATTCACCTTGTTAATGCCCTTAAGATGTTTGAAAGTTTCGAACATATCACTGCTCTCCCTCCTTTGCTCTAAGGTATACATATTGAGCTCCATTAATCTGTCCTCATATGTTTTCTGATGCAGTCCCTGCACCATTTTGGTTGCCCTTCTCTGGACTGCCTCCATTTTGTTAATGTCCTTGTGCAAGTGCAGCCTCCAGCACTGCACGCAATACTCCAGGTGGGGCCTTACCAGTGTCTTGTAAAGAGGGATTATTACCTCCTGCTTATTACTTGTGATACCCCTTTTAATACACTCCAACATCCCTCTAGTCTTACCTACTGCTTTAGTGATCAGCTTGAATGATTTCAGGTCATCTATAATGATGATGCCCAAGTCTCTTTCTTCCCTTGTGATTGCCAGCAACTCCCTTCCCAATCTATAGGTAGCTTCAGGGTTTCTCTTCCCTATGTGCATGATGTTGCACTTCTTTGCATTAAAGCCCAGTTGGCACTCTTCCGACCATTTTCCCTGTTTATCCAGATCTCTTCTCATTCTGCCCACCCCATCTGGATCATCTGCTCTGTTGCAGATCTTGGTGTCATCTGCAAACAGACAAACCTTATCCTGTAGTCCATCTGCAATCACTGATGAAGACAGTGCAGATGACTGGTCCCAGGACTGATCCCTGAGGTACCCCACTTGTGACTTGCAACTCTTCTGACTGTATACTGTTTATCACCACTCTCTGTTTTCTACCCACCAACTAGTTTGACACCCGGTTGACCAACCTCTGACCCACCCCAAGCCTACCCAGATTATTAATCAATCTTCTATGTTGTTTTTTTTTTTTTATTACAACTAAGATTACAAGTATCTTTGAGCCAGGCTCTTTTACAAAGGTTCCGTGTCAGAGAACAAATACAATACAAGTTACAGAAATAGGAACAAAACAATAAATAGGTTGACATATTAGGTTACAATGGTAGATCAATACAATAGCTAGAATAAGTAGAATGTATACATGGGAACACAGAGTAACAGAGTGATAAGTAGGAGGGAGGGTGGAAGATGAAGATAAACGTGAGGAGCAAAGTTATAGAGGGCAGGAATTGCAGCCAAAGGGCATGGTCATCAAATGGGAGCAGGCTGAAACTAGTCAACAAAAAGGGAAAGATCATTGAGGGTTCAGAAGAGGTGGGGGTGAAGGGGGGAGAGTCAGGAGTGGTGAAAAGAAAGAAGAAATAAAGAAGTAACATACAGAAAAAGGAGAGGGGTGGAGATGTGGTAGGTGATAGTTAGAGGTAACAAAAATGAGAGGGCTGAGGACATTATAGGTAGCATTCACAGGAGCTAGAGTTAGTAAGGTGGAGGTGGAGTTTATGTTTGAATGAGCCAAGGGTGGTATTGGAGGAGATGTCAGGATTGAGCACATTTAACCAGCTAGGTGCTCCGAAGGCAAAGGATCTTTGGCCCTGAGAGGTGCGACGGCGAAGAACCTGAAGGAGCTGGTATTCAGAGCCTCTGGTGTTACGTGGCTTTAGTCTAGAACTAAGCAGTACTATGTGGAACAGTATCAAAAGCTTTGCTGAAGTCAAGGTATGCGACATCAGTTGCACCCTCTTGGTCCGCCATTCTGGTTACCCAGTCAAAAAAATCTATGAGATTAGTTTGACAGGACCTTCTGTTGTAAACCCATGCTGCCTTGGATCCTGCACTCCTATGGATTCCAGATGTTGCACTATCCTTTCCTTAAGGAGTTCCTCCAAAATCTTGCCCATTACTGAGGTAAGACTGACTGGTCTGTAGTTCCCTGCCTCCTCCCTGCTGCCATTCCTGTGGTGTGGGATCACATGAGCCCTTCTCCAGTCTTCTGGGACCTCTCCTGTGCTCAGAGACTCATTAAACAGTTTTGATAATGGCTGTGCTAGTTCCACCCTTAGCTCCTTTAGTACACTGGGATGCATGCTATCAGGTCCTATTGCCTTGTCCACCCTGAGCTTAGTGAGTTGTTGTAGGACCCTTTCTTTTGTAAAGGGACTTGTGCACACCTCCCTCACTCCCCCCTGTGTCCATGGTGCTGAGCTGTGGGCCCTGCCCTGCCTTCTCCTCAGTAAATACTGAGCAGAAGTATCTATTTAGGATAGATGCTTTTCCTTGGTCCTCCTTCACACACTCCCCCTTATCCCCTTTGATCTTAGCAATACCCCCTCTGGACATTCTCCTTTCACTAATGTATCTATAGAAAGTCTTGTCCCCTTCTTTTACTGTTCGTGCTAGTGTTTGCTTGGTTCGGGCCTTTGCCTGCCTTACTGCCTTCTCTGATTCCCTTAGGGAAATTTGGTATGCCTCCCTATCTTTGTCCCGCTGTGTTACCTTATATTTCCTGAAGGCCAACCTTTTGGCTTTGATCTTTTCTGCTACTGTTTTTGAGAAACAAAGTGGTTTCCTCTTTCTTTTGTTCTTGCTTTTCTCCCTAACACAATGGGACGTTGCTTTAAGTATTGCATCCTTAATGCCTGCCCACTTTGCCATACCCCCTCACCTGTATTTCTTCTTGCCAGGGCTAGCTTAACTCTGTTGGCCATCTTATCAAAGTCAGCTTCTCTGAAGTCCCATAGTTTTGCCTTGAAATGGGATGCTTTAGTTCTAGTGGCCAAATTGAACCATACCATGTGATGGTCACTGGCCCCAGGTGACCTTCTACCTGGAGATCTGTGATCATTTCCCCATTAATCAGTACAGTACTAGTTGTTACTTCCTTGGGGAGGGCACTGTGAAGGGCAGCCAAGATGATAATGCACCAACTCAGAAATTGACATTATAGGAAAACGTGGCAGTAGTGCAGAACACACCACTTCTGCAATGGCAGATGAGATCTTGCTTCAGGAATAAAATAAATTGAGAGAACTGAGGAATCTTCACCACTGCACCCCCACCAAGTGCTCATGGATCAATACTCATGGTCAGCACTACTAGACCTAACCACCAAAAAACACACAGTTTAGATATCTTAGGATGGCAGCACATCCCCCACTGCAGCAACTGTGACATTATTGGTGATGCTGAGTAGGGAAAGGCAGGCATAGTATCTTCTGAGAGAGCGCACAGGAGAGGCAGTTGGCAAGAAGAGCATAAGATTTGCAAAGGATGCAACAAGGAAACAAATGCTCAAACTGGGGTCTATGTACTAAAAATGGAATCGCCTACATGCCATGGATCTGCAGTGCACAGGCAACCCTAACTCAGTATGCCACAGACTCCCGATGACATTCATGGAATGGGCACACACCCTTTCTGCACCCTGTCATTTGCACAGCTATGCATGTGGCGTGTCCAAGGGAGTGTTAAGGGTGTGCCCATACTCTGTGCTATTCATGAAGGCATGGCGTGCCAGATAGGAATGTGCAAGACACAGCAGCAGAGACCCTGCTGTATCTCTTGCATGACCCCTCTATATTACACCCACCAGCTGGGTGGGACAGAACAGCTCCCCACCATAGTGCTGCAGCACTAGCCCATCAAATTCAAACTCTGCAGTCCTATGCCATCCCAGAATGCCCTGCTCGGTGCAAAGCAGAGGATCCGCTATGGGACCAGGATGGGTATTTGATTGGATGCCTGCCTGTAGCCTCTGATTCACCCCCCCCAATGATTCTGCATGCTGGGGGGAGGGGCTTCAGACAGACACCTGACAGAGACCAACATTTCTGAATGCCAGCCACTGCTTGCCTGTCCAGAGGTGAAGAGCTGCGTGGGCATGCTATATACCTCTTGTGCATACCCAACCCGCAGTAGTGCATAGCCCCCTAATGTTTGTATACCATCTGGTCCTCCAAACCACATGTATACAAGTTTGTATTTTAATGGCATAAAGTTTGTATCTGTTTTATAACCTTTTGTATGTTATAATTTTATTTTTTTAATGTTAAAAGCATGCCTGAAAATGGGTTTTCAACCTAGACTGTCCCCTGGTGAAACAAATTAAATGAATCTGCACTCTAAAGCCTCAGACCCACTGCAAAGTACCATGAGTCACAGAATACAAATCCACCTGCCCCCCTCTTACAAAGATTTGCGTACTGCTACCCATGATGCTTTGCACTGAGTCTGAGCCATTATAATGTGTACGTGTCATTAGGAGAAACACATAGAAACTGAGCAAAGGTTAAGAAACTTGAGCTTATGTAAGACCTAACTAAAGGGGATGAAATAGTTGCATTCATTTGCAGTTCTGTTCAGTAACTAGATAAATTCCAGCTGCAGCCTTTAAAGTTTATACTACGCACAGTATTGACTTCAGGTGGTGGACAGCTCTATTAATTGGGTACAATGTATTGGAGAATCTTTTGCCCTTTGCAATGTCCTCATTCTTGGGTAAACAAAGGTCATGGCGGTTAATATGTTGTGCAAACTGACTAGCTAGTTATGATGAAGGTGATCCGTCAGTCAAGATCTTGGCAGGTTATGTATAAATTGTGCAGAGTTGATTGTGGGTGGAAACCTGTTTGCAAAGTTGTATATTAATCTATAGTGGGCTAACTTGACCAGAAATACAAAATCATGAGTTCTGTGGCAAACCTGAATGATTTAGGGAGGCAGTATAGAGTAGTGTTTAAGAGCACTGAGCAGCAAATCGAGAGCTGGGTTTCAATCCAACAGCCACCAGTTGCATACTATGTAAAATGAGCAAGAGCAAGTGACCTAACTTCCCAGTGTTCCCAGGATGCACCTGGAAACAAGCTTCAGCTCAGTGAGTCTTTCCTGGCCAAAAAAAAAAAAATATATGTATATATATATATATATATATATATATATATAATTAAAGCGGCAGTATTTGTTAGTCAGCATTTCTTTTTTTCGGCAATAATGTTTTCCTGGCAAAAACATCAGTATACCCATTTTACTTTTCATTTTCTTTCATCCCTGAAGGAAGCTATGGGATTTTTAAGATTTTAAAAGTTCCCACTCTGGTGCCGTGCCATCCATGAAAAAAATTAAATATCTTGGCAGAGTGCTGTGCTGTTTACAATCAGAAACATGTGGTAACACCATCCAAATACTGTACATCTGCAGTATGAATCTAGTATTCATATTCAGTAGGTACCCTCAATGGAAGTAATTTTTAAAAATTTCGAATGGCAGCCATCTTTTATGATATGAGTTACTAATTTCAAAATTAGTTATAAAAACATTTTTAGAATATGTGAGAAAATTAAAAATACACTAAGGATAAATCTGTGGATGTCAAGACAAGGCAAGGCAAAGTTTATTCAAATAAAGATGCCCAATCCTGCAGGCTCTGGGCACCATACAAATAAAATTACACATTTAAAACAAGATCGATAAAAATGCGAAAGAAAATTATTTAAACATAAAAATAATTAACCCATATAAGAATATCCCCCAAAAGTAAAAACGTATCATCAAATTACCAGTAGCTGTAATTGCAAATCTAAATGGACAGCTTAATCCAAAAAGGCGTTGGCGAATAGAAAGGCTTTCAGGTGGGCTTTGAATACATCCAATGTAGGAGAATTTCACAGGATGGGGGCAGCAGCACTAAACGCCCTGTCACTAGCCAATTTCAACCTCGTCCTGGGAATCACAAGGGGGCTCCCACAGGAGGAACGAAGGGGGTGAACCGAGACAGCCAGTACAAGAAGGTCTAACAGATAACCAGGGCCCTGACCATGTAGGGTCTTATAGGTGAGAAGACCCACCTTAAAGAGGATCCCCCACCTGACCGGCAGCCAGTGCAGCTCATGCAACACAGGTGTAATATGACAGAACTTTGGTTGCCCAGTAAGCAACCAGATAGCCACGTTCTGCACTAGCTGCAGTCTGCAGAGAGATCTTCCCGCAACCCCAAGGTAGAGTGCATTACAGTAGTCAAGCCTTGATGTAACTAAGGCATGTATCAAAGTGGGGAGGTCCAGAGGCAGAACAAGAGGCTTTTTCCTGGTAACATTTCTGAGGTGGAAAAAACAGGATCGGATGATGGAAAATATCTGCGCTTCCATCATCATACTCCTATCCAGAATGGCATCAAGATTTTGCACCCTAGAAGAGGCCTTCAATGTAATAGATCCCAGAACAAGTCCAGTCTCTGATCCAGAGACCATCCTATCACACACTCTGTTCGACTCCACCACCAATACCTCCATGTCATCAGGGTTCATTCGCAACCAACTAGAGGCCATCCAATCGTTAATCTCAGCAAGGCAGCTATTTAGCACATCTACCGCGTTGGATGTTCCTGGAGCAAAGGATAAGTATAGCTGAGTATCATCAGCATAGCAATGAAAACCCAAGCCATACTTCCTAATGATCCCTCCCAAGGGCAGCATATATACACTGCGAACACCATTGGGGCTAATAACGACCCTTGAGGTACTCCACAAGATAGGGGGCTAGGGGTGGAGGAGAAATTCTCCATCACAACCCGTTGCCTCCTGTTGGTTAAAAAAGACTCAGACCAGCAGATGACAGTGCCAGTGAGTCCACAGAGTTCTCTGAGACAGTCAAGCAACACACAATGGTCCACAGTGTCAAATGCTGAATAGAGATCAAGAAGAACAAGAATTGTCCTCTTTCCTTGATCTCTAGCCCGGAGGACATCATTCTGCACATGAATAAGCGCAGTTTCTGTGCTATGCCTCATCCAAAACCCCAACTGGAAGTGTTCATACAACTCATGGGTCACAAGGTGCTCCTCCAACTGAAGCACCACTACCTTCTCCACAATCTTTGCCAAAAAGGGAAGATTGGAGATAGGTTGATAATTCGCCCTAACTTCCAGGTCCGAAGATGGTTTCTTTAAGAGTGGTCTCACCAATGTCTCCTTCAAGGCATCAGGAAAGACCTCTTCAGACAAGGAACACTGGACAATCAGAGCAAACACCAGGCCAACAGTGTCGACACATCTCATCAAGAAACGAGTCGGCACCGGATCCAGTTCTCAAAAGGTGTACTTCAGATTGGTTGCCACCCCACTGACCTCACTTACCTCCACTGGTCTAAACCCCCAGAGGTCTTAAATTTCAAAAACATATACAATAGTTTAGTAGTAGTAGTATATCTTGTATTCATGAGTCATGAACAGGGATAAATTCAATTAAGCATAGCTCATTTCCAATGAGGTCTCATCGCAGTCATACAAATTACCATTTAAAACAAGATATAATCACATATCCAATAACATTATATGTATATTAAAGTAAATAGAAGACAGTAAACATTATGCTCAAATATAAAATACACAAATATAAAATACACAAATCCTCCTAAACTAAGAAAAAACAAGTAATAAAATGAAACAATACAACGTTTAATATATATAAAACAAGGAAAATATATAATATATAACAGTATATATTTCATAGGTCAAAACTATTTAAGTTATTTAGAATCTCGAGTTAGGTGATTGCATTCCTGAACAGCAAGGCAATGAGACAGTTCCCTGTTCTACTAACGACCTCTTTAGGTGACTTAGCCTAATAGTGTGGTTGTACTCCCATAATCCCACCGGGATGGCATTCCTCAACACTGCTCCCTTATAAAGAATTGAAGGGCGCATGCCCGTGGTTATGTGGGGGAAGAGCTCCTCCCCCACATCCTATTTCACCCAGCAACAGGCTACTGCTCTGCTTAGAGTGAGTCGCACTCGCAGGTCGTGCGCTGTTGGTCCGTGACTGCTCCTTCATTTCGCTTCTAGCCTGTGCCTTCTCTTGCTTTCTTGCTCCCACTCATTCCCGCTCCCACTGTGTTTCTGTCCCCTCTCCTGCTCCCATTTGTGCTTCCCCTGATTTTGTTTGTTGCCTGTGTCTCTCCCATTTGTTTCTTTCTTTTGGGGGGGCTCTCCCCTCTGCCTCACCTCTCAGCCTAGGTGCTCCTTTTTCCGTGGCCGCTCGCTGCGTTTCTGCCTCCTCTACTGCCTCTGTTCCTGTTCCTTGCTGTTACTGCCCTGTCTCTTTCCTCCTACAGCAGCCACCATTCCATGCCACACAGTTAGTCATTTGGATGCCGCCCACTCCTTGCTGTCTACTGATTCATCCTGCAGTTCATCACATCCTGCTTCCAGCTGACAGACACTCCCTATCGGTCTGCTAGCAGCGCTTTGGAAATTACTTTCCAGCTGACCTAACTTTCATGTATTGCACTGGGGCTTAGCAGCATTTCACTCCATCCATTTCTGCTCCTGTGCCTCGCTCTCTCAGCCACTAGATGGCTACAATGCACTACTGCTGCATTACCTCCATGCTTACCCTCCAATCCTGGCTTCCAAGCGTCAGGGGAACTAGTGAAGCTGGTTGGTAACTTAAGATATCTGACTAAACTCATGTCCTGAACCTGTATCTTTTCACCTGGTATTGTCTGACAACCTTCCAATTTACTTTGTGGATTCCCATTTGGTTGTGACATTGCAAAGACATGAGGGGCACGCATTCCATATTCCAATAACTGTGAAACTATTAATTGATATTCAGTTAGTCAGGCACTGTGCTAGTAACTCATTCAGTACCTATAGTTAGGTCTTAATGTTCTGTCGTAAGCGCTGCTAGCTCTGCACTCAGTACTCTATCTGCACTACGACACTCCCTATGGCCTGGATGTCCCTCTGCAGGGCCTCTTGCTTGCAGAGCAGGTGGTTCCCTGATCCGTCACTTGCATTACAAACTATTTCCTTCCAGTGCAGGCATTTCTGCCTAGACGGTTAGCCCCCCCCCATGGCAGCACCCAGTCATGCTAACCTACGAGGAGTCTTGCTTGACTCAGGCTCCTTCTGCTTTTCCTATGTGGGGTCAGGCCATACACTGCTTGCCATGCAGGGGCCTGCTGGCATGCATTTCAGTTCTCACAGCCCTATGTCAGGGTTCTGCAGCCTGCTAGCCTTCATGGGGTTTAGTTGCCACTCTCTACTTTCTTACCGGCTGGCCTATGTGTGGTCCAGCCGCACATCCTTCACCTCCTCTGGGCTTAGTTCCCTTTCACTCCCTTGGATGCTTCTACCAGGATGCTTCAATTTATGTGACTCTACTACTACTCCGTTCCTCCCTGAATTCTCAACCAAGCTCTGCTCCTTTCTGTTGTCCTATCATGGCTTCAACATTACACCTAACCTACTTCAGTGCTATCTGGCTATTAACTGTGCTTTGTACACCTGCTTCATTCTTCATAGGGGCATGGAGAATCCACTAATTCCATCTACACCTGCCTCCCCAATATTGTAGCTTGGAAGTTCAACTACATTTACTATACACCCGTCTCAGCCAGCATCGGGGCCTGACAGTTCGCATACTCTACTTTACCCTTGCCTGCCCGCCATTTCTGCCAACCCTCCAAGAGCCTCACCTCACTATGGATCTACATCTGGACTAGCTGGACGTTCACCTTCGATCCTCTGATCTATGTCTGTTCTAGTGGGCATCGACATCAATTCCATTAGGATGCTTTTGCCTTGCCGCGTCAGTTAATGGATTACTACTACTTCACTCCTGCTTGGACACTTAGCTGAGCCCTATTTGGAAGACTTCTATCTTAATACTAACCTCGACCGAATTCTACTTCGGTGTTCCAAGGCTCATTGACTCCTATTATACATTGCTGTCTCTGACTTGACCCTCTTTTTCATTCTTACCATCCATGACCTAAGCACATCTATATGGGACTCGTCAGTCCCTTCTCTTGTATACTTTACAGTCCTCGATACTCAGTAAATGGCAGTCTACAGAACTTATCTACTGCTCCCATATGCATGCCTCAGAATTTATTTCTACGCTGCATGGAATTGGCTCAAGATTACATTACCATTTACTATACTATGTGCAATCTATTCCTTACAACGTCGCTACTATTTCTGCATTGCTTGCAGCTAGACATTACTAGCACTATGCCTACCACTGCTCTACAACCTGCCTCACCCCACGGGCTGGAGGTTCACTGCATCGCACTTCCGAAAGACCTATGCCTCTACAGGCTCGGAGGTCCCTTGAACTTGTATTTCTACATCATATTCACCTGTTTCTATGACATGCCTTGCCCATCAGGCCTGGGGGTTTACCTACTTATACTCTACACCTGCCTCGCCTAGCTTGGGGCCTGGAGGTTCGCAAATCCTACTATACGCCTGCCAGCCGCCGTGTCTGCCAGCCTTAGGAGCTCCTTTTACCATGGACTCACGTCTGGATTGTTTAGCCAGTCATCTTCTATTCTTCGGATGCTTCTGCCTTGCTGCTTCAGTCATATGAATTACCACTGCCACACTCCTACCGGGACTTAGTTGAGATTATCAAAAAAGACTTTATATCTCATGATTTGTGCCCTAATGCTTCTTGAACCTTGTGACAATGCTACTTCATTTGACTCAGCATCTTCAGTCACCATTATGACTCATAAGCTCGACTATTCTGGACTTGTCCACCTATTCTTGCCAAGTCAATTCTGGCTACTGTACCATTCTGGCTTTTGGACCATGGTTATCTTCATTTATACGCAACTATTTGGATCACCAGATGAAGTTCTTCGATTCCCATGCTATTACCATTCCTCATGCTCCTTGCTGTTTGCCGTGCATATCTGTACCATACTACTCCTCTGCTACTGCATCTGCATCATACAGAATTCATTGCTACTACTACTGACCTATGTACATGTACACTTATTAATGCTATTTGCTCTTATTACCTGCTTCGTCCTTGCAGGGCCTAGGGGTATATCCATTCAGACTTGCCTATTCTACTACCTACTTCACCCTTTGGAATCTGGAGGTACATCTAACTTTTAGCTACCTATTCACGTTGCACTTTGTACCTGCTTCACTAACCTGCTTCCCACTTCCAGATCAGAGATTCCTTCTGCTCTGCCCTCTCCAGGTCATGCAGCATTTCCTCACCGAAGCCTTTATTTACACAGCTTGCCATGCAGAACATGGACTGTAGTCCTCCACCTCTTGACATGGACACTTCACCTTTGGTTACTGGTTCTCCTCGAAGACGACTTCCTCACCTGCTGGAGCACTTTGTCAATGCTACTTCAATGCTTCAACTTTTACTGACCATGGATTCCAATTCTATAATTCTACCCTGGTCATGGATTCTCTGACTAGGGAGTCACTTGCAGGATGCTGCTGTGTTTGCCAGATACCTTCCAATCAATGCTTCTTCAGTTTTCCATTTCACTGGATCAGGCTCTATGCCTTTGGATTCAGATTAGCCAATTAATTTTAAATTGTTTATTTAGGATTACTCTCCTTTAGTATGCCCAGAAGGACAGGCAGGTCAAAAGCCATGGGTCCTCAGAGGTTCCCTCCAAGGGGGGTTTTCCTGTCCTGCATGCTATTGGTCACACTCTCTAGAGCTGGAGAGGTAATCGTACCGTTATTCATTCTTTGGGGGTATCATCCTATTCGACTCCTTCTAGTGATCGGATACTGAACAATCGTATGATATCATTATTTTTTGGGGGGGGTCTCACACTACTGGAATAAGCATCCTTCCTATGGTGGGTTACAGAGAAAGGCCAAAACATTACGTCATAATAAACTACTCATCAGTTCAAGCATCTAAGCCCTTGCATACTATCCAGCTTCATGTACTATAATCACTGACTGCTCATGTCTATGCTGAAGTACCTAAGTATTAATCATTTCATACTACTACTACTAGTACCTTGCAAGCAGTTCACTGCCCGATCTCTCCAGATGGCAGCAGAGACTGACAGGTACTGATTCTGATTACCAGAAGCAGAACCAAGGGGCAGAGATATATTTTATAAATAAAAGATAAAGTAAAAGACTATAGGAGCAATCATCACTGTAGTTTATCTGGCCCCAAGACTGTTGGAAAGAAGTCAGAGTATACACAGCCTGCTTGGGAACTTTCTAACTTTGAGCTCTCCTGTTCTTAGCTTTGCAGAGTCAAAAAGCTGCAGATAAGTTTAGGGTTCAGTGAATCTTGGCCCTGTGATACTGACATCAATTTGGTAGATCAATCAGCTTTGTAAAAAGCAGCTAAGTTGCAAGCTAGCTCAAGTTACAGAGGACTTGCAGTCATGCATTTCCCCAGGAACATCCACTGAAAACAAGGGATTTAGTATAATGAATAATGCATGCAGTGTCAGCCAATGATAATTGATCCCTAGATTTCTGCACAGGGTAGATACATGTGATACAGGCAGATTTAAATGGTGGAGAGGAGGAGGAGAAAGGCCTGTGGGTGAAGTCAACAGTCAAGTCAAAAGGTTGGAGGAAAGCTGTTTAAATAAATCTTTGCAAATAGAGTGTTATTCCCTCTTAGAACATCACCAAAGCACCTGACCTGGGCTTTATAAGCTGTTAGGACAAGGGCCTATGTCACATGAGGCCCTGAGTGAGTGCTTATCCTCCAGAGGTAGGTGAAAGCAAGTCTCCCAGTGAGGTGATGAGGACATCAAATGACACTGTAGACCAACAAGGCTCGCACCCCTCACTGGCAAGAAGCACGTTGGATCTGCTGTACCTGAACCATCACCTGCATCTGTTGCCCTGAGGGAGATGACCCGACAGAGGCAGCTTGCCTAGGAGCTCTGAGACGTCCCAGAATCTTTTGCTACTGCTTCAGTTCCGGGTCTGCTGGCTCTTATAAAAGTCAGATTTGACCTTTCTAATCATACTGATGCATTTACTGTGGACTTCCTTGCACCTCTGCAGATAGACAGAGGACACTGTGACCCTGGCCATTAGCCCATAGACTGCCCTGCTCCCTTATGTAGGCAAGGAGTTCAGTGGTGAGCCATCTGGATAGTATTCCTCTTGCCTTGTGTTTTTTAAAGATACAAATTTATCACAGGCATGATTTGAACTTGAAGACAAAAATTACTAGGGCCAAGTCAGTGTCAGGAATGGCATCTAAGAAGGTCCAATCAATTTGTGCCATGTAAGATTAGAATTCAGGCAGCTTCATTTTGTTCAGGATTTGGTTGACTGTGATCTGGCGGGGGCTGGTCTTTTTAACTGCCCAGAGACATTGCATGGGGGAGTGGTCACTTAGGGTATCTGGCAGAATGCTGACAACCTTAACCCTATCAGGGTGTGTAACTAGTACTCAGTCAAGTAGCATCATGGTGCCTGTTTTATAATTGGTCCTGGTGTACTCAGTGACCATTGTGTGAGAAATAGGTTGGAAATAGTTTGAACATCTTGTCCCTATCACCTATGCAGGACTTGGCATTCCAATTGATGTTTTAAGTCAGCAGTAACAGCAGTTTAAGTACTTCCAAAATGTTATCCAAAAATGTTTTAAAGTTTGGCTACTTATAATTTGGTCCCCTTTAAAATTAGAAATGTGAATATGGCATCCATAATCATGTGGTATAGTAATTTAAATTATTCATATTTGGCAACATTTGAATAAGTTGTTTTAAAATAAGATGGAAATAACTGGAGCTAAAATGTTGGCAAATGTTAGCTGCATATAACTTAGCCGCCATTTCAAGCTAGGAATCTGGAATATGGCACACGTGTGCACATGGTATGTCTCTGCATGCTTGCCACATTTAGCAATGTTAGATGAGTGCTTTAAAAATAATACTGAAATACTGTAACTAAAATTTGAAATTTTGCAAAATGTTTGGCTGCTTATATTGTAACACAGCCCCTTTAAAGCAGAACAACTCAGTACACATATACACATTATATGGTTCTTCAAATTCTGAAGCTGAGAAGAAATTTGTGTAAGAAATTTTAAAATTTGATTGAAATAACTGAAAATTAAATTTTGATGAAATGTTTGGCCACCAATAACTCATCTCCCTTAAATGTTAGAATTTTAGAACTTGGTTCACATCGTTGATGGTGGGACGTACATGTATACCTGCAAATGTTGGTAATATGTGGATGAATACTTTTGATATTAGAACAAAGAAACTAAAGTTCCAGTCTTGGCAAAATTCTGCAGTCCTTTCATGGAAATTCTGAAAAATTCCATGAAATAGAAATGTTCATTTCATTTTAATTCTGAAGACAGAATTTTACATTCTGCACAGCCTTATTAGCTGACATTGGTGCCCTTAAACAATAAACCAACATTAATGGAAAACTAACATTTTTAATCCAAGCTGGATGACCTAGTCCCAAGAGTACAACCCAAACAAATTGCAACCCATGCCAGATGTCCTAGTCCATCAATGGTTGCCCATGTCTCTGGCCCTAACTAACTACAAATGGGTGTTGCAAGACCTATAGGTCCTGTTCAGTTACTCACAGTTACCCTCTGGCTAAGACGCCTTCATTCAGTAGCTGACTTCCTGGCTAAATGAACACACTTTAATCTGCAGTCTTCTGGTACTTTGCCAATGGCTCACTCTGTTTTCCTTTGCTGGTCACTCGCTGGCATCTCACTTTCATCAGCTGGGCTCTTGCTCTGTCATTCTCTCAGGGTGGTCAGGCAAATTTCAGCCTTATGAGTTCACCTTCTACAGCTCTAAGATAACACCACTGTAGCCATTCACTGGGCTGTATTGACTGAGCAGTGGCTGCCAGGCTTCTCAAGATGCATCACAGCTGCAGACTCCCTCAAGTCTGATTCTGATAAGGGTTTCTCTGGATACACACTAAAGTTTAGCTGTAGAGTGGCTAACCCACGTAGGCTGACTCCTCCAGCAAAAGATTGTAGTGTCTCTGTCTGTTGTGCTGAATACAGCAGCTTCCTCCTTCTCTATTTTAATGATATTCTTCTCCCTCAAAATTATCGGTGCAGTGCAGCTCCCACTTCTGCTGATAGTAGGATTGTTCTCCTTCCTCATTTTATGATTGCTCATATTCTATAGAATTTGTTGATGTAGCTGGTCAGTATGATTCCATTTATGTTTAGAGTCCTTTATCAACTCCTACTGTATCTTTCCTGGACTTGGAAACACCTCACCACCAACAAAGTCTAGTCACTTATGATGCAGTAGGAGGAGAGGAGAAGAGACTATTGTATCATGTGTTGCTGCACTGTCTGGGGGTTTTCTAATTTTCAGAAAGTACTGTATGCTACATGAGGATTTAAAATAAAACATCCCCACCTAGTTATCTGCTGTTTGGATCTTACCTGCTTGGTGAACTTTTATCCTGCTTTGGGCAAGTTTCCTTTTTAATGTTTGGAACTTTAATAAAGGATTTATACTGAAGCTGAAGCTGTGCACATCTGCTTGCCAACTCTTCATGCTGGCTGGTGACCGTGATGCCAGGTTCTTCCAGTCAGTGAGTATTCCTCCAGTTCAGTTGTTTAGCTGCCTTATTTTTTTGCTTCAAAATAAAACAAGGTTAGGTATTACTAAACTATTAGCATGTATTTTAGTTTTAGTAACAAAGGAAGCAGATAAAACAACCAGCAACATCAATACATTTTAGAGAAAGTAAATAGTATTAATAATAATAATAAAATGTGGGTTTTCAACAAGAAATAATATGATGCAAAAAGTTGACAGTATCCCTTTAAGTGTCCAGTCCTGTTGGCGTAACTGGTTGGAACAGTTCCCAGTTGTCATGGGTGCCAATACAGTCTCTATTGTCAGTGGCAGGAAAAGGTCTTTTTGGAGTGGTGGGAGTGGTTGCTCAGTGCTAGAGTAAGCGCCAAAGACAGGTGCATTCCTCCTTCCTTAGAGTTCAAGTCTGCAGTGGCCATAGGGCACAACATTAATGGCTGCAAGGTGGAAGCTGGCTGGGGCTCTGCAGAGCCAAAAATGTAACAGTAAAAGAAGGTGACAAGACTTTCTATAGATACATTAGTGAAAGGAGAAAGTCCAGAGGGGGTATTGCAAAGCTCAAAGGAGAAAAGGGGGCATGTGAGGAGGAGGACCCTATAAAAGCGACTATCCTAAATAGATACTTTTGCTCAGTATTTACTGAAGAGAAGGTAGGGCAGGGCCCACAGCTCAGCACCATAGACACAGGGGGAAGGGAAGTGAGCACTACTCCCTTCACAAAAGAAAGGGTCCTACAAGAGCTCGCTAAGCTCAGGGTGGACAAGGCAATGAGACCTGATGGCATACATCCCAAGGTACTTGAGGAGCTAAGGGTGGAACTAGCAGAGCCATTAGCAGAACTGTTTAGTGAGTCTCTGAGCACAGGACAGGTCCCAGAAGACTGGAGAAGGGCTCATGTGATCCCGCTCCACAAGAGTGGTAGCAGGGAGGAGGCAGACAACTACAGACCAGTCAGTCTTACCTCAGTAGTGGGCAAGATTATGGAGGCACTCCTTAAGGAAAGGATAGTGCAACACCTGGAATCCATAGGGGCCCAGGATCCAAGACAGCATGGGTTTACAAAAGGAAGGTCCTGTCAAACTAATCTCATAGATTTCTTTGACTGTGTAACCAGAGTGTTGGACCAAGGGGGAGCAGTTGATGTCACCTACCTTGACTGCAGCAAAGCTTTCGACACTGTTCCACATAGAAGATTGATAAATAAGCTGGTAGGCTCTGGGTGGGTCAGAAATTGGTCAACTGGGGGCAAACTGGTTGACAGGCAGAAAACAGAGAGTGGTGGTAAATGGTATACAGTCAGAAGAGATGCAAGTCACAAGTGGGGTACCTCAGGGATCGGTCCTGGGGCCAGCCCTCTTCAATATCTTCATTAGTGACATTGCAGATGGACTAGAGGGTAAGGCCTGTCTGTTTGCAGATGTCACCAAGATCTGCAACAGAGTAGATGATCCAGATGGGGTGGTCAGAATGAGAAGAGATCTGGATAAACTAGCAAAATTTGTCAGAAGAGTGGCAACTGGGATTTAATGCAAAGAAGTGCAAGATCATGCACATAGGGAAGAGAAACCCTAAAGCCACCTATAGGCTGGGAGGGGAGTTGCTGGCAGTCACAAAGGAAGAAAGAGACTTGGGCATCATCATCACCGATGACCTGAAATCATCCAAGCAGACCTCTAAAGCAGTAGAGGTAAAGCTAGGGGATGTTAGGGTGTATTATTAGGGTATCACAAGTCATAAGAGGGAGGTAATAATCCCTCTTTATAAGACACTAGTTAGGCCCCATCTGGAGTACTTCGTTGCAGTACTGAGCCACACCTTCACAAGGGACATTAACCAAATTGAGGCAGTCAGAAAGGGCAACCAAAATGGTGCAGGGACTGCATCAGAAGACATATAAGGACAGATTAACGGAGTTCAATATGTATACCCTAGAGCAAAGGAGGGAGAGTGGTGATATGATTGAAACATTCAAACACCTTAAGGGCATTAACAAGGTGAAAGAGTCTAACATATTTAAAAATAAGAAAAATAGCAGGACAAGAGGACACAGCATGAGATTAGAGGGAGGCTGATTAAGGGGGAATGTGAGGAAATTCTTTTTCACAGAAAGAGTGGTGGATGCATGGAACGGCCTACCTCAGGAAGTGGTGGCTATGAATACAGTGCAGGGCTTCAAACAGGCATGGGATAGGCATAAGGGAGCAATACAGATGAGTATGAATAGATAGGCCACTGACAGAGCAAAGGCTGATGGCACATTTATAAGGTAGAAAAAGAAATGGGCAGACTGGATGGGCCTTGAGGTCCTTATCTGCCGTCAGCCTCTATGTTTAGAGTTTGAGTGGGATAACATTAGAAAAGTAGTTAAACAATCACATCAACACAAGAAACTTTCAGCAGCAACTAGGAACTGGAACAAAGTATGCAGATAGTAGTACTGCAATAAAAATAATATAAGCAATTCAGTACTGGAAAATCATGCTAATAAAGGGTTAGGGTACTGAGGTGAAATGGAGCAAACAGAGAAACATGGGCCGGGTGTGGATAGCAGTACAGTATATTCACAAAAAGGGGCAGTAACTCAGGCAGAGGGGGTAGGTGAGGCTAAAGATGTGGCAATTGCAGTGTCAGTGGCTCAGCAGGTAGCACATTCGCCTCTGAAGCTGGGAGATCAGAAGGCTGTGGGTTCTATACCCACACCAGGCACTTGGGTTAATATCCCAATACCGATACTGTAGTGCAGCATGAGGGGGGGGGTGCTGCACTCCTGAGGTAGCGTCTTTGGGATGAGATGTAAAACTGAAGTCCCATCTGCCTGTTCTGGTGGTAGTTCAGGTGGATGTTAAAGATCCCATGGCACTGCTTGAAAAGAGATGGGGAATTTTCCCGATGCTCTGGCCAGATTTCCCTCATTCACTAAAATACCACCAACAGCTTAACCTGGTTCAAGGTCAGGTGGCATTCATCTTTATCCCCTTCCCCCAGGTCGTGCCTGAAAATAGGCAGGACTTGTCTAGTGCACTTACCCGGTCAACAAAAACTAAATAAATAAATAATAGTGGAGGAAGGGCTGAGGAAAGAGAAAGGAACAGGGAGAGGGAAGGGATCGTTGTAGGTAAGGTACCAGGAGACATGATTCCTGAGGAGGGCTTTGAGGGGAAAGAGAAGAAAAACTTTGATACAGAGGGGAAGGCTAGTGCAGAGGTGAGGGTGGTGGGGGCGGTAGAAGAAGGCAGAGCTCAACACAGGTATTTAACTGGAGGATAGAGGAAAAAAATGGTAGCTAGGATGAGTGAAAGGAGCAGGAGGGTAGGGAGTTAGGCTGCAATTTTGCTTTATTTTTATTTATAGATGTAGTTATTTATTTATTCATTTTTATAAATGTGTTAATCCTCCTGGGCAGACCAGGCAGCTGTTCAACCCTGTCCCCCGGTGCTATCAGCCAGCCTGCTGCCTCCCTCTTTCTGGGGTGGGTTATATCCAGATGTTCCCCCTGCCCATCAGAGCAGCAGGGTGGGTCATGGTGTCTCGGGCAAGGTTTCATGTAGTCTGGTCCCCCTTCCATTTTCCTCCAAGGTTGTCTCCCCCGAGGCTATGGAAAACACAGAGGATGCATGCATGCATGTGAAGACCCACATGTGCTCTGGAACTGCCAGCCCCTTCCACTCACCTGACTTTTGTCAGCCACCCAAAAGTCAGTGCTACCACCAGGCCTCCACTTGGTGGCAGACAAGAGCCGGGACTACTCACCACCCCAGTCCAGGAGAGGAGACCAGCCAGGGCAGCTGCTTAATCCTCTCCCAGATTCTGCGTAGGAGATGTAAGGTGCTTTACAGTGCCTCAGCCTTCTACACCACCAGGCTAGCTACAATTAAAGAAATAGCGACCGAGAAGCCGGTCATTTCTGAAGGATTAACAACCGGTTGGGGGATGGGTGGACTGAGATGCAGGCTGCCGAGGGTCACCTCCCTCCAGCCGGTCATTAATCCAAGGAAATGACTGGCTTTTTGGATGTTATTGCAATTCTAAGTCTAATCACAATAACAACTTTCTTTTTTCCCCATTTATTTTTACCACGGTTTAATTTTAACACAGAGTGGCGCTATGCATGTCACACAGCATCAATTGACAGCAGGATCGGTTGTTTCTAAGACATTAAAGAGCCTCTGACAGACAGCATTAGGAAAACTTTGAAAAAAGTAAGATTTATATTCAGCTCTATCCCATTTTCTTTATTACGTCATATATTTTCAGTAATTAGAAACATAGAAACATAGAATTTGACGACAGATAAGGACCGCTTGGCCCACCCAGTCTGCCCATTTCCCTACCTGATGGATAAGCTGCAGATCCTAGTTAACCAGCAGCCTACTTCTTCCTACCCCAACCCCCTAGAATTGCCTTATGACTGTCCCATGCATGCTTGAATTCCACCACTGTTTTTGACTCCACAACCTCCTCTGGAAGGCTGTTCCATACATCCACAACCAGCTCTGTGAAAAATACTTTCTAAATTACCTCTGAGCCGCCCCCCTTCTATCTTCAAATTGTGCCCCCTTGTTCTTGCACACCTCTTTTTTTGAAAGATGCTACCCTCTTGGACTTTGTTGATTCCCTTGAGGTACTTGAAAGTTTCTATCATGTCCCTCCTCTCTCTCCTTTCCTCGAGGCTATACATATTAAGCTCCTTAAGTCTCTCTTCCTTATGTCTTCCGGTGCAGACCCTGCACCATTTGAATGCCCTCCTCTGGACAGCTTCCATCCTGTCTATGTCTTTGCGGAGATTGGGTCTCAGAACTGCATGCAGTACTCCAGATGTGGTCTCACCAGCTGTCTGTACAGAGGGATAATAACTTCTTGTTTTCTACTGGTGATGCCTCTCCTATGCATCCAGTATCCCCAACCCTCCTTGCTGCCTTCTCATTGCTTGCCCACCTTTAGGTCATCTGATATGACTACCCCAGGTCCCTTTCCATTTTGTTGTTGTTAGTATCTCAACCCCATTGTGTACTCTTCCCTGGGTTTTCCCAGATGCATTACCTTGCACTTCTTAGCATTGAATCTAAGCTGCCATACATTTGACCATTCCTCTAACCTTGCCAAGTCCTTCTCATCCTTTCCACCCACCTTGTGCATCAACTCTGTTGCAGATCTTTGTGTCATCTGCAAAGAGACATGCTTTTCCTTCAGTCCCTCTGCAATGTTCGCTTATAAAGACATTGAAGAGGACCGATCTAATACTGAACCCTGTGGTACCCACTGCTAACCCCTTTTTCAGAGTGGACTCCATTTACTATTACTCTCTGTGTCCTATTCTCCAGCCAATTCTTACCCAGGCTGTCATCCTGGGACCCACTCCCAGGCTGGCTAACTTGTATATTAATCTTTGTGTGGGACTGTGTCAAATGCCTTTCTAAAGTCTAGGTAGGCCATGTCCACAGCCCCTCCCTCTCAACTACTTTGGTCACCCAGTCAAAGAAATCTATCAGATTTGTCTGGCATGACCTTCCACTGTGAATCCATGCTGCCTTGGGTCCTGCCCCTCTGGCCTCTAGATACACAACAATTCTTTCCTTCAAGTGATTCCATCATTTTCCCTACCACTGAGGTTAAACTAACAGGTCTGTAGTTTCCTGCTCCTTGCTCCCACTTTTGTGAAGGGGATCACATCTGCCCTCCTCCAGTCCTCAGGTACCACCCCATCTTCCCATGATTTGTTAAGGAGGGTAGTCAGTGGTGTCACTAGTTCTACCATAGTTCTTTTAGAATTCTGGGATGAATCCATCAGGCCCCATTGCTTTGTCCACCTTCAGTTTTAAGAGCTCTTTCAGAACCCTTTCTTCTGTAAATGGGCTGGTATCAACTTATGTATCCAGAGTGTTTCTACTGTTTGTTTTAGGTACCTCCCCCTCTTCCTTTGTAAATACTGAGCAAAAATATTTGTTTAGTATCTCTGCCTTTTCACAGGCACCCTCTGCCCACCTTCCTCCCCTTTATTAAGCCTCACTATCCCTCCCTTGGTCTTCCTTCACTCCCTGATGTACCTATAAAGGTTTATCCCCCTTCTTAACTGAGTTGGCTATCTTTTCCTCAGTTTGGGCCTTTGCTGTTCTGACTGCCTTTCCAGCTTCCTTTTGCTTTAACTGATACAGTTCTCTGTCCTGTTCCTTCTGTGATTCCTTGTACTTTCTGAATGCTTTCTTTTTCTCTTGAACCTTCACTGCCACTTCCTTTGAGAACCATAGTGGTTTCTTACCTCATTTCGTTTTGTTTATTTGCTTTACACAAATGCTTGTTACCTCTGTGATGGCAGTTTTTATTATTCCCCATTGTTCTTCCACCCCTCCTTCCTGCCCATTTGCTAGTGCATTCCTTAGGCACTCACCCATTTTGGCAAAGTCAGCCCTCCTAAAATCCAGTACCTTTGTCTTTGTATGGCTTGACTCTATTGCTGTGTTTATTGTGAACCATACTGTTCGATGGTCGCTATTTCCCAGATGGCTACCCACTTCTACATCTGTGATCCTCTCTTCATCTCCATTTGAGAGAACCAGGTCTAAGATTGCTCCCTCTCGAGTGGACTCCAATACTAGTTGTCTAAGGCATGCCCCCTGTAGGGCATCTAGAATAACCCCACTCCTAGAAGTGGCTGCTGCAACTGCACTCCAGTTAACATCTGGCATATTCAGATCACCCATCCGCAATATCTCCCCTTTATCTGCCATTCTAAGTATACTTTCTATCATTTCCTTGTCCATTTCACTCCCCTGAGAGAGGTCTGTATACTAACCCTGTGCGGATTGTGGTGCCATTGCCTGCCTCAAATTGACCCACAGTACTTCTTCTCCTCCCTGTTTACCCTTTTGTTCTGTTGCTTTGATTTCTTCTCTTATGTTGAAGAGCTACTCCTCCTCTTTTACCCTCCCTGTCCCTCCTGTAGATAGTGTATCCTAGTATGTTTACGTCCCAGTCATAGTTCTCGTGTACCATGT
Source organism: Neoceratodus forsteri (assembly GCA_016271365.2). Classification (NCBI taxonomy): domain Eukaryota; kingdom Metazoa; phylum Chordata; order Ceratodontiformes; family Ceratodontidae; genus Neoceratodus; species Neoceratodus forsteri. The sequence goes on from CM057458.1 coordinate 238,649,883, forward strand.
TTCTGTGACTGCCACAATATCAGATCTTCCTCCTCCATCAAGGCCACTAATTCAGGAAGCTTGTTACCCAGACTATGGGCATTGGTACTCATTGCTCTCCATTTTTGATGGCTTTACCTTCTGTGGCTAACCCCCACTGACCTTTCTACCTTGGTCTTTTTCTCATTTAGTACCCTGTTTTGTGGGGAGGCTGGGATTTTCCTGCTGCTTATCGTGCCTCCCCTTGATTAGTTTAAAGGCTTGCCAATGAGCATTTAAACCGATTGCCCAAAGACTTGTTCCTTCCTGGACAGATGCAGACCATCCTGCCAGTATAGGCTGGTGTCCCTCAGGTGGAACCCCAGTCCCCAGTGAAGCCAAACCCCTGTACTCCACACCAATTTTTCAACCATTTGTTAAACTGCATGGTGCAAAGTACCCTCACCTCACTCATGCCACTGACAGGCAGCACCTCTGAGAAGGATACTGTGTGTGCTACTTGTCTTAAGCCCCTCACCAACTCTACAAAGTCCTTTTGCACTGCTCTAATCTCATGATGAGCCAAGTCATTTGTCCCTAGGTGGACAATGACGTCCAGCTCAGACTCCCGTGCAACTGTTCTCGTGATCCTAAGGATGCGCTTCCTGTCCCTCAAGCCATGGCACCAGGCAGGCACCTTACTTCAGTTTTCCCTGCTCCCCCCAGTTCTATCCCCCTAATAATTGAGTCCCCCACCAGGAGCTGCTTTCTTTCCCTGTGGTGCCCTCTGCCTCCTTCCTGAGGGCCTCCCTGTGACAGTTGTCTGCACCCTCCTTAGTCTCCTCTGCGGGTGCATCCATGGGGAACTATGCTCCCCAGAATGGTGTATGGATTGTGGAGTGTAACAACTGACTGGGTGTGCCTCTGTTCCACCACCCTTACCCTCCCTGAGCCACTGTGTCCAACTGCTGTGCTTTCTTCGCAACCTCTGAGGGTAGTGGTGGTGGCTGTGGTGCTCCCTGGATGGGGGAGGTTCCCTTGCCACTGTCCAGTGCGGCCTGAAGATGGGCAACTTCCTCCCTCAGGGCAGATAGTTGTCTGCAAACAGGGCAGCATCTCAGCCTCCAGAAAGACTCCTGGAAGACTGCTGCCCCACAGCCATTACATTGTACTACTCCCCACATAACTGTATACCTTGTTTAGTTTTTTTTTTTTTTTTTGCGTGTGTGATTGGTGCGTTATATAGAAATATATGTATTTATATAATGTGTATGCTTATATTGTCAGTGCAGTGTGCTAGACAGGATATGACAGTGATGTGTACCTTGCCCTCTTGAAATGATGTCAGAACCCCAGGTATAAATGAACTATTTCAGGGATGGGTGAGGTGAGGGTGGGAAGGGGTTGGGCTTAAACTGTGCCCTCACGAAACAATCAGCTAAGCGCTCTGACCTACCTGTGATGAGTGCCTTCCTGTCAGCACCATACATGACAATTTGTAATACTGCTTCAAACCAATTTGACAGAGAAAATACCCTGCTAATCAAACAGAAAAATCCAAACATCCAAGTCAGACACAGGTAAACCTCCCAGCCCCAAAAGAGCCTGGTGACTTGTGCTCTGAAAACAGTCAGCCCCAAAACACGTCAGCTGTGCAGAAGGGCAGAAACAGAAAACAGTATTCAGCCTATCTGGGTTTAAACTCTTCCTGCACTGAAATCTTAACACTTGTAACACAAGTAAAGCAAACTCCACCTCCCTCTGTTGATTGAAAGACTGCCTTTTCTGATAATTCTAAGTTGCTTATTTCACCCTTCAGTTAGAAGTATCCTCCACCTGAAGAATATTAACTTTCCTAAGGAATCTGCTTCAAACCAAAGACAATTGTAAATTGTAAGGTTCACCTCCCTCTGTTGTGAGCACTACTCACTTTCTTGCAAATCTTAAGTCCAGTGTTGCAGCTTGCAGTTAGTTCCCCATTTTCTTTATTATTGAAAAGAGTTGCACGAAAACAAGGTCCCTGTCCCCTAGGCTATATCTACTCTGGCTGCATCTCTACACATGACATCACAATCCCCTATTTATAACATAGAGAATAATGTATCGGGAGGTGGTTATTATGTGAATTTTACACACACCCGAGGTGTGGGATGCCCCATAAACCCCGAGGCCGAAGGTTTATTCATCCACACTGAGGGTGTGTATAATTCTTCACCCTGTCCATTACTATATTTTATATAATTACTAGGCACAATTTTTCATCAGTACCTATTCAGTTTGCAAAGAAATGAGTAAGGCAGTTCCGCTATAATGAACAATTTATTAACACGTCTTTTTTTATGTTTTGAAAAGAAACTTGAACAATTGCATTATAACATTTGTTAATATCTTTAAATTTTTAACTTAGAGTGAGATAATGCCATTACATTCATTTTAAATGGAACGTTGAAAAGTGTTACGATATAAAAATGCTTCAAACTTTTAAACGAGTGGTTCAAACTGTTAACTGTTGATGTGGTCTGGCTCGAAGATGTGTTGGCGCTGATTTGCATGTGCTGATGTGTGAATCTGCCTGTCGCGTTCCTGAGAGAGAAGAAGAAGCGTTCAGAACAATGTTGGATTTGACAGGACACCCGGAGCTGCGACAGCATAAGTGACTCAGTTGTTTCCTTCGCTGTGCGGCTTTCTGTGTCTCACGCTGCTCTACAGAACAGTGGCGCGTGTTTGCCGTTATAACTGGCTGAGGTGGTTATAACAGCAAATTATAACTCGCTTTTTGTATTGAAAAAAATTGTGCCCAGTAATTATACTATAATTATCTCCATAGCAACATATTTTGATGTCATAGACAGAATTATGATGTCAGGTGTAGGCGGGCAGCCAGAGCTAAAAGGGCAGAGATACTGTATTCATGCAAATACCCTTAGTAATAAGGAAATGAGGGTGAGAATTACAGAACAAAACACAAAATATAAGCTATATTTATGCCTGAATATATATTTTTTTTCAAAGTTGTCTCAGCTGCGTCAGGAGCTCTTTAATGACAGATTCAGTAGCCAATCAGGAGTCTTGTTAGGCTCATGAATAATTAATTAGACTTATAATCTGCCTTATTAATGCACCTTAACACAGCAGCCCTGCCAAAATCAGCTGGCCTTTGCCATTTATCCCAGTAGTTGCTGATTTGTGCAGATCCACTGTTTAGAGGGGTGATGTTTCTTTTCCCAGCATAAAGGTTTCAAGAGAGAGCTCAGACCCAGAAGGGTTGGGTCTCAGTTGCCAAGAGAGTCATGTGAACCCTGAAGGGTCTATACACCTCATCACATTCTCTCATGTCATTGTGAAATGGAGACATGTATATTAGAGGTACTGTTATTTATAGGTGTAACCCCTACCCGGTATGCCATTTGTATCTGACAGTAATACCAGGTGAGCTGGGTTCGGGGAGGAATAGGTCACTCGGCACATAGGCTAGGTTTGGCTACTCTGCACAGGGGCACCCAAGTAACTCCAAACACAGGAAGCAATAACTGTAATGTCCAATTCCAGAAGTGGGATTCTAAAGCGTGGCTTTTATTCACATCCAAATAGAATAAACAAAGCACAGATGGACCCCCCACAGGGCTACACTCCTGGTAATGCAGATTAAAAGAGACCAGAACACATTCTCATCACTTTAGCCCTGAGGCTCTACAACACACTGGGCACACAGCCCGGACTTGTATGCTGCTTTGGGTTACACAGCCCGAACTTGCACACTGCTCTGGGTTTTCACTGGCTCGGCTCCCTTGCCAGCCACTTGGACATCTTCCATACTTCGTGGAAACATTTTCTGGTGGTTCCCTAAACTACCTAAGAGCACCTTGGCTCCATCAGGGAATCTTCCTCTTTAATCCCACATCTGGGTACTTTCCTCAGGCACTGGCCAAGTACCTGAAGGAAAGCAAAAGGTGTCTCAGGGCAAATCCGTAGAGGTGAATTTGGTTACTACTGATGGGGGGTCTCCCACCTCTCTCTCCCACAATTCATACCCGGCCATTTCTCTGGACTGTAACACCTCATCCTTTAGCACTTTGCTGTGTAGATTCTTGCTAAATGTATTTCACATTCAATCTACTTGTCTGGCTTCCCATTTGTGCTGGACTTGAACATACTTAAAAAAAAGTGGCATTGTCCATTACTCTAGACCCCCTACAGGTTAAGCAGTCCAGTCCCCACATTGTTTCTTTCCATTTTGTGCTGGCCTTGAACATACTTATAGGTGGCTTTGTCCATTACTCTAGATCCCCCACTGAGTTCAGCAGTCCAATCCCCACATCTTCCAACTATACTTGGCTGTCTCTTCCTGACCCCACAGTAACAGTCTATTTAGTTTCCTTCTGTTTCAGGTGAAAACACTTGGTCCTTTTTCAGCGCGAACTCACCCTTTGCTTGCAGGTGCCACATAGACGTTTCCTCCTCAAGGAATCCCTTACAGAGCTTCTGGTGCCTCAGCACAACTCAGGCGGGCAACTTCTTTCCCTTAGCCGGACCCTGGGGGGTTGCCCCTGGAAAACAGGCAGACACCTTCCCCCATCTTCTCAGGGATGGGGCTCTGAACCATTGAGAGTGGTCTCCACCACTTCAATTACCAGTTCCTGTGTTCCTCTTCAGGTGGAAACATGCACCTAAAACAAAAGTAGCTCTGAAACAGAGCTTAAAGCTCTGAGAACCTGCACACACTCTGCTGCAGTACAGTCTCTCCTAAGACTGCACACAGACTGCTTCAAATTCCCCAATGTTCTACTCTAACCTTCAACTGCAACATTCCAGTGTGGCTTATGCAGCTGTGACAGTTCTAAAATGATGTCATCCATCAGTCTCAGCTGAGACTGAGAACAGAGTGAGACAGTGTGAAACCCATTTAACTGGAGTTTCACAAGCTGCCTTCCCTGCCTACCACTAGGTCTTACTGGGATTCTAGTAACCCCGGGTAACAGGAGGGTTACATAGGACTAGTCTGATTTGTAATCATTAAAAGAGAACTGTCATCAATAGGATTTCTTAATCTCTGAAAGCTCATAAAAAGCTAATTTGATTGAGCCATTGTGCTTATCTGTTAGTCTTTGCAGTCCAGAATTATTCATATGTAAAACTCCCTGTAAGTAAGGGCTGGTGGCAGCCATATGTTTTGGGCTCCTGACAGGAAATGATGTCACCGAGGGTCTAGGTCCTCTTTTGACTTTATTTAATCCAACAGATTAAATAGGAAATCGACTATTTTGTTAAGTGTGTTTTAAGGTGTTATTACAACACTGTCTACATCTATAATAATTGTTTTGTATGTGCATTACAACTAGTGAGTTATCACCTTTACATTTCAAACCGTTAGTAAAAATAATCCATCTTCATGATTGCTTTAACCTGTAGGCTATACTGCCAGCTGATCATCAAACACATCTCAAGGCTGGCTCTGTGGTGCCAACAGGTACTGGGGCCCCATATCAGGATTTCTAAACCCCGGCTGTGTTCATGTCAGTACAGATTTCTGGGACTGCCAGAGCACCAACCTCTTTTTCCATTCTCTGCCATTTCTCTTACAATTTCAAGTGTAAACACAGGTCTACAAGATGCAAATGTGGCTACATACCTATGGGCCTGGCATCATGGGGTCAGCCTTGAAATGTGTAGCTTTTGATTATCAACTGGCAGCGTACAGCTGTGAACAAGCTTTGTTCATCCAGCAGAATGGGTTTTGAGCATGTGTTGAGATTCTAAAAATATTATACTCTTTCTATCCAGATTTGACTTGAAAAGAAAAAAATAGGACACAAATTACTTGTTTATTAACTGCAAAAACACTTAGATGGACAACATTGTTAAGACATGCATAACCTGACATGCATTATAAAAATAGAGAATAATATATGGGTGGGTGTGTGTAACCAGAATTTTACACACACAAGGTGTGGGATGCAACATAAACCCCAATGGGTTTATAAAGGCATCACACACGCCGAGTTTGTGTGCAAAATTCTGTTTATTACACACACACACACACACACATTATTTCATTAATGGTGATATTTTTCCTCCCTTTCAGCACAGTTTAGTTAATGCAGCGCTTCTGGCAGAGATAGAGAGAGAGAGACACACACACACACACACATATTATTTCATTAATGGTGATATTTTCCCCCCTTTCAGCACAGTTTAGTTAGTGCAGCAATTCTGTCAGAGATAGAGACACACACACACACACACACACACACACACACACACGCATAGCCTGTCTCTCCCTTTTTTTCTTTTCTTCTTTGGTAATGACATTCTGGAAAGTGACGGTCGTGAGCATTGCTGCATAGTGTAATACGCGCTCGAAGGGTATGAGCGGCAGGATCAACAAGATTGATTTTTTCCATTTTCAAGGCAGGATCAACTAGATAGATATTTAAATATATTTAAAATCTTACTTGTCTTAATAGTGTGTGGTAAAGCTTGAGCACTGGTACCGGTGCTCGATAATGGAGCCACCATGTTGGGCAAGATGTTCAGCCCACCCACAGTGAAACTATGTGCCAGTTAGCTTTCTGTGGTGATGCTTAATTGACAGGTGTTGATTACAACCTCCTGGTTGTAACCACAAATATCAACCAGGTGGTTGTAACTGGAGATAAAAGTCTATTTATCTGTATGTAAAAAATGATCACCATTAATTAAAGAGTATTTCACTTTTTTGATGAAGTTAAAAGTGTAACAGTTTCTTACTGAAATTCTTTGGATGGAATGAGATTTTCTACCATAACAATGCAAGAATTCTATTGGATTATTAGGAGGCAGTATAGTACAGTGGTTAAGGGCACTGAGCTACAAACCTGGAAACCTGGGTTTGAATCCCACAGCCCCCACTTGCATACTGTGTGACTCAAAGCAAGTCACTTAATTTCCTTATGTTCCCAGGTCACACCTGGAAACCAGCTTCAGCTTAGTGTGCCTTTCCTGGTTAAACAATTTCCCCTTTCCCTTGTTTTTGCTAACAGTTTGAAATGTAAATTTGGTAACTCACTAGTTTCATTGCACATACAAAACAAATATTATATATTTATAAATGTAGAAAGTGTTGTAATTACAAAATCCCATTCCATTCAAAGTATTTCAGTAAGAAACTGTTTTACTTTTAATTTCATCAAAAGAAGTAAAATACTCTTTTAATAATGCATTTCAGATTATGCATGTTTTGACAGTGGTGTCCATCTATAATAATTATGTCCTATTTTTTTTCTTTTCAAGTCAAATCTGGATAGAAAGAGCATATTTTCAGAATCATAACAAATGCTCAGATTGTTGCAGACTGAGAAACAGCTTTTTCCCAGGTGTGTTGTGGGAGCACAGGGAGGCTATGATGCCACCCAGTTGGTACGTAGCCACATTTGCATCTTGTAGACCCAAGTTCACACACAAAATTGTAAGAGAAAAGGCTGTCAGAGAGGGAATGGAAAAAGAAAGTAGGTGGTACTGTGGCAGCCCCAGAAATCTGTTTTGGCATATTCAGCTGGCAGTACTGTATATCCTAGAGGGTAATGTGATCCTGTAGATGGACTATTTTTACTAACAGTTTGAAATGTAAAGGTGATAATTCACTAGCCTGAGTGCACATACAAAACAATTATTATAGATGTAGAAAGTGTTGTAATAACACCTTAAAACACACTTAATAAAATAGTTGAGTTCCTATTTAACCTGTTGGATTAAATAAAGTCAAAGGAGGACCTAGACCCTCGGTGATATCATTTCCTGTCAGGAGCCCAAAACATATGGCTGCCACCAGCCCTTAATTACAGTGTGATTTACATATAAATAACTCTGGACTGCAAAGACTAACAGATAAGCACACTGGCTCAATTAAATTAGCTTTTTATAGGCTTTCAGACATTAAGAAATCCTGTTGATGACAGTTCTCCTTTAAGGTTCCCACAGCATGCTGCATAAATTTTGGGGGTTTATTTATTTGAAATCTTTGACCAGGAAAGACGCACTGAGCTATGACAACATTTTTTTTTCCAGACGTGTCCTGGAATTGCCCTTTGCACCCCACAAAAAGCATCATGTCCTCAAAATGGGGTCTGAAGCACAAAAACAAAAATATTAAAAATGTTGTACAAAGGAACTGTGGCCACAATTCAGTAATCAATATGGTATTCAGTATTGTGAAGGTTTGACCAGTAATCACTTCCCAAGTATTAGTCATTGCTGAAACATGTGACTGTATTTGCAAGACAGAGCTGCACTGCTCTTTGGGAGCACATTATGCCTCACAGTCTAGACACCCCAATGAATATAACAAGACCTTGAGGGAATGAAGGTGGCCAGAAAACAGTAACCATTGCCCCCACCTCCCCCCAAGAAGCAGACAGAGTGTAATAATTGGACTCTGTGAGGCCCTGGGTCAATGACAATGAATTGCCCTACTATGTCATCATACTTAATACCTTCACAGGGCATTCCTTTGGACATGGCTTATTGAAATGTATCAATATGGTAGAGCCAATATCAGCGAGATCAATGAGTACCTAGGTGAAATAGTTTGGGCTATCCAGTTTAAGGATAAAACAACTAACAGCAAGTAATAGGTTCATTACAAAGATCAAGAAGAAGAGCAATGCAGGAATTAGACCAAAATGGCTATCCCCAAAAATCAAAAGATTAATAAATAAAAAACAACAACAACAAAGCATACATACACTACACAAAAAATAAGAGATAGCAACTGTTTCATATACAAAAAAATTATCGCAACTGTAAGAGGACTATTAGGAAGGCAAAGACACAACTGGAACACAACATTGCTAGGCGTGCAAACAAAACTGATGGGCAGTTATTCTATGGATACATGCATTTCTTAAAAAAATACAAGCAATATAGGACCATTTCTGGAACATAGTAGTACCACTGCAGACACTACTGAAACGGCAAACTGTTTTAGTAACTATTTTGGATCTGTATGTGCACCAGAAATGAAGCAGCCCACTACTATCATCAACTAGTAGTATTGTTACGCCACAAATAGCATTGGAAACAGTTATGAAACAAGCATTTGTCAATGCCAAATGTTTGCTTGCTGGCATTAGCATTGGAAATGCAGGAGATACAGATGCAGAATAGGAATGGCAGTGAAGTATTGAACTTCACGCCAACCCCACCTCCATCCTGTAGAGATGGACAGGCATTGGGGTAAATGTTTGGGTTGTCATCCATGACGGTCATGCCATGTCACCTCACCCTATTCTGCAGACACCGACACATGTTGAGGTGTGCCTTGGTGTGTTTGGCTTTGCAGTAACCCCATTCCATAAGGACATATGCTGAAATGGGTGCAGCATAGGAGAATGGGGTGAAGTCTGGGGCCAAAGAGTCCACGGTACACCTCGATGCCTGTCAGTAGCTGGGGGGTGGGGATGGGAAGGCATGAGCAGTACAGTCGGCAATCCAAAGGCACACCCCGATGCCTGTCAGTCTGTACGGGGTGGGACTTTATGGTTAGAAACCCTAACACCTCGGGTGTTTGTTGGTATTTGCACTACAAATTTTCAGCATGGCCTTTTTGTGACCCCGCCTCATGAAAGCATTTGGGACCTCTTCTCATGAAGAGTGGCAGTGTGATTTTGTCAATGTGTCCCAAACTTTGAGTTCCAACAGTGACCGTGCCATTCTGCGCCACATGTACAAAAACACAGATCAGGTAGGATGTTAAGAATGACAGCTGTACCATCCATAGGGAGATGTGAAGAGATGGCAATGTTGAAAATCTGCAGTGGGAATATTAAAAATGCTTGCACTTTTGAGCATACGTGGAAACTGCACAACGCATAAGCGTAACGCAGTCATTTTATGGACTTTCGTCACCAAATTTTAAACATAGGCATTTTAGCACCTCTGCTCATGAACAGTGTCACTGTGATTTTCTTAATGTGTCCCGAACACTGATTTGCCACAACAACCACACTATTCTGCGCCGGAAGTGCAAAAACACATTTCGGCCAGGATGTGAAAAATGACAGCTGTACTGTTCATAAGGAGATGTGGAAAAATAGCAATGTTGAAAATATGGAGTGAAAATATTACAAAAGTGCGAAGTTACGAGCGTGCGTGGAAACTGCGCAACGCATGCTCATAACACAGTCATTTTAAGGACTTTCGTCACAAAATTTTCAACATAAGAGTTTTAGGACCTCTGCTCATGAACAGTGTCACTGTGATGTTTTTAATGTGTCCCAAACACTGATTTCTGACACTGGCCACACTATTCTGCGCCAGAGTGTGAAAACACATGTCGGCCAGGATGTAAAAAATAACAGCTGTACTGTTCATAAGGAGGTGTGGAAAAATGGGCATGTTGAAAATCTGGAGTGAAAATATTGCAACTTGACGAAATTACGAGCGTGCGTAGCAACTGCACAACGCACGCTTGTAAAACAGTCATTTCTTGGATTTATTCCACCAAATTTGCAACATAGACTTTTTGAGAGGCCACCTCATGAACACTGGCACTGTCATTTCGTTAATTGGTCCTTTTGGGACTGAATAACGCCATGACAGTGGCTGAATTCATGAGGAGGTGTCCCAATTACCCCATGTTGAAAATTTGGTGGCAAAATTCCCAAATATGCCTGAGATATGCACCAAAGTTGAAAACTCCCTATTTATGCCATTATACAGCCTTTCTTCAGTTCGCGGTCAGCTTTGAAGAGTGTAGACGTGTTCTGGTCCACCGAAGATTGTCACGCTGGGCTCCAGAGATGAGTATGGGGTGAGGGGCGTGTGGGGAGGCAGGGTGCACAGAGGGTGGGCGAGGTTGGGGCGGGCCACCAGACTCAACGAGGGATTGTTTTCTGATTTACAGGTAAAAAATAAAAAACATCATGGGACGTTGTTTTTAACAGGAACATTTGGCACACTGGGGTGGGCTCCCAGCATGCCACCTGAGTGTTGTTTTTGGGGGTGGCTGTAGCCGATGGGGATTGGGCACCCCTGTCGGGCACACATAATGGGGCGGCAAGAACCGAGGGGGATTGGGCACCCCCCTCAGCAGAAACCTGCTGTTTTTTGAGGCGGCATTATGCTGATGGGGAGGGCCCCCATCTGCAAATTAAACTGGGACAGAGGGACATTATGCTGACAGGGTGGGCTCCCGTCTGGCAAATTAAACTGGGATGGAGGGACTGAAGCTGATGAGAGTTGGGGCCCCGTTGGCAAGCAAAGACTGTTTTGGGGGTTGCATGCTGCCGGGGATTGGGCACCCATCGACAGTATTAGTAGATATTGCTTGTGAACATGGCAGCCGCTTGCCACCACGCTCACAAACAATATTATACTAGGTAACGCTCCACCCTGCAATGACGGATCACCCTCATTGCAGCCGAATGACTGACGCTGCACTGACGAGGTGGCCGCTGATTGCTGCGGCAAAAATATTACAAGTTGGTGGCACTTTTGGAAGCCAGTGTCATCAGCACACTGTGCCTCCATTGGTCCACCAGTGCCAAGCCCCCAAATACAATGCCTCCGTTGACTGTCACAGTGCCGCGCCTCCACACCCCACTTCTCTCCTAAGCTGCCACATAATGTTTCTTGCGCATGTGTGCAAGCAAACATAAAAACACTCACAACTTAAAGCTCACTCCTCACCAAGTCCAGACAATATTTCTGAGAATGTGTTAAAAATCATGAGTCAGCATATTAGCAAACCCCTCTGCGATATTTTCCAAAATACACTTAACACAGGGAACATCCCTACAGATTGGTAACCAGAAGAAATCACACCAATTCACATAAAGGGAGCAAACAAATGACTTTTAACTACAGACCTACAGTATAAGCCTTATGTCTATGCCAGGGAATATCCTGGAACACATTATAAAATAATTAATCGACAACCAAATACTTGATCTTGATCCTGTACAGCATGGTATCAAAAAAGGAAGGTCACATACTGTGTCACCAACCTGCTTTGCTTTTATGAGAACATAAGTGCCTCATTGGAGGTTACAATACCACATGACATCATATTCCTAGACTTCAGCAAGGCTCATTCCACCTCATACAACCCTGGGCAATTATCCAAAAAATGGCCGAGGCTAATATTGAACCATTCCTAATTAGACGGACCATGAATTGGTTGTAGGATAGAACACAATCAATCAAAATAAAGAGCTATACATCTAATATCTGCAATGGTACTAGCGGAGTGCCACAGGGCTCTGTTTTGTGCTCATTAATTTTCCATATATTCATGGCTGACCTAACCAGAAATTTAAATTGTTGGGCCTGTAAATTCATCAGTGACTCCAAAATAGGTAATTAGTTTGCAATATTAGCCCAATTTCATTATATCCAAGCTAACTTAGATGATATATACAACTGGAGCTATAAGTGTGAAATGAAATTTAAACAGTGAAAAGTGTCAAGTTACACGCTTAGATCATAACAATCCAAAGTTTTCATACAAACTGGGACCACTGCAGCTAACAGAGAATACATGTAAGAAGGACCTGTGAGTGCTCATTACATTTGATTATGAGTCCCCAAAGCAATGCAATGAGATTATATTTAAAGCTAACAGGATACTCTGCTCAATAAAACATAACATCTCCTTGCGACATAGAGATGTAACCTTTCCCTTATATAGAATCTGTTTTACCCCACACCCAGTCTTTGTTGCAGCCTTCAGATGTCTGTATAAGGTATGACAAATAAGGCAGCCAGCTGCAGATCTGGAGACCTGGGTTTGAATCCCACAGCCACCTATGTGCATATTTTGTGATCCTGAGCAAGTCACTTAACTTCCTTGTGCTCCCAGGTCGCATCTGGAAACAAGCTTCGGCTTAGTGTGCTGCTCCTGGTTAAATAATGTTCCCTTTCCTTCTAGCATAGGGCGACACAGTTGATGCATAGCATGCAGGAGGAAAATACAGACAACGACTAAACTCATTGCAGCTCATACCTCTATCCCTAAAAAGGATGAGGAGGGATCTGCTGATGACTTTTAAAATAATGGCTGATCCTACTTTATTGTGACCATGATATTGACTTTAAATCTGGTATAAACGAGATGAGGGGCCACCTTCCCCAAATCTTAAGGAAGCATTTTAACACTAATGAAAGAAAATACGTCTTTACTAATAGAATAGAAAACATTTGAAATTCACTTCATTTAGAAATCACAATCAGTAAGACCTAAAATGAGTTCAAGAATAGACTGGATAAACACTTAACCAATGCTGACATGAAGTGCTACTTGCACAATGGAGCTAATAATGGTCTTCAGCTTTCTCAGTGCCTACAGACCTTAGTATGAACCTTAGTAAGTCTGTGTCAAGACCGGGACTGGGAATTTGGTAGCCACAGCACAAGATAGTGGGCCTGTTTTCCTTTGTCATTTTTCCTCTGGGGCCCTAGGCAGCTGCCTAGTTTGTCTGATTGTCTGATTACTTACACGCCTCTAAAGAGATGCAAGAGAGATTGTCATTATTTCAAGAACCAACTCTCTGGAGACTTTGTTAAATGAGGTGTAAGAGTTAAAGGCTGACTTGACTTTGATTAAAAAAGAGCAAACAGATTTAACTAGAAAAAAAAACAGATGAAACAAACTGAACTTTTAATTGTCACATTAGCAGCAGCCACCCGAGCAGCCAATAAAAGGGTGATAGTAGTTCTTCAGATGAAAAATGAGGCAATAGAGGATTGTCATTGATAGAAAAGCTTGCACATAATTGGGCTAACAGATATGCTTGATTTGCAGAGCTGTTCCTTGAGGGAATTACTGAAAGCTTTTTTTGTTGACGCCGTCCTGTTACCAGGTGAAAACTTGCCTAGTGTCTCTAAAACTTTCAGAATTCTGACAAGAGTAGCCAACATTTCAAGAACTTGGATACCCCTAATCTGATTTCCAATGCTCAGCCAAGTAACCTGGAAAAAAAAACTGACATTACAAATAGAAATATCAGTGCAGCCATACTGCTCAATTTTGCTTTTGAAACTGATAGGGAGTTAGTGAACCAGAAGGCAAGACAAAAAGGGGCTCTTTATTTCCAAATTGAGAAATGTCATATATTCCCTGGCATCAGCTCAGCCACTCAAGAGAGAAGACAATGCTTTCTTTCTTTCATTCAGGTAAGCCTTACAAGAACTAGGGGCAATGTTTGGTGTCCCTATTCCCACAAAGTCCTCAGTCAATCTTGGTAGCAAAAATAAAATTGTTTTTCAATACTGGCCAATTAAAAGAGTTACATACAATCAGTTTAATGGATATACACAACCACAGTGTGAAGCAATGCTTGTGCAATTTGTTGGTAGCCAAAGGCTAGCTGTACAGTATGGTAGGATTTTAAGTACCATTTGTAGTTACTGTATGGCCATTCATCCAGTCTGTCCCCTAAGGGATTACCATCCTGTCAGGGTACAGGGAAAGTAAAGGAATGCTCTTAGGGAGGGTTCCACCCCTAGAGGGGCTGCAGGAATGTGATTCACTTGAATAAAGGTACCTTGGGAAGGAGTTCAAGGAGAGAGAGGTGAGCTACTGAAGGAGGAGGAGGAGTGGAAGGTGGGAGCAAGTAGAAGGAGCTTCTGAATGAGGCTGGAGGAAGCTGGTTTACATAGGCAGGGAAGGGGGTGTGGCTGATTGCTCCTGCCTATCAAACCTCAGGCTTTAGCCTTTTCATTTAATGGGCGAATGCAACCACAATGTGGAGTAATGCTAAGCAACAATTTTTAAAGGTTTTTTTTCCTGCGTGTGATTTTTTTTTTTTTGTGCTCATGAAAGGAGCTGCATTGACACAACTGGAACGTGAAGTCATCTGCTTATCCAAATAACAGGTACAGCACAGATGATCACAGGAAAAGCTTCCCCACACTGCAACACCAATGTGCCTTAAACCTGCCATGGAGTGACCACCATGTAGGTGAGAGGGTAGTTCAAACAATATGCTCATTCAGTTCTTGACCTCTCATGTGAGACAGCCAACAAGGGTCTCAAATTAGTGCCAACCGTGTTGGTGTTTTTTGTGATGTGGACAACTGCCCACTGGGAAATGGGCCGAGACAACCATAACTCATTTTACATACACCACTGAACAGCCCTCAGGTGATATTGGCTTTCAGCACTACTAACCTGTGCAGGATTAGAATCAGTAATCTAGAGGTAGAAGTCTCCTTAACCAGCTGCCAGTCCACTGAACCATCCAGTCACCCTAATGGTTGTGCAACTTGTCAGTAACCAAAGGCTAGTTGTATGATAGGATTTTGACAGCCATTTGTAGTTTCTTTGGCCATTCACACTCTTTGTTCCCTGAGGGACCACCATCCTGTCAGGGTAGAGGGAAGGCAAAGGAACCCTCTTAGAGAGGGTTCCACCCATAGAGTTGCTGCATAAATGTGATTCCTTTGGATAAAGATACCTTAGGAAGGTGTCTAAGGAGAGAGGCGACCTGCTGGAGAAGGAGGGGAGGATGGTGGGAGCAAAGTAAAGGAGTTTCTGAATGAGGCTTGAGGAAGCCAGTGTGTATATAGCCCAGGAAGGGGATGTGGCTGGTTGCTCCTGCCCATCAAACCTCAGACTTTAGTCTTTTCATTTAATGGGCATATATGTACGCAACCACAATGTGGAGTAATGCTTGTGCAACTTGTTGGTAGCCAAAGGCTACTTGCATGGACTGTGGTAAAAACATAGAAACATAAAATTTGATAGCAGAAAAGAACTGCTTGGCCCACCTTGTCTGCTGAAAAAGCCCCTACCTTGTATGTCTCCATAGCCCATAACTAGTCTCTGATGATTCTTCCTCCTATCTGCCTATTTACTATTATTCCCCTATGTCTATCCCACATATGCTTGAAGCCCCCTACTGTTTTCACCTCCACCACTTCTGCTGACAGTCTATTCCAAGCATCTACCACTCTTTCAGTGAAGTAGTACTTACATACTAACATACTATTTGCCAGCAGATTAGGCCTTACGGTCTATCGAGTCTGCTTGAACCTTAGATCCTTAGTTGGGTGCCGAGGCCCTCCCATCCCTTGTGCTCCAGAAACCCCTATCATCCATCCCCACCCCCCTGGGATACTTCCTCATATCCCTCTAAGACTTCCCCCACTCCAACTTCATTGCGTGCCCTCTGATCCTGCTACTCTTCTTCATTTGAAAGTGTCTCCCCTCCTGCACCTGTTCATCCCTGCAAGGTACTTGTAGGCCTCTATCATGTCCCTTCTCACTCTCCTCTCCTCTCCTCTCCTCTCCTCCAGGGTGTACATGTTAAGATCCCTTAGTCTCTCCTCATAGGGCTTTTGGTACAATCCATGCACCATTTCAGTTGCACTCCTCTGGATTGCCTCCACTCTGTCTATGTCCTTTCTGAGGTGTGACTTCTAGAACTGGACACAGTCCTCCAGGTGGGGGTCTCACCAGTGGGCAATACAGTGGCAACACCACCTCCCTCCTCCTGGGGGAGATACCTTTCCCAATGCATCTCAGCATCCCATTGGCCCTACCCACTGCTTTCATCACACTGCCCTGCCACTTTGAGCTCATCAGATATGATACCCCAAGGTCCTTATCCTGCTTAGTGACTGACGGTACCTGCTCCCGATCCTATACTCAGTTTCAGGGTTCCTATGCCCTAGGTACATAATTTAGCACTTTCTGGCATTGAACTCCCAACTGCCATGTTCTTGGCCACTCATTGAGTTTCCCAAGATCCCTACTCATTCTTTCCACCCACTCCTGATTGTTCACCCTATTACAGATTTTTGTATCATCTGCAAAAAGGCATACTTTCCCTTCCAGTTCATCTTCAATGTCACTTATGAAGACCATGAAGAGGACCAGTCCAGTATTGTGCTCTGCAGCACCCTGTTGGTCACTCTTCCATCATTAAAGTGCCATTAAGCACCATCCTTTGTCGTCTATTCATTAACCATTTTGTAAGTCTCCTGTGTGGCAGCACTCCCCTTACAGTATTTGCCATCCTGAGTATGTCTTCCCCAAGTGACTTATCCATCTCCTCTCCCTGTGCTCAATTTCTGTATATCACCCCTGTATGATCTGCAGATCAAGTTCCTCTCTACAGGATGACCCACAGCACCTCCAGTCCTTCCTTTTCCTCTGAGCGCCCATTCTTCTATAGCCCTGATTCCCTCCCTCATATATAGAACAACCCCTCCTCCCTTCCCTGTCTCTCTTGAATAGAGAGTAACCTGGTATGACCATACCCCAGTCATGGTTGTCAGTGTACCATGACTCTGTTATGGCCACCAAATCCAGGCTAGCCTCTTCCATGATGGCCTTCAGGTCCAGAATTTTATAACCCAAACTTCTTGCATTGGTGCACATGGCTTTCCATATCTCACACCCTCCCTGCCTGCTTCCCTGATTTCTTCCACCCCTCCAGCCTGTGTTGTTCCCTGATGCACCCCAACCCACCTCTTCGCTTGTTACTCTCTGTTACCCACCTCCTTTATTCATCCCTTCTTGCTTTCCTGATTTATACCCCCCTTGTCTTCTGCCTTGTCCCCACCATTGTCTTTTTGTGTCCCTACCTGGGTGAGGTTCCTCCCGTTAGGCCCTTGCTTCTTGTTGCTTCATATTCTAGGAGGCAGTTTTGCCTCCCTTGGTATTATAGCCTCCCCCCAGCTAGTTTAAATGTGCATCCAAGTAGCATTTAAATCTCTCACTAAGGACTATCATCCTCCTCCTGGACGGATGAAGGACATCTCCCCATTAGAGGCCCATATCCTCCCAGGCTGGTCTCTCAGTCCCCAATGTAGTCATAGCCCTCCTCTATTCACCATGCCTTCAAAAAGTCATTAAAACCCTGGTGCTGAGTGCCCTTTCTTCTTCCTGGTCATATGCAGGTAACACCTCAGCAAATGCCAGGCTGTGGAGACCAAAACAGTCACTGCTTTTAAAGAGGAATTGTCATCAACAGGGTTTCTTAATGTCTCAAAGCCCATAAAAAGCTCATTTGAGTGAGTCATTGTGTTTATCTGTGAGTCTCTGCAGTCCTAAGTTATTCTTATG
Organism: Neoceratodus forsteri; assembly: GCA_016271365.2. Taxonomy (NCBI): domain Eukaryota; kingdom Metazoa; phylum Chordata; order Ceratodontiformes; family Ceratodontidae; genus Neoceratodus; species Neoceratodus forsteri. Next base: position 238,667,887 of record CM057458.1, read on the forward strand.
TGAATTAGCTTGTAAATGAGGGCTGGGGGCAACCATATGTTTTAGGCTCCTGACAGGACATGATGTTGTCAAGGAACTTGGCCCTCCATTTGCTGTAGGTTAAATAGGAAATCATCTGTTTTATTAAGTGTGTTTTAAGGCATTATTACAACACTTTCTACATTTATAATAATTGTTTTGTATGTGCATTGAAATTAGTGAGTTATCACCTTTACATTTCAAACTGTTCATAAAAATAATCCATCTTTAGGATTGCTTTAACTTTTAGGCTATACTGCTAGCTGATCATTAAAAACTACACATCTCAAGGCCGACTCTATGGTGCCAACAGGTATTGGGGCTCTAAATCAGGATTTCTAAACTCTGGCTGTGTTCATATCATTACAAATTTCTGGAGCTGCCACAGCACTGACTTCTGTCTTATTCCATCCCCTCTGTTACAGCCTTTTCTCTTACAATTTCGGGTATAAACTCAGGTCTACAAGATGCAAATGTGGCAACGTACCTACTGGCCTGGCATCATGAGGCAGCCTTGAAATGTTTAGTTTTTGATTAACAGCTGGCAGGACAGTCTAGAGGTTAAAGCAAAGAGCTGTGAACATGCTTCTTTCATCCAGCAGAATGAGTTTTGATACCAGCATGCTCTTCTTGTATATTGTGTGACCAGAGCAAGTCACTTAACCTCCCTGTGGTCCCAAAACACACCCAGAAACAAGCTGCAGTTGTGTGACTTTCCTGGACAAAGATAATAAAAACTATCTGAGCATGTGTTATGATTCTGAAAATATTGTACTTTTTCTACCCAGATTTTACTTGAAAAGAAAAAAAAAAGGACACCATTAATTCTTTATTAATTACAAAAACACATAGATGGACAACATCGTTAAAACATGCATAATCTGAACTGTATTGTTAAAATATAAAATATATGGGTGGGTGTGTGTAACCAGAATTTTACACACACACGAGGTGTGGGATGCTACATTAACCCCGATGGCAAAGTTCGAGGGGTTTATAAAAACATCCTACACCAAGGGTGTGTGCAAAATTTGGTTTTTTACACCACCCACCCTCCCATATATTATTTAATTAATGGTGATAATTTTTTCCCTTTCAGCACAGTTCAGCTAGTGCAGCACTTCTGTCTGAGATAGACACACAAACACACACACACATGCGTGCATGCACACACACACTTCACACATCCATAAACACCCACTTTCCACACACACTTCACACACACACATGTGCACACAGATGCGCATGCACACACACAAACACACACACACACACACACACACACACAGCCTGTCTCTCCCCTTTTTTTCTTTCTTTTTTTTACATGACAGTGGGAATGGCATTCTGGAAAGTTGCGGTCCATTGGCATAGCTGCAGAGTGTAAAGACACGCTCAAAGGCCATGAGTGGCAGGATCAACCAGATTCTCTTTTTTTCCTTTACTGTAGAAAATCCCATTCCATCCAAAGTATTTCAGTAAGAAACTGTTATACTTTTAACTTCATCAAAAAAGTAAAATACTCTTTTAATAATGCATTTCAGGTTATGCATGTTTTAACAATGCAGTCCATCTGTGTGTTTTTGCAATTAATAAACAATTAATGGTGTCCTATTGTTTTCTTTTCAAGTCAACATGCTCAGATTGTTTTTACTGTCTTTGTCCAGGAAAGGTACACAACTGCAACTTGTTTCTGGGTGTGTTTTGGGACCACAGGGAGGATAAGTGACTTGCATGACAGGGCAGGACATAGAATCAGGTCAGCACACTGAAAACACATTGCAGGTAAACAATGGAGTGAAATTTGGACATGACAGCAGCAAGAGTGGCTGCCCTACAAAAAGGCAGGGAGCACAAGCCATAGCCAGAGAAGGCAAAACATACTAACCAGAGAGTTCCAGAAGGCACAGATCAAACAGAAGCCAAAGACAAAAAAAAAAAACCACAGATTTCAGCTTCCACACCTGTCAAGTCTACTAAACAGCCCCCGTTGGATCAACCACGTGGGGACTTCTGGTTCCATCACCAAGCTGATGGCAGCCTAATTTTCTCACTCCAGCTACACAGATCAAATCAGTTTGCATCCTGGCCACATCAGAGCTCTCCACTTCTCAAAAAGAAAACATTATTGACTTTATGATGACTACCTGGCAAAAGCTGAAAGTATTTTCAGCTTCCACTGCTGTCAAGTTTACTAAACAGCCTCTGTTGGATCAACCACGTGGTCAGGCTAACTCTATGCCTCAGATGCTCCCTTCTTCACCTTCAGCCAGCAACCTAGAAGAAAACTTTATCATCACTTCTAAGAAATTATTTACAAAGCATATAAATAACATGCTTTGCAGGCTAGAAAACTATGGTTGGTGATGATCGCCCGGACCTCCGTATTGTAGAGAAATGGATCAGTGTGATGGAGGCTCGATTTACAGAACCAGAAACAAGAACTGGCTGCTAAACCTGAAGACTTGGAAAATCGCCACCGGTGCATGGACTCCCAGAGAAAACTGAGTCAGGTGACATGATTAAATTCAAGGAAGGGCTGCTGCAGGAAATACTGGGACTCCCTAGGGATAAGCCACTTACTCTTCACGCTCTATCTTCCCTACCAAAAGATCCCAAAGCCAGACCTTGCTCAATCATTATGGCTTTTCTGGATTTCCAAATGAAAGAGTTTGTCCCAAAGACAGCCTGGGCTAAGTGAGAGCTTTTCTTTGAGGATCACCACATTTTTATAGAGCAGGATTTTGCCCCCAAAACTATGCAATAATGCCAACAAGTCTTAATAGTCCAGAAGGATTTTTTTTTTACTTTATTTTGCTCCAGTCACCAGTGTCCTGAGCATCTCTCTGGTGGGGACCCACTTGGCATTACCTCTACCGCCTGCCATGTCCATTCCCCGACTAAGGAATCAGATGCTGGGTCCCCTCCTCCCACGATCCTGATTGGGAGAGGTGGGACCACTGAGAGTCAAGTCGGGATTGGGGCAGGCATTGGGAGTGTGGGCTTCAGCCACTCGAGCCCCACCATCGCCTCCCAGGGTTTTCCACCTTAATTATGTCCCCTGAGGTGTGGACGTGCAATGACATCTGTGTCAAGGGTGGACCCTCAGCTGACATCCACCATCACCTCACCCCCTGTAACAGGACGCTACTATGGTGCCCCAGTCTCCACTGGGGGCCACTACAGAGCTGTGTGTCCCCAGGACCCACCCAGGAGAGGACAGCAGTCCTCCAGATGCTCTATCCTCTCCTCCCCTGCCAACCCCTGATGACCCAAGTCTGCTCCTGAACCTGGGTCACCAGTGTGGTGCGAGGTATTGTGTCCAGCGCCTCAACCCTCAGCACCACTGGGCCAGTAGTCCAGAAGGCTTTAAAATAGAAGGAACTGAAAGCTTATATCAAATACCTGACTTGTTTAAAGGAGATCACCATAGAGGAGACTTTCAGATTTATGGACCTTTCTAAGGCAAAAGACTTTCTTCAGACAAGGGCATTCAGCTACCCAAACTCCCATCATGCTTTCCTCAGCAAGAGTCACAAGCCAAAGTCTGGAATAAAGCTCTGACATCCAGATCCCACTCTAAAAAGACCTTGAAACTTTGGGACACTGTCATCCAATGGGCAAGCCCCTATATGGACATCGTCAATACATAAAACACTGCCCAGCTGAGGAGCTTGTAACAGGGGACTGCAGAGAGCCTTAAGAGGTAAAGCCTCCTTCTTTCCAGCCTGTGGAGAGCCCTTACCCTGTCCACACATTTCTTGGTGCCACTGCGGACATCAAACCCTGCACCCTTGCTACTAGAATCAGCAGCTCTGCCACTCAGCCATCATATCTCGCTATCTTTTCAAGCTACTGTTTCATGACATATCTCAAAGCTCTTACAGCTTTTCTGGCTCCTCCCACAACCTCTTTGTTCTGCCCCCAAAACTATCTAGGCACCATGTCTGTTCACTTCACCTTATGTGCCTCATCCTCATAACCACCCTGGAGTTCACCTCCCACCAGCCAGACCTCACCCTATGCCCCTTGTGGACTGCACCATTGCATCTCTCCAGATGTGGCCACCCCCTCCACCTTGTCATCACACACTGGACCCCAGCATCCACCTCCCACTGGCAGCCCCAACCCCAGCACCCACCCGGGCTCCCCCTAGCTCCACCCCTTCTGCGTCCACCCATCCCTCTAAACCCTGCCCATCCCCTGCTCCACGACATCCTCCCCCCAAACGTACTCCCAAAAATATAACAACCTGCCACCCTATGATTAGAGCCTTAGTCATCGTACTACTCCTCTCTGGTAATATCCATCCTAATCCAGGCCCTGCCCCCACCACTTCACCTACCAGACCCTCTGGACTCCGCATTGCCTCTCTGAATATACGCAGCCTGCCAAAGAAATATGCAGCACTTCAATATTGGGCAACCCTTCACCAACCAGACGTCATTGCCCTAGTGGAGACTTGGCTCTCCAAATCTACTCCCGACACCTCTATCTCACTCCCCGCATACACCCTATATCGGGAAGACAGAGTAGGAAAGCGTGGGGGTGGCTGTGCATTCTACATCAATAATAACATTATTGGTCACATGCTCCCACCCCCCAAACTCACTAACGGAGCACAAGCCCTCACCCTAAAATCACCCCTCCCCTCCAGGGGCCCACTATACCTCACAGTAGCCTACATAACCCCTAAGAACCAAAAGCCTGCCGTCACATCCCTCACCGAATACCTCTCTACCCTACCACACAATACAGAGCAGACACTAGTAGGGGATCTCAATATCAATTGGCTTGGCCCCTCAGCCGCGCCAACAAAAGACTCATTCTCGGCCCTTGACATGGTCCAATTAGTCACCCAACCCACTAGACTTCACCCATCTACTGGTACCCACACCCTCCTGGATATCATTATCTATAACCGCCCCAACAAAATCCAGGATATAAAAGTACTTCCCGACTCCCTAAGTGACCACTATATTCCAATGGACCTCTTCCACACCCAAACCCATAGCCCAAACAACCTTCCAGAGGCATCTCCACCCAGGAGGGTTAATAAAACTTAAACAACTGCTCAGCCAAATAGATTGGTCCCCTATTAATATAGCCCCCAGTGTCGACATTGCACTCAACCTGTTTACACAGGCCTTCACCAAGGCCTGTGACCTCTATACTCCACTCAGAAAACTCCACACCAAAAGGCAACATGCTCCTTGGATAACCCCCTCCCTACTCCAAATGTTGAGAGACAGGGATAATCTCTGGCACAAAGCCACAGAATCGGGCAGGTTGGCGGACAGACAATCCTATAATGCCGCTCGCAATAGATGCACTCGAGCCATCCGTAAGGCCAAAGCAGACCACTATCAATCCACTCTCACAACCACAGGGGGTCTGTGAGGACCTTCTGGAGTAACATCAAAGAACTCAATGGGAAATCACGTGCAACACCTCCAGCTCACCATAAATGGCACTGCCTCCACAGACATACTCACCATAGAAAACTGTCTAAACACCACCTTCTTGGATCTCAGCACTGTTCTCCCTAGTTGTTTCTTTGACCCTGTGCCCCAATCCCAACCCCCAACCCTGCAGCATCCTTGTTTCCTTCTGTGCAAAATATACAACCATGAAGCTCGTCCTTACCTACAAAAAGCGCTAAACAGCAATAACCCTATAAATGATCCCCTAGATGCCAGGCTCCTTCGACTAGTCCTTGACGAGGTCCTAGTCCCCCTAACTGACCTACTCAACAAATCCCTATGCCTAGGGCAATTCCCTAGTGCCTGGAAAACAGCTGTCATTACCCCCATCCATAAAAGTGGTGACAAAACCTCCCCAAATAACTATCGACCCATCTCCATTCTCCCCCCACAAAGCGTTAGAAAAAGTGGTTGTCACTCAACTTGTAGAATACCTAGCCAAGTATGACATTCTATGTCCAGAGCAACATGGCTTCCATTTGGGCCATAGCACCACCACAGCCCTCCTAGAATTCACCAACTTCCTGCACTCCTCCCTAGATGTCGGTAACATTGCAGGAGCTGTGTTCATAGACCTATCCAAGGCCTTCGACATGGTCTGCCACCCTCTCCTTCTCGACTCTTTCCACCACCTTGGTTTCTCCACAGGCCCCCAGGCCTGGTGCTCCAGTTACCTTTCCGCCCGGTCCCAATGCATCAAAATTAAAGGAACCCAATCCGACACACTACCCGTCCACTCCGGGGTGCCCCAGGGCTGTATCCTGGGGCCACTTCTTTTCTCCCTCTACCTAAACTCCTTACCAAAGGCCTGCTCCACAAACATCTTACTATATGCAGATGATGCAGTGCTCTTTACTTTGCAGCATAAACCCATGCCCCTTCAGGACTCCCTCCAACATGCCTTTTCCCAGGCCAAAACATGGTTTAAGGACCGTAGACTGTTCATAAACTTAAAAAAGACTAAATCAATGATCTTCTCTCACCGCCAAAACAAAGCAAAAATTGCACCTCTTCAGATCCTCCCCAGCACCCAGCACCCCCTTGAACAGGTATCCAACTACAAATATCTTGGACTTACCCTTGACTCAGCCCTTACCTTCCATGACCACATAAACACCTTGCTGCCACAACAAACACCCAGATTGGACTCCTTTACTGACACAGGGACTGCCACTCCCCCATGTCCTTAGGCTTGCCATCACCTCATCAATACTGTCCCTAGTGGACTATGGGCTCCCTGTATACGGGGCAGCAGATAACTCCACACTCCAGAAAATCCAGGTCTCCCTAAACAAGGCCTGCAGGCTCCTAACTGGCGCACCTTGGCTCACTCACACCTTCTCCCTCTATACCTCTGAAAATCTTCTCAACCTTGATGAAAGGCTCCGCTACCAGACCTGCTTACTGTCCAAGAAAATACTGCTCAGAACCCCCGGGTCACCTCCTCTCTTCATCCTGCAACCTCCACTTTCTTCACTTGCAACTCAGAGAAAGCACCACTGGTTGTGCCCAGGGTAAAAACCTCCCTTGCCCAGAGATCTTTCCACTACAGGGCCCCCACATGGTTTAATGCACTCCCAAGCACCATCACTAGTGCATCCAAGATCGCCCACTTCAAAACCACTTTTCGCAACCACCTCTTCAATATCCGCTCCTGTAATTGCAACTGACATTTCATTCTCTCACCCACTCTGATCCAAATTCTCTGACAAAGTCCAGTATGGATTGTAACCTCCGTCAATAATACCAAACCCATGAATAGGACTGACTACTCTGTTTAGATGCTTTCTCAAGCTAATAATGTCTTTCTGCTTTGATGTTGTAAATATCGTCATCCAAATATTGTAAATAATGTCTGAAAATATCTACATCCAAATATTGTAAATAATGACTGTGACAAATGCCTGTAACACATGCTTAATGTAATTGTTGTTATACCCTGTTCTGTATTACCCTCTGTCTTACATGTGACGGGGTACCTTTGTAAATGAGCCTCTGGCTCAAAGGTTGTAAACCAATATATCAAATGTTTCTGGCTTCACTTTGGGCATTGTCACAGAAGTGAGACGCTGAAGACTGCTCTTCCTTTTTCTGAGGCAATATCTATATATTTTAAGATTTCAATGCTTATTTGGCAGCAATAAGAACTGTTTTCATTATAATGGAGCTCTGCAGAATGTCCTGAAAGCCTGGCTTTTTCAGCTGCATGCAGGATTTCACTACAGACCCATTGCCTCCGTGTGGGTAACAGGTGGGTGCTTGGGCCATGGGGGAACAGCTCCGATTGGGGCTACTACTTATTTTCTATTTCATTCCTCCCCTACACTTGGCCATGGAATCACTAGCTGCTGTTGCAGGTGCTGTGGTGGAGGAGGGGGAGCTCTATGTGGCTTTGCTCTCCTGTCATGTGCACCTGGCTTGGGGGGTGGGTTAGTTCTGATTTATGCCTGGACTCGATTGCCAGATGATTTCCTCATTGCAGGTCCTTGAGCTGCTTTTATCTCTTGATGTTTCCATCATCCTGAAGCAATGACAATCCAAGAGCCTAATTCATAGAGAGGAGTCTCTGCACTTATAGGCTGTTGCTGGCTGTATACTAAATAATCGAGAGCCTGTCCTACCATGGGGGTCTCAGCCTTTTTTTTCATTAAACGTTCTCTGCAGAATGTGGCAACAGTGTTCTTTATCATTCTAGACTTCCTCCTCTCTTGTTCCTGCATACCCTCTCCTCAGATCTCATTCTGAGGCATTAGTCACTTATTTACAGGCTTGCCTTACGAAGGGCTTGAGTCACATCCCCCTGCAAGTTCATGGGAGCATGAGCTGCTGGCTGACGGATCTGGAGGCGTGGTCCACTTCCTCCCACGGGCTACACCTTCTGACAGCTTGTTTGACATTTAAAGAGTCAAGCTAGATATAATTGTTTACCATTGGTGGTGGCTGCAGGGTGGCCCAGGGGCCTGGACTCTGGCCCTCTACTCTGGTGCCCGTGCAGTACATCATATTATTTCTAGCAGTTTTTGTATTACCGTAGCTCCTTTTCTACTTTAATATTTCTCAGTTTTTGTCTGTAGGTGTGTTAGATTCTGACTCCGTTTTGGGATCACCTTAAGTGGCTCCGTGTCTGGGTGCCCCTCTCTCGTGGGGCCATGACAGCCCACCATGAGGACAATGATTAATACTGGTCAGATTGTTGTTGCTGTGCTGGTTTATCAATTTAATAGTTCACAAGGGGTTATTTTCCTTATTTATTCCTTACTTACTATTGTCCCCTTATATTAGGCTGCCCCCAGACTGTGCCTGTAGCTGTTTATTCCTTACCTTTGTCAATCACCGACCTGGTACATGTGGTGGCACTGCCTCTCTGGCCTTAGGACTATGACTGTGTGCCAGGCATGGGTCTTTCTTAGCGGAAAACCTTAAAATTCAAAATTTTTATTGAAATCATCAATACCATAACAAGATACATACATAAAAGATTTTGCTCCTTCATAACAATTGCCATAGCTTAGAACCAGTAAACAGTTTCCCCAAAAAAAACAAAACAAACAAACACCCCCCAACCCCCACACTCACCCCAGTCCCCCTTCCCCACCTACCCCTCCCCTATAATACTAAATATCTTCAAGGAAGATCTGTTTCTCCCATCTTCGCTTTTCGCTTCTGGTGTTACCTTACTAGATCCGATTTCATCTGAAGAAGGTATAAAGCCTGAAAACGACTCCATATCTTTTCATATAATTGGAGCTGGTTGTCCCTTCCTGCACTCAATTTTTCCATATTTAAGTTAAATAACATCTCCTGCAACCACTCCACATACGTGATTGAGGAGTCCGTCATCCAATGCCGTAAAACTACCTTTTTAAGTGAACCTGAGATCAGGGCCATATAAAATCTGCGCTCCTTAAACCTAATACCAGAATAATCCCCTATCAGACATACTTCTGGGGTAAAATACTGGTCGATACCCAACAATGGATCTACTTTTTGTTTAATCTGCATCCATAACTGCTTATAGGCATTCCCAAAAAATATGATATAGGTCTCCAACTGCCTGACGGCACCGGAAACAGCTTCGGTTAGGCCTAAGACCTACCTTATGTAGTTTGGAAGGGGTCCAAAACAAGTTATTCAAAAAGTGAAACTGCATCACCCTCAGTCTATCCTGCTTAAGATACCTATACACATGTCTCCATACACCTTCCCAGTCCCGTCCCTGCTCTCCCAAACAACTAGACCAATATCTAGGCCTATAATCAAAGTCCGCAAGAACTTGATCAAGGAGTGCCTTGTATACTCTGGAGACCGCATGTGATTCCCACGTAATTGGCTCCAATGATTCAAACCATTTCCAATTTTTACACTCTACTCGAAGCTTAGTCAACATCTGGGTTAATAAATTAGTGATTTGGTAAACTTTAAAGACCTGCTTGGACTCAATGTTATACTTTGCCAGGATCTCTTTTATAGGCAGTATACGACCTTCTGCCATTAAGTCCTCAATTCGCAACCCCTCCAGCTGGGGAAGCCATCCACCCGGTATCATTTTCCCCCCAATCTTTAAATTGGGATTTAGACAGATCGGCTGGCACTTGTCCCTATCTGGAATATAACCTAACTTGGCACACATCTGTCTATGTATACGCACAAATTTTGCTATTGGGTAACAGTCAGCCTAGGGGGTAACATCTTAGGAATGGAGTAAAGCAAGGCTTTCGGGTCTATCCCCACCTCCTTAATTGCCTCTATTTCCAGTCTGACCCATGAGGGAACATAAGGCGAGGACTCCAACCTCCTGGTGGGTACTATCCATTTCAGATATTTGCAAAGGTTACTGGCCCAGTAATATATACCAAAATGTGGAAGTCTCAAGCCTGCTCTCTCTCTGGGGGCTGCCAGCTTACTATAGGCCCTGCGAGGCATCTTTCCCCTCCAGATAAACTCCGAGACTATTGAGTATAACTCACTAAACCACCTCTGGGGGAGCGAGACATTGAGCATATTGAGTGGATAAAAAATCCTGGGTAATACATTCATCTTAATTACATTGATCCGACCCCAGAGAGAGCTTAGCGGAAAACCTAACATCCCCTCCAAGTACCACATGATCTGAGGGGGGTGGCTACTGGGTGGATAGCCTTGAAGTGCTGTTTTTTCTCTTCTCCTTCAATTTACCATTGTTTTAAAGTTACCTAGTTAGTTACTGATGTTGTCCTTTTTAGTGTTAATGTACATCTGCTGATGGTTGCAGACGTTTATATACTGTTGGATACTACCTATGGGCCTGCGATACGCTCTTATTGTCAGTGGTATTTTTTCTACCTGGTTGCCATTGTTGCTGCTGAACTTTGTATAGCATCATATAATGTCAAGGGTCTGAATAACCCCATCAGAGATTAAAGATTTTGCAACAATTGCAAAAGCTCAGAGTGGGGGTGGCATTCCTGCAAGAAACACACTTAACAGAATTTAAACATAGTAAACTGCGGAGGTCATGGGTTGGAGAGGTGATTGCTTCTCCACACACATGAGGGGCAGCAATATTGATTAAAACTTTCCATTGCAGATCAGCCATATACAGACAGACCCTGAAGATCGATTTATAAAATTAACTGGAGAATTTGGGGGGGGGGCACCCGTACATCTTCTTAAATCTTTATGTCCCTAACGAGGAACCAAATTGGGTTCCCTTCCTGTCTAAGGTAATCGCTGAATCAGTCCTTGACCCTAACAATCTCATTGTTATTGGAAGGGATTTTAAGACTGTACTTTCTCCTACCCTTGATAAATCTGGCTTGGTGGGGGGAAGTCTCACACAACAATTACCCTAGCGCATTTGGCTGAGGAGTTTGGGCATCTAGAGACCTGGCTGTATTTACATCCAGATTATTCATTTTTTATCCACAACACAACCAATATTCCAGATTAGGCTACTTTTTTTATCCCAATCCAATGAGCACATACGGCCCATAGCTGTCAAATAGCTAACATTACCCGGTCAGATCATGCTCCTGTAATTTTAGATCTGATCATAAACCCCCACACCTCCTTTACTGCATGGAGGCTTAATGTGAACCATTTAAACAGAGGAATTTGTAGCTCTAGTTAGGGATGAAATCAAACTCTTTTTGCAATTCAGCCCTCCAGGAAACACTCCAGCCCCCACCATACTGGGATGCCCTCAAGTCTTCCTTATGAGGAAAAATCATTTCCTATGCTTCGCGGGTTAAACGTGAAAAACTACATCATCAACTGGCCTTGGAAGAACAAATCAATGAGCCTGAATTTCAACATAAAATCTCATTAAATGATCAGCTTAAAACTCAACTAGATGATAAATGAGCTGAATATATTTGCTTACTTGAAAATAAAATTAAAGGAGCAATCAGATATGCTAAGCAACGGTTTTATGAACACAAGAATAGGATGGACAGGTTGCTTACAGGACAACTAAGGGAAGAAGCAGCATTCAGGGGGGTTTTGAAAATTTGCAGTGCAACTGCTCCTCTGGTCCTCTTCGGTCCTCTGTCGAACAGGTGAAACCTCCCTACAAACTTTAGCAAGAAAATAACAAACTCTTTGCAGGTCTTGATGCCTAACTGCAGACTTAACTTCTGCTCTTCCTTCTTTGCTTGGTCTAGGTGTCAGCATGGCTCAGTTGGAAGCACATCTGTCTCTGGAACAAAAGGTTGTGGGTTCTTGTCCCACATCAGGATTGGGCTTGCACCTTTAAAAAAAAAAAAAAAAATTTGCTGGCATCCAAGTGCAGTATTAGGGGAAGTGCTGTACTGCTGGGGTGTGCTATCCTTCGGATGAGATGTTAAACCAAGGTCCCTTCTACCTGTCCTGATGGGTGTCCAGGTAGAAGTAAAAGAACCCAGGGTACTCTTTGCAAAGGATAGGGGACATTCCCCTTCCCAGAAACCCGACCAGTTCAAGCAATTATCTGGCCTGTGTGTGGGTGATGATGTGCGATATGGCTGCCACTTCACTACCAGTCTAGCATTGCTTGTAAAGTGCTTTGGCATGCACTGTGTATGAAAAGCACTATATAAATGCAGATTCTTCTTCTTCTTCTATCAGGGTCCAAATGTTTCTGGAACTCAATTACACTACTGCTTTCTGTTACTATGGCAATTATAGCCCCTTAGCTAACTAAGAAAAAGCAGACCAGCACAACCTCAAGCTCAGGCAATAAGGCTTTATTGTAATATAAATAATAAAAGGCAACATACCCTTGAGGGCAGGCTCCACAACAATACAGGATGGAGTAGGGACCCCGACTGGTTTTTCACCTAGTGCGTCATCAGAGGGATGGTACCTTACTGCAGACAATATCCATTACATAGTAGTCCCTTAAAGGGAAAGTGCAACATTTAATATAAGTGTATAGAATAATATTCAAAGTGCATAACTTAAAATACTTATTAAATTATCCAATGTGCAAAAAAAGTACCATTAAAAACAGAAGGAATATCATTCCATAATTCTATAAAGTAAAGCAGGAGAGAAACGCGCCATTATTTGCTGGTCCCTATTACAATATTTCAAAAAGGATACTGTGATGGAAAACAAATCAATGAATGCCACAGCAATTTATGTCATACAATGTTCCCTCTGTTTTTTCTCAGATGACGGACTGTAAATACTAGTTCCATATAAATCGGAAAGGGAAAACAAGCAGAGGAAATATACAATTAAGGAATCAGCAATTAGGGGTTATGCAAATAACTGAGTAATGCCATAGTTACTGTAGAAAAACAGACAATACACATACATTCTATGGAAGGTTATTTCTTAATACGTGACATTTTAAAATCAGAATAGGTGAGCATCTGAGGTGTATTGTGGCAAATGACTGTGGTAATGCCTTTGCCAATCATTGCAGCATGTCTGGCATTACAGGTCACTCCTTTAAATTCTGTGGCATCGAGAAGGTTACATTAGGGCCTAGAGGTGGTGATCTGGATAAGAAACTCAAACAAAGAGAGTCTTTTTGGATATTTGTGTTAGGAGCTTTGAGACCACTGGGCCTAAACGATAAAATAGAGTTGATGTCATGCATTAAGAAATAACCTTCCATAGAATGTATGTGTATTGTCTGTTGTTCTACAGTAACTATGGCATTACTCAGTTATTTGCATAACCCCTAATTGCTGATTCCTTAATTGTGTATTTCCTCTGCTTGTTTTCCATTTCAGATTTATATGGAACTAGTATTTACAGTCCGTCGTCTGAGAAAAAACAGAGGGAACATTGCATGACATGAATTGCTGTGGCACTGATTTGTTTTCCATCACAGTATCCTTTTTGAAATATTGTAATAGGGACCAGCAGATAATGGCATGTTTCTCTCCTGCTTTACTTTATAGAATTATGGAACAATATTCCTTCTGTTTTTAATGGTACTTGTTTGCACATTGGATAATTTAATAAGTATTTTAAGTTATGCACTTTGAATATTATTCTATACACTTATATTAAATGTTGCACTTTCCCTTTAAGGAACTACTATGTAATGGATATTGTCTGCAGTAAGGTACCATCCCTCTGATGACGCACTAGGTGCAAAACCAGTCAGGGTCCTTACTGCATCCTGTATTGTTGTGGAGCCTGCCCTCAAGGGTAAGTTGCCTTTTATTATTTATATTACAATAAAGCCTTATTGCCTGAGCTTGGAGTTGTGCTGGTCTGCTTTTTCTATGTTTGAACCACTGTGGTGCCGTGCACACTCCAGATAGAAGCTTGAGCTGTTTTGTTTTTTTCTTCCTTAGCTAACTAACCTATCACTTTAAAACTTAGTTTCTATTTTTTTCTTGCTTTTTTCTTGAAGCGAGTGTCTGAGCCCTGCCACTACACTGCTGCTTGCCACCAGCACAGAGAGAAAGAGAGAGCGCAAAAGGTTGAGCAACACCTACTCACACCTGATTGGAGCATTTGGTACTGAGGTCACTGGCAGCCAATCAGGAAAGAGCTTGAGCACCTTTCAAATAGTAGGAATTTTTTTGAACAAGATCTGTCCCACTGCTGTTTGTGCCCCTCCCCCAGACACCACATCCTTTACTCTGCTTAAATATTTTCTTTTATCTGGCTGGTCCCACCTCCTGCTGATGTCATCCTAGTGACATCAGATCCAGCCAACAGACCTTACACAACATAGCCTGCCTGGAGCTGGCTATGAGGACTGCTTGCCCCCCCCCCCCCAGGCAACCATCTTATTTTTATAGAAATATTTCATTTGTTTATTTATATGTCTATTTATATATTTATGCCCCTCTTGATTTTTGCTGCTATCTGCTTACATCCTCCCTTTGTTTGTTTCTGTCTCCCCCCTCCCCCAGTTCATAGAAACATAGAAACATAGAATCTGATGGAAGATCATACCTCTCAACCTTTTATCACCTAAATGTGTGACAAGATGTGTGACAACAAGACAAAATGTGTGACACATCATCAAACATGACATTGCAAGCTCAGAATACTGTGGAAATAAGTGCACTAATGTTTGTAATGTTTGCTGATAACCTAGCATCTTATATTATTATATATTTCTGCTTATAAGCCTCAGTGGTCAGTGTGGAATGTCACCTTCTCAATATGGGACAGAGGATTTCTGAGGGATAAAATGAGTGACGTACCTCGTAATGTGTGACAGTTGAGAGGTATTCGGCAGATAAGGACCGCTTGGCCCACCTAGTCTGCCCATTTCCCTACCTAATGGATAAGCTGCAGATCCTAGTTAAAGAACAGCCTACTTCTTTCTACCCCCACCCCCTGGAATTGTCTTATGACTGTCCCATGCATGCTTGAATTCAATCACTGTTTTTGACTCAGCAACCTCCTCCAGAAGGCTGTTCCATGCATCCACAACCCTTTCTGTGAAAAAATACTTCCTTACATTACCTCTGAGCCGCCCCCCCCCATCTTCAAATTGTGCCCCCTTGTTCTTGCACACCTCTTTTTTTGAAAGATGCTACCCTCTTGGACTTTGTTGATTCCCTTGAGGTACTTGAACATTTCTATCATGTCCCCCCTCTCCCTCCTTTCCTCGAGGCTATACATATTAAGCTCCTTTAATCTCTCTTCATATGTCTTCCAGTGCAGACCCTGCACCATTTTAGTTGCCCTCCTCTGGACAGCTTCCATCTTGTCTATGTCCTTGCAGAGACTGGGTCTCCAGACCTGCACACAGTACTCCAGATGGGGTCTCACCAGCTGTCTGTACCATGCAGGAGAAGTAGCAGCTCTAATCCTTGTGCTAAAACTGTCATGTTATGAAAATTGAATGTTAGTATGTAAACAGTGAAATGTTAATATTTAATCACATAACATGTCATGTTCACATAACAAAAGGGCACTAGCCACACACTAACCTTCACTAGCCACTTGGCTACTAAATAAAATACTGGCCACTCAGCCACCATTGTAGGCAAAGGGGTTTTAGCCGAGTCATCTCCCCCAAACCACTTTCTTTTCTTTACAGGTGTGGCAGATGACCTCTCCTCAGGACTACCCCTTGGCACCCTGCACTCAGATAAGTCCCTCTATTTTGCATTTTGTTTGGTGGGTTGACTGTAACAGGGTGGTCATGCCTATTACATTCCCTTCCCCCAAGTATCAACAAAGTTGACAGGACTGCCAACCAGCAGGCTTAAACAAGGAAGTAGCAGCTCATAACTATACACAATTAACATTTCACTGTTTACATACTAACATTCAGTTTTCATAGCATGACAGTTTTAGCACAAGGATTAGAGCTGCTACTTCTCCCCCATGGTTCCCCAGTTGTGCAGAGCTCTATAGTTTATTGGTACTCTTGATCTAAGCCTAGTCTTTCCTGAGTTCCTACTGTTTTGGTTCTCCTCACCAGTTGAAGAGTATGAGACAAACTGGCTTCTCCCCCCCATTCAATGTTAGGGCGCATGTATCCTATCCTATCCCTGAACTTCCCAAGGTTTGATATGTGGTGTACCCCACTGCTCCGTTCAGTGGCAGGTTCCACCAGTCCATATGTAATAGCTGAAAACCTCTTGGAAATAATGTAGGGCCATTCCCATAGTCGAGCTAGCTTTGTACAGAAGCCATCTTCCTTGCTGGATTGCACGTGTCGTTTCAAGAGCACCATGTCCTCCATTTCAAAAATGACACACCTTCTTTTCTGATCATAGTACTTTTCTTGATGAACATGGCACAGCATTTTAGTATGTCCCACTTGCTCTGTCACCACCTCAGGGATTTGTTAAAACTTCCTGGAGTTAAGACTGCTGTGGTTTCAGCATTTCCTCCCTCCTTGGTAGCACTGCAGATTAGCGAAGCTGCATCACATAAGGTTTGTGCTGGTTCTAGCTGTAAGATGGTGGTAACCTGTTCACTGGTTCCTTCTTACAGTAACTGCCGTAAGGCTGGCTCAAGAACTGGGTTTTTGTCAGAAGTTAGGGCTGCCGAACCCTGTGGTGTGGACACATTCCTGCCACAGACATCAATTATTAGTTCTAAGTCTCTAATAATGTCTATACCCAGTATCACATCTGCAACAGAACAATCAGAGATGAGGGCATGGCCCTGCCACTTCTTTCCGACTGTACCAATTTCTACTTCACCATGTCCCCACGGATGATAGGCCTCTTCTGAAGTGGGCCTGACTTCCACCTCTGTTCCTTTTTGGTACAAATTCAACGCCTCTAAGTAATTCTTCCAAGCTTTGCGTGAGACAATGGTGTGGGTTGCTCCAGTGTCAACCAGACCTTGCACTGGAGTCCCTGCCAGCGTAACTGCGAGGTATAACAACTGTGCCTTCCCTTTTTCCTTTGGACCTTCTGCTTCCCCTGTGACTGCTGCAGTTTCTTGTGGACTTGCAATGGTAACCAGGTTGGTTCCTTCCACTGGACTGGTAACATTTACAACATTAGCTGCTGATGATTGCTGAAGACAGTTGTAACTGAGGTGACTTGGACTGTCACATTTGAAAGACCTCTTTTCTCCTTGGTTTGGCTGTGGCTGCCTGGTTTGACAACTTCTGCCCTCTAGTGACCAGTATGGAGGTTCCATTGGTGGGGCCCACCTGTCGAAAGGCACTATCCTGGATGAGTTTCAATACCATTTCAGGTTATCTGCCAGTTCTTGGGCCTTTTGGACCAGGTCCTCAATAGTCAGGGGTTTGGTGCACACAAAATGGTTTTGCAGTTCAAGTTCTAAGGTGCTTGTGATGAACTCTACTCCTTCCTTTTCTCGTGCTCCAGGGTACAGACACTGGTACACCTCCCATTGGTCCAGGATAAAGTTGTTAAGTTTATCTCTTGGCTGTTGGAGCTGATCCAGCTCCCTTCTGAGATGCTGCCTATTGTGGATTCTGTCAAAATATTCTAAGAAGTGCAGCTTGCACTGCCTCCAGTTCTGAATCCGAGCACTCTTGTACCGCCACCACTTGCTGGCATGTCCTTGCTAGGCACCCTTCCAGTGCTGTAGCCAGTTCTCTTCTGGGATATTAGCTTATTTTTTTATTTATTTTATTTAAACAGCAGTTTGGAAAATCTTTGAGCCATAGGCTCATTTACAAAGGTACCTTGTCACAATAAGACAAACCAAAATACACAGTATAGCAGTACAACACATAAGTATAACAGTAAATTAAGACATAGATACAAACAAGCTGGTACAGGTAGGATGGATGCAAACAATACCAGAGTTATGTTGTCCTTAGCAGCTTAGTAATAAGCTTTGTCATAAGTATTGAGTACGGCTTTGACTAGCGGCAGTTACAGCATCGGGTGTTAATAAGGTGGTTACGTAAGGAAGTTTTGAAGCACGATATAGGCCTGAGTACTCGATCAAACCCTCTCAAAAAGTCTCTGGGGCCCTCTTTTGTGTCACTGGCAAAAGTAGTTCAATTGTTTCCCATCCAGGGTGTGAAAATAGGGACAATGGGTGGCACAGTATTGTCTCACCACTGTCTATATTTACTTTGAATGGGGTCAGCATACTCTTCTTCTGCATCACTCTGTTTTCCTAGAGTAGACGCAGGGTATGAATCCCATGTCCTCTGTACTTGTAGTTCTCTACCTCTTCCTCTGTTCTCTAGTACCACACTGAAATGTTCCACACTGGAGACAAGCTTGGTCAGCATGCTTTCCAGCCTATCCATTCTCTCTCCAACTTGTCTGTCCTCTTCTTGGCTCTCTGTTACACTTGGATTTGCCCATCCACGACCTCTTCCAACTGGTGTAGCCTGCATCTGCAGGGGACCTCTACTGGTATCCAGCCTTGTCATGTTCCTCCATGGAATTGTTGGAGCCCATCTGATCTACAGTACACCATCCTACTGAACTCCAGTTGCATTTCCCCTCTAACTGCCTAAAACCCTCATGCTGCTCATACATGTCTGAGGAACCCTGGACCATTGAGTTCTAAATACGTCAAAAACAATGTCTGCGGTATTTTTCACAAATGAGATTTCTTCCTTTCCCTTTTTTTAGCACTTTTTTTTTAGTTTAAAATGGCCACACTTTTTTGGCTTAATCTGTTGTTACACTTTAAAAGGTCTGTCCCACGTTGTGCCAATTATAACACCCACCTGCAAACTGCTTTCAACTACCTGGGAGATGAAATCCAACTAGGGAGGGAAGTCAGAATAGCAAAGGCCCAAACTAAGGAAAGGATAGCCAACTCAGTTAAGAAGGGGGAATAAAACCTTTTATAGGTACATCAGGGAGCGTAGAAAAACAAAGGGAGGGATAGTGAGGCTGAATAGAATGAACGGTGGGTGGGCAGAGAGGGGTAGTGAAAAAGCAGGGATACTGAATGAATATTTCTGCTCAGTATTCACAAAAGAGGAGGGGAAGGTGCCCAATCCAATTAACAGAAGCACTCTGGAATGGGGGGGTCAATCCCAGTCCTTTCACAGAAGAAAGGGTTCTAAAAGAACTCCTAAAACTGAAGGTGGACAAAGCAATGGGGCCTGATGGAATTCACCCCAGAATTCCAAAAGAATTAAGGGCAGAACTAGTGAAACCACTGACTACCCTTTTTAACAAATCAGGGGAAGATGGTGTGGTACCCAAGGACTGGAGGAAGGCAGATGTGATTCCCCTTCACAACAGTGGGACCAAGACAGAGGCAGAAAACTACAGACCTGTCAGTTTGACCTCTGTGGTAGGGAAAGTGATGGAATCACTTCTGAAGGAAAGAATGGTTGAGTACCTAGAGGCCAGTGGGGCACAGGACCCAAGGCAGCATGGGTTCACAGTGGGAAGGTCATGTCAGATGAATCTAATTGATTTCTTTGACTGAGTGACCAAAGTAGTAGACCAGGAAGGGGCTGTGGACATGGCCTACCTAGACTTTAGCAAGGCATTTGACATAGTCCCACACAAAAGATTAATAGTCAAATTAACCAGCCTGGAAGTGGGTCCCAGTGTGGTAGCCTGGGTAAAACATTGGCTGGACAACAGAACACAGAAGGTAATTGATTTGCATATGCAGCCCATGATGCTTTGCATTGTGGGGGCATGTGTGATTTTGTATTTTCTTGAAACTTGGCTTCCCAGCCAAATGCCCTTTGGGATAACCCTTGCCTCAGTGTTTATGCATAGAGGTTCTTTGTCTTTTAAATAGTTTTTTATTTTAATGGGTTCACCACAATATATCCCAGGCACACTGCCTTAGGGGTAGCTGGTCCATTCCACTAGGGTGTCAAACAGATGAGGCATATTGATGAGTCCTGGTAGGACGAAACACGTGTCTATGTTTTCTGTTAGCATCCTTTGCAAACTGTGTGAGAGGCCTTTCGGCACCATGCAATTCTGCTTAAAGTTGGACCAGCATAACATTCTGTGGTGATTTGCATATGCAGCCCATGATGCTTTGCATTGTGGGGGCATGTGTGATTTTGTATTTTCTTGAAACTTGGCTTCCCAGCCAAATGCCCTTTGGGTAACCCTTGCCTCAGTGTTTATGCACAGAGGTTCTTTGTCTTTAAATTGTAAATGGAGTCCACTCTGAAGAAAGAGGGTTACTAATGGGTACCGGTGGTTCAGTACTGGGTCCAGTCCTTTTAATGTCTTCATAAGTGACATTGCAGAGGGACTGGAAGGAAAAGTATGCCTCTTTGTAGATGACACAAAGATTTGCAACAGGGTTGATATGCAAGGAGGCGTGGAAAGGATGAGAAAGGAATTGGCAAGGTTGGAGGAATGGTCGGAAGTATGGCAGCTAGGATTCAATGCAAAGAAGTGCAAAATAATGCACCTGGGAAACAAAAACCCAGGGGAAGATTACACAATGGGGTGGAGGTAGTAACAATAACAAAAAAGGAAAGGGACCTGGGGGTAATCATATCAGATGACCTTAAGGTTAGCAAGCAATGTGAGAAGGCAGTAGGGAGAGCTGGGAGTATACTGGGATGCATAGGGAGAGGCATCACCAGCAGAAAACAGGAAGTAGTTATCCCTCTGTACAGCCAGTTGGTGAGACCCCATCTGGAGTACTGCATCCAGTTTTGGAGACCCCATCTCTGCAAGGACGTAGACAGAACAGAGGCAGTCCAGAGGAGGGCAACTAGAATGGTGCAGTGTCTGCAAGAGAAGCCAAACGAGGAGAGATAAAAGAGCTTATTATGTATATCCTTGAGGAAAGGAGGAAGGGGGGACATGATAGAAATGTTTAAGTACCTCAGTGGAATCAACAAAGTCCAAGAGTGTAGCATCTTTCAGAAAAAGAGACATGCAAGAACAAGGGGACACAATTTAAAGATAAAGGGTGGGCAGTTCGGGGCAATGTAAGGAAGTATTTTTTCACAGAGAGGGTAGTGGATGCATGGAACAGTCTTCCTGAGGAGGTTGTGGGGTCTAAAACTTTGGTAGAATTCAAGAATACATGGGACAGACATAAGGCAATTCTTGTGGGGGGTAGGAAGAAATAGGCTGTTGGTTAACTAGGATCTGCGGCTTATCCTGTAGGTAGGGAAATGGGCAGATTAGGTGGGCCAAGCGGTCCTTATCTGCCGTCAAAGTCTATGTTTCTATGTAGCTGCAAGGAAGGTTAGTCACAGGGCTGTCAGACATTAATTTGTGGTATGACTCTCTTACCATAACAGTGCTATATGAATTACCATCACAGAGGCAGAAAATCTCTTCAAATTAGAGCCAATTTATTTAGCTCTCTGTGAATAACTATTACTTTTTCTCTTCAGCAATGGCTCTATCATTAACTAGTAATTAGGAGGCAGTATAGCACAGTGGTTTAAGACTCTGAGCTGCAAACCTGGAGACTTGGGTTTGAATCCCACAGCCCCTACTTGCATACTGTGTGACCCTGAGCAAATCGCTTAACTTCCTTGTGCTCCCAGGTTGCACCTGTAAACAAGCTTTCGGCATAGTGTCTCTCCTAGTAAAAAAAAAAAAAAACTAGAAAAATGGCTGCACAGCCTAAACAGTAAAACAACACTGGCACAAAAATGAATATCAGTATTTTCTTCCCCTGACGGAAAATCTAGAATTTGTTGCAACACACATTTTCCACCCTACCCCCAAGATAAATAGTTAAAAGTCCCTAAATCATTTCAAGTCTCTTTTTAAAAGTCACAGTCTCTGGTATTTTTACCCAGAATTGGTGTAGTCCTTAAATAATGAATTCCTTTGTTTTGCTGCCCTGGCCAGGGATTAATGAAAAGTCCTCTGCTGATGCCCAGTGATGGCTCTGCTGCTTCTCGGTCCTCCCAGATCCTGGTTTCCTCAGCTGCTCCTCTGATCCTCTTTGGTCCTCTGTCGAACAGATAAACCCTCACTACAGACTTTAGCTACAAAATAATAAACTCTTTGCAGGTCTTGACTGCTAACTGCAGACTTAGCTTCTGCTCTCCCTTCTTTGCTTGGTCTATCAGATCCCAAAAGTTTCTGGAACTCAATTACTCTGCTGTTTTCCTAGCTAGAAAACTTGTCTTTTACTTTGGCAATGATAGCCACTTAGCTAACTAACCTACCACTTTAAAACTTAGTTTCCATTTTTTCTTGCTTTTTTTCTTGAAGTAAGTGGCTAAACCCTGCTACTACACTGCTGCTTGCCAGCTCAGAGAAGGAAGAGAGAGAGAGAGAGCGCAAAAAGTTGAGCTACACTACTGAACACTGTAGCTCACCTACTCACACCTGATTGGAGCATTTGGTACTGAGGTTACTGGCAGCCAATCAGGAGACAGCTTGAGCACCTTTCAAATAGTAGGTACTTTCTTTGAACAAACTCTGTCCCACTGCTGTTTATGCCCCTCCCCAGAACACCACACCCTTTACTCTGCTTAAATACTTTCTTTTATCTGGCTGGTCCCACCTCCTGCTGATGTCATTCTAATGACATCAGATCCCGCCAACAGACCTTACACAACATAGCCTGCCTGGAGCTGGCTATGAAGACTGCCCCCTCCCTTTCAGGCACCCATTTTATTTTTATGGATATATCTTATTTGTTTATTTATGAATTCATTTATTTATATATTTAGGCCCACAATCCACTCCCAGTGGATCACGTCTTGGTAGCCTATCCAAAGTCTGAATAAAAGCATGTGTCTGTTCCCCAGCTGACTTCATAGTACTGAGCATACCCAGTGGAGGGCATTCACAAAGACAGAAAATAAGCTCAGCCCCAGCACTGAGCACCAAAGTATATACTGTACTTTAGCTGTGCTTGAGTAGACTTGCCCCTGTTACCACCTGATAGTGGCAGGTCACGTACACCCAACCACTTAAGCTTATCAAGTAGAAAATCATGGCAAAAGAGGACAAAGGCGGCATGGGTAGAAGCAGTGGGCTATTCTTAAAGGGGCCATAGCAGAGGCAACAAGCCTCTGTGTTAAACAACAAAGCAAGAGTAAGAGAAAGAAACAGCCACTTTGGTTCTCGAAGGGAGTGGCCAGGAAAGTAAGAGAAAAAAGAGGAGACTTGAAGAGACACTAAGAAACACAAAGGGAGGAGGACAGGGAGCAGTATCTAGAAAAGCAGAGGGAAGCAGGAAAGGCAATCAGGAATGCAAAGGCACAAACTGAGGAGAATATAGCACAGGCTATAACGAAAGGCAATAAGACCCACTTCAGATACATTAGCGAGAGGAAAAAGACCAGGAGTGGGTTACTCAGGATAAAGAAAGAGGGAGGAGGGTGTGCAGAGGAGGACGTAGAAAAAACAGCAATACTGAACAAATACTTTTGTTCAGTTTTCACCAAGGAAGGGGAAGGTGAAGGTCCACGATGCAGCAAAAAAAGTAACCATGGAAGAGAGGTGGACACACTGCATTTACAGTAGAGAGTCAAGTTTCAAGTTCAAGTTTCAAGTTTATTGCAGGAAAGACTCCGTTGAGCAAGCTCATTCACAAGGAGGTCCTGAGGCACATACACATACAGTTCGCAATTACATAGACAGGAGATATAAAATGTAGAACAACAAAGAAAAAAAAATATAATACAAGAGGTGTACACAATAGAAGTCCTTATGCTATATATGCAGTACATTCCAGCTTTAACCTTGCCCTAAATTATGCAACACATTTCAGCTTAATAAGTAGAGGGCCAGTTGGTACCTAGGAAGTTGACTAGGCATTGGGGGCCTAGTAGCACCTACATATGTCTTTTAATTTAGAGATAGCTAGTGTTTTGTCGAAGTTAATTGATACAATGCTGGTTAGCTTCAGCATGGCTTGTAGTTGGTTCCAAATGTTTGGGAAGGCGTATGAGACAGCTCTTTGGCCAGCTGTGGTACGTGTCCTGGGAACATCTAGTAGGATAATGTCGGATTTCCTTAGGGAGTAGGCACTATGCGAGATGTGTATGAGAGATGTTAAATAGACAGGCAGTTTGTGGAGTAGTAATTTGAGGGTCCAAATGCCAGCATGCAGGAGGCGTCTGGTGGCAAGAGAGGTCCACCCAACTGCTGCATAAAGATCACAGTGGTTGGTCCTGTATGCAGAGTTAGTAATGAAGCGAAGAGCATGGTGCTAGAGTACATCCAGTTTAGATAGGCTCAAGGTTGGGTAGGAGATAAAGATAATGTCTCCGTAGTCAAGCAAGGGAAGGAATGTTGCTTGGACAAGTCTTTTGCGGGTCGTGAGAGAAAAGAGGGTCCTATTTCTAAAGAAGAAACCCAAGCATGCTTTAAGCCTCTTTGATAGATCCTCGATGTGGTCATTGAAGGAAAGCTTATTGTCTATCCACATACCTAGATATTTAAATTTAGGTACGACTTCCAAGGGTTCACCTAGGGAGGTAACTATGAAGTTTTTAGGTGGGGTAGGTAGGGCACCAGACAAGGCAAGTCTCAAGAAAATCATTGTCTTGGTTTTTTTGGCATTTAAGAGAAGCTTGGCATTGATAAGGTTGCTTTCTAACTGGATAAAGTCAGCTTGGAGTGCTTCCCTGACTTCAGTTAAGGACGAGCCTGATGCATACAAAACCATACCGTCCGCAAAGAAATGTATGCTAGAGTTCTTTATGTGGAAGTCAAGGTTGTTGATGTACAGGGTAAAAAGGATTGGTCCTAGGATGGAGCCTTGAGGGACTCCTCTGGCAATTGGAAGGGGGGCAGACAGTAGGCCATCAGCTTTGACTTTTTGTATCCTTCCTGTGAGATAACTGTTAAACCACTGTAAGATAAGTGGAGTGGCACCTATGTAGGCAAGACAGGTGATTAGAAGGTGATGGTCTACAGTGTCGGAGGCCTTACTGAGGTCTAGAAAGACTGCACCAGTAACCTTCTTGGTGTCCATAGCATGAATCCAGTCATTAGAGACTTTAGCCAAGGCTGAGATGGTACTGTGCTTCGACCTGAAGCCAGATTGGGCCGGGTTTAGGAGTGAGTGCACTTTGAGGTGATTTTTTTAGTTGGTTGTATATAAGTTTTTCCAGTACTTTGGAGAGAACGGGCAAGACAGAGATAGGACGGTAGTTGTTTAAGTCACAAGGATCTCCTGATTTGAAGAGAGGAAGAATATGGGCAGATTTCCAGCAGGATGGAACAGTGGCTGTGGTAATAGAGAGGTTGAAGATGTGAAGGATGTGGGCTGTGAGCTGAGCATAGCCTAACCACAAGAAAAATGATTCAAGGCCATCGGCCCCTGCACTTTTCTTGGTGTCAAGGCTAAGAATTATGTCTTCAACTTCTTTGTAGCTAAACAGGCACAACTGGAAGGGATGAGGTGGAGTAGCATGTGTAGTATCTGGGCTAGCATTGCTATTCACTCAGCTAGCGTATGGGGAGGAGTCGAATGCCAACCCAGCGGTGGCAAAGTGAAGGTTAAGTTCTTTGAGGATTCACAGTTTATTTTCAACCATCCTGTCCTTGGCCAGAATCTTGGTGGGAAGGGAGGAAGCAGCAGGATGGCCTTCAATGGATCTCAGTGTCTTCCAGATTTTTTGGGAGTTCCCTTGGCCTGCTCCAGAGGGAGATGTAGAAGTTTGCTTTAGTAGCATTGTATACTTTAACACAGGCATTTCTGGCAGTTCTAAATGCTTGCCAGTCTGCCAGGTCCTTTGTGTGCCTGGCCCCAGCCCATAGCTTGTCTCTATTGGTAAGTGCAGATTTGAGCTCTTGGATGAACCACTGGATGTAGATTTTCCACACCTCATTTTAATAAGAGGAGCATGCTTGTTAATTAGGGTGGTGAGGTTGCCATTTAGGACAGAGACGGCGGCATCAGCAGATTTGGCAAGATATAGGTCTTGCCACCTGATTGTAGCTAGATTGGTTAGGAAGTTTACTGAGTTGAATTTTTGGAACGAGCGTTTGGTTCTGAATTTAGGGTGCTGCTGTGTTTTAGATTGGAATCTTGTACATACAACAATACTGTGGTAGCTCATGTCATTATGGAAAACTGCAGAATGTGAGATTTTACGGGGATGCGAAGTTAAGATGACATCTAAGAGTAAGCTGTTGGCAGAGTTAGAAGCATTGATTCTTGTGGGTTCAGTTACTATCTGTGTAAGACCCAGCTCATCACAGATGGCTTTTAGGGAGTGGGATTTAGCAGTGAGCCAATCCATATTGAAGTCCCCTAAGATTATTGTTTCCATGTTAGCAGCCAAAGTTATGGATTTCAACACGTTAAGAACTTCTGTGCCTCCTGACAGGGGTCTATAGCCACCAATGATTGTGATGCACTCTGAGTCCCAGAGGAACTTGGGAAATTGAAAATAGATAAGGCAATGGGGCCAAATGGGATTCACCCCAGAATATTAAAAGAGCTCAGAGAGGTACTGGTCACCCCGCTGACCAACCTAATCAACAGATCACTACAGACAGGTGCAGTCCCAGAAGATTGGAAGAGGGCAAACGTGGTCCCTCTCCACAAAAGTGGAACCCGAGAAAAAGCAGGAAGCTACAGACCAGTCAGCCTGGCCTTGGTGGTGGGGAAATTAATGAAGGCACTGCGAAAGGAGAGCATTGTGTTATTCCTTTAATCTAGTGAAGCACAGGATCCAAGGCAGCATGGATTCACAGTGGGAAGGTCTTGTTAAACAAATCTAATAGATTTCTTTGACTGGGTGACCAGGGAGGTAGATTAGGGAAGAGCGGTGGATGTAGCCTACTTAGATTTCAGCAAGGACTTTGACACCGTCCAGCACAGAAGGTTGGAAAACATGTTAGGCAGCATGGGGGTAAGCCCCAAGGTGGTAGACTGGGTCAGAAATAGGTTAATGGGCAGTACACAGAGGGTGCTGGTGAATGGTGTTCAATCTGAGGAGAGGGAGGTGACCAGCTGGGTGCCAGAGGGATCAGGACTGGGGCCAGTCCTCTTCACTATCTTCAAAAGTGAAATTGAGGAAGGGATGGAGGGAAAAGTACGTATTTTTGCATATGACACAAAGATCTGTAACAGGGTTGACACTTCAGAGGGGGTAGAAAAAATTAGAAAAGATGTAAGCAGGTTGGAGGAGTCATCAGAAGTGTGGCAGCTGGGTTTGAATGCTAAAAAGTGCAAAATCATGCACTTTGGAAGCAGAAATGCAAGGGAGGAGTACAAGATGGTGGGGTACTGTTGGCCACCAAGCAGGAACAGGACCTAGGGGTACTCATATCAGATGACCTAAAGGCGACCAAACAATGTGAAAAGGCTTTGAGGAAGGCCAGTAGGATGCTGGGGTGCATAGGGAGAGGTATCACCAGCAGAAAGAAGGAAGTGGTTATGCCACTGTACAGACTGCTGGTGATATCTTAGCTGGAGTACTGTGTCCAGTTCTGGAGACCCCATCTCTGGAAGGGCATAGACAGAGTGGAAACAGTCCAGAGGAGGGCTACAAAGATGGTGCAGGGTTTGCATGAAAAACCCTACAAGGAGAGGCTAGGGGAACTTAATATGTATTCCCTGGAGGAGAGGAGAGAAAGGGGGGGCATGCTAGAAACAGTCAAGTACCTCAGGGGTATAAACAATGTACATGAGGGTAGCATCTTTCAAAAAGAAGATGTGCAAGAACTAGGGGGCAGGAGATGAAGATGGGAGGAGGTTCAGGAGCAACACGAGGAAGAACTTTTCACAGAAAGAGTGGTGGATGCTTGAAATAGCGTCTCTAAGGAGGTGGTGCAGTCAAAAACAAGGAATTCAAGAATGCATAGGATAGACATAAGGGTACCCTAGAGACAGGAAAGAATGGGTGAGCTGAAGATCAACTAGGATCTTTGGTTTTGTAATAGGTAGGAAATGAACAGACTGGGTGGGTCACGAGGTCCTTATCTGCTGTCAGCTTCTATGTTTCTATGTTAACTAGGTCAAAGGCTTTAGTGAAGTCCACATACAGTAAACAGCTCCCAGTTAGTAATACTCTATCCGTGGCAAATACATCACACGTGAATCTCACTAGCACTGATGATTAAGATTTCTTGCTTTATGGGTTTGTGCCCTAACCTCTGTGTAATGCTGTCTCCTTCATTTCCTTGTACTTCAAAGGCTAAGAGCATCCCATTCCTGGTTGCTAACACTCCCTCTTCAACTATGAATAAATGTCAGCTTTCTGGGTGAGGTTAGAGGCAATGTGCAGTCGTTTGAATTTATGACTGTAGTAAGTGAAATTAGGCTGCCGAAACTAACTTTTCTTCTGGATGGCTTTCCGAGTGTAATTTTCCTTTACCTAATTAGAGCCTGGGCAGTGGCAGAGGATTGCCTGTTTACATTGTACTTTCCATGACTTTTGAATAGCTTGGTCATGAAGACAATGCAGAGAGAAACTGAGTTGCAAACTACCTTAAATAGCTGGTCTGTTTACTCAAGTTTTCAGGTGGGAATACTCCGAGTCTCCTTGGGGGCTTACGTCATGGGAAACAATAGACAAAATAATGGCACTGAACTTGAAAGAAAACATACTGCTTTTACAGATTGTTCTTAATGTCAACCTTTTTTTTTTCCAAATGTGTTGTCATTTATAAGCACGCTGTGGTTACTTGAGAGATAAGGGCCCGCCTCATGTCTGAGTTAAATATTAGCCAGATCCAGTTGCTGAACAGTGAACCTCTTTAATTGGGGGGCTAAGTACTTGGCAATCTCTCAGGGCAATTCTTCTGTTCTGCCAAGGGAGACTATTCTTCCCAGGTCTGCACAACAATAGGCTGCAGAGAAAATGGCAGTGTTGCTTGGTTACAATTCATCAATGTGAATCAGTGCTCTGTCTAGTTAATTCTGGCCCCGAACTGCCAGGGGTCTCACATATTAATGTTTCATGTGGATGTGACTCAATTATATAATTCACCATATATGATACCAAAGCACATTATCCTCTTTTCAGATTAGCATGTGCTATTTTTATTCTTCATGTAATCCTTTAACCTGCAATAATCTATAACGCTTCATTTGTGCAAAGCATTTAAAACACACCATTTAGAAGAATATGGGAAAAAGCCTGGTTTGAATTTTTTTCACTTTGATTAGTGACAGATCTCAATATTTCTAACCTGCCACTTCCCTTTCTAAATAGAAAAAAAATCTATGAAATACAGAAGGGTGATTGCAACTCCTGATTCCTTCTAGTCAGTGCACTCAGATATGCTGTAGCGGTATGACTAATAGTAAGAAAACAGGTAACTCCTATTCCACTACCTGTGTAACATACCAGCACCAGACCAGGAAGTCCATATCAAAATTGTATTTATTTATAAAAACACTTCATTTCATTCATTCATTTCCTTAAAGGTAGCTTTGTGCTTGTACACTTCAAATGGCAACACTATAGCTCCTTACAAGTGCTGAACAGTCACATTGCTCACTCCTTAAGTAACAGCTTCGCTTATGTAGTTCAAAAAAACCACCATTACTATTCTTTGAATGCTGAATAGCTAATTAAAAGTCAAAACTCCCTTATGGCACAATCTCTTAAGTGCAAGTGCAGTGTACTTGTTTAATACGCTTCCACAAATAAAGTGCTGAGTGCTAAACCAAACAACCATGTGATTTTGAAAGTGATATTTGTGCAAATAATATGAAATTACTCTTTGGAATTGCAAAAAGTCTTAGGCTTTGTTTTGTCAGAAAAGTGTTCAATGGGAACAGCGAAGTTTGCTTTGTTGGTTGGAAACTGGGGAGCAAATCTTCCAGTCCAGTATGACAGCTGGTTCAAGGGTCTACTATGAGGGTTGACTTATCTGGTGTCATTAGACCAAATGATGAAGGGTTCCTCCCAAAACATCTTCACATCCGATTTGCTTTGTCAGCATGAGTGTTGGTTCTTGGTGTCCAGTAGTTTTTTACATGTTGTTGCGGTTTGGCACCCAATCTTTCATGTATACTGTCTTCATTCTTTTGGCAACTGCAGGGAGGAATACCGGTAAGCATTTTCTATAGCACCAGATAAGTCAATATTTATTTAAAGTTTTGAACTGTGGACTTGTTGAGTGGCATTGGCAGATACAAAGTGAGATGCAAGTCTCAAAGGCAACTACAGGAAATGTTTTTTACATGACACTGGAAGATATATCAAAAGGGTACTATTTATTTGTGAGGGTTTGCAAGAAACGGTTGTTCTATGTTACCAAATCAACCCTCGTAGTAGATTCTTGAACCAGCTGTCATACTGGACTGGCCATCCACAAGAGAACTTACAGATAACAAGCTGGACACAAACCTTTTTTAAGCGAAATTGCCAGAAAAGGTCCAGTAACTAAATTTTGAGGCCTCTGTCTCACAGTAAAAATAAAGAATTTCACGTTGCCACATGAAATTAATTGTTTCTAGACTAGTTCTGGTGATTTGCGCCCCAGTTTCCAACTAACAAAGTGAACTTCTCTGTTCCCACTGAGCACTTCTCTGACAGTACGAAGTCTAAGACATTTTCAATTACAAAGAATAATTTCATATTATTTGCACAAATATCACTTTCAAAATCACATGGTTGTTTGGTTTAGCAAGCAGTACTTAATTTGTGGAAGTGTATTAAACAAGAATACTGCACTTAAGAGATTGTGCCATAAGGGAGTTTTGACTTTTAATTAGCTATTCAGCATTCAAAAAATAGTAATGGTGGTGTTCTTTTGAACTACATAAGCAAAGCTGTTACTTAAGGAGTGAGCAATAGGACTGTTCAGCACTTGTAAGGAGCTGTGTAGCCTTGCCATAGGAAGTGTACAAACACAAAGCTACCTTTAAGGAAATTAATGAATGAAATGAAGTGGTTTTATAAATAAATGCAATTTTGATATGGATTCCTGGTCTGGTGCTGGTAGGAGGCAGTATGGCGCAGTGGTTTAAGGCTCTGAGCTGCAAATCTGGAGACCTGGGTTTGAATCTCACAGCCCCCACTTGCATACTGTGTGACTCTCAACAAGTCACTTAACTTCCTCATGCTCCCAGGTTGCACCTGCAAACAAGCGTTCAGCTTAGTGTGTCTCACCTGATAAAATAATTGGTTATAAAAAAAATAAAAAAAAATGTTACACAGGTAGTGGAGTAGGAGGTACCTGTTTTCTGACCAGAAAAACATCTATTTCAACATTCAAGCAACGGTCAAACGTGAGCAAGTACCTGAAGAGAGCCAGTCATTTTATAAGTTACTTGATCATACAGAGAGGCACCCATGACCAGCCTTGGAGATGGTATGGGGGTCTGTGAGAGAGTACGTGCACCACCTGATTGAGAGTGAGGTGACAGAAACTAGCTAGTGCTCTCCCCTATACATGGGGACTGGTAGCAGTAAGGTGGTTAACAATAAGGGTTCTGGTCAAACAGGAGTAGTGGAAGAAGCAAAGGGACAAAGGCTCTAAAGGTCTGCAAGCAACAGGAAAAATAAGAAGTTAAAGAGAATCGGAAAGAATGCAGAAGTAGGATCAGCAAAAGGGGATCTGGAGCTAGTTGGAAGGGGGTCTGTCTTAATGCCAAGAGTCTGGCTAATAAAATCAGTGAGCTCCAGGCATTGATGGCAGACACTGAGGTGTACCTAGTAGCCATCACAGAAACTTGGGCCACAGATAATAATAACTAGGGCTTGTCAGTCCCTGGTTACTCAATGTTTAGACAGGATGGGGGAAAGGCGCAGTAGGGGCAGTAGCTACATATGTCAGGGAGGGAATACAGGCTGTGGAGGATGGACGAATCAGGGGCAGCAGAAAGGAAACAGAGTTGCTGTGGTATAGAAACATAGAATTTGATGGCAGATATGGACTGCTTGGCCCACCCAGTCTGCTCATGTTTCCCTACGTATAGTACATTATCACCGCAGACCCTACATGATCTCTGGCACATTCTCCCTCCTCCCCTTCCTTTCCCCTAAGATTCCCTTTTACCTATCCCATGCATTCTTGAACCCCACCACTGTTTTTACCTCCCCCCCACCTCTGCTGAAAGGCTGTTCCAGAGATCCTACACTCCTTATGTGAAGAAATCAAAGCACTCATAAATCCCTGGCTCACGGCGAAGCTATTGGCACAACTCAAAAGTAGGAATCACCTCTGGGCCACTGCAAGAGCTACTGGCACTCTGTCAGACATCCAAAAATATAAACAGGCTCGCAACCACTGTACTAAACAGATCCGCTTGATGAAGAGCTCCTACTTCAAGAATGCTCTCTCCAACTCCTGGGGTGAAGGGAAATCCTTCTGGGACAACGTAAGAAATATCATGGGTCAGCAGTCCAAATCCTCTCCTACAATAATGAATTGGATGGAACCACTACATTAGACCAGAGACCATTGCAAACACCCTAAATGATACCTTCACGGACCTTAGTGGTGTCCTCTCATCTGATTTCTTCACTGATGCTGACCCTCCAATTTCTACTTCTACTACTGCCTCTCCAACCAAACCACCCTTCCATTTCAAACTAGTAAAGGCACAGGAAGTCTATAAGTATGTAAAGAAGGCCATTTCTAAGTCCCAAGCAAGCAGCGACACTATTGACCTTAAACTTCTGTCCCTCACTCTGGAGGAAGTACTGCTCCCCCCTCACAAAAATTTCAATCTGTCCCTCTGCTACAGTCAATTCCCTAGGAAATGGAAGGCTGCAGTTGTCACTCTGGTGCACAAAAGTGGTGATAATTCACTGCCTGGTAACTATCGCCCAATATCAATACTACCACCTCTCTCTAAGGCCCTTGAACGCTTGGTGGCGGACCAACTTTCAGACTACCTGGAAAAGCACAACATTCTATGCACTCAGCAGCATGGATTTAGGAAAGAGCACAGCACATCGACTGCCCTACTTGAATTCTCAGGAGCAATCCACAATGCCATGGACAAAGGAAACCTAACTGGAGCAGTCAACATTGACTTAACCAAGGCATTTGATACAGTACACCATGGCCTACTTATCAAACAACTACTATCCCTAGGGCTCTCGCAGGGTCCTGGTGACTGGGTAAACAATTACCTTGCTCAGCGCTCTTAATCTGTAAAAGTAGCTGGAGTTCTCTCAGACTCAAAACCAGTTCGCTCAGGAGTTCCCCAGGGATCCATCCTGGGCCCCGTCCTTTTCAGCCTTTTCCTAAACTCCTCCCCAAATCCTGCCTGAACAAATAATCCTCTATGCCGATGATGCCATGATTCTTGCCACTCATAAAGATCCGAACTTACGCTCAACCTTCAGCATGTTTTTCCAAAGTTGAGATGTGGTTCCTTGAACATAAGCTGGTTCTAAACCACAAAAAAACTAAATGCATGCTCTTCTCTAACCCACAAAACAAGAAACGGCAAGTCCCACTCACCATTAATACATACCTGGGAAATACCCTTGAACAAGTGCCAATCTTCAAATATCTTGGAATCAACTTTGATCAAGGCCTAACCTTTACAACTCACATGGATAGTACAGCAAAAACTATTAATCAGCGAATTGGGATTCTGTATCGGAACCAACAGCTCCTTACCCATTCTGCACTGAGGACTGCCATCCAATCCTCTATCATCTCAGTCATTGACTATGGCTTAGTTATATACGGATCTGCCACTACTACAGCACTTAGTCGCATTACAACATCCCTAAATAAGGCATGTCGGCTGCTCACTGGTGCACATCGACGTACCCACACATGTGAACTCTATGCTGACTCAGGTTGGTTGCAACTCTCAAACCAGATAAAGTACCTTACCTGCCTGATGGCGAAAAAATCCACTCTGGGTCTCACTCCACCTTGTATCCAAGACCTGTTATGCCCGAGCGCTAGCACCTGTTTTACCAGAAGATCAGAACACCAGTCTCTCCAAGTCCCCCGATGCCAGACTTCTCAGGGACAAAGATCATTTGCCTATCGTGCCCCCAGCTGGCTAAATGCCCTCAGCACTCATATTACTGCCTCCACTCTCTAGGTATTTTCAAATCAAGGCTGTTCTCTCACCTTGCCACCTCCAGCTCCTGTGACTGCCCTGATTAAACCTCCTATTTTCTCACTACCCACCCTGTTCCGTTATTTGACAAAGACATGTTTGGGAAACCTTTTCTCTGCTATTGTCTGCTCCCCACACCTTTCACTTACCCTCTCTGTTCTGGACTTTTTCCCTATTTGTTTCTCCTAATCTGGCATGACCTCTTTCTTGTAATAATAATGTGATTATTGATATCTCATGTCCTTTTGCCCAAATGATTTGACATGTATTTGTATATGTTTTCTCGCTCTTGACACAGCACAAATTGTTGTGTTATCTATGTAACCTTTTTGGTACTGTACCTAATTGACGTGGAACCTTTGTAAAAGAGCCTCTGGCTCAAAGATAGTAGTTCCTAGAACAATAAACTAAACTAAACTAAACTAAGTATTTCCTCACATCTCTCCTGACTCAACCCCCTTCCAGCTTCAGGGCACATCTCCTGGTTCTTGAGCATCTTTTTTTCTGATAAGTACTGTACTTCCAGCCTGTACCTTATTTACCCTGATGAGGTATTTAAAGGTTGCTATCATATCCCCTCCCCCCCTTCCAGGGTGTACATACTGAGGTCCTTTAGTCTCTCCTCAAAGAACATCTGATACAGACCCTGCACCATTTTAGTTGCCCTCCTCTGGACCATCTCCACTCTGTTTATGTCCTTCTGGAGATGTGGTCTCAAGAACTGGAGACAGTACTCTAGGTGGGGTCTTACCAGCGATCTATACAAAGGCAACACCACCTCACACTTTCTGCTGGTGATACCCCTCCCTATGCACTGCAACATCCCACTAGCCCTCCCAACTGCCTTTTTGCACTGCCTGTTCACCTTTAGGTCATCAGGTATGATTACCCCAGGTCTCTTTCCTGTTTGGTGGTTGTCAGTAGCACTCCACCCATTTTGTACTCCATCCCTTAGTTTCTGTGAGCCAAGTGCATTATTTTGCACTTTTTCACATTGAAACCCAGCTGCTATACCCTTGACCATTCCTCAAGTTTTCTCTGGCCTCTGCTGATCCTTTTCACCACCCCCAGAGTGTCCGCCCTATTGCAGATTTTTCATCTGCAATGAGGCAGACTTCCCCTTCCAGCAGTTTCATGTCATGTTCAAATTGTCTTTTGCAAGGTATATCTTCTGTTACTGCTTTATTTTTCTCTGTAGCAAAGTGTTTCTTACAGGGTATATCTTCTCTGAAATTATTACAGGTGGTGCTTTACAGGTTTTTCAGTTTTATCTAACATTAGGATAAGCTTTCAGGGTTACTGCATTTGTTGTTGACTGATTGTTTCTGCTCTTACCTCCTTGTTCTTTCATCCGTAGTTCCTCTTTTTCGGCAGGGGAAGGGCCCAGCCACCCACCCCCATCCCCAACCACCCCACACTACACTCCTTTTATAGGGTACCACAGTTGTGACATTTCCGTGGCAACACAGGAAGGGACGGATCAGTGGGGCATCCACAAGGTAATCTCATTTACAGGGGCACTAGTAATTTAACTTGTTATAACAAGTTATACGAAAACAAAACACAAAATCAAACCATTGCTTGCATTTTCTTCCTTCTAATTACTCTGACCAGGTTATAAACCCAGCAACTTATCTGGAATGGATATCATTAACTGCAGGTACTGCGGAACACTTTTCAGAAGGACAGTCTTACAGGATTTAGGACACTGTCCTACATGTTGGGCCATTGAAGATCTTAGAGCTCAGTTCCAGGCAGCATGGGCAGAGATTGCGAACCTCAAATTTCATATTCAAGAGGAAATACATGATAAGAACCACCCGCCATTTCCCCAACATCCAACAGAAGAACCTCGACCGCAGAGGGTAGTTGGTCCAGGAGGATGGCAGGTGGTTAGAAGGGGCAAATCGGGTGCCCCATCACTCTGTGCTCTCCAACATATTACCTCCAAAAACCATATAAACACTACAAACAGGTATCTGCCTCTATCTCCGAAATCAAACAAAGGGGCACAGGACACTACAGAGCAGAACACTGCAGCACAAGATCTAGCACAACAAAACTCGCCCAAATCAGGAACCAAAACAAAAAAAGCAAAAAGGAAATCCAAAAAACTTCTGATCATAAGAGACTCCATGATTCGGGGAGTTGATACCCATCTCCAGCCAGGGGTAATGGTCAGATGTCTCCCAGGTACATCAGCATGGAGAGACATTGACCGCATTGCTAAAATTGTTCACAAAGCAGGAGAAAACATTAACGTCCTGGTACACATAGGGACTAATGATCTCACCAGCCAGTCAGTTGTGGAGACCAAGGAACACCTGAACAGGCTGGGTGGCAAACTATCATCCATTTCGTCTGACACCTCCTTCTCTGAGATTCTGCCAGTCTGGGGGAGGAGGGCAGATGGACGGAAGGACAGAGAAGGGGAGACAGGGGAGCTAAATATGTGGCTCAAGGGCTGGTGCCAGGAAAAAGGGCACAGATTTGTAGGGAACTGGCAACAGTTCTCGCAGTGAAAGTTTTTAAATTTGATGGACTGCATCTGATTAAGAAGGGAGTCAGTGCATTGGGGCAGAAGTTTGACGTCTTGCAGAATATTTAAACTAGCAAATGGGGAGAGGGTGCAGCACCCATACACGCCGAATGGGAAGAACACCCTCCCTCAGCTAGTGGTCAAACAGGGATTCAGCATGTTTGCAGTTCATTTGCATCACCAGGTAAGAAAAAAGCTCCATCTCCCCATACGATGCACTGGGGAAATGCCAAACTTCACCCAACAACTAACACACTGAAATCTGGCCAATGGAACATCATGTACACAAATGCTCACAGCCTGGGAAATAAGATCCCAGACCAGCAGAAAATAATGTCAGAGGCTAAACTGGACATAGTAGCAATTAGTGAGATGTGGTTTACCAGTAAGCACATTTGGAAGACTTCAGTACCTGGCTTTGTACTGTTCAGAAGAGACCGAGGTGCAAAAAGGTGGGTGGAGTGGCCCTGTATGTCAATGAAAATATCAAAGCTACAGAAATTCAGAATACACATAAGGAGCCAGAAGAACTGTGGGTCATCCTGGAAACAGGAAATGGGACAGCCATAAGAACTGGGGTTGTCTACAGGCCCACAGACCAGGGGGAGGACATAGACACATTACTGTTAGAAGATATACAAAACATGACAGCTAAAAGGGAGGTTCTGATAATCGGAGACTTCAACATGCCGGATACAGATTGGTCAATACCAGCAGGAACATCTGCCAGAACTAGACACATGGTGGATTCCCTGCAGGGGCAGGGCCTCAAACAACTGGTACAACAACTCACAAGAGACAGGGCTATCCTAGATGTAGTACTGACTAACAGGGAAGGGATCACAGATCTCCAGGTAGAAGGTCACCTGGGGGCCAGTGACCATCACATGGTATGGTTCAATTTGGCCACTACATCAAATCATCCCATTCCAAGATAAAAATATGGGACTTCAGAGGAGCTGACTTTGATAAGATGGCCAACAGAGTTAAGCTAGCCCTGGCAAGAAGAAACACATGTGAGGGGGTACAGGCAAAGTGGGCAAGCATTAAGGATGCAATACTTGAAGCAACATCCCATTGTGTTAGAGAGAAAAGGAAGTGCAAAAGAAGGAAACCACTTTGGTTCTCAAATACAGTAGCAGAAAAGGTCAGAGCAAAAGGCTGGCCCTCAGGAAATATAAGGGAAGACAGCAGGATGAAGATAGGAAGGCATACCAAACTGCCCTAAGGGAAGCAGGGAAGGCAGTAAGGCAGGCAAAGGCCCAAACTGAGGAAACACTAGAGTGAACAGTAAAAGAAGGTGACAAGACTTTCTATAGATACATTAGTGAAACGAGAAAGTCCAGTGGGGGTATTGCTAAGCTCAAAGGAGAAAAGGGGGCATGTGAGAAGGAGGAACCTGTGAAAGCATCTATCCTAAATAGATACTTTTGCTCAGTATTTACTGAAGAAAAGGAAGGGCAGGGCCCACAGCTCAGCACCATGGACACAGGGGGGAAGGGAGGTGAGCACTACTCCCTTCACAAAAGAAAGGGTCCTACAAGAGCTCGCTAAGCTCAGGGTGGACAAGGCAATGGGACCTGATGGCATACACCCAGGGTGCTTAAGGACCTAAGGGTGGAACTAGCAGAGCCATTAGCAGAACTGTTTAGTGAGACTCTGCGCACAGGAGAGGTCCCAGAAGACTGGAGAAGGGCTCATGTGATCCCGCTCCACAAGAGTGGTAGCAGGGAGGAGGAGGCAGGCAACTACAGACCAGTCAGTCTTACCTCAGTAGTGGGCAAGATTATGGAAGCACTCCTTAAGGAAAGGATAGTGCAACACCTGGAATCCATAGGGGCACAGGATCCAAGACAGCATGAGTTTACAAAAGGAAGGTCCTGTCAAACTAATGTCATAGATTTCTTTGACTGGGTAACTAGAGTGGTGGACCAAGGGAGAGCAGTTGATGTCGCCTACCTTGACTTCAGCAAAGCTTTTGACACTGTTCCACATAAAAGATTGATAAATAAGTTGGGTAGGCTCGGGGTGGGTCAGAAGTTGGTCAACTGGGTGGCAAACTGGTTGACGAGCAGAAAACAGAGTGGTGATAAATGGTATACAGTCAGAAGAGATACAAGTCACAAGTGGGGTACCTCAGGGATCAGTCCTGGGGCCAGTCCTCTTCAATATCTTCATTAGTGACATTGCAGATGGACTAGAGGGTAAGGTTTGTCTGTTTGCAGATGACACCAAGATCTACAACAGAGTAGATGATCCAGATGGGGTGAGCAGAACGAGAAGAGATCTGGATAAACTAGTAAAATGGTCAGAAGAGTGGCAACTGGGATTTAATACAAAGAAGTGCAAGATCATGCACATAGGGAAGAGAAACCCTGAAGCCACCTATAGGCTGGGAGGGGAGTTGCTGGCAGTCACAAAGAAGAAAGAGACTTGGGCATCATCATCACCAATGACTTGAAATCAGCCAAGCAGACCTCTAAAGCAGTAGGTAAGGCTAGGGGAATGTTAGGGTGTATTAGTAGGGGTATCACAAGTCAGAAGAGGGAGGTAATAATCCCTCTTTACAAGACACTGGTTAGGCCCCATCTGGAGTACTGCGTGCATTACTGGATGACACACCTTCACAAGGACATTAACCAAATTGAGGCAGTCCAGAGAAGGGCAACCAAAATGGTGCAGGGACTGCATCACAAGACATATGAGGACAGATTAACGGAGCTCAATATGTATACCCTTGAGCAAAGGAAGGAGAGAGGTGATATGATCGAAACATTCAAACACCTTAAGGGCATTAACAAGGTGAAAGAGTCTAACATGTTTAAATATAAGAAAAATAGCAGGACAAGAGGACACAGCATGAGATTAGATGGAGGCTGATTAAGGGAATTGAGGAAATTCTTTTTCACAGAAAGAGTGGAGGATGCATGTAATGGCCTACCTCAGGAAGTGGTGGCTATGAATACAGTGCAGGGCTTCAAACAGGCATGGGATAGGCATAAGGGAGCAATACAGATGAGTATGAATGGATAGACCACTGACAGAGCAAAGGCCGATGGCACATTTATAAGGCAGAAAAAGAAATGGGCAGACTGGATGGGCCTTGCGGTCCTTATCTGCTGTCAACCTCTATGTTTCTATGTTTCTATAATAGCGATCGCAAAACAGCAATCTTTATTATGGCGAGTTTATATCGCTGAAAAGCAAATCAGTGATGTACACTTTAAGGCGATCTGACATCTGGATATGAAAAAAGTGTTTTCACGGTGGGGGGGTAGCTGCAGCCCAATGAATTAGGATTCTCAACTACAGGGGGGTGCATGTCAGGGAGGGGGCAAAGTCCAGATGTTGGGAAAAAATTAAGTGCCGCAGCTCGCAGCTGTGGCAAAATGTAACCCGCTCCCGATCCTGGACCCAGTACCTGCTCTGCCAGAGCTAGCCTCCCACACCACCATGCCACATAGCTAACTTGGCAGCAGCAGGTGCTCCAGTCCCTGACAACTGCTTCCATGTTCCTCCCCTTCCCCTCGCTGTTCCCCATCTTCTGTTCGCCCTTCCCCAAAGTCGCTGTCCCATACCCTCGCTATTCTGCAGGGTAGCCCAGAATATTAGCACCCAAAATGAGTCGCTATTTTTGTAGTCGCTCATTTTGGGGCACTATTATTATATGATACCCTTCCAGCTCCTCTGTAATGTCACTTATAAAGACATTAAAGAGGACTAGTCCCAGCAGTGATCACTGACACACCCCACTGGTCACCCTCCCTTCCTTGGAATGAACAATTTACCTCCACCCTCTGCCGCCTAACCCATAACCAGTATCGTAGCCAGTTTGCCACCTTTGGACCACTTCTGTGTTACTCAGCTTGTTTACTAGTCTATGTGGAACGGTGTCGAATGCCTTACTGAAATCTAGCTAGGCCACATCCATCACTCCACTCTGATCTAGTTTCATGGTCATCCTGTCAAAGAAATCTATCAGATTTGTTTGACATGACACCTTCCCCCCCATGAATTCAATCCTTTCTGTCAGCAGTGACTCCATTAACTTTCCCACCACCAATGTCAGGCTAACTGGTCTATAATTGCCAGCCTCTTCCCTGCTAACGTTCTTGCGGAGTGGGACTACATCTACCCTTTTCCAGTCCTCCGAAATCACTCCTGTTTCCAATGAACTGTTAAATAGGACTGTCAGAGGCACAGCTAGTACGTTTCTGAACTCTCTCAGTACCCTTGACTGCCCAGAATCTGGCCCTATTGCTTTATCTACTTTCAGATTAGTGAGTCCCTTCAGGACACTGTCCTCTGAAAATGGACTAGTGCCCACCTCCCTCCCTCCCTCCAATGCTGCTGTTACTTTTTGTGTCCCTTCCCCTTCTCTATCCTCTGAACATTGAACAAAAGTATTTGTTTAGGATGTCTGCCTTTTCCTAGTTCCTCTCAGCACAGCCTCCCCCTTCCCTTTTTAAACTCACGATCCCACCCCTGGTCTTCCTCCTTTTGCTTGCATACCTAAAACATCTCTTGTCCCCCTTCAGCATCGCCTGGGCTATTCTCTCTTCAGCTTGCACCTTTGTGCTTCTTACTGCTTTCCCTGCTTTCCTCTGTTTCACCTAATACACCTCCCTATCCTTCTCCCTCTGTGTCTCCTTATATCTTCTGAATGCTATCCTTTCAGCATTATCTTTTCCACCACTTCTGTCGAGAATCATTGAGGCCTCTTTTTCCTCTTGCTTTTGCTCACTTGCTTGACACAGGTTTGTTGCCTTCCCTATGGTCCTTTTTAACTTCACCCACTGTTCCTCCACCCCACTCTGGTCATCCCCCCAGTCATCTCTGAGGCATTCACCCATCTTTTTAAAATCTGCCCTCCTGAAGTCCAGGACCCTCATCCTTGTGTGGTTCAGTTCCACAGCCATCCTTATACTAAGCCACAATGTATGGTGATCGCTAGTTCCCAGGTGACCTCCTACCTTGATGTCTGAAACACTGTCCCTGTTAGTGAGTACCAGATCCAGTATTGCCCCATGATGGGTGGGTTCATGGAATACTAGCCTGAATAATGCCCCCTGCAGGGAGTCCAGGATGTCCCTGCTTCTAGCTGAAGTCACAGCTGGGGTGTTCCAGTCTACATCCAGCAGATTAAAGTTCCCCACCAGCAGCACCTCCCCCTTTTCTGCCATCTTGCCATCAGCTTCCACCAGTACTTTATCTAACTCCTCCCTTTGTGCTGGAGGTCTGTAGATCACACCAGTGCAAATAGAGGCTACATTCCCCATCTCTAGGGTGACCCACAGTATCTCTGCTCCCCTCGTATTACCTGTAACTCCATTACTTTTATGCCTTTCCTCATATAGAGTACCACACTCCGTGTTTACCTTTCCACCCTGTCTCTCGCGAGTATAGCCTGGTATGGACATGTCCCACTTATGGTTTTCAGTGCACCACGACTCGATAATGGCCATAGTATCCAGGTCAGCTTCTGCCATTATGGCCTCTAGGTCCAGAATGTTATTTCCTAGATTTCTAGCATTCACACACACAGCCTTCCAGATTTTGTTACCACTCTGCTTGTTACCCCTTTTCTTTCCTTTTTTGCCCACTTTCCTTCCCCCTCCTTTTGTAATACTTCTGTTCCCATATCCTTTGTTTCTCCCACCCTTCTTCCTTTATTAATTTCCATCCTGGGGATTCCATTCCCCTTGGGTTCTCCCTACTTTCTACTTCAGCCTGTGGGGGGGGCTGTTACTGCCTCCCTAATTTGTTCCACCACCCCCCCAGCTAGTTTAAATGTTCATCAAAGTAACATGTAAACTATCCACTGAGGATTGCAGTTCCCCTATCCGGATGGCTGTAGGCCATCACCCCTGTAAAGGCCCTTATCTCTCCAGGTGGATCCCCAATCCCCAATGTAGTTGAACCCCTCCTCTCTGCACAGTTCCTTCAACCATGAGATGAAGATCTTGGTATGGTCCTCCCCCCCCTTTCATAGACAGGCAGAACCTCAGTGCAAGCCACTGATCATGCTAGTCTGTCCAAGATCCTTCCCTAGATCCTAAAACTCCCCCTGCACAATGCCAGCCCCATCCCTAGCCAGGTCATTAGTCTGTAGGTGGACAATGACATCCAGCTCTGCTTCTCCTCCTGCTGCCTTAGCAATCTTCAGAATCCACATCTGCACCTAGCCTCCCTCTCCCCCATTTTCTATTCCCAAATCTATCCCCCTCACAATTGAGTCCCCCACCAGAAGTTTCTTCCTCTTCCTCTGGGGTTCTGTTCCTCTTTCCTTAGGGTGTCCGCTCTGGAGAACCCCGACATCCTCCTTGGCCACTACCATGGATGCCTCCTCCTGACAGTCCTGCCTTACCAGAGCAATGAAGTAATTTCATAGTGCACTGGTTGAGGAATGTGCCTCTGACCTACTACCCCCACCTTTTCAGAGCCCACCATAGTCCAACAGTTACTCCTTCCTGGCATCCTCTGGGGTAACTGTGTCAGATGTAGTAGCCCTGGGTGAGGGAACAGGTCCTCTGAATCCTAGTCAATACAGCCTGGAGTCTAACCACCTCATCCTCCTTCAACTCAAAAAGATGTGTGCAGATGGGACACCAACACAGTCTTCAGAAGCTCTAGAAAAACTGCCACCCCACAGCCACTGCACTGCACTACTCCTAGCATTCCCAGCTTCTATATTCCCTGAGTTGCCTGGAAATATTTACTGTATGTACCCCTACCCCTGATAGGGTGTTCCTAGCTTCTCCCTTTTTGTGTGTGTGTTGCTACTTGTGTTCCCCTGTAAGTTGTGTACTTCCCCTTACACTATTACCCTAGATAGGGTGCTGATCCTATTCCTAGTTTAGGCCTACCTTTTACATTCCACCATTCCCAGCAGTGAATGCAACAGGAGTGAACAAGTGCCCTGCCTTAGTTGACTGGCAGAGTATCCCGCTTCTCTGCTTCCTTCTGCTGATGCCTAAGATGCCAATTTTTCACCTGTTCCACTCCATCACTGTTCCACTCTCTCACTGGACATGAATGTGCAGGACACCCTAGGAGGGAGTCCTTCTAAAGTGCTCTATGAAACAGAGGCTGGATTACTGAGATCCAAAATGAAGCACCCCGATGAGACTTTAGG
This sequence comes from Neoceratodus forsteri, assembly GCA_016271365.2. Lineage (NCBI taxonomy): Eukaryota > Metazoa > Chordata > Ceratodontiformes > Ceratodontidae > Neoceratodus > Neoceratodus forsteri. The sequence continues at coordinate 238,711,826 of CM057458.1, forward strand.
TCAGTGTTGTAATGAGTGATGAACATAAACATACAATTTAAAGGCAAATATGGCCCGCTGCTGAGCCTCACCCCAGACTCCTGGTGTGCACTCTACATAGTAGAAGAGCACCCGCCACAGGTCCAGTGTATGGAGCCTGAGGTCGGTCTCCAAAGATGGGTTGGTAAAATATACCAGAAGTTTCATCACCTGCTTAAGGTGAAACTCTGATAAAACCTTCACGAGGAACATCAGTTGGGGGTGAAGGACAACCTTGTCCCTGTGAAAGACCAGATAAGGAGACAACCCAGTAGTGGCTGGAGCTCACTAATCCTTCTGACTGATATGATGGCCACCAAGAAGGCGATCTTCCATGACAGGAGTGACATCTCACACTTGTGCATAAGCTCAAAAGGCTTGCCCACGAGCATAGCCAGCACCAGCTGTAAGTCCCATGGTAGTGGTGGTTCACACACCAGAGGGGACAGGTGGCCTAGCCCCTTGAAAAAGCACCTGACCACCTTCTCCTTGGTCACCATTGACATACCAGCCCAAGTCTGGTGTGCAGAAATGGCTCCCAGATGCACCTTGAGGTTCAGACAGGAGTAGTCCAAAAGACTGGAGGGTGGCAGACATAGCTCTGCCACACAAGGGGGCGGTCCTGGAGACCACATCTCCAGAAGAACATTGACAGAATGGAGGCAGTCCAGAGAAGAGCAACAAAAATGGTGAAAGGAATGCACCAGAAAACATATGAGGAAAGACTGAAAGACCTTAATATGTATACCCTGGAGGAAAGGAGGAAGAGGTGGGATATGACAGAGACATTCAAGTACCTCAGGGGAATCAACAAGGTCCAGGAGGGCAGCATCCTTCAAAAAAAGAGATGTGCAAGAACATGGGGTCACAATATGAGGCTGGGGAGGAGACTCAAGGGTAATGTGAGGAAGTATTTTTCGCAGAAAGGGTGGTGGATGCATGGAACAGCCTCCCAGCAGAGGCCGTAGAGGTTAAATGATTGGTGAGTTCAAGAATGCATGGAATAGACAAATGGCAACACTAGAGATAGGAAAGAGAGGGTAAGCTGATGATAATTTAAGATCTGGAGTTTAAGTGGGTAGGGAAATGGACAGACTAGGTGAGCCAAGCAGTTCTTATCTGCCATCAAAATCTATGTTTCTATAACAAGGAGCCACTGGGGAATTACAGACCTGTCAGCCTTCCCTCTGTAGTGGGTAGAGTGATGGAGTCAGAGAAAGCAATGAACCAGCACTCCAGAATGTACATGGCTCACAGTGGTTATGACCCAAGGCAAAAGTCACAAACTTTGTATAGTTTGAATGCTTTATTTGCAAATCAAAATCCAATTTACAACACCATCTTTGGCACCGTCAATCGACAAATGACTACAAAAAGACCTTTCTTCAATATGTTCATCAGTGACATTGGAGAGGGCATCTGGGGCAAGTTGTGTCTCTTAGCACATGGCACGAAGGTCTGTGGTAAGGTAAATGGGAAAGGAGGGATCGAAGACAGAGTACTACATGGAAGGAGTAAAACTGAGCACTTCGGCAGAAGAAAGGGACCTGGGAGTCATCATTAGTGATGTCTTCAAACAATCAAGCCAGTATAACAAGGCCAATAGTAAGGTTAATAGGATATTGACAGCAGGAAAAAGGAGGTGTTACTATCTCTATATAGATCACTGATGAGGTCACACCTGGACTACTGTGCTCAGCTCTGGAGCTGTCACCTAAGGAAGGTCAGGGACAGAATGGAGACAGTACAGCCCAGGGTAACCAAGATGATTCAGGGCCAAGAGGGCAGATCTTATGAGAATCATCCCAAGCCACTGAACATGTACTCACTGGAGACCATGCAAGAGATGGTGGAGATGTGATAGAGACCTTCAAGTTCCTGAAGAGAATAAACAAGGAGAACTGCGGGAGCTACCAGCAGGAGTAAAGATTCAAGTACCCAAGGTCTCAAGTGGAAACTGGTGGGGGGGAGAGAGGATGTAAGTAAGTTCTCTTTTATGAACTGGTGGTGGAGCCATGGAACAGTCTGCCAATGAATGTAGAGGGTGCCAAGGCTAAGCATGGCTGGAACAGAGTGAAGGTTTTGGTGGTTATTCAGGTTGGTAACTGTAGGAAGGTGAGCAGAGGTGTTGGACATGGAGGGACAGAACTCTGTATGGACAATAGGTCCTGGGGCAGATAGGGAACTATGGGCAGACTAGATGGACCCTTAGTCTTTTTCTGCCATCATTGTCTATGTTTATGTTTCTGTACTCCAAGATGCCAAAAATCATCTTTTTGTTTGGTTACCAAGTGACCAATGGACTAAACAAATATGTCATTTATAATACAAAAAATCTAGAAACATGACTGACTGAGGAACACGGATACCAGTGCTGATACTGCAGCACAACAGCACTGGAAAAAGATATGTGATTGCCTCACCTTCTCCAGAACCCATCTACCTCACATCCAGTGCTGAAATGCCAACACCTAACATGGCTGCCCTGTTTTCATTTACATAGATATAACACAAGCCACATCAACTGTTAATTTAAAAGAAAAATGCAGCAAGTTTTAAATCTTCTCCCAACCAACACACATAGCCTTGAACAATCATTATATGCCTAAACTGCAGCACACTCTTCGATCGTATCTCCAGTGCTCCACTGACCATGGCTACCACAAATAATGGCTCCAATCCAGTTTTTACAAACTAACTGCTGCTAACCTGACCTAAACTCCTGCCTGCTCAATGTCTCCTCATTTACATGTGCAATAAAACAATTACTGTGGGTCCACAAACACCAGTGCTTAAAAAAATAAATCATTTAATTTCCTTGTACTCCCTGGTCAAGCCTGGAAACAAGTTTCTGCTTAGTGTGGCATTCCTGTTTAAACTGTTTCCCCTTTCCCTTTCCATTAAACTGCAACTGCAAAATATTTTCACCTTCCTGGCTGACACATAGTACCAGAACACAACTTTTTCCCAAATGACCCACTTTCTCTTTCCTAGGTTTTAATGGCTTCTGTTCTATGTTTGCTTTTATGGTACAGTACACATTTTTTTGGGGGGCTCAAAACAAACAGAAATAACAGCTTTTGTCTGATGGAGCTATAGTCCATAGCAGTGTCTTTGCTGAGCTCATGATGTCTTTATGTCCTGGTGCTTCATGTTGATCAGACAGCCACAGTCCATGGCTAACTAGGACTTACTTTATTTTTTTAATTTTTCACTACCATAATGGACCTAGAATCCATTTCTTAATCATAAGGCACTCCAGGTTTGTTTGGTGTTGGGATAAGAGAACTTCTCTAGCAGTAGAGGCACTAGTCCATTGGCCAACTGCTTCAACCCACCTGAAGTGTACCATTATTCTATCACAAAACATACCTTGCCATCCATTATTTCATAAATAATAGCTGCTTCAGTCAGTTATGTCCAGAAAGCTGAAGCTGTCATGCTCCATTAGATGCAGCTGTAACATCACAACCGTGTATTATGAAGATTGCTTGTGTTGTCTGTACTCCAAAGTGTTTGTCAGTGGTTTTCAAGTAACAAACTGGCAGGGTTTCCAATAACAGCCCCAAGCTTCAGAAATACAAAATAAATAAATAAATAAATGGTGTACAGGTGATTTCTGCAACCAGATCAGTCAGTCAGTCTGCATTACTAGAAACTGTTTAAAACAAGCTCTGGCAGAGCCACTACGACTGGGAATGCATTAACTAGATAAGGGTTTTTCATGGGCCTAAACACAAACATTTATTTATTTAAAAAATATCAGATTTACAAACCTTTGAGTCAGAGACTCATTTACAAAGCCACCTCGTCGAAACTAATACAAAGACAGCACAGTTAACAAGTCCAAAAACAATGGCTCGGAAAGCAGACAGTTATAACAATCATTCACTGGAGATACATGGGTAGCAGTAGATAAACAGATTACAAAGTTTAGGCACACAGGCACCACATCAAGAAGACCAAAACAGTTCAAACAATATACAATAGCTAAAGCAAATAGACATCAGGAGTCAAAGACAAGCCCAGAGTGTTCACATGAAGGCTGTTGCATACACTAACTGAATCAAGGTATAGTACATTGAGAAAGGGCATATTTAAGCAATAAGGCATGACAGGGTGTGCTATCATAAAATAACATCACTCCTGGGGTGGGTTGAAGCACAGGCAAAGCAGAGTATTTATTAATGTATTTGCACATATTTATTTGATCCACTGGATCAGCAATATTTGCACAAGCTGTGCCCAGTGTAGATTTTACAGCACTGGTCCTGGTCTGGTGATCTGGGTTTTACCCATACCACACTGCATATGGCTTAGTGATATACTGTACAGATGGCTGCAGAGTCTAACTCATTGAAAGTTGAAGTTTCAGAAAACCATTATGCTACAAATATCAAGACTCACTCCCTCCCTCACCCCCCCAGTCACAATCAATCCTCTACCAAAGTCATGCTTAAATACTGGTGCCTCTACATCAATGCCACTAAGCTTTTAATGCCAACATGCTTCTTCTGCTGCTGTGAGTTAAACTCTTTATTTAAAAACATTTTATTGAGAAATTTTTGTTTTAGTATATCCATGGTCAGGAAAAATGAATTTGTAAAAGAAACCAAAATCCCCATTTATCAGTTCATTGAATCACAATACAGCATGTTATGAATTTTTCAGTTTCTATGTGTAACCTACAGTAAGTCAAACAGAAATTAAACACAAATGCCCACCTATTTGCAAGTGAAGCAAATGTGGTCATTATTATTCAGTTGTAAACACCTATAGATAGTCACAACCAGGATTCACATTGCTAGACTCTGGGTAAGTATGACAAGTTTCCTAAATACTGGTACCTTATCTAGCTGTGTTCTGCTCGGTGTGTGTGTGTGTGTGTATGTGTTTAAACATGTAACTTTCTATAGTATATTGTATAGCACTGTGAATCCTGGCTGCAGTGTTTTTTTCTCTGCTGTGGCTAAGCAAGACACTGTAACAAGACACTGGCCTGCTGTAGGGGCCATTAGACATCAAACCAAAGGATATGCTGTGAAGACTAACTTGGAGAAGATGCGATAGAACAAACTTAAATGACAGCCCCCAGACGTTATAAAGCACCCAAGGAAAATTAGAAAACCTCCTCTAACAGCCTAGGTAAAAACAAAACACTGGATTGAAGTGAGAACTCAAAACTGGTAGTAATATTTACAGTATATCCCTGATTTTAACATGCAGCTTTCCTTTAAGAAGATTCAGTAGAATATAAATAGAAGCTCAGAACTGCCTGCCTGAGAATAAAGTTGGTATATTATTTGGAAAAAGGGAAGGCTAGGTCTCTTGTTATGCAATGTCCTGTGAAGTAACACACTAACTGCTCTTAGGATGATAATGTCAAATGCTGTGAGGTGCCATGGGGAAACTTGTCATGCAGAAAGTTCCAGGAAGTGTTTAACCCATTCTACTTCTAATAGGTGTCTGTACTATCCATTTGTGCATGTCAACTCCACTTCTCAAACTTAAAAGGAAAAATACGCTTCATCACAGACTGTGTTTACCAATCTCTGTGCCCATGATTAAAATAATTTGAACCCCATCCCCCCAAAAATGTGCCCTCACATGAACATGCATGATTTATTTGTAAAGACAATTAAAACAAGCATTTGTCAATGCCGAATGTTGCTTGCTTGCATGTGCTGTTTAGGTATTTGGAAGTGACAGTTTCATGCCTTCCTCCCAAGACATCCACTGTGTCTTTCCACTCAGTATTCACAGAAGAGTGGAAGGGGCAAGGGCCACAGCAGTACAGCAGTTGCCAAGGGGTTGAAGAGGTGGACAAAAGAGTCCTGCAGGAGCTCACTAAATTGAAGGTAGGCAAGGCAATGGAACCAGATGGCATACGCCCAAGGATATTAACAGAACTGCGAAGGGAGATAGCAGTACCTCTGGCAGCCATGTTCACTGAATCATTCAACATGAGTGAATTGGAGGAGGGCACACATGGTCCCTCTACACAAGTCCAGCAGCAGGGAGGAGGCAGGGAACAATAGGCCATTCAGCCTCACCTCAGTAGGGGAAGATCATGGAGACATTGCTTAAAGAAAGGATAGTGGGGCATCTAGATGCCATTGGAACCCAGGACCATAGACAACATGGATTCACAGTGGGACATCATGTCAGATAAATCTGGTTGATTTATCTGACTGGGTGACAAAGGAAGTGAATCAGGTAGGGCAGAGGACAACGCTACCTTGATTTCAGCAAAACCTTTGACACCATCCCATAGGAGGCTGATAAACTAGCTGGGTAGGCTGGACATGGGGAAAGGGTGGTAAACTGGGTTAGAAACTGGCTAACAGACAGGAGGCAGAAGTGGTGGTAAATGGTATGCAGTCTAGGAGAGGGCGACCAGTGGGGTGCTGCAGGGATCGGTCCTGGGGCCAGTTCTGTTCAATGTCTTCATTAGTAATATTGCTATACATCTGAGCTAATTTTTCACCAAATTTTCAACTTAGCCATTTTAAGACCTCTACTCATGAACAGTGTCACTGTGATTTTCTTAATTTGTCCGTACATTGATTTTAAGACACTGACTGCGCCATTGTGCGCTACATGGGCGGAAACACATTTTGGGTGAGATGTGAAAATGACAGCTGTACTACTCATAAGAAGGTGTGGTAAAATGGCAATGTTGAAAATCTGGAGTGAAAATATTGAAAATTAGCAAACTTACGGCGTGCATAGAAACTGCACAAGCTTGCTCAGCTCATAAAACAGTCATTTTGGAATTTTCACCAAATTTTTCAACATAGCCATTTTAACACCTGAGCTCATGAACAGTGTCACTGTGATTTTCTTAATTTGTCCGTACATTGATCTCACACACCGACTGCGCCATTGTGTGCTACATGGGCAGAAACACATTTTGGGTGAGATGTGAAAAATGGCAGCTGTACTACTCATAAGAAGGTGTGATAAAATGGCAATGTTGGAAATCTGGAGTGAAAATATTGAAAATTGTAACCATATGAACGCAGGAGGAACTGCGCAACGACTCGTAAAACAGTCATTTTAGAATTTTTTCATCAAATTACAACATAGCCATTTTAAGACCTCTGCTCATGAATAGTGTCACTGTGATTTTCTTAATTTGTCCCATACATTGATTTCAAGCACCGACTGCGCCATTCTGCGCTACATGGTGAAACACATTTTGGGTGAGATGTGAAAATGACAGCTGTACTACTCATAAGAAGGTGTGGTAAATGGCAATGTTGGAAATCTGGAGTGAAACTATTGAAATTATCAAACTTATGAGCTCATGAGGAACTGCGCAATGCACGCCAGAAACAGTCATTTTTTGAATTTTGCACCAATTCCATGGGGTTTTGGGACCCTTCTCTGAATATGTCACTGTCATGGCAGTATTCAGGCCCGAAGGCTGATTTCACAGTCACTGCACAGTCACTGTGCGAAATCACCCTTCGGCCCGGCTAACGCCATGACAGTGACATCATTCATGAGAAGGGTCCAAAACCCATTTTGAAAATTTGGTGCAAAATTCTCAAAATGCCTGAGATATGCAACAAAGTTGAAACCCTCCTATCTAGCCCATTATACAGCTTACCAGCATTTCCTCAGTTCGCGGTCGGCTTTGAAGAGTGCAGACGTGTTCCCGGTCCACCAAAGATCATCGCACCGGAGTCCGAGGTAAGTATGGGGTGAGAGGGGTGGGAGGCTGGGTGCAGTGGTGGAGCGGTTGTGGGAGGGGGGTCGGAGATGCGCCACGGACCATTTTTGTTTTACAGGTTTAAAAAAAGATGTCGTGGACGTTTGCCACGCTGGGGTGGGCTCCCAGCATGGCAGAAGGATGGGGGCATTCAGCCGATGGGGATTGGGCACCCCGTCGGCCAGAGGACATTGCCACGCTGGGGTGGGCTCCCAGCGTGGCACCTACTACTGGTGGGGACGTAGCTCAGCCGACGGGATTGGGCACCCCATCGGCTATACAGTACGCAGGGGCATGCACGCCTGCGTGGGGAGCTACGCTTCATCGCTGCTCACCGAAGCGTAGTCCCTTTCAATCAGATGTTACTGCATTTTGGAGCGTGTCATAGACAGCTCCAAAATGCATTGGCTTACAGGGCCGCCGCCAGCTCACTGACTGAATTGGAGGAGGAGGTGACACACCTCCGAAATCTCCGATAATGGCACTATGTTTCTTGCACATGCGTGCAAGCAACATAAAAATGTGTTTCTAAATGCATTAGTAACACCAGTGCTTTCAAGGTTATCTGTAAAGACAATTAAAAAATGTATTTCTAAATGCATTAGTAACACCAATGCTTTCAAGATTTTGAAACTACTAAAAAGACAAACTATATATATACTGTAGATAGATAGAACATGGTAAACAAATATTGTTAATCCTAAAAGCTGAACTTTGTTTTTAGTATACAAATCTTTAAGAAATACCTGAAAGCTGTCTATTTTCCTTAGTTTTTAGACACTTCTTAGTCTTTCCTTTTGAGACACCAGGTGACTCTGATAATCATTTGTTCCAAGGGTTTTTAAGTCAGTTTGAAGGCATTTTAAGTATCTTCTGTTCTAGTCCTTAACAAAATGCAGGGACTCCACAGACTTCTGTTCCTTGGTCCACATCCCAAACATGTGAGTCTTCTTTCAGGATGATAGATCCACCTCATGCCCCTCCCACATGAATTAAAAAAAGGTGGGATGGACCTTTTGGAGCTTCTTGGGTGGAGGTGGGGTGGACTTTACTTCCCCCCAAAAAACAATGCTGCCTCCCACTACTCAGGTTCCAGTTCTTGTACCACCCATTCAAGAAAGAAAATGGTACCCTGCAACTATTGACTAACATGAAAGCATATTTATTTGAGGGCGGAAAACATTTCTTGGAGGAGGGTAAGGCGGAGGAGACTATTTACACCTTCAGTCAGTTCCATGGACAGAAAACATGACATCACTCCTTTTGTACATGCAATACTCCTGTAGGCTCCACCCACAGTCGTAAACAAGGCAATCTGTGACATTTGGGATGCACATTTTTTTTTTTAGAAAAATCAGTTACATGACAAAATAAAATATTTGGAGCTGTCAAATTTTTTTTCACACACACCTTCAGTTTTGAGGACCACCTAAAACTCTTGACTCATGGTTTATGAGGTCATCACAATAGGTGTTTAAGAAAACCTTGTTAGGTACAACTCCATGTGCATTAATTAAGCAATAAGGCATGACAAGGTGTGGGTTATTGGGGGATTTACCCACACCTTGTGTGTGTCACTTATGAGCGCCGAAAGTGACTTAATCATACGAGAAGTGGAAATCCACCAATAACTCACACCCTGGAGTGCCTTATTACGATTATACAATGGACCCATGTGTAAAATACATTTAAAATGTGTTTAAGTATGTTTTTTATAAATGCCATTTCTCAGTTGTGGGTTATTGCAGGATATACCACAGTCATGTGATGTGTTTTGACCATGAGGTTACAGGATTTTCATACCCCATTGTATAACATTCTATATATTCCTCTTGGAGGGATTGCAAGTTTGAAAGGTATGTATTTAAAACTGGAAAGGTAATATCTTTGCTGATAAGTATATGTAATTAGGATGAAAAAATGTTCATAGCTGTGTTGCTCCTTTCGAATCCTAGACTTGTTATAATAATGGCAATTAAGCAAGTTTTTTTTATTTTAAATATGATTAAACATTTAAGTATGAATGAAATAGAAATCAACACAAAGTGGCCCATTAGAATGGAGCATAGATGTGAAGGGTTTAAGATCCAGTTGCAAGACAGAACTCATGCATAATTAGGTACAGTCAGCAAAGCTAATATTCTGAAACTCGCTGAAGCTTACAGCACTGAATTCTTTTGCACAGAAAAACAGACAGTGTTGGCAGAAAAAAGATTGCTGGACTATCTAGTCTGCCAAGTTTCACCCTGCTGTACCCTGTCAGCTATGTCTAGATGGGGTTTTGCACTTACCTCCCCTCCCTTACTCCCTGCATTAATGCTACCCCCCCAACCGAGTAACTATTTAGCCCTTTACTGTGTCACAACTGTGCTTGAACCCATTAGTGGCTTTTGTGCTCACCACCTCTGCTGGCAGACTGTTCCAGAGCTCAGTTACTCTCTCCATAATGTAAACCTGTCTCACATCCCTCCTGAATCCCCACCACTACCACCACCACCAGCTTTCATTCATGTCTCCTTGTTTTTGACAGACATTCTTGCTAAATAGTAACTCTAAGTTTACCTTGCTTATTCCTTTCAGGAACTGTTTTTTTTCCCAACTTTGTTTCTCGCCTGACAGTCCAGGCCATCTGTCAGGTGGGCTCGCTCAGATTCCACCCCTAACTACCCACCCAAACCACTCCTCTGACTGAAGCTTTGGTATCAGGATCCCCTCCTCTCCCACTGGCCCACACAGGAGAAGGAGGCCGAGGATGCCCAGGGGTAGGGTCAGGATTGTGGCTGGCACTGAGCATGTGGGATTTCTCCCTCAGGAAACCTGCCGTCACCTCACCCAGTTGCCAGGGTTTTTTCTTGTTTTTGGTTCCCACTCAGAGTGCAGCATGCATTGACACTTTTGTACGGCTGCCCTGCTAGCATCTGCTGCACTCTGCCCCTTACATTGGCTGCTGTACGTGTAGTACCCCTGATCTCCATTGGGAGTCATCAGGACACTGAGAATTCCTGGATCCCTCCCCAGGGAGAGGAGAGCTGTCCCCTGGATGCTCCATCCTCTCCTTCCCCTCCCTCGCCGACCCCTGGCTACCTGAGTCGGTCACCGAACCTGGGTCGCCGGTGTGGTGTAAGGTTTGGCATCCAGCACCACCAGGCTGGCACCTTTCAGGAACTTTAAGGGCTCTATCATGTTACCACTCTACCTTCAGGCCTCTAGCAAGTAAATGTTCAGTGCCCTGAGCCAGTCCTAACAGGATTTGTCCTGTTGGCCCTGAATCATTTTAGTTATTCCATGCTGCGCTGTCTCCAGCCTGTCTCTGACTTTCATCAGGTGAGGATCCCAGCACTGGGCACAGTTTTCCAGATGGGGTCTCACCGGTGATCTATGGAGAAGTAGTATTACCTCTTTCCTCCTGCTATCAAAACCCCCTTCCAATACCCCCGTCATTCTGGTTACCTTGCTGTAGGCCTTGTTATGTTGGCTAGTTTGTTGTAGGGAGTTACTTATGATGACCGCAGGGCCCCAAGTCCCTTTCATCTGAAGTAGTGGCCAAGTCTGTTGACAATTGGATAAGCACTTCTCAAAATACAGCCACCAGTGTAATGGGCAACCACACTCCAGGACAGATGCATAAATAGGTCAACACAGCTAACACTGTGATATCATGAAGAAATCATAAAACCAAATGTCGTTCACAAGTTTCATGACAAACAGTTTAGTGCTTCTCAAGAAACAGCCAAAAACACAATAGCCGCACACAAGTCAGAACTCATGCAGAATTAGGTCTACATGGCTGACAGTGTTATAACATCAAAACAGATACGTGATTTCAAGACATCAGCAGAAATATAACAGCCTATCACAAGCCTGAAATTATGCATATTTAAATCAGCCTAGTGTAAATTGGTCCCCAAGAAGGACTTAGTAGTGAATGTCTGGACCAGGTCTTGTGACAATCCAATAATTGTTCTTTAACATACAGCTAACATTTTAGGTATGACATGCATGTGCATTTCAAAATCCAATCAGAGGCCATAACTTGCACATAACTTGGTCTCTGTGGCAATTATTCTTATATTAGGAGGAACTGAATATCCATACCAAGTTTGGTAGTAGTAATTCAACAAATGGTTTAAAAGATGTAGCCAAACACCACCATAAGTGTGACAAATGTACATATGGAGCCCTTCACTACATCTCGTTTCTTGGTGCTACTATCCCGCTATGGACATAAAACGGTATAATAGCAAAGGATCCTATAAAGATACCCATTTTGTGTAATTGTACATGACAGACCATCAAAGCCTTGAGGCTATATGCCTGCGGTACATTGGAACACCTTTTAGCAGTCACTTGGTCTTTTTAAGTGGTCACTGAGATTTTTACACCAAACCTGCACTTCTTAATTTTAGCTTCAGACACTGCACCCCATCAGATGATAATATTAATAGGTCCTTCATTTAGGAAGAAAAGGAACTGCTCAATGATTTGGTGGTGCCTCGCTCCAATACCAGGTAAAAAAAGGAGACAACACTTTTTTTTCCTTAAATGCATAGTCAGAGCAAGCATTGAACCCAGATTTTACAGGACAAAGTCTCGTCTTTATTTATATGAATTTGTGCAAAAATGCTGTGAAGCAGGGACACGTCCTCAGACACAAGGCAGTGCAAGGCAGTCTCAAATGACGCAGCTGCATCAGCTGACCCACTGTTTCATGACATTCTCTCTGGCACTTCATCAGAAGTGATTGGTGCCTGTAGGGCCAGGGTATTTAGACTCTATAAGGTCATATGACAGCCAAAGGAATTAAGCCACTCTGGACTGTGCAACCAATACAACAGAAGTACTTAAGTGAAGATTAAAATCATTAATTAAAAACTTACATGTGTACCAGAATATTCATAGCAAGCTAATACATGGTAGTGATTTAGCAAATGATCATTTAATCAGGGTGTTGCTCAACAGGTGCAACTCCCAATTTCGACTTGTGATAAATCCTTGACATCAGTGGGAAAGGTTAGGTCAGCTGACATAGTTGCTTCATTTGTGGCTGCCTCGTGTGCAGGCAGGTAAATCAGTGCAACCAAGAATAAAGGTGCAAGCACAATGCAATAAGGGCAAGTGCAATACAATATCAGGTGTGAATACCAGAATTGGAGCAGATAATACCACCCAGGCTGTGCGGAGGTGCAAGAGTGTTCAAGTAAAGTGCAGTTGCAATATATTTTGATACAGATGTGAACAGAATTTAGGAGCAAAACAAATGCCACATAGACTGGGGGCAAAGAGTGGGCAGAAGAAAGTGCTCTGAGCACCCAACAAACAGGGAGGGTGGGACACACACATTGGTCCATTGCTACTTGCATATCAAAGGCACCAGCTGCCGATGGAGCCAAGGCATCTATGTTAACAAGTAGACTTGGAATTGCTTGATTGTCACACTGATTGAACCAGACTTGAGATTTTACCCATGCAGGACTAGTTTGGGGTGTGGAATTAGGTTTAAACCGAAGTGTTTTTGTGAAAATAAGGTCTCTTAAAGAAAGTTGCCTTTGGTCTACAAGTCAGCATCCATTTCCATCACCTCTGCCCTAAAATGGCATGGTGATGGGTCAGAGGGTGATTGGCATGCATACACTAGTAGTGTGGCCCTCTGAACCCCTATAAAATGCAAAACAGAAATGGGAGGGATCTGCTTCATAATACCTCACATTGTAAGTCAGACCACAGTGGCGAAAAAGGACCCATGTACCAGTATAATTTTTAAGTGTTTTATTTCAGTACATCCCATCACAAAATACATACGGCATAAATAATCCATGTGTTGTTGTTGATTGTTCAGGAAAATGCCTATATCATAACACCATATTTAGAAATAAAAACCTTTTTTGTCAAATAATAAACATAAAAAATAAAAGATATGCATCTGTTAATTACTGTATATAGTTCATTGCAAACTTGCCATTTTCAAGTATTTCAAAGTTAGTAAGAAGTGCTAGCACCAGTAGATTTTAAACTGTCTTTAACATTAAATTCATTTTACTTCTGTGGATCAGTTGTATACACACGCAATAATTCTCTGTTCTGTGCACCAGTATTTATCTAAGTATGTTTCAAACATAACATATGATACTGACCCTAAGAGCAGTCATTTACCACTTCCTAGCTCTCGCTTGTTCACAAAACGTCCTGCAAAGTGATCATATTTTGTTTTATATTCCCAGGTAAAAGGCACTTGGTTATGTAATCCTTCTGTATGTGTGTATTCTTGTTATGTCAATATTTTTTTCTCCATAAAATGTTACTAAAGATTTTCAAACACAATATACAAAAGACAAGTTACCTAAAATACTTGTACAGTTTCATGAAGAACAATGAAAGTTATTACAGTTAAATAAAAAGCATGTTTAAAAACCTCAAATATACAACAAAACAACATATCTAAACTCCTACTATCTTTGAAGTATATAACACAAAAATAATTATATTTATAGCACAGGAAAACAATGCCAAATCACAATTTAATAATCTGTCTTGACTAAATAAATGTTAAATAAACAGTAAAAGGTCCACACCTTATTGAATGTAGAAACCTTTTCCCTTGTTGTTTTCCCTGGGGGCCCATAGTCATATGAGTCTTCAGAAAGAGCAGGAGGGACTAAAGTGTTTCATAAATTAAAGAAGGTGAAATAAAACAGAGCTGAAAAGCAATAAAAGAAGAGAGAAGAAAGAGAAGGAGTGATTATAGACATAGGGGCTAATTCTAAAAAGTATGCATTACAGCTGCAGAGATCTTGCAGCAGGGTGTTTCAGATGTAAGTAGTGACTTTAGTCAAACATTGTGTGGCATAATTCTAAAAGTAGTGTGCATAAATACTCTGCCACAAGTCCAGAATGCAGAATGCAGGAGTTAGACCAAGGGTTCCTGGTCTAACTTTGCATCCGTGGGGACCCTTTTTACACACAGGACTGCGTAAAGGTTTGGCGCAAAGAATCCTAAAGTGGGAAACTGTCACAATTGCATCAATCCTTCTTGAATCAGACCACGTTGCATCCACGGGGCTTTGGCGCAACTGTGTCCAACTTTGCAGTGGATGCAGGGATTGACACGAGCCCTGCATCCACCTTCTGGAATCAGCCCCATAGCATTTAATTATTTGAGATCATTCACAGCTAGAGATCTGTGAACAATGGAGCCATCTGGTAATCTATCCTGTAAGCACCCGAAATAAAAGTTCACATTTCTTATCAAATTTTGTGGTATCTTTTCTTAGTCTGATAGCAAGTTTTTCACATATAAGAGCTTCTAGTAATTCCACTTTCAGTATATTTCCATGTTCCTGGGGCCCCACAAATGGCGACTGCTATAACCAGACCTAACAGAAAAAACCCTGAGCGCAGCACCCTCCTGGACCTTATGCTAGTAAACAAACCTCATAATATCTCGCATGCTGGAGTATTCTTCAATGATATAAGCAACCATTGCACTACTGCCTGCATCAGACATCCTTCCCAAATAAAAACAGCCTCCAAATTCAAACTGAAAAGATGCCTGAAAAAGTTCTCTCAGAACACTTTTCTAAAAGATGTAAGCAACTTTCGATGGCAGGATTTCTATCTAGCCTCCACCTTTAATGAGGCATTTAACATCTTTCACAGCCTCTTACTGGGGCTAATAGACAAACACGCCCCACTAAGACTGATCAAATCAAAAATAAAACTCCTGGATGGTTCTCTCCCATCCTGAAGAAAGCACTTAAGGATAGGGACTACTGGTGGAAAAAGTGAGAAATCCACCTGAGAGCCGATCATAGCATTCCGCACCACTCAGGAATGCTTGTACCAAGCTAATTAGGTCAGAAAAGCTAGGTACTTCCAAAAGAACTAGAAAACAATAAAACAACTCTGCCAAATTTTGGAACATCCTCAAAGAAGTCAAGCGTCAGTCCACTGCAACACCCTTCCAAACAAAATTGTGTCTGATGGTACCACCTATCACGGACAAAGCTGATATACTAGAAAGTTTAATGATCACTTTGCCACTGCAGGGTTTGCCTTTGACACCTCACGTATCAGCAAACTTAGCCCAGCAAGAGACTATACTGTTGGCTTCACTAACAACCACAACTATAACCAACTGCATCCCACCCCCTTCAGCTTCCTCACAATTATGTTCAAGCAAGTGGAGGACCTCTTTCTTTCTCTGGATACAAAAAAGAGTGCGGGTGCAGATAATATTGAACCTTACTTCCTAAAACTTGGCCATACCTATCTGACCACCCCCATTACACACTTATTCAACACCTCTCTGATTCAAGGTGAGCCACCTGTTTCGTGGAAAACTGCCCACATCCTACTATTATTCAAGACTGGGGATCCAAGTGATCTGAACAATTACAAGCCCATTTCTATACTATCCGTCCTCTCTAAATTACTTGAAAAAATTGTCACCATCCAACTTAGAGGACATTTAGATTCACAAAAGTTGCTAACCCTGGCTCAGTCCGGCTTCAGAGCCAAACACAGTACAGTATCGGCTCTTGCCAAAGTAACTACAGACTGGTAAATGGCCTTGGACTCTAAGAAGCATATATTTTCCCTCTTCCTTAATCTAAGTAAGGCCTTCGATACTGTGGATCATACCATCATGCTTACTGCACTGAGTAACATCAGACTTGATAGTGCTGCCATTAAATGGTTCACCAGCTACCTAACCAATAGGTTACAACAAGTCAAAGCTATAGGAGATCTGTCCCCACAAAAATCCTTGTTACGAGGAGTCCCACAAGGCTCCATCCTGGGCCCTATCCTCTTTGCAATATACATCAATAATCTGGACTCGCAGCTGGGCACAGCCAATGTGCACTTATTCGCAGATGATATTGTACTCTATACCACAAATTCATCCTTGGATTTGGCCCATGAGTACTTACAGAAAGACTTTGTCACTCTCCAATACAACTTTATCACTCATAAGCTCCTCCTCAACACCAAAAAGACTAAAGCAATCATTCTCTCACCAAAGTCTACTTCTGGATGTCTACATATCACACAGATCTGAACACTCTTAGATGAACCCCTTGAAGTAGTTGATACCTTTAAATACCTAGGGTTCTGACTGGATAACAAGCTCAACTTTCTGTGCCACTTAAATGAAACCTCGAAGAAACTAAGACAGGGATTAGGTTTATTCTATCACATTAAAGACTTACTTATGTTAGAAGCCAGAATGAGACTAGTACAAACTACATTCCTACCTATACTGGACTACGCTGACTTCCTTTACAGTCATTGCCCATCAACGATGCTAAACAAACTGGACACCCTTTACCTTCGGGCTTTAAGATTTATCCTAAATCTACCCCATGGAACACATCACTGTCGTCTATACCAGGTTTCGGGATGGACCTCACTCTCAACTAGGAGAAAAAGGAATGCTGTCCTCTGGTTTTTTTAAAGTATTATCTGATAACCTCCCTGCATACATCTCAAACCACTTCAAATAGGCTAAAGGTTCCTATGGCCTGAGATGCTTCTCCATAATTTGCTTCCAGATTCCTAGAGTGAAAACTACCCCTGGCTCGGCAGCAATCAACTTCTCACTTCCATCACTTTGGAACACTATGCAAGACTCATTAAAATTATCCTCACTTCCAAGCATTTTCACATTCAAAGCTCTATTAACATATTATCTGAAGGAATCATGCAACTATTTCAGACGCCTATGACCCCTAAGCCCCGGGTTCCACTCTCAAATCCTATGCCTAGTATCCCATCAACCCCACATTCCTAACAACAGAAACCTAGCACCTACAAGCCTAGTTCCCTTAATCCGAGATGGCCATGCCTATTCTTTACCTTTTACCTATTCCGGCCTCCCTCTTGGCTGCCTACTCTTTCATCCCAGTTTCTACCTTATTCCTTAATACTGCCTTATTTTTTATCATTTAGGTATGAGCTCTTACTTAGCAGAAACTATATGGGATTGTTGTCTCTTCTCATTCCAGTAAAGCTTATCATTATGTACCTTTGCATGTTAATTATGTTGACCGGTATGCATAGGCCCATATTGACCGGCACCTTCACAATGTTTTTTTTTTTTTTGCACCACTGTCCACTGTAATTGTAATCTTATGAAGTGTACTGTATTGTATTAATGCCCAGGACCACCTTGAAAATGAGCTTGCTCAATGGTGTTTATGCCTGGTTAAATAAAGTGATTGATTGATTTAGTTCTTCAGAAAGAGCAGGAAGGACTAAAGTGTATCATAAATTAAAGAAGGAGAAAAAATTAGAATTAAAGAGCAACAAAACGAGAGAGAAGAAAGGGAAGGAAGGATTATAGACATAGGGGTCAATTCTAAAAAGTGTGCATTCACCGGAGAGAACTTGCAGCACTGAGGAAAAAAATAGTCCAATAGCTCAGGACATAAAGAAAGGTGACAAGACCTTCCTCAGATACATTAGGGAGATAAGAACGACTAGGAATGTGATTCTCAGAATAAAAAAGCAGGGAGGAGGGTGTGCAAAGGAAGACACAGAAATAGTGGAAATATTGAACGAATACTTCTGCTCAGTATTTACCAAAGAAGGGGAAGGTGAGGTTCCACAACTTAGTAATAAAGGCATCAATGGAAGAGAGGAAGACATCAGTCCTTTTTTGGTGGAGATAGTGAAAGAGGAACTCAGGGAAACTGAGAATGGTCAGATCAATGGGGCCAGATGGCATTGACCCTAGAATATTAAAGGAGCTCAGAGAGGTACTGGTGGAACCACTAACCACCCTGTTCAACAGATAATTGGAGACAGGAGATGTCTTAAAAGACTGGAGAAGAGCAAATGTGGTCCCTCTCCACAAAAGTGGAAGCAGAGAAGAGGCAGGCAACTACAGACCAGTTAGCCTAACCTTGGTGGTGGGAAAATTACTGGAGTCACTTCTAAATGAAAGGATTATGTTATTCCTTGAATCTAGCAAAGTACAGGATCCAGGACAGCATGGGTTCACAACAGGAACATCTTGTCAAAGAAATCTAATCTATTTCTTTGACTGGGTCACCAGGGAGGTAGATCAGGTTGGGGTGGAATGTTGGATGTGGCCTGCCTGGATTTCAAAAGGCCTTCAACACCATCCCACATAGAAGGTTATTACATAAACTGGACAGTCTTGGGGTGGACACACAAGTGGTAAACTGGATCAGAAATTGGTTGAGTGGCAGGACACAGAGGGTCATCATAAATGGTGCACAGCCTGAGGAGATGCAGGTGACCAGTGGGGTGTCACAGGGATTGGTGCTGGGGCTAGTTTTCTTTAATGTCTTCATAAATGGCATTGCAGAGGGGCTGGAAGGGAAGGTATGCATATTTGCAGATGACACAAAGAGCTGCAACATGGTAGACACTCCAGAGGGGGTGGATAAAAGGAGAAAAGACATTAGCATGCTGGAGGAGTGGTCAAGAGTGTGGCAGCTTGGATTCAATGCATAGAAGTGTAAAATCATACACTTGGGGCACAAAAATCCAAGGGAGGAGTACAATATGGGGGGTAGGCACTCACAGCCATAAAGCAAAAATGGGACTTGGGAGTAATCATGTCAGATGACCTAAAAGTGACCAAGCAATGTGAAAAGGCTTTGGGGAAAGCCAGTGGGATACTGGGGTGCATAGGGAGCAGTATCACCAGTAGAGAAAAGAAGGTGGTTATACCGCTATACAGATCACTGGTGATACCTCAGCTGAAATACTGTGTCCAGTTCTGAAGATCACATCTCCAGAAAGACATAGACAGAAAGGAGGCAGTCTAGAAAAGGGCTACAAAGATGGTGCAGGGCCTGCATTAAAAGCCCTATGAAGAGAGGCTGAGAAAACTGAATATGTACTCCTGGAGGAGAGATGGGGGAAATATGATTGAAATGCTCAGCACCGAAGGGTATAAATAAAAGAGGGTAGCATCTTTCAGAAAAGAAGGTGTATAAGAACAAGGGGGCATGAGATGATGCTGGAGGGGGGTAGGCTTAGGTGCAACCTGAGAAAGTACTTTTTTACAGAAAGAGTTGTGGACACTTAGAACTGCCTCTGAATGGAAGTCGTGGGAGCAAAATCAGTTAGGGAATTCAAAAATGCATGGGATAGACATAAAGGCACCATAGCAATAGGGAGGAAAGCATAAATCATGGATTATTTAGGATTCCTGTTTTGGTAACAGATAGGTAAATGGGCAGACTGGATGGGCCCAATGGTCCTTATCCTCTGTCAACTTCTGTTTCTATGTTTCTATGTTTAAGGTGAGGACACGTTGATCCAACCATAATTTAAGAATGTTATTTTTGGCTACTACTAAGGATAATGCTAAAGTATACTTTTGTTCTTGAGTAATGTTTGATATGTCAAAGAAGTTAGTGAAGACATAGGTTCTAATGTTAAAAAGGTTGAATATAGGTGTACGTTTACCCAGAAAATCTTTTACTTGGTTCCAAAAATTCTGTATTTTTGCACAACTCCAAAACATACTGTATGAATTAAGTCAGCTCCACATTTGGGACATTTATCATTATCCTTAATTTTCATTTTGAACGTGGGTCGAGGGTTGTTATGTCAACATACCTTACAATCAGTCTCCTTCTAACTCATTTTGTATATTTGAGACTGCAATAAAAATTGCCAAAATATTCTTTTTTTTCTAATTATTGGAAGCAAACTAGTTTGTTAGTTTATATATATACTGTATATATATATATATATATATATATATATATATATATACATATATATGTATATACTGATGCTGCACTTTCTTTTAGCACCTGCTAATTCTTCCTTTTCTGTCCCCACTCTCAGGAAAGAGCACAATCGCCAAGGCCTCCATTCATTTTCTTAGTATTTATATAAAGAAATCAGTTCTGCCTCAGTATAAACTCTTTCATATTACACTTCCTACCTTGCCTTCTGGCATCTTGCAAATGAGCGTGGCGCTGCCTGACTCTGCCAAGCGCCATCCCTAAATACAGCTTCATTACTAGTGGTAACCTTTGAAGCATGCACAAATCTGATAAAAAACACACTGAAAAGTTTTAAGTTTCTAGACGTCATTCTCTTAAGTTTGTGCTTGCTCAGACATCATTTTAATGCACTTAGTGTGTTTACTGTGCCTATGGTCACTTACATTTGTCTCTGTTGTGTTATTGCTTTTATGTAGTCTTATTCTGTAATTATCAAAGAATCCTCCTATTGTGGTCTTATTGTTATTCTGCCTGTTTAATATCAATTAATTTATTCTGTATTGATACTTTTGGTTCTTTTCATAATTCAGTCTCAGATAAACTATCGGTGAACAGACCAATAAAAAAATATCCCTGCTGTATTTTCTTGTGCTAAAGGTGTTTAGATTTGTACATCTATCAAAAACAACAAGTGCCAAATCCAGAACCAGAGTCAGCCAAAAAATGGCTAACCCTTTGTCCCGACCCACCAAATTAATCTGGCGGGGGTGGGAACACTAATAAAGGACTCTTGTGGTAAATTGCCTTTGGACTACAAGTCAGTAGCCATTTCCATCCCCCCCTGCCCCCAGGATGGCATGCAGATGGGTCCGAGGGTGAGTTGACAACCAATCAGGGTCATGTTGCTTGAGGAGAGAGCCCAAGGGCTTCTGGACTTGTGAAGGACCTCATTAATTCATGTGCCTTTGCAGCTTCCTATCACCTATTGAGTGATAGACCTCCAGGACTGCCTACTGTGACTGACAGCCTGAACTACCAGCCAGAGCTGTTAATTCCCCTGTGAGCAGCAGGGGTTACTGCAAACCCGCTTCAGTCTTTTCAAGTTCAGCTGCTGAAGAGACTGGTGGCTGTTTGCTGCTGACAGAGCCAGCTTGAGTTGCATCACCAGGCCAGACAGGCATCTGCCACATCAAAGTGGGAAGCAGAATTCCTGCCTACCAAAAGTGAAGTAATCAATTGCATGCTGAGCCCACACAAGTGTGAAGCTCTAGCTTGTAAATAGGTATTTGTACAAGCGATACAGCTGAAAACCATGACTGAACTACCAGTGATCAGTCCCATAACCAGGTGCTGGTTATTTCCACCACTGTGGACTGGATACCAAGACTTGCTGGGTGCCAAAGGAGGGAAGATTCAGCTACAGATTGCTAGAGTCTGGAGAGGACTGACTTGAATCAGAGCAACAGCGGAAACCCTGCAACACCAAATGCTATTACTGAGAGGAGTGATAAAGAAGCGGACAGAGAATTACACCAGCTGGAGAAAGATATCACTGCAAACAGCACCATCAGCCCTGCATAGCAAGGGAGATGCCCTGATCTGGGAAACTATAAGTATTCTCAGAGCTCGCCTTGCAACCACAATCCATAAAATAGTTGAAAGCATTTACTGGACTCGGCCTCTCAGCCAGGCATTACAAATCCCTCAGTTGGAGGTTTAAAAGCAGTTGGGATTGGGGTTTGATTCCACAAAAAATTGCTAATATTTGTTTAAATGCACCACCAGTGACCAGCCACAAACAACGTCATCAGGCCTACACTGTTTCCACAAACAACAAAAGAGTAGCACATCTCAAGAGCTCAGTCTATGGAGAAAGAGGTGGCTAGCCCCAGCACAATACAGGGAAACAAAATCTGCACTCAGGACTGAGAAAGAAATGATGCAAGTGCACAAACATCTGGGTACCCTGTGAAGCAGAGGGAGCTCCCTAGGTAGAACTAAGGATATTGCTGACTGGTACCAGTGGGAAGGAGCCAAATGCTCCCAGTACAGGTGGGCTAATGTTTTGCAACTATAGTGTGCATTGTGACGTGGGGGTAGGCCCAGTCTGAGGGCTGAGCTTAAAAAGAGCACTGATGAACAGACAAGGAAATATTGCATGGAAGAGAGGCTTATACTAACTTAGGCGTGGGCTAGGAGGCTACTGAAGACCAGCTGAGGCATATTTTACTCCACTACCTCATTGCTGCTAACCCCATTTTCCCCATTTAAGGTCTGAAACTACACTAAATAAAATACCTATAAATTTTTGTATCACATGATATGAAAAAAGTGTTTTTTTCATCTCACAAGTGACCAAAAAAGATCCTTTTTCATGAGGGAAAAATCCTTTTTGGTTTGCTGGCATCTTTTCCCTGGTGTCTAGTAGCACCCTATATCCTCCGATTGCCATCTCTCTAATGGTTCTCTATTTCCCTGGTGTCTAGTGGCACCCCCACCATCCAGTCACCATCCCCATGATCATTTAATGGTTTCCCTGGTGTCTAGTAGCACCCCACATTCTGCCCCCCCATTCCCTTATTATTTGAAATTTCCCAGTGTCTAGTGGTGCCACTGCACCCCTCCAATCACCATCCCTTTATGTATCATAGTTTCCCTGGTGTCTACTAGCACCCCCCATCCGATCACCATATCTGTAAGTTTTATATATTTCCCTAGTGTCTAGTGGCATGCCCCCCGCCATTGCCTATTCCTGTAATTTTAAGGTATTTCCCCTGGTGTCTAGTGGCACTCCAACCTCTGATCATCCTTCCCATGATTGTCATAAATTTTCCTGGTGTCTAGTGGCATCCCACTTCTGATCGCTGTCCCTGTATAGAGCCTGTAATAAAGAAAACCTTCCCTCGTGGCTTTTTTTTACCTGAAAAAAATGGTCTGGCACCAACTGGATCCCACCCCAGCCCTACTTCCCACTGAGCACACACCACTCCTCACCCCCTCACACCTCCCACATACCCACACTTACCTTCAACAGGTCCCAGGCTCAAGATCCACTCTCAGATGGAAGACACATCTTGCTGCTGGAGCCACAGACTTCAATATGAGAAACAAAGGTAAACGTGGTTCAATGTATTTCAATGGGGGTTTTGAGCTTTGATGCATAACTTTGTCATCTTTGCATCTTCTGAACCCAAATTTTCAACATGCCCTTTTTGAGACCCCCCACCTCATGAACAGTATTGGTGGAATTACGCAAATCCATCCTGAAGGGCAATTTCATAGTCACTTGGTGAAATCACCTTTAGGGTAGGATTTGAAAATTTTCACTGCCCTTGTTTATGAGGTGGGGTCATGAGAAGGGTATGTTGAAAATTTGGGGCCACAATATGTAGACATGGCAAAGTTATGCACATCTTATAACTTTGGCAATTTTAAATATTTTGACCCCAAATTCTCAACATAGCCATTTTTTACACCACCTCATGAACGTGACAGCTGTAATTTTTCAAATCATGGGCAAACTGTTTTTCATGTCTCTGGCATGTTTTGGTGGGGATTTGAAAATGTTCAGTACTGGGTACATGAGTTGGGATAATAAGTAGGGTATACTGACAATTTGGTTGCTGTTGTCCTACAAAAGAAAGCACAGGACCCCTTCCACAGCAACATACATATACACATCTATGGAGAGATGGGAGCGCAGGGCCCAAAGGGCCCTGTGCTCCCACAGGCAAGTAAAGCTATGACTACACAATCTCAAAAAATGTGGATGACTCCGGGCCCTGCACTCCCAAAAGCAAATAAGGATACAATTGCATTATACTACTATCTCAAAAAGTAAGGAAATTCTTTGCAAAAAAACTGCAGTAATACAACATTTAGGGTTGAGGCTACAGTGAAACAAGTAGGGAAATGTGGCTTTAGGGTCTGCAACCCTAAAACCACACCCCCACCCCTAAAGCAAATCAGGGGTGCAGTCTTCCTTGTGGTTGTCGACCTTAAAGCTCACCACAGTCCACACACTCCAGAAAAGATACACACCTAATGGGGTCAGCTTTAGGGTTGACAACCCCCAAGGAAGACTGCACCCCTGATTTACTTCAGGGGCGGGCATGGGGTTTTAGGGTTGGAAACCCTAAAGTCACATTTCCCTACATTTATAACTGTAGACTCAACCCTAAATGTTGCATTAATGGCTGGCCCAGTGGCACTGAGGTTTGAGGCACTGGACACCACATCTCATGCCATGCCAGTGACCTAGGTTCAGGAACGGACTTGGGCCGCAGGGGATTGGCAGAGGAGAGGAAGGATTGAGCATCCCACGACTGCTCTCCTTCCTCTGGGGAGGGTTGGGGCACCTTGGCGCACTGTAGCGGTGACTGGTGGAGGCTAGCAGCACTACAAGCAGTGAGCAGCAGTTGGGGGGAGAGCGTGTCGGGTGTCAGCACCTATGTGCTTGGACACCATTGCATGTCTGGCTCTCCAGGGACAGTAACCAGGTGGAAAATAGCAGGGCAGTGATCTTGGTGGCTGATGGCCATGCCCAGCGCCCCTCAGTTCCCAAGAGGATCCTGCATACAGAGTGCATGAGCAATGAAAGTTATGAAAATGAAAATTATTTGTCACATTAACTGCTTTCCCTTCCCCTTCTACTCCTGGCTTTATCTTTGCTTACGCTCCACTGCTACTCTATCAAATCACTCCTCCCCCCATACCAGTTGTAGACTGTTGTTTGTTCTAGCTGCCAAAATACTGTATATGTGTGCACACACCAGTCATCATGTTTCATTTATCAGTATGCAACCTGTAAGTCGCTTCCCTGTCTCATATCAATGTTACCACCTGTGGTCACCCTATGTGTACCCTTTGTATGTATATCCAGCCTGTATCATGTAACGTGCATTTCCATGTATATACTGTTATTACCTATCTGTGTTTGTACTTTAAGTGTTTATGTCACAGGACCTCCTTGTGAATGAGCTTGCTCAATGGAGTTTTCCTGCAATAAACTTGAACTTGAACTTGAACTTGAAAGGCCGGCTTTGTGGGGGTGCCAGACCGGGTCTGGGGGGTGCGGGTGTCGGCGTCTGGAGATCACGGAGATCCGCTCTATGGTGAGGAGGATAAAAATAGAAATAAGATCAAAAACAAAAATGTTGCATTAACGCAGTTTTTTGCAAAGAAGATATAAGCATAACATTCTGTGGTGATTTGCATATGCAGCCCATGATGCTTTGCATTGTGGGGGCATGTGTGATTTTGTATTTTCTTGAAACTTGGCTTCCCAGCCAAATGCCCTTTGGGGTAACCCTTGCCTCAGTGTTTGTGCACAGAGGTTCTTTGTCTTATATATATATATATATATATATATATATATATACACACATATATATAGATGCACATATATGCACACACACATACAGTGTAAAGTTACATATTAATCACTTAGAAATAATAATTTGTTTTTTATTTTAAAGGCTAGCCCTGATGAAGTGACCAATAGAGTAACAAAACATAGGCTACTGGAGAAAGTGTACTGTACCAGAGTCCATCAGTGATGTCTCTGGTCCTCCTTCTGTGTTAAGCTGAGCTTATCTGTATACATGTGACCTGAATAAAAATTCTAAAATTCCTTTCTGGTGAGTGTATCAGTTATTCCATGGGGAAGAGTAATCACACAGCCACCCATATTTTATTTTTTATTCTGACTTCAGTGCACGGGTAAGCTAACAGATGCTGTCACAGCTGTTTTCAGTAGGTGTAACTGTGTAATGTTTTCCCAACTTGAGTGACGTCACTGAGCAGCTGTGACCTTCACGTTATCAGCCTGGTGTGACATTACACTAGGTTGATACTGGGAATATTAGGTCTGATTTCTGGTTGACATCAGGCCCTATCAGTTATTATAACTAGAATAATAGATAGGGAACCATGACGTACAAGGCTACACCACTGAAAACATCCGGGTGACATGATAACCACGAGCTCAAGTTGTTCTAACATGTCACTAGATCCTCCAAGTGGAATTATAGATGAGTTAAATATTGTTCCCTGTTTGTTATTTTTTGTAATATATAGCTCTGAATGTGTTTAAAAACAATAATCAAAGTGCACTTGCATTTTCCCAGGTATTGAATGCAAGTCAGTGTTTACTGCAAAAGCCAGTTACAGTAAAAATCAACGTGCACAGCACATGAGGAATTTTATGAATGTTCAACCTCGTAAGACAATTGATGTGATGTCAGAGTGATGGCGTTATGCCAACAAACACAGAGCCAGTAGCATAAATAAAACGCTGGTATTGTTTCTAAATTCCTGGGCACATATGCACCAGCGTTTGTGCAGAGTGGCCATCTGTGTGCGTGTGTGTACGTGGGGGGGGTATACTTACAGTAAGTGCATGTAGGTGCCACATTCACTTGTTTTTACCTCTTCTTTATTCGAATTTGCAAAGAATAGCAAAGTACAAATAATGCCTCAGAGCTGTAGCAAACATTACCCACATAACATTAATATAGGATTTTCAACAGATCCCCTAGCAAATGTTACATCATTGATAAATAAATAATTTATCTAAAATGCCTTTCTAGTGCTAAAGGAGCAATGTAAAAAAATGTATACAAATAAATTCAACATAATAGCCCAAAATGCATCTACATCAATAAATCAGAATATAATATAGAATACAATTTAAAAAGTTTCAGCATAGGGCTGGCCCAGTGGTGTAGAGAGGTGAGATACTGGATGCCACACCTCCCACCAGGTTAGTGATGCGGGTTCTGGAGCAGACCAGGGTTACACAGGAACCAGCAGGGGGAAAGAGGATTGGGCATCCAGAGACTGCTCTCATCCTTCAGGGAAGGGGGAATCACATGTGCCACAGCTTGGCTGCCACCAGCAGAAGTTGGGTGGCACAGCAAACAGCTGCTCACATGCATCAGCCGCTGAGGCATACAACATCTTTACGCTTTATATGCAGGTCTGCTTGAGCTGGGAAGGGGAGAAAACTAAGAATAACACCCTCCGGCAACAGGATGAACCCGCCAACCTTGCAGGCTCCGCACCACCTACCGCCACTCACCTGCCGAGGTAACAAGTAGTGCAGTGCTCTGCCTAAGTAGGTGATGGAGTTGGGGGGGGGGAATAACTGTTTTATTAATATTCTTCCAGCCATTAGCTTCTTCATTTCAAGGAAAAAGCAGTAGCAGGAAAGAGAAAAATAGAATAGGTGTTCTTAACAAAGAACCCCAAAGTTTCAGGTACTACTCAGACAGGCAAATTGTCTACAAATATAGACAGTATCAAAAATCAACTAACAATCAACTTTTCAAAAGTGCTAAAGGTGTGTTTAGCTTTTGGAACAGAATGCAAATTTCTCCAGTGGAGTTGGTGGTTTGCCTATCCAAATCACTTTGAATTCTTGGCTACTGAGCAGACTTCACTGGTATCATATTGTCATCTAAGGAAAGCACATTCACAATGGTGCATACACAGACTTTTGTCTGGCACACCAGTCAGCGCATCCGTGTATAGGGAATACAATGCAGTCATTGCTGAATGACAACAAAAGAACAAGGGAAATGCCTTATCTAGCTTGGCCATAACACTGGAAACACACAAACATTTGGGACTTACTGTACTAGTGTCAAACTACTGTATAAACCACGTTGTACACAGATGTTTCTAGCTATCCACAGTGATGTGAAGGGAACAAATTCACTGGGGGGAACCACCACCTTTAATGAATGATTGAACGCACCTGACTAGGATCTTGGGGGGGGGGGGTTATCATACATGAGCGAGTATTCTTGAGCACATCAATATGAGTGACTCAATAATAACGCTCACACTGAGAGCAACTGGAGAAAAATATCAATATATATTGTACAGTAGGTATAGCAGGGAGCTACACTCACTACTACAGGATATAGGATGTTGTTTGGCCAACTCCTGCTGAGCTGGCTGTTTAGTGTAGTGGTACAAGCCACTGCTTGTGATGCCAGCAGACCCAGGTTTGAGGGGAAATCATTTTTTGCTTTTTTCAATAATAGTCACTGTTCTCTGGGTCCGCACCCCCCATGGAGTTGCTTATTTTAAGTATGGGGTCACAGAGGGCATAGCCCCTTGCATAAAAATACTTATTTTGGTAGTTTTTTTTGTTTGAATGTAGCAACTGTTGCTATTTGCTATGGTCGCTGCAATATCAGTCGAACTTTTGACGGCGGATTCTTTTTTAGTCATTTTTTGTGATCGGCTGTCTTTCAGATTCATTGTTATCACATAAAACCGATCTGGGGACACATTTCCTTATTATATTGAATGTTGCATTTTTATGTTTCATTAGGCCAGTTTTATGCCTTTTGGGAGCATAATTTACACAGGAGCAATCCTTCTCCATTTTACTAAGTCAGAGTTGTTTTCTTTTACTGTCTAGTTAAGCCTCTTCACATCTCCAGCCTTGATTCGCTCAAGAGCCTACTGAACCGCAGCACCACCTTATCTAGCCACCGGTCCTCCACTGAGCCACGGTCACCCCCCAAGGTGGGGGATCCAGTAGGGGAGATATACCCTCAAGCTTCATGTAGCATCAGTCAGTGTGTTGAGGCAGGGGTGCGAGGCCCACATAACAAGGGTCCTTCATCTTGGTGGCTGGCACCATTTTCCATGTTTCTCCCAAGTGGGCATTGTGTAACATGGCATCATGATGCCTGTATGCAAGGTCTGCCTAGGGCTGATGATTGCAACGTCCACACTCTCCTTCAGACCTCCAGCTACAGTACCACCTGTGTCACCCAGATGGCAGTGTTGTGGCAGAGGGCAGTGCCTTCCCTTCTCGAAGGAGGAGAATGTCCTCTGGGATGCTTAATCCTCCCTCCCTCCCTCCTCCCAACTAGCCCACAATGACTCAGGCTTGCTTCTGAATCTGGGTAGCAGAAGCCCTACTACTGTGCTGACAGGGCAGCCCTGTGTCAGAGTTTTAATTTAACTCCAAAAACTGAGTTATCTCAGGCCCCCCCACACACACACACATTTCCACTACTGGCTATCCATAAGCAATAGGAACAGGAGGATTCCATCATATTCAGTGAAATGAGATGGCAGCAATTCCAAACCTGAACAGACTGTATGCAGTGACCTCATTGGAGACTAGACATTGACCTGCTGAAGATACAGCTGTTTACACCTGCTATCTGGACTTTGAGCCTGGGGTGGGGTGTGGGGAATAGGGAGGCTGTCCCCCCCCCATTGTCTGTGTGTGTGTGTGTGTGTGTGTGTGTGTCCCCTGATTTGTTTTCTGACTTACTGTATCTCTTAGTTTTGTGACCCATTGTTCCAAGAGACATGCATGAAATAGAGACAGTGCATCTTAGGGCTACCCATCTATCCTGTTTGGAATACTGGATGCACTTTAAAGCGATTTTTCAGTTTCCAACAAAATATTCCCAATTGGCACTGGCATATCTTATTGAAAAAAAAATTATGGGCAAGTTTTTTTTTATTACTGGACGGGGGTGTGCCTTAATGCCAGAGGCCTAGGTAACAAGATATATGACCTTCAGGTATGGATGACAGAGTCCTATATGGACCTGGTGGTTGTCACAAAAACCTGGGCATCAGAAAACAATGGTTGGGATCTCTTGGCTCTGGGTCATGCACTGTTTAGGAGGGATAGGAGGGGAGCTGGGGGTAGCATTTTATGTTAAAGAGGGAATAGAGGCCACAGCATGCGATGTCTGCATTAAAGAAGGTGTGGAATCTCTGTGGGTGCAGCTTAGTTCAACCTCAGGGAAGAGGATCCACAATGGGGTGGTATATAAGCCTCCAAATCAAACGGAGGACAAGGACAAGGATAGGGAGCTTCTGAAAGAAATTAGAGGAGTATCACTGAAAGGGCAATTAGTGGTGATAAGGGACCTTAACATGCCTGATATAGACTGGGGCATCCCAACGGCTAGATCAGCTAGGAATCAATCTGTGGTAGAAGCCTTACAGGATTGCTGTCTCACGCAGTTAGTCACCAATCCGACTAGGCAGGACACCATCTTGGATTTGATTCTCACCAACTCAGAAACAGTTGGGGCAGTCAGGGTTGGAGAGCCACTGGCTAACAGTGACCATAACACTGTTTGGTTTGAATTGTCCCAGAGGGAGGTCAAATCTCAGTCCAGGGCAGAAGTCCAAAATTTCAGAGGGGCTAATTTCGAGAAAATGAGGGATCTAGCCAGAGATAAACTAAGATACATAAGCAGTTAGAAGTAGAAGAAATTTGTTGATCAATTAAACAAACCATCATAGAGGCCACAAAGATATGCATAAAGATTATGACAAAAAGGAATAGACACAAATGCCCCATATGGTTCATTAGGCAAGCTAAAACAGCCATTAGGGCCAAGAAAGAGGCCTTCCTCAACTTCAAAAGGAAGCAGGGAAACGACCTATGGGAAGAGTATGTACAGAAGAATAAGGAGGCTACGTCAGCAGTGAAGCAAGCAAAGGCAGCAGCAGAACTTCAGCTAGCAAAAGGAGTCAAAAAGGGCAACAAGAAATTCTTCAGGTATTTATAACAGAAGAGAAAGAAAGGGGGAGGGGTAGTTAGACTTAAAGATGGGGACAGGATCATGGAAGAAGTAGACAGAAGGTCACCATTCTGAACAAATACTTCTGTACAGTGTTCACCAAGAAACACAGTGGCCCAATGCTTGACAGTGACATTACAGCACATGGCAGGTGTGTTCCACAAATGGAAACGCTAATTATTACCACAGGCAGGGTTAGGGACATGCTCGAGCGTACAAAACAAGACAAATCTCCTGGACTGGATGAAATACATCCAAGGATACTAAAAGAGTTGGCCAGTGAGTTAGCAGACCCCTTGGCATACCTGTTTAACCATTTGCTTCAGACAGGAGTCATGCCAGGGGACTGGAAGAGGGCTGATGTAGTGCTTCTACATAAGGGTGGAAGGAGGGAGGAAGCTGGTAACTACAGACCAGTTTGTCTCACGTCAGTGTTAGGAAAACAAATGGAGGTCCTGATTAAACAAGACCTAGTGAAATACTTGAGTAAGAATGGCCTTCAGGATGACAAACAACATGGTTTCATGGCAGGCAGGTCATGCCAAATGAACCTGATAACATGTTTTGATTGGGTAACTAGGGAAATGGATAGGGGCCATCCAGTGGACCTCCCCTATTTTGACTTCAGCAAGGCCTTTGATTCTGTGCCACATAACCGCCCACTGAAGAAGCTAGAGCATTTGGACATAGCAAACTGAATTGTTTAGTGGGTGGGTAACTGGCTGAGGGGAGAGAAAGCAAAGAGTAGTTGTCAATGGGTAGAAGTCAGAGGAGGGAGAGGTGACGATTGGGGTCCCTCAGGGCTCAGCCTTAGGATCAGTTCTGTTTAATGTGTTCATCAGTGACATAGGAGTAGGTATACAGGGAAAAACTGCAGTGTTTGCAGAAGACA
The DNA here is from genome assembly GCA_016271365.2 of Neoceratodus forsteri. NCBI lineage: Eukaryota > Metazoa > Chordata > Ceratodontiformes > Ceratodontidae > Neoceratodus > Neoceratodus forsteri. Next base: position 238,743,740 of record CM057458.1, read on the forward strand.
CTAAGCTAGGTGGTAGGGTGGACAGCAAGGGAGCAGTTGGGAACCTACAGAAAGATCAGAAAAAGTTGGAAAAATGGTCTAGCATCTGGCAGCCAAAGTTCAAGGCCAAGAAGTGTAAAGTGATGCATCTAGGCAAGAATAACCCAAGAACAACCTATTGGCTCAACGGGGTCAAGTTCAGTGCCTCACAAGAGGAACGGGATCTAGGAATTATCATATGTGACACCCTAAAACAAGCCAGCTAATGCAACACAGCATATAGTAGGGACAACAAACTGTTGGAGTGTATAGAGAGAGGATTCAACAGTAGGCATCAAGAGGTGATACTGCCACTGTACAGATCCCTGGTAAAACCCAACTTGGAATACTGTGCCCAGTTTTGGAGCCCACACCTTAAAAAGGACAGGAATAGGCTAGAAACCATACAGAGAAGGGTGACCAAAATGATCCAGGGGCTACCGTATGAAGGGCATCTTGAGGCGTTAAACATGCACTTACTGGAGACAAGGAGGGAAAGGGGGAGTATGGTATGTTATGATAGAAACCTTCAGACATATGAGGGGAATTAATGTAATGCCCTACTCTGAACTATTCACCAGGGCGTCCAGCTCAAATACAAGGGGGCATGGATGGAAGCTGAGGGGTGGGAAATTCAAAAGTGATCTTAGGGAACACTGTTTCCCAGAAAGGACAGTGGAGCCATGGAACAGCCTCCCCCTGGATGTAGTGGGATCTAAGACCATATCAGCCTTCAAACAGGTTTGGGGTAAAGAGTACTGTATGTCCGAGTTAAATCTGGGGGTAAAAGTATGGGCTAGGTCCTGATATCTGCTAGGGTCTTATGAACTCATGGTCAGACTTGATGGACCTTTGGTCTCCTCCTGCCATCACCTTTCTATGTTTCTGTTTCTAAGAAGAAATCTTCATTAAAACAGGATCTTTTTGAAACTGCCCCCATGGCCCAGTGGAAGGCAGTCACACTTGCAGGTTTGGGAGTAAACTTGGAAAGTGATGATTGGGTGGCCAAGCTGGGAGGCAACTCTGGCTATGGCAGTGTGTCCCAGCTGGGGGGAGGGGAGAGGTAGCACATTCTGGTGCTGTAGCTGCTCCTGTTTGTGGGCTGGGGAGGTGGCTTTTCCCAGCAGGACCATGCTGATCCCCCATGAGCTTTCATGCTGCATGGGGTTGTGGGAAGTAAACTGAAGAGAAACAAGTGCTGGCTGTGGATGGCAATGACCAGCCACTTGTATAGACACATGGAACTTGTCAGCAGAAAAGGACTGCTTGGCCCACCCAGTCTGCTTATATGTTCCATGCCTAGTCTGTCTCTGCAGAACCTACCTGGTCTTCAGGAACCCTCCCTCCTCCCTGCCTATTTCCCAATGTGCTCCATGTCTATCCCATGCATGCTTGGAGCCCCCTACTCTTCTTGCCTCCATCACTTCTGCTGGCAGTCTATTCTAGGCATCTGCCACTCTTTCAGTGAAGTACCATTTCCTCGTATCCCTCCTAAACTACACCCCCACCCCAGCTTCATTGCATGCCCTCTGGTTCTGGTGCTCCTCTTCACTTATGAGGTACTCCCCTCCTGCACCCTGTTCACCCCTATGAGGTACCCGAAGGTCTCTATTATGACCCTTCCCACTCTTCTGTCTTCCAGGGTGTACATGTTAAGATCACTCTGTCTCTCCTTGTATGGCTTTTGGTGCAACCCTGCACCATTTTAGTTGCCCTCCTCTGGACTGCCTTCACCCTGTCTATGTCCTTTCTGAGGTACAGCCTCCGGAACTGGACACAATACTCCAAGTGGGGTTCCACCAGTCCTCCTGTGGGACATACCTCTCCCTATGTATCCCAGCATCCCACTGACACTACCCACTGCTTTGTCACACTGCCTTACCACCTTGAAGTCCTCAGATATGATAACCCCAAGGTCCCTTTCCTGCTTAGTGACTGACAGTACTTCCCCACCATCCTATACTTAGTTCTGGGATTCATATGCTGTAGGTGCATGATTTTGAACTTTATTGGCATTGAACCCCAGCTGTCATGCTCCTGACCACTCCTCAAGTTTCCCAAGATCCTTACACATTCTTTTTACCCCCTTTCTTATTGTCCGCCCTATTACAGATTTTAGTATTATCTGAAAAAGACAACCTTCCCTTCCAGTTCATCTGCAATGTCACTTATGAAGACACTGAAAAGGATCAATTAATGTACTGAGCCCCACGGCACCCCTCTGGGCACCCTCTGTCACCTATCCATTAACTAGTTTCTATTAATCCAATTCACCACTTTTGGGTCCCACGCTTAGACTGTTCAATTTTTTTAATCAGTCTCTTGTGTGGCGCAGTGTCGAAGGCCTTGCTAAAGTTCAGATAGAGATGTCCACTGCCCCCCCTGAAATATTTTCCTGGTCACCCAGTCAAAGAACTCAATCAGATTCATCTGTCAAGACCACCCCCTTCCCCTTCTCCCCATAAATCCATGCTGCCTTTGGTCTTGCAACTCACTGGATTCAAGATACTCTACCAGACTTTCCTTTAACAGGGTTTACATTAACTTTCCCACCACTGTCATAAGGTTCACCAGCCTATAGTTATAGTATTAGTTTCATCCTTGCTGTTGCCCGTATGTAGAAGGACAATGTTTGCTCTCCTCTGGTCCTCTGGACCAATGCCTGATTCCATTGAGCTGTTGAATAAGGTCATCAGTAGAGTACATCCCCGAGTTTTTTTAGTACCCTTGGGTGTGTCCCATCTGGTCCCATTGCCTTGTCCACTTTCAGAGTGGCAAGTCCCTTTAGGACTCTTTCCTATGAAAATGGACTTGAGTCTGCCTCCCCTCCTCCTTTGTTCCTGCTGATCACTGGTGGTCCGTCCCTTTACCTCCACTGTGAAGACTGAGCAGAAGTACTGGTTCAGGATGTCTGCTTTTCCTTGGTCCTGTTCTGTGCAGTCTCCATCTGTTGCCCTCCTTATCTTAATTAGTCCCACCTTACTTTTCCCTTCTCACTTATGTACCCTGAAGAAAGTCTTATCCCCATTTTCTACTCCTTTGGCTGCCTTTACCTCTTTTGTGCCTTTGCTCCCCTCACTACCTTACTTATGTCTCTGTTTTACCTGGTACACATCCTTGTCTTCCTCCCTCTGTGTTTCTTTATACTTTCTGAATGCCACTCTTTTTTCCTATATCACGATAGTCACTTCCCTAAAGAACCATAATGGTCACTTTTTCCTTCTGCTTTTCTTCACTTCCTCCACCCAGAGGCTGGTTACCTTAATTATGCCCTCCCTTATTTTACCTTACTACTTCTTCACATCTCCATGGAAGTCCCTCTCCCCAACTCAAACTTCCTTAAAATCTACCCTCCTAAAGTTCAGGGCTGGATTTCCAGCCATTCAGGGACAAAGTCGCACTCTGCAGCCACCACTGCCTGATGAATTCTCTGTACCTACAGAGATTTCTATTTTCTGCTTGTGCTCCACACGGATGGAAGGCACAGCCATGGGAAATGTTACACTTTGTCCCACCAGGTGTAACACTGTGGCACAGCTGCACCAAAACAATGGTCACAGCCTGCCATGAATCGTTGAGACTGTCGTAAACAGTCTCCCTCTTTGAGAATCTGATGCATGCAGTAAAAACTGCGGCTCTGCAAGTGAAGCCCCACTTGTGGCAGTTTTCCCCCACATCTGGTCAGTTTCTGGGGTCTTGAAAATCTAGCCCAAGGACCTTGTCCTTATGTGGTCTGCCTCTGCTCCCATCTTAAGGTTAAGCCACACTGTACAGTGATCACTGGCACGTAGAAGGCTGCCCACTATGATGTCTGCAATGCTGTCCCTGTTTACAAGCACCAGTTCCAGCACTGTCCCATCCCTTGTGGGTTCATTGACTAGCTTCTAGAGAAAGGCCCTTTGCAGCGAGTCTAGGATGGCTCTGCTCCTTGCCAAAGCTGCAGCTGGAAGGCTCCAATACACATCTGGCAGATTGAAGTCTCCAACTAGCAGCACCTCCCCTGTCTTTGCCTTCTTGATGATATCCTCCCCAAGTGCCTTATCCAACTCTTCTCCCTCCTCTCCATGTGCTGGAGGTCTGAATACTTCCCTGGTAGAGACAGCGGTCACAATGCTTGTCCCCAGGATGAGTCACAGCACCTCCTATCCTTCCATTTCCTCTGGGTGCCCTGCACTTCTGTAGCCTTGATTCCTTCTCTCCCTCACATACAGTGCAATCTCTCCTCCCTCCCCTGTCTCTCCTGAACAGAGAGTAGACTAGAATAGCCATTTTCCAGTCATGGCTGTCAGTACACCATGACTCCATTATGGCCACCAAATCCAGGCCATTTAGGTAGGGCAGAGGGGGGCAGTCCCCCATTTGTGCCTAGGTTGTTCTTATGGTATGGCAATAATGGCATTAAATTTGGATTTAATCTTTTTCACAGTAAGTGCCCCCCTGGTCTGTGTGCACTCATGCTGCAGGTGCACTCCTAACTTGACTGTGTTTATATTGTGTTGTCCACTCTCTCCACCTATTAGCAGCAGCATCATCATATGTGATGTGGAGGAGCTTGAACCAAGCAAGAGCATGTGAGTCATGTGAGTGCGACACTATCTTTCCCACCACAGAGTAGACAGAACCCACCCAGGAGGTGCAATCCTTGATCTGGTGCTGACTAATGGGGACCACATCGAGGATATCATGTCAAGAAGCCCCTTGGTGGGAGTGACTATCGATAGTATGGTTCCACTTGGATATAGGTAGGGAAAAAGCCCCAGTAAGACTAAAATCATGAATTTTAGAAAGGCAGACTTCTGAAAGATGAGCAAGCTGCTAAGGAGTCAACTGGCAAGCATCCAAGTGGATATGTGGGTAGATCAAAGGTGGTCCATCATCAAGGAGAGCATAATGGTTGCTACGAGGGAGTATGTTAGGCTCAAAGGGAAGAACTCGAGGGCCAAAACACTAAGCTGGTTTAATATTGAAGTTGCCCAGGCAGTAAAGGATGAGGCCAGCCTACAAGAAATTCAGGAGGATCCAGAGGGAGGAAGACAGGGAGGATTGCCTGAAGACGGCTAGTGTAGCAGGTAAGGTAGTCTGGTGAGCTAACACTCAGAAGAAACTGTAGCTAGGTGAAGGACTTAAGAAGGGGGAAAGGCCTTTTTTCAATATATTAGTAAAAAAAGGGACAAGAAAGATGAGATTGTTAGGCTCAGGAAAGAGGATGGGTGGGATGAGGAGAATGAGAGCAAAGCAGAGGTACTGAACGAGTACTTCTGCTCTGTCTTCACCAGTGTAAGAGATGAACCAGTCCCACTAGAGGACAGGAGAAGAGAAAGGGTGGGTGAAGGGGCACGGATGTTTTGATAGAGGTGGATAAGGTGAGAACAGTGCTGCAAGCATTGAGTGTAGATAAATCCCCAGGCCCAGACGGCATACACCTAAGGGTACTGAAGGAACTGGTGGAGGAGCTTGCAGATCCCTGGCTGGCTAGTTCACTGGAGTCAGGTGTGGTACTGTAAGACTGGAGAATAGCACAAGTATTGCCCCTCCTTATGAGCAGCCCCAAGGACGACTGAGGGAATTATAAACTGGTCAGCCTGATCTCAATGGTGCCCAAAGGTTAGTAGAGTATCTGGATGAGCAAGATCTCCAGGATGGGAGGCAACACAGGTTTATGGGAGAGAGGTCATGTCAAACAAATTTAACTGACTTCTTTGATTGGATCACTAAAACAGTGGATGCAGCCAAGTGGTGGATATTCTTTACCTGGACTTCATCAAGGCCTTTAACTCTGTACCCTACAAGAGATTGATTAGAAGTTGGCAGATCTCAAGTTGGAAAGAAGTTGATCAGATGGATGGAAAACTGACTGAGGGGCAGGATCCAGAGTGTGGTGGGGGATGAGCTGTCTAGCACCAGGGAAATCACCAGTGAGGTTTCAGAGGGCTCAGTGCTTGGACCAGTGCTGTTCAATGTCTTCATCAACAACAAACACTGAAGATATAATTAAGTGTGAAACGTGCCTGTTCACAGATGACAGCAAGTTCGGTGGGAGGGTGGACACAGCAGAAGGAATACAAGACCTAAAAGAGGATCTTGGAATACTAGAGAGGTGGGCTGGAATTTGGCAGTTTGGCCTCAGTGCAAAGAAATGTAAAGTTATGCACATGAAGCCAAAAACCCAAGGACAGAGTACCAGCCTGGGAGGCTATGGGTATCTGTGTTAGAAGAGGAGAAGGACCTGGGAGTGATGATCACCAGTGACCTGAAACACTCCAGGTAATGTAGGAAAGCAGCAGTAAAGGCAAACAAATTTTTTTTTTTTTATTTAGTTGTTTAACCAGGTATAGCACACTAAGCTGAAAGCTTTTTTACAGGAGCGACCTGCTCAGAGTCACACAGTATGCAAGTGGAAGCTGTGGGATTCAAACCCAGGTCTGGTTTGCTAGATGTCACCAAATTTGCAGCTCAGAGCCTTAGACCACTGTGCTATACTGCCTCCCCAAAATGATGGGCTGCATTGCCAGAGGGATCAGTAGCAGGTGAGAGGAAGTAATACTGCCCCTTTGTACAGGTCATTGGGGAGGTCACATCTGAAATACAGTGTACAGTACTGGTGCCCATACCTTACAAAGGACATTAACTTGGTATAGATGGTCCAAAGAGGCAACAAAATGAGCATGGACCAGCAGGGTAGGACGTAGGAGGGGAGGTTGGAGCCCTTCAACATGTACTCCCTGGATGAGAGAAGAGAGAGGGGACATGATTGAGACCTTCAAGTATTTGAAAGGAATAAATAGGGTGGATAAGGAGGATCTCTTCAAGCATAGTGGGAAGTGAAACCAGAGGGGACACAGTCTCAATCTGGATGAGGAGAGGTTTAGGAGAGAGGCTAGGAGGCACTTCACCACGGACAGGGTGGTGGCAGGTTGGAATGTGCTTCCAGAAGGGTGGTTTCATTGAAACAGTAGGCAGCTCTAAGAAGGCTGGGATAGAGTTAAGGGAAAATAAGGGTCATGGGGGCAGACAGAGGGAAAGACATATTGGGGGCAGGATCAGTAGCTTATGCTGAGGACCCTGCACTACAAGCAGACTAGATATATCTAATGATCTTGTTCTGCAGGCTTTGTCGTATGTTTGTATGTTTGTACACTAAAACAAAAACAGCTTCACAGCTGGGAGACTGCAGTTTACAGCAGAGAAAAAGGCAGACATGTTCTGGGGATAGGAGAAAGCTGAAGCTGGAGCTGGAGCAGTTTGGACATTTCAGTTATGCACTGTCACTTTAAATGTTTAATTGTACAAGTGATACTTGTCGTTATAAAAGTAGCTGGTCAGATGGGGTTGCTAGTCCTTTAAAAGCCCTGTAGAGGGTAAAATGTCAGGGATATTTGCACCAGAACCGTTGTTTGTGTTCTGTGCTAAGTGGATCATGTTTCAGTAAACAAATGCATTGGATCATCCTGCATCTGTGTCACTAGTGGTGAGTGCCAAGACTGTTGTACTCCTATGTAGGCCGCCATCCGATTGTGGTGGCTGCCAGGCTCTCATTGACTATGTTGTGTTCAGACCCCACAGGTCTAACTGGCATTAAGTCTCTGTCCTCCTCCTTCTCCTTCTCTGTCTAATAGGCTCAGCTGCAAGGTGGCTCCTTCATTGGCGGCTACCTATAGCTGCAGATTTAACAGTGTAGGCACAAAGATTTCCTCCTCAGTGGCTATATACACTTCTCTTCTCCCTCTCCAAGTCACTATGCAGATCCTGCTCACTCTTGTAAATAGTAGATCTGTTTTCCTCTGTCTCCTGCAGATTGAGGATTTTCTGGAAGATTCCTTACACTGAGCAGACAGCCTCCAAGTTGGCTAAGTCCTCCTGCCAGTTACTATGGAGGGTCTGTCTCATTGTCTCTCAACAGCTGATTGGCTGTCTGCTTCCCAGATGACTGAATGAGGTGCTCCATTGTCCCTTGAGCCCTTGCAGCTCTGGATCATACTTCTGTAGCCTGATTGGCTGATACTGTTGTTTTTTTTTTTTTAATTTCTCTTTTTCTGGGCAGGACCCCTCTTTAACTCAGCCCTGGCTTCGGCCCCCCACGGAGACCTCCACCACCACCACCACCCTATGGCTGCCGAGATCCCTCAGTCACCCATGGCTTGCCTCCCGGAGTCTGGGGCTGTGCGCCTTCACCGCGACCCACAGAGCTTATGTCTGGTCGGGGATCCGCAGCAACAGTGGTGCCTCGAGGTCCTCCAGGGAGGGCTTCAAGTGCACGGTGCCCTTGCCTCGGTTTTTCTTCCTTTACGGAGGCGGGGACGTGCAATGACGCAAGCGTCTGCCCCACCTCCCAGAGCTGTATGCGCCGGTCGCCTGAGGTCCCCCAGCCTCCTCTAGGAGCCTTCAGTGCTCCGATCGCTTCCCCAACCCTCCCCCTGAAGAAGGAGAGGCAGTCCTTGGGGCACTCTATCCTTCTCCCCGGCCAGCCTCCGATGATCCAGGTCCATTCCGAACCGAATTCGCACAGTGTCAAGCGGAAATCCCACCGCGCCCAACAGGCCGGCTTGATTGGGTTGATATTGTATTCTCTGACCCCATTGCCATGTCCTCGGGGTCAAAGGTGAAGAAAATGGCAGCAATCAGTAGTTCTATGTGCACTCAGCCCAAGAAACATAGAAACATAGAAGTTGACGGCAGATAAGGACTGCAAGGCCCATCCAGTCTGCCCATTTCTTTTCTACCTTATAAATGTGCCATCGACCTTTGCTCTGTCAGTGACCTATCTATTCATAGTCATTTGTATTGCTCCTTATGCCTATCCCATGCCTGTTTGAAGCCCTGCACTGTATTCATAGCCACCACTTCTTGTGGTGGCTATTCCATGCATCTACCACCCTTTCTGTGAAAAGAATTTCCTCACATTCCCCTTAATCGGCCTCCTCTAATCTCATGCTGTGTCCTCTTGTCCTGCTATTTTCTTATATTTAAACATGTTAGACTCTTTCACCTTGTTTATGCCCTAAGGTGTTTAAATGTCTCGATCATATCACCTCCTCCTCCTTTGCTCAAGGGTATACATATTGAGCTCCGTTAATCTGTCCTCATATGTCTTCTGATGCAGTCCCTACCATTTTGGTTGCCTTCTCTGGACTGCCTCAATTTGTTAATGTCCTTGTGAAGCTGTGGCCTCCAATACTGCACGCAGTACTCAGATGGGGCCTAACCAATGTCTTGTACAGAGGTTATTACCTCCCTCTTCCGACTTGTGATACCCCTACTAATACACCCTAACACCCCTAGCCTTACCTACTGCTTTAGAGGTCTGCTTGGATGATTTTAGGTCATCAGTAATGATGATGCCCAAGTCTCTTTCTTCCTTTGTGACTGCTAGCAACTCCCTCCCAGCCTATAAGTGGCTTCAGGGTTCTCTTCCCTATGTGCATGATTTTGCACTTCTTTGCATTAAATCCAGTTGCCACTCTTCTGACCATTTTGCTAGTTTATCCAGATCTTCTCATTCTGCCCACCCCATCTGGATCATCTACTCTGTTGCAGATCTTGGTGTCATCTGCAAACAGACAAGCCTTACCCTCTAGTCCATCTACGAGGTCACTAATGAAGATGTTGAATAGGACTGGCCCCAGGACTGATCCTGAGGTCGTCACTTGTGACTTGCATCTCTTCTGACTGTATACCATTTACCACCACTCTCTGTTTTCTGCCAGTCAACCAGTTTGCCATCCAGTTGACCAACTTCTGACCCACCCGAGCCTACCTAGCTTATTTATCAATCTTCTATGTGGAACAGTGTCAAAAGCTTTGCTGAAGTCAAGGTAGGCGACATCAACTGCTCCCCTTGGTCCACCACTCTGGTTACCCAGTCAAAGAAATCTATGAGATTAGTTTGACAGGACCTTCCTTTTGTAAACCCATGCTGTCTTGGATCCTGTGCCCTATGGATTCCAGGTGTTGCACTATCCTTTCCTTAAGGAGTGCCTCCATAATCTTGCCCACCACTGAGGTAAGACACGGTCTGTAGTTCCCGCCTCCTCCTGCTACCACTCTTGTGGAGCGGGATCACATGAGCCCTTCTCCAGTCTTCTGGGACCTCTCCTGTGCTCAGAGACTCACTAAACAATTCTGCTAATGGCTCTGCTAGTTCCTCCTTCAGCTCCTTAAGTACCCTGGGATGTATGCCATCAGGTCCCATTGCCTTATCCACCCTGAGCTTAGCAAGCTCTTGTAGCCCTTTCTTTTGTGAAGGAGTAGTGCTCACCTCCCTCCCCTGTGTCCATGATGCTGAGCTGTGGGCCCTGCCCTGCCTTCTCTTCAGTAAATACTGAGCAAAAGTATCTATTTAGGATAGATGCCTTTACAGGGTCCTCCTCCTCACATCCCTTTTCTCCATTAAGCTTAGCAATAGCCCTCTGGACTTTCTCCTTTCACTAATGTATCTATAGAAAGTCTTGTCACCTTCTTTTACTGTTCGTGCTAGTGTTTCCTCAGTTTGGGACTTTGCCTGCCTTACTGCCTTACCTGCTTCCTTAGGGTAGTTTGGTATGCCTCCCTATCTTCATCCCGCTGTGTTCACTTATATTTCCTGAAGGCCAGCCTTTTGGCTCTGACCTTTTCTGCTACTGTATTGAGAACCAAAGTGGTTTCCTTCTTCTTTTGCACTTCCTTTCTGTCTAACACAATGGATGTTGCTTCAAGTATTGTATCCTTAATGCTTGCCCACTTTGCCTGTACCTCCTCACCTGTGTTTCTTTTTGTCAGGGCTAGCTTAACTCTGTTGGCCATCTTATCAAAGTCAACTCCTCTGAAGTCCCATATTTTTGCCTTGGAATGGGATGATTTAGATGTAGTAGCCAAACTGAACCATACCATGTGATGGTCACTGGCCCCCAGGTGACCTTCTACCTGGAGATCTGTGATCCCTTCTTTGTTAGTCAGTACTAGATCTAGGATAGCCCTGTCTCTTGTGGGTTGCTGTACCAGTTGTTTGAGGCCCTCCCTACAGGGAATCCACTATGAGTCTAGTTCTGGCAGATGTTCCTGCTGGTATTGACCAATCTGTATCTGGCATGTTGAGTCTCCCATTATTAGAACCTCCTTTAGCTGTCATGTTTTGTATATCTTCTAACAGTAATGTGTCTATGTCCTCCCTCTGGTCTGGGGCCTGTAGACAACCCCAGTTCTTGTGGCTGTCCCATTTCCTGTTTCCAGGGTGACCCACAGTTCTTCTGGCTCCTTATGTGTATTCTGAATTTCTGTAGCTTTGATATTTTCATTAACATACAGGGCCACTCCTCCCCCTTTTGCACCTCGGTCTCTTCTGAACAATACATAGCCAGGTACTGAAGTCTCCCAGGTGGTTACTGGTAAACCACGTCTCACTAATTGCTACTATGTCCAGTTTAGCCTCTGACATTATTGCCTGCAGGTCTGGGATCTTATTTCCCAGGCTGTGAGCATTGTGTACATGATTTTCCATTGGCCAGATTTTGGTGTGTTAGTTGTTGGGTGAAGTTTGGCATTACCCTGTGCATCAGTGTGGGAGACAAACCTTTTTCTTACCTGGTGATGCAAATGAGCGGCAAACACGCTTGAATTCTGTTTGACCACTAGCTGAGGGGAGAGGTGTTCTTCCATTCGACGATGGGGTGCTGCACCCCTCTCCCCATTTGCTAGTTTAAATATTCTGCAAACACGTCAAACTTCTGCCCCAATGCACTGACTCTCTTTAGTCAGATGCAGTCCATCAAATTTAAAGAACTTTCGCTCCCAGAACTGTTGCCAGTTCCCTACAAATCTGTGTCCTTTTTCCTGGCACCAGTCCTTGAGCCACGTGTTTAGCTCCCCTATCTCCCCTTCTCTGACCTTCCGTCCATCTGCTCCCTTCTCCCAGACTGGCAGAATCTCAGAGAAGGAGATGCAGGACGAAAATAGATGATAGTTGTCACCCAGCTTAGTCAGGTGTTCCTTGGTCTCCACAACTGACGGCTGGCTAGATCATTAGTCCCTATGTGTACTAGGACATCAATGTTTTCTCCTGCTTTGTAGCAAATTTAGTACGCGTCAGTGTCTCTCCATGCTGATGTACCTGGGAGACATCTGACCATCACCCTGGCTGGAGATGGGTATCAACTCCCCGAATCATGGAGTCTCCTATGATCAGAAGTTTTTGGATTTCCTTTGTGCTTGTTTAGTTTTGGTTCCTGATTTGGTGAGTATTGTTGTGCTAGCTCCTGTGCGCAGTGTCCTGCTCTGCAGTGTCTTCTGCCTCTTTATTTGATTTCAGAGATAGAGGCAGATACCTGTTTGTAGTGTTTATATGGTTTTGGAGGTAATGTGTTGGAGAGCAGAGGTGATGAGGCACCTGATTTGCTCCTCTAACCACCTGCCAACCTCCTGGACCACTACCCTCTCTGCGGTCGAGGTTTTCTGTTGGATGCTGGGGAAATGGCGGGTGGTTCTTATAATGTATTTCCTCTTCAATATGAAATTTGAGCGTGCAATCTCTGCCCATGCTGCCCGGAGCTGAGACCTAAGATCTCCAAAGGCCCAGCATGTAGGACAGTGTCCTAAATCCTGTAAGACTGTCCTTCTGAAAATTGTTCCACAGTACCTGCAGTTAATGAAATCCATTCCAAATAAGTTGCTGGGTTTGTAACCTAGTCAGAGTAATTAGAAGGAAAAAAGGAAAAATGCAAGTAATGGTTTAATTAATTGTGCTTTGTTTAACTTGTTATAACAAGTTAAATTACTAGATGCCCTGTAAATGAGATCACCTTGGAGGCCCCACTGATCCGCCCTTCCTGCTCTGCCACAGGAGTGTCACAACTGTGGTACCCTATAAAAGGAGGTAGGCGTGGGGTGGTTGGGGATGGGGTGGGTGGCTGGGCCCTTCCTGCCTAAAAAGAAGAACCGGACGAAAGAACAAGGAGGTAAGAGCAGAAACAATCAGTCAACAACAAATGCAGTAACCCTGAAAGCTTATCCTAATGTTAGATAAAACTGTAAAACCTGTAAAGCACCACCTGTAATAATTTCAGAGAAGATATACCTGTAAGAAACACTTTGCTCCAGAGAAAAATAAAGCAGTAACAGAAGATATACCTTGCAAAGACAATTTGAATCAGAAGATTACAGCAGTAATCTGTTACACACACCTGTAGGCACACCTTGTAATAATGCAGAAGAAGGTATACCAGCAACAACAATTTGAATCAGAGAAAAATAAAGCAATGAAATGTTAGCAACAAACAGTAGCAATCCCTGTGAGTAAAAAAATAAAACACCACCACACAGTAAATCTGCTTAGCCAAACTAAGTCTTAATCCTTCTCCCTTGCTTTGGTAAGTTTCTCTACTCTGCCTTTCAAGCAGTCTTAGAAGGAAAGAGCTCAGGTGAAGCTAGGTGCCTTGGCCAGCAAACCAAGTCTTCTACCTCCAAGATATCAACTAACCTGACTTTTAACCCTTCTTTCTGTTGGAATTACTGACAGTTTGCCAGCTCCACCCCCACATACACACTAATCCTTTGGAAGAGCTGTGGGAGGAAAAGCAATTAGCTCATTCAATGTGAGAAGGAGACTGAAACACCTCTGAGACAACAAACCTTTTCAACAAACAAGAATAAAATAAAACACAGTGTCAAACAGTAATTTTGCTTAGCCCAATGATAAAAAGTCACAAAATGTAAGCTCCACCTGTAATACAGTAATTTCAGAGAAGATATACCCTGTAAGGAACATTGCTCCAGAGAAAATAAAGCAGTAACAGAAGATATACCTTGCAAAAAAGACAATTTGAATCAGAAGATTACAGCAGTAATCTGTTAGCACACACCTGTAGGCACACCTTGTAATAATGCAGAAGAAGGTATACCAGCAACAACAATTTGAATCAGAGAAAATAAAGCAATGAAATGTTAGCAACAAACAGTAGCAATCGAGTAAAAAATAAAAACACCACCACACAGTAAATCTGCTTAGCCAAACTAAGTCTTAATCCTTCTCCCTTGCTTTGGTAAGTTTCTCTACTCTGCCTTTCAAGCAGTCTTAGAAGGAAAGAGCTCAGGTGAAGCTAGGTGCCTTGGCCAGCAAACCAAGTCTTCTACCAAGGTCTTCATTTTAGAGAGATCCTGCCCTTAAACAATACTTCATGCACCCTTTTACCATGTTTCTCAATAGCGCTGAGTGCCAGACATGGCAGCACTCCTAACTCTCCTACCCTGGTCCCCTGCTCCACTGTCCAATGAGTAGTGGCAGGATGGGGCTGCACACAGTCTAATGTAAACCCTAACAAGTTGGGAGATTACACTGTGAGCACCCCTGGTGCCTGTGGTTCTCTCACCTGATAGGTCTGGTAGTCTAGTGACCCACCCTTTTGGTGTCAGTATCCTTTGGCAATGCCAACCCTCCTCCTGGCTCTGAGTCAGTGGCAGGCTCTACCCTCTGCTCATTTCCTCTGCAGGCCAACATCTAATTTATACAACTACATTCCCGTTTTTGATTCAGTACAAGTCATTTGTCTAATACTGCATTTGTGAAAAATGTATTGCTATGATGAAACCATGTTGGCCTGACTCCAAACTTTCATTTAAAATAAAATACAAAGTTTCTAGCCTGAGCAATTTCAAAGTTAGCCCTTTCTAAAGAGAATTCTTTGAAAAGGGCTAACATTGAACCATAAGGGCTAGGAACTTACTTTTTAAAAGGAGTCAAATCAACATGATTGTTTCCTACCGATGCAGTTTCCTTCTGCTTATACCTATCAGTACACATTAATATAGTAGAAAACAGTTTTGATTATTGATATAGTAAACTGCATTTCCAGCATATCAATACATTAAGAGTGCATTGGCAAATTTTATTTATATTAACCTGACTGCAAGTTTTCATTGAAAAATATTAAGAAATTATCTAAGATTTAAATTGCAGTCATTTTGGGGCAATCAAATATTCACTTTGCTTGAGTCTTTCTAGTCGTTATTACATTTTTTTTTTTTATAAGCTACCATTCGGGAGGAAAGAGATCATAATTTGACCCAAGGTACTGGCCATCTGAGCCTTTTTACTTCCCAAAGTGCCAGTCTTGCCACCTGCACCCAGACATTTTACAGTATGATATATAACTAGGAAGAGCATGGGGATGTGTTTTATTGAAGTAACTGGGGTAATTATTATTACTTGTTTATACCGTATATGTTAATGTGTATTTAGGTAATTATTATTACTTGTTTATACCGTATATGTTAACGTATATTTAGGGGGAAGGGGAAATTGTTAACCAGGAAAGGCACACTAAGCTGGAGTTTGTTTCCAGGTGTGACCTGGGAGCACAGGGAAGTTAAATAACTTGCTCAGGGTTACACAGTATGCAAGTGGGGGCTGTTGGGATTCAAACCCAGGTCTCCAGGTTTGCAGCTTGGTGCCCTTAACCACTACACTATACTGCCTCCTATTAATTAAAGCCACTACTCAGGTAACAATGCCCTTGTGTGTAAGCAACAAATACAGTATTATGTTATTAGGGACAACAGACATTTTATTTCAAATTCAGTATCTTTCCACATTTGACAAAAATGTATATTTCCTACACATAAGCAGCCACATCTGGAGTTACACCGCTTCATTGTTTGAAATGGGTCCTGTCAGGCATTTCTGTCTCTGTTCAGATTTCTAAAACAAAACCTTTAGAAAAGTTACTGTATGTGGTGCCTGATCTTCAGATATGCAGCAAACACCATTTTTACCCTCCCAGTATTCTCCTGCCTTTACCTCTCTTATTTCTAACTCTAGTCTAGACATACCTGCCTATGCATTAGGAGGTTGAGTATAAGCTTCATTCAAGTGTGGAAAGGTGACTGAATTTGAAATACAAAGATGGTTGAATTTGAAATACAAGTGTCTATCCACCTGACAGGACACATAGCATAGGAAATACACAATACTGTGTCCACTGCTTAGGGGGTTGTAATCAATGTGGCAAGTGTAACAAACTGCTTTATATAGCACCACTGCACATGCAGCAATTCATTGTACTGAAAAGGTAACATTTAAGGGGCATCTAACCGAAGGTGCAGATTCATGCATGGTGCTGCCCTGAACTGAGTGTATCATAAATAGAGAATAATGTATGGGAAATCATATTAGTCATGGTGTGTTTATCAAAGGGTTGTGATGATAGTATATGGACCTCGAGAGCTAGCTTGAGAGGTCCATGCTGCCATCTCAACCCCGAGATGGAAACACACGCTGAGTTGAATGTTGGTTGCCCATATCTTATGGTATATATTATATGTTTTTGTACATAGAAATCACAGAAATGTTACCTCCCTAAATTAAAACAAAAGAAAACACAAAAAAATGCCATTTCTTTGTCCTGTTTTATGATCAAAATTAAAGTGATCACCTGAGGCTTATCATAACTAATGGGAGTACTAACCTGTAGGAGTTGTGAATCAATTTCCTACTATTCAGACTGCCAAAAATGTTGTTTTTCATTAAAACAAAATGCTTTTATTTCTGTGCTCTGCTTCATTTGTATATCCCTGCCCGTTTTTGAGTTCTTTGTGGCACGCAGGTGCAGACAAACTCATTGCTATAAGGTGCTTTACAGGGGTGTGCCCAATGGAGAGCTCCGTTTCTAGGAGCAGGTTAGCAACAGGCGAATCAGTCGGCAGGCTAACGATGACTCACGTTCAGCTGTTCGGGCTAAGCAGGACAACTTTTCAAAGGCCTGGAGCTGCACCAATAGTAGAGTGGGTCGGTCCTTTGAAGTTGCATTCCTGCGTTGCATTCCTGGTTGCGCATTCACACTGCTGTAGCTTACAGCAATGTGAACGTGCTGAGCTCAGGCCTTCCCCACACAGTTAAAAAAATAAAAACAAAAAACCATGGGGGTGCCCAATCCCCCTGTCAGCATGCCCCCTTCCAGTTCATTTTGCCGATGGTGGAGCCCACTCCCCATTGGCATAATGCCCCCCCAATTTATTGTGTGCCAAGGGGTGCCCAATCCGCTGGCTCTTGTCCCAGCGCCGGTGTGTGCCGACTGGGGTGCCCAATCCCCGCGGCTACATCCCCAACATTAGATGGCATGCTGGGAGCCCACCCCAGCATGCCAAATGTCCCTGTAAAATAGAAAACCTTCCCACAAGGTTTTTTTTTTTAATTAAACCTGTAAACTAGAAAACAGTCCCTCGTTGATTCAGGTGCCAGAACAGGGGGGCCACTAGGGCCATGGCCTTACCACTTTCATAAGTGGCCCTATCACTTTTTGCAATCATGTTAATGTATTTAATAGGGGAGAATTTACCCCTTATATCCTTGGCCCTACCACTTTTCAAACTGTTCCAGCACCAGTGCCGGTGGTCCCTCCCCCAACCCACGCTCACCATCTGCGCACCCACCTTCTCACCCCCCTCACCACATACTTACATCCAGAGCACAGCGTGGTGATCTTCAGTGGACTGGGAACACGTCTGCACTCTTCAAAGTCGACTGCAAACTGAAGAAATGCCGGTAAGCTGTATAATGGCATAAATAGGGTTTTTTCAACTTTGGTGTATATCTTGGCCATTTTTGGGAATTTTGGCACCAAGTTTTCAACATGGGGTTCTTGGGACCCCACCTCATGAATTCAGTCACTGTCATCTGGTTAATCGGTTCCAAAAGGTGATCTTGCAGTCACTGTGCGGAATCATCTTTTGGGACCGATTAAGAAATAACAGTGTCACTGTTCATGAGGTGGGCTCCAAAAGCCTATGTTGAAAATTTGGTGACAAAATAAAAAAAAAAATGACTGTTTTATGCGCAGCATTGGTATAGTTTCCACGCACACTCGTAACTTCGCTAATTTGTAATGTTTTCACTCCAGATTTTCAACATTGGTATTTTTTTACACCTCCTCGTGAACAGTACAGCTGTCATTTTCAGCACCCTGGCCAAAATGCATTTTCACACTTTCAGCGCAGAATAGTGCGGTCGCTGTAGGAAATCAGTGTCTGGGACAGATTTCAAAAATCACAGTGACACTGTTTATGAGCGGAGGTCTCAAAATACCTAAGTTGAAAATTTGGTGACAAAAGTCCATATAATGACTGTGTTACGAGTGTGCATTGCACTGTTTCCATGCACACATGTAACGTCGTGAAATTGTAATATTTTCACTCCAGATTTTCAACATTGGCATTTTTTACACCTCCTTATGAACAGTACAGCTGAGTTTTTCACATCTTGCCTGAAATGTGTTTTTGCCCTTCATAGAAACATAGAAGTTGACGGCAGATAAGGACCGCAAGGCCCATCCAGTCTGCGCATTTCTTTTTCTACCTTATGAATGTGCCATAGGCCTTTGCTCTGTCAGTGGCCTATCTATTCATACTCAGCCGTATTGCTCCCTTATACATATCCCATGCCTGTTTGAAGCCCTGCACTGTATTCATATTCACCACTTCCTGAGGTAGGCCATTCCATGCATCCACCACCCTTTCTGTGAAAAAGAACTTCCTCACATTACACCTTAATCGGCCTCCCTCTAATCTCATGCTGTGTCCTCTTGTCCTGCTGTTTTTCTTATATTGAAACATGTTAGACTCTTTCACCTTGTTAATGCCCTTAAAGTGTTTGACTGTTTCAATCATATCACCTCTCTCCCTCCTTTGTTCTAGGGTATACATACTGAGTTCAGTTAATCTGTCCTCATATGTTTTCTGATGCAGTCCCTGCACCATTTTGGTTGCCCTTCTCTGGACTGCCTCAATTTGGTTAATGTCCTTGTGAAGGTGTGGCCTCCAGTACTGCATGCAGTACTCCATATGGGGCCTAACCAGTGTCTTGTAAAGAGGGATTATTACCTCCCTCTTCCGACTTGTGATACCCCTACTAATACACCCCAAAATCCCTCTAGCCTTACCTACTGCTTTAGCGGTCTGCTTGGATGATTTCAGGTCATCGGTGATGTTGATCCCCAAGTCTCTTTCTTCCCTTGTGACTGCCAGCATCTCCTCTCCCAGCCTATAGGTGGCTTCAGGGTTTCTCTTCCCTATGTGCATGATCTTGCACTTCTTTGCGTTAAACCCCAGGTGCCACTTTTCCGACCATTTTGCTAGTTTATCCAGATTTCTTCTCATTTTGACCACCCCATCTCGAACATCTACTCTGTTGCAGATCTTGGTGTCATCTGCAAACAGACAAACCTTACCCTCCAATCCATCTGCAATGTCACTGACGAAGATATTGAAGAGGACTGTTCCCAGGACTGATCCCTGAGGTACCCCGCATGTGACTTGCATCTCTTCTGACTGTATACTGTTTACTACCACTCTCTGCTTTCTGCCCGTCAACCAGTTTGCCACCCAGTTGACCAACATCTGACCCACCTCGAGCCTACCCAGCTTATTAATCAATCTTCTATGTGGAGCAATATCGAAGCTTTGCTGAAGTCAAGGTAGGCAACATCAGCTGTTCCCCTTGGTCCACCACTCTGGTTACCCAGTCAAAGAAATCTAAGAGATTAGTTTGACAGGCTCTTCCTTTGTAAAACCCATGTTGTCTTGGATCCTGTACTCCTATGGATTCCAGGTGTTGTACTATCCTTTCTTTAAGGAGTGTTTCCATAATCTTGCCCACTACTGAGGTAAGACTGACTGGTCTATAGTTCCCTGCCTCCTCCCTGCTACCACTCTTGTGGAGCGGGATCACATGAGCCCTTCTCCAGTCTTCTGGGACCCCTCCTGTGCTCAGAGAGTCACTAAACAGTTCTGATAATGGCTCTGCTAGTTCCACCCTTAGCTCCTTTAGTATCTTGGGATGTATGCCATCAGGTCCCATTGCCTTGTCCACCCTGAGTTATCAAGTTCTTGTAGGACCTTTCTTTTGTGAAGGACTAGTGCACCTCCCTCCCCGTGTCCATGATGCAGAGCTGTGGTCCCTCCTACCTTCTCTTCAGTAAATACTGAGCAGAAGTATCTATTTAGGATAGATGCTTTTACATGGTCCTCCTCACACACCCTAATCCCCTTTGATCTTAGCAATACCCTCTTTGACTTTCTCCTCACTAATGTATCTATAGAAAGTCTTGTCACCTTCTTTACTGTTCGTTGCTAGTGTTTCCTCAGTTTGGGCCTTTGCCTGCCTTACTGCCTTCCCTGCTTCCCTTATGGAAGTTTGGTATGCCCCCTATCTTCATCCTGCTGCATTCTCTTATATTTCTTGAAGGCCAGCCTTTTGGCTCTGACCTTTTCTATTGTGTTTGAGAACCAAAGTGGTTTTCTTCCTTTGCACTTCCTTTTTCACTAACATAGAAACATAGTTGACGCAGATAAGGACCGCAAGGCCCATCCAGTCTGCCCATTTTTTTTCTACCTCATAAATGTGCCATCGGCCTTTGCTCTGTCAGTGACTCATCTATTCATAGTCATTTGTATTGCTCCTTTATGCCTATCCCATGCCTGTTTGAAGCCCTGCACTGTATTCATAGCCACCACTTCTTGTGGTAAGCCATTCCATGCATCCACCACCTCTTTCTGTGAAAAGAATTTCCTCATATTCCCCTTAATCGGCCTCCTCTAATCTCATGCTGTGTCCTCTTGTCCTGCTATTTTCTTATATTTAAACATGTTAGACTCTTTCACCTTGTTTATGCCCTTAAGGTGTTTAAATGTCTCGATCATATCACCTCTCTCCTCCTTTGCTCAAGGGTATACATATTGAGCTCCGTTAATCTGTCCTCATATGTCTTCTGATGCAGTCCCTGCACCATTTTGTTGCCCTTCTCTGGACTGCCTCAATTTGGTTAATGTCCTTGTGAAGGTGTGGCCTCAATACTGCACGCAGTACTCCAGATGGGGCTTAACCAATGTCTTGTACAGAGGATTATTACCTCCTCTTACGACTTGTGATACCCCTACTAATACACCCTAACACCCCCTAGCCTTACCTACTGCTTTAGAGGTCTGCTTGGATGATTTTTAGGTCATCAGTGATGATGATGCCCAAGTCTCTTTCTTCCTTTGTGACTGCTAGCAACTCCTCCCAGCCTATAAGTGGCTTCAGGTTTCTCTTCCCTATGTGCATGATTTTGCACTTCTTTGCATTAAATCCCAGTTGCCACTCTTCTGACCATTCTGCTAGTTTATCCAGATCTCTTCTCATTCTGCCCACCCCATCTGGATCATCTACTCTGTTGCAGATCTTGGTGTCATCTGCAAACAGACAAGCCTTACCTTCTAGTCCATCTGCGAGGTCACTAATGAAGATGTTGAATAGGACTGGCCCCAGGACTGATCCCTGAGGTACCCCACTTGTGACTTGCATCTCTTCTGACTGTATACCATTTACCACCACTCTCTGTTTTCTGCCAGTCAACCAGTTTGCCACCCAGTTGACCAACTTCTGACCCACCCGAGCCTACCTAGCTTATTTATCAATCTTCTATGTGGAACAGTGTCAAAAGCTTTGCTGAAGTCAAGGTAGGCGACATCAACTGCTCCCTTGGTCCACTACTCTGGTTACCCAGTCAAAGAAATCTATGAGATTAGTTTGACAGGACCTTCCTTGTAAACCCATGCTGTCTTGGATCCTGTGCCCTATGGATTCCAGGTGTTGCACTATCCTTTCCTTAAGGAGTGCTCCATAATCTTGCCCACTACTGAGGTAAGACTGACCGTCTGTAGTTCCCGCCTCCTCCCTGCTACCACTCTTGTGGAGTAGGATCACATGAGCCCTTCCAGTCTTCTGGGACCTCTCCTGTGCTCAGAGACTCACTAAACAATTCTGCTAATGGCTCTGCTAGTTCCTCCTTTAGCTCCTTAAGTACCCTGGGATGTATGCCATCAGGTCCCATTGCCTTATCCACCCTGGAGCTTAGCAGCTCTTGTAGGACCCTTTCTTTTGTGAAGAGTAGTGCTCACCTCCTCCCACTGTGTCCATGATGCTGAGCTGTGGGCCTGCCCTACCTTCTCTTCAGTAAATACTGAGCAAAGTATCTATTTAGGATAGATGCCTTTACAGGGTCCTCCTCCTCACATGCTCCCTTTTCTCCATTAAGCTTAGAATACTCCTCTCTGGACTTTCTCCTTTCACTAATGTATCTATAGAAAGTCTTGTCACCTTCTTTTACTGTTCGTGCTAGTGTTTCCTCAGTTTGGGACTTTGCCTGCCTTACTGCCTTACCTGCTTCCCTTAGGGCAGTTTGGTATGCCTCCTATCTTCATCCGCTGTGTTCCTTATATTTTCTGAAGGCCAGCCTTTTGGCTCTGACCTTTTCTGCTACTGTATTTGAGAACCAAAGTGGTTTCCTTCTTCTTTTGCACTTCCTTTTCTGTCTAACACAATGGGATGTTGCTTCAAGTATTGTATCCTTAATGCTTGCTCACTTTTTCTGTGTACCTCCTCACCTGTGTTTCTTTTGCCAGGGCTAGCTTAACTCTGTTGGCCATCTTATCAAAGTCAGCTCCTCTGAAGTCCCATATTTTGCTTTGGAATGGGATGATTTAGATGTAGTAGCCAAATTGAACCATACCATGTGATGGTCACTGGCTCCCAGGTGACCTTCTACCTGGAGATCTGTGATCCCTTCTTTGTTAGTCAGTACTAGATCTAGGATAGCTCTGTCTCTTGTGGGTTGCTGTACCAGTTGTTTGAGGCCCTCCCCCTGCAGGGAATCCACTATGAGTCTAGTTCTGGCAGATGTTCCTGCTGGTATTGACCAATCTGTATCTGGCATGTTGAAGTCTCCCATTATCAGAACCTCCCTTTAGCTGTCATGTTTTGTATATCTTCTAACAGTAATGTGTCTATGTCCTCCCTCTGGTCTGGGGCCTGTAGACAACCCCGTTCTTATGGCTGTCCCATTTCCTCTGTCAGGGTGACCCATGTTCTTCTGGCTCCTTATGTGTATTCTGAATTTTGTAGCTTTGATATTTTCATTAACATACAGGCCACCCCTCCCCCTTTTTTGCACCTCGGGTCTCTTCTGAACAATACATAGCCAGGTACTGAAGTCTCCCAAGTGTGGTTACTGGTAAACCACGTCTCACTAATTGCTACTATGTCCAGTTTAGCCTCTGACATTATTGCCTGCAGGTCTGGGATCTTATTTCCCAGGCTGTGAGCATTTGTGTACATAATTTTCCATTGGCCAGATTTTGGTGTGTTAGTTGTTGGGTGAAGTTTGGCATTACCCCTGTGCATCGTATGGGGAGACAAACCTTTTTTTCTTACCTGGTGATGCAAATGAACACAATGCAGAATAGTGCGGTCTCTGTGGGAAATCAGTGTTCGGGACAGAGTACAAAAATCACAGTGACACTGTTCATGAGCGAAGGTCTCAAAATACCTATGTTGAGAATTTGGTGACAAAAGTCCATATAATGACTGTGTTACGCGTGTGCGTTGCTCAGTTCCCAAGCACACGTGTAACTTCGTGAATTTGCAATATTTTCACACCAGATTTTCAACATTGGCATTTTTTTTTACACCTCCTTATGAACAGTACAGCTGTCATTTTTCACATCCTGGCCGAAATGTGTTTTTGCACTTCTGGCGCAGAATTTTTAATTTTTTATTTTATTTATTTTAATTCATATATCGGATTTACAACCTTTGAGTCAGAGACTCATTTACAAAGGCACCTCGTCACAGGGAGGGGAACAATCTACATGTGAAGTAAGATAGTGGAGAACAGTACAGGTGAAATACATGCAACATACAATACAGAATCAGAATAGCGCGTTGTTGTGGGAAATCAGTGTTTGGGACAGATTAAGAAAATCACAGTGACACTGCTCATGAGCAGAGGTCCCAAATGCCTATGTTGAAAATTTGGTGACAAAAGTCCATAAAATGACTATTTTATTAGCGTGCATTACGCAGTTTCCACGCACACTCGTAATGTCGAGGATTTGTCATATTTTCACTTAAGAGTTCTAACATTGTCAGTTTTGCAAACCTCCTTATGAATAGTACATCTATCATTGTCCACATCCTGCCGAAATGTGTTTTCGCACAATGGCGTGGTCGCTGTGGGAAATCAACATTCAGGACAGAGTAAGAAAATCATAGTGACAGTGTTCATGAGTAGAGGTCACAAAATGCCTATGTTGAAATTTTGGTGAAATTATTCCACTAAATGACTGTTATGAGCGTGTGTTGTGCATTTTCCACATATTCTCGTACGTTCGTATTTTCACTCCAGATGTTCAACACTGCCTTCTCTTCACACCTCCCTATGAATGGTACAGCTGTATTTTCACATCCTGCCTGAACTGTGTTTTTGCACATCTGGTGCAGAATGTCGCGGCTGCTGTGAGAAATCAATGTTCAGGACAGATTAACAAAATCACAGTGCCACTATTCATGAGCAGAGGTCCCAAATGCTTTCATGAGGTGGGGGTCACAAAAGACCATGTTGAAAATTTGTAGTGCAAATACCAACAAACGCCCAGGCATTAGGGTTTCTAACCACAGTGTCTCCCCCCAACCCAACCCATGGTGGTGCTCCACCAGTGCCTTCATCTTCTCTGAACCGCAGACACATCTCCACTCTTCGACGCCGGATCATGAATTGAGAAAACAGGTATGCACCTCACTGTATTGCAACAGGAATGTGAACTTGGTGGCATAACTTGTTCTTTCTGCTGGGAACTATAGTCCTACCAATCTGTGCGTATCAACATCAATTCCAAACGACGAACTTTGGCATTGACAAATGCTTGTTTTTCTCAGTGCTGCAACCCACAACCATGACATAATGCAAGGGGAAACAGTCTTGGTATTGCAGACATCCTTTTTCTTTCACAATTTTGGACTCCTAGCATAAGCTTATTACCAAAGTAAAATAAAAGTATTCTAACCCATAATTACACTCCTGAACTACTTACAGTCATTCAGGCCCTATAACTTAAACATAGAAAAGTATCATCGCGCTCCCACATTCTGACAGGAGCTGCCACTTCAGACCTGTCACTTCGCCAGCAGGAAATAAAAGTGAAACTTCTACCCAGAATGACAAATGATCTTTCTGGCCTACCTGCATCACAAAAACATTTTTGCAGAAAATTTTCTACAGACTGTATTGCTGTAAACACTACCAAAATAGAAGACTGCACTTCGATTAGAGAGACAAAGAAATCAGCTATTTATGTGGTCACTACAGAAATAGGAGACTACATCACTCAGTAAATAAATCTTGTCAGCTAGAAACTATGTGCACAATGCCTTGTTTTGAAAATAAACATATGAGAGCTTTTATTGTTGAAGCCAATACAGAAATATGAGACTGCACCTCACGGTAAGGAAATTGGAAAACAACTTCTTATTGTACCCACAATGCCTTTTATTTATTTATTGAAACATATTTGAATTAACAACCTTTGAGTCAGAGACTCCTTTACAAAGGCTCCACTTCAGAGTATTACATAGTGCAGACAAAGAATAGACAACAGGTCAGCAAATGGGACTGGTTAACAATGCACATAAAGAGAATAAAGCAACTATCAGGGTATACAGCAGAAAATGTATAAGACATAGATACTAGGCAATCAGTATATTACATTGATTAGTATTATTTCTAAACAGAGTAGTATAGTCATAGGCCACTGGAGAAAACAGTCAGGCCTAGGCCAACATGGATCTAACAGTAGGTCTATGAGGTTTTTTTGGAAGCAGGACCAGCCTAGGAGGAGGTCCTTTGTCATAACTTGGTCTCCCAGGATAGATGGGGGATCAATAGCAGTCACAGCCAGCACTCCTGCCGGTTATGTTCCCAAAGGAGAGATTTGAATTGGCCTAGTCTGGAGTCAGTGAGTGAGGTCTTGGGGAGTATGTTAGACCAGAGAGGAGCCTGATAATGAAGAGTTCTTTGCCCCGTGGTTTTGCAGAGAGGGGCATGGAAGGAGGATTTCTCAGAGTTGCGTGTGTGTTTGGTGAATTGAACTGGTTGCAGCAGAGATGTGAGACCTGTAGGGATAAGTAATCCAGTCTTGATTTTATTTGGCAAACAGACAGGTCTGGTATTTCAGTCGCCCATCGAAATTGAGCCAACTGGTGAGGGATTAAAGCGACATGTGTGGGTCAGGACGGTGGCAGACTGTGGCTAGTCTACAGGCCTTATTCAGGGCAATCCTGATCTCATTGAAGACTGTACTGTCAACTGCACTGTAGATCAAGGTTCCATAGTCGATTAGCTAGATGACAGATGAGGATATTGCTAGCTGAAGGGCATTGGGGGAGGCAGTGTTTTAGCGGTGTAGTAGCTCAATGTGTATGTTGACTGTTGAACTTAGGAGGCAGACATGTTCATGGTAGGTAAGCTCTGAATCCAGGGGACCCCAAGGTACTTGAAAGAGGTGACTTGCTCCAGAGTTTCATTGCAGGCATTTTTTATGAGCAGGGGGTGTCTACTGTGCTTATTCTGGACATGAGCAAACAACATAGATTTGTTTTTTTTATAGTTTAGTGCCAGTCTATGGTCAGCGAACCAAGACTCAGCCTCCATGAAAGATTTGTAAAGGGTCTACTGGAGAGTGGCAGGGTCAGGGTGGGTGTTGAACAGTACTGCATTATCGGCATATAGTAGGAGTTTTCCAGAGCGTGTGTCCGGAAGGGAGTTGAGAAATAGGCTAAATAAAAGGAGTCCGAGAATTGATTACTGTGGGACCCCAGAGGTGACTGGGAGGGGAGAGGACAGAGTGTTGGTTATTCTTATTTGTTGAGACCTGCCAGAAAGATAATCATTGAACCAGCTGAGGGCGTCCTGCAATAGACCTAGTTGGGTAAGGGAGGATAGCAGCAATGAATGGTGAACAGTGTCAAAAGCTTTTGACAGGTCTACAAATACTGCCCCAACAATGTGTCCAGCATCTAGAGACGTGTGTAATGCGTTAGTAAATTCCAAAAGAGCAGTGGTGGTACTGTGGCTCTTGCAGAAGCCATGTTGTTCATGGCATATCAGGTTGTATTTGGTAAGGTGGTCTGAGAGTTGAGTGGCGATGATTTTCTCTAGGGCTTTTGAGAGTGGTGGGGAGTATTGATCAGGACAGTAGTTCTCTCTGGTATGGTGCGGTCACCACTCTTATGAATAGGCATGATAAGGGCAGTTTTCCACTTAGTTGGGAATCGACCTAAGGAGACAGAGTGGCTCAGGAGAGCTGTAAGCGGGTATAGTACCTAATCAAAAGTTAATCTAAGTAATTTAAGGTCCAGGGAATTGTTGCTTAATCTAGATTTGCTTAGCGCTATTTACAGGAATGGGGTGGCCTTGCATTGGGAGATGGCTCTGAGACAAAAGGGGGATAGTTTGGTGGGAACGGGGGGATTGGGGCAAATAAGTTATATGGGAGCACAGACCTGAGATCAGAGAACAAGGAGTTCAGTGTGTTAGTTATGAGCTCGGCATCAGTTGTGACATACCCATTTATGCTCATTTGAGAGGGTGGGGCCATTACAATTTTACCATTAAGCTCTTTTAGGTTATCCCAGAACTTACACCCTGAGCCTGGTCTGGTAATATTCAGCCTTAGCCTTTCGGATGTTCCAGGTGCATTTGTCCCTGGCCGCCTGGTAACTCTGCCTATCAGCTGGCAATCCAGTCTCCAAGGTCATGTACCAAACAGTATCTCTATCCTGCATTTGGTCTAGCAGTGATTGAGAGATCCAGGGGTGTCAGTGCCTTTGATGACATGTCTGCTAAGCGGGGCAAAGAGGTCACAGGCTGCGCTGAAAGAGCAGATAAAAAAACTCCAAGGCAGAGTCTTTATCCAGGGCAGCAGTTATGGGAGACCAATCCCAGTTAGCTAGGTATTGTTTGAGGTGCCTCAGTTTACCAGGCTTGAGACGCTGTTGAAGAATAATTTTTTAGCAATGTAAGTCCCGTGACATAGGACAGGCAAGTGATGACTCAGTGAGTTAGGTAATACACTAACTTTTGTGAATTTGTTAGGGGCGGTTGGAAAGTACAAGGTCAAGAAGGGTCAAGATGCCAGTTCTTGGGTTGTGGCAGGTGGCAGTGGGTACTATTTCAGTGAGATTAATGGCTGCTATGGCATTTTTAGGGGTGCAGTAGTGTCAGAGGACCAGTTAACATTGAAATCACCCAGTGTGATGATTTCAGCCTTGTCAGATAGTTGGGGGAGGTAGACAAGGACTGACTGGAAGGCAACTTTTTTGTTCTGGGGGGAATGTAAACCAAGGAGACAAATAATAGTGCCCTCGCAGGCTGCAGCTGGTGCAGAACGCAGCTGCCTGGTTACCTACTGGGCAGCCAACATTTTGTCATATTACACCAGTACTGTGTGATCTGTACTGGCTACCAGTCAGGTGGAGGATCCTCTTTGAGGTGGGTCTTCTCACTTATAAGGCCCTAGATGGCCAGGGCCCTGGTTACCTGCTTGACCTCCTTGTACCGGCTCTCTCGGTCCGCCCCTCTCCAAGCCTCCTGTGGGGACCCCCTGGTGATTCCCAAGACAAGGATAAAACTGGCTGGTGACAGGGCTTTTAGTGTCGCTGCCCCATCCTGTGGAATTCTCTACCCTTCAGGGTTAGGGGGGCCCCAGCTTTGGAGGTTTTCAAGGTCCTCCTATTCGCCCAGGCCTTCCCCGATTCAGTCATTTAGTTCATTGGCTTAGATAGAGTCTCTCGGCATTCCTGTTTTTAAGTTTTGGTTTTTAGTCTACTTTAATTATTTTTTATATAAACTCTGATTTTGTGTGTTGAATTGTTTATATATTTTAGTTTCTTTTATTAATGATGGTCTTATTTATGTATATTTGTAATCTGATTTGTACAGCGTCCAGAGCTTATGGAAATGGGTGTCTTTTAAATAAATATATATTGCCTTGCCTTGCCTCGCAATGGTGGTGGTTACTTTCATTGAGATGGCTTGTGCACCATGTTCCAGGTCTGGGGGTGGGAGGACTTCCCCTTGCAGTGAGTCCCAGAAGTAGATGGTGCAGCCCTCCCGCCCCACACACATCTACCCTGTCTATCTGTACGAGATATTGTGTACCCTGTAAGTGAGACTGCTGAATCAGGGGTGCTTTTGTTGAGCCAAGTTTCAACTATAGAGATGATGTCAGGTTGTTGTTGGGCTACCCAACCCTACAGTTTGTCAAATTTTTTTAGCAGGCTGCAGAAGTTGATGGATGCAATACGAAGCTCATCAGTGGAGGTTTTCTTAGTAATGGGGGTGTTAATGGGGCCAGGGTTGGAGTGAATATTCTCAGAGAGTAGAAGGAGTAGCAGAAGGGCTGTGAGCTTGAGTATTTTGTAAGGTCTTTTGTTCAGCCATCCAAGTCTGGTGGAATGGGGGGTCGAAGACAGGAATGGGTAGGTCCCAAATAAGGGGAATAACGTGGCAAAGTTGGGTCCATGGCAGTGAGGGGCTAGTGCCGCGAGTAGCAAGAGGGGACATTGGAGGGAGGAGTGCATGTGGTGGAGAGGCAAAGCTGGAAAGGGTAGAGGAGGGAGGTGGTGGTGTCCACTTGAGGGTAGGGAGGGGGCATTGTCCACTTAAGGGCAGTGGGGAGTGGACATGGCAGACATATACAATTGCTAGGCTGGTGGTGTATTAACCGGGCAGATTATGCAACGTAATAGGGTATACATGGGAAAGTTACTAAGGACAGTGATAGCCATGGCATGGTCTGGGACCTAAGGGCCACGGTGTGGGTGTTTCAGTAGTTAAAGGCAAAAGAAGAGAAAAAAAAACAAACTCTGTAGTCCAAATTGCTCAGTGGTAAAGACATGGCCTATAGGACCAATGGTGCAGAGTTCAAGGCTGGCAAAGGAAAAACAGGTCTGCCCAAGCTAAAAGGCCTTGCTGCATGTGTATCTACTGTGTACCCCTTTACCCCAGGATGTATCTGGAAACAAGCTTGTCTGCTCTGTATGTTTTTCCTGGTGAAACTTTTTAAATAAATATGTCTATATATTAGGTGCTATACTGCAGTCACCACTACCAAAATAAGGGACTGCACCACTAAGTAATGAACATTTAAGTCCACTTTATAATTTACCCAGAATTCTGTGTTGCTGTATGTAAAACACTGACTGTTCCCTTGCATGACATCATTCTGGGGGTGTGGCCACACACAGAAAACTGGAGGGCGGGCAGAAACAAAGTGATGATAGAACATTTAACAAAATTATTATGACAGATTTTTTACAAAACAAATTGCAGCTTCAGCATCTGAAGCATAGGTGGCAATGGCATACTATGTGAGAGCATCTGCGAACCTCAGAAAAGCACTTTAAAAGTAATTTTCTGAGGTTTACCATAACAAATGTTCTCTGCATGTAAATAACTGTTCTAAGTTGCTAATCATTCTCCTTTCACATTTCATCTTGATCCTTCCACTCTTTCCCTCACCCCGCTATGGCTTTCCCCATCTCCCCTCCCCTTGTTATATCTCCTAAGCTCCCTGCTCACTTTAAAATACTTTGTCCCATACCTTCTCACCTCTGATGAGGCCCTGGGCTGATGCCATCCCTTACTTTTGTCGATTATTAGATATTAGGCTAAGTCTGTTCTCATTTTCCTGTAAAGGGTCGTTTCATAACACCCCACCCCCTCTAATATGACCCTTTGAATTCCAGGTTTTAATCAAATACACACCTTGGCATACATTGTACAATGCCACATGTACTGGAACATCTCTAGTTATATACTGTTGTAATGTTTTGTATAATTTCTTGTTTTGTTTGTTCTCCATCTTATACTTTTCCAATATGTATTGTTCGTCTGACGTGGATCCTATGAAATGAGCTTGTTCTCAAAGGTGTTATCTGAAATTTCAATAAATAAATAAAATAAAAGAAATGGGAGTAGTAGCCTGCAGGAGTTGTGAATCAATCTCCTACCATTCAAACTGCCAAAAAGTGCTGTTTTTCATGAAAAAATGCTTTTATTTCTGTGCTGGGCTTCATTTGCATAACCCTGCCCTTTTTTTCTCAGCACTGCAACCCACAACCCTGACATCATGCAAGGGAAACAAAGTTTTGAAACAGAGACCTCTGTTGGTCAGTCTGGGTATTGCAGTCATCCTTTTTCTTTCACCATTTTGGACTCCTAGCATAAGCTTGACACCAAAGAAAAATAAAAGTATTCTAACCCGTAATTACACTCCTGAACTATTTACAGTCATTTAGGCTCTATAACGTAAACATAGAAAAATATCATCACGCTCCCACATTCTGACAGGAGCTGTCACTTCAGACCTGTCCCTTCACCAGCAGGAGGTAAAAGTGAAACATCTACACAGAATGGCAAATGATCTTCTGTGCTTACCTGCATCACAAGAACATCTTTCCAGAAACTTTTCTACAGATCGTACTGCTGTAAACACTACCAAAACAGGAGACTGAACTTTGATTAGGGAGACAAAAATCTATTTCTGTGGTCCTGGTATAACCCTGTTCCATTCGTGATGCTCAGTGCACCACAATTCCATTATGGGCACAAAATCCAGGCCATTCTCCACCATGATGGTTTCCGGGTCCAGACATTTGTGTCCAAGATTCCGTGCATTGGCACACATGGCCCTCTGCACCCTACTTCTTCCTGCCTGCTTCCCTGCATCCCCCTCCCTTTCTGCCCATGCAGTTCCCTGAATTTCCCGACCCATCACTTTCCTTTTTACCTTCACTATTCCCTATCTCTTTCAATACTTTATCCTGTCTTACCTGATGCTATATACCCTTTTTCTCTCTCTTGTCTCCACCCCCTGTGTGCACCCCTGCCCTAGGGGGTTTACTCCTCCGGCCCTCCCTCCTTGAAGTTCTATCCTCTACTGGGGCAATTATTGCCATGCTTGATTTCACTGTCTCCCCTGTCTAGTTTAAATGCTCATCCAAGTAGCATCTAAACCTCCCACCAAGGACTGCAGGCCCCTTCCTGGAGGGATGCAGGCCATCTACCTACAGGGCCAATAGTCTCCAATGCTGGGCCACAGTTCCCAATGTAGCCAAAGCCCTTCTCCATGCACCATGCCTTCAATCAGTTGTTAAATCCCTGGTCTAGAGTACCCTTGCCTTTCCTCACCACACACAGGTAACACCTCAGCAAAAGCCACCATGCATGCCACCTGCTTTGAGGCTCTTCTCCAGTTTCCTGAAATTACCCTACACTATTCTTACCTTGTCATTTGCCAGGTCATTTCTCCCCAGATGGACAATGATGTCTTGCTCCTTCCCATCTCTTACTGGCCTAGCAATCCTCTGGATATGATCTCCATCTCTCCAATCTGCAGCACCACTCAGGCACACCACCTCCCGATTCCTTCCTCCACCCATTCCCAAGTCTATCCCCCTAACAATAGAATCCCCCACCAGCAGCTGTTTCTTCCTCAGCTGGGGGCCCCTTCCTCCCCCCTTGGGGCTTCCCTTTGAGGACCCCACCTCCTCTCTTCCCACTGTGACATGTGCCTCCTCTCAGCTGCCCCATCTCACCAATTCAGAGAAGGAGTTCTGCAGTAGTATAGACTGAGAAGCATGCACCCTTTCCACCCCCCCTACCCTCTCGGAGCCCACCAAAATCCATGAACTTTGTTTCTGCCTTGTCATCCTCTGGGGAAGCGGTGGCAGACTTCATGGCCTCTGCATGGGGCAGAAGGTCCCATACCTTTGCCAGTTCAATCTCGAGTCGGCAGCCTCTGCTTGCAAAACCCAGAGAGGTACATAATGGGGCAGCAGCAGAACCATACCAATACTAATATAAAATACTAATTTACGTTGCTCAAAATGAAAAGCGCACTTTCTAAACATGAAAGCAGACATTTTAACAGATGTCTGGTCAGCTACTGTCTCTAAGAAGTAATGAGGTGCCCACATGTTTGTCTTTGTCCCCATTTTTGAGGGTCAATGCCCCACATTAGGGGGATGAAAGAGTGAGAGGCATATGCAGATAACTGAGTTTGTTGGCTAAATATGATATTTACAACTGGAGCGTCATCTGATAAAAACTATGTATGTAGCATAAAAAACTACTAACAGAAAAGCCATATTGGATATATTCAAGTAACAGCTGCTAGTGGCTGTTTCGCTTTGGTTTTCAACATCTTGTGTATTATGGATGCAATCAGTATTTTGTTTCTTCCAGTAAAAGGTCTTACGTGTCTACCTAAATTTTCTCTCAGACACAAATGCATCAGTTGAACTTCTCTGATCTGGGTTTATTTGCATTCAGGGCCAAATTTTCTTTGAAAAGCAGCAGAGCTTTGCTTCCCGGGTAACATCAAACTTAGCTAAGAATTCAGGTCAGAAACTCCCCTGTCTCCTAGCAACAAGGGATGGTTGTGCTTTTCCTCTGGTTGAATCATTTGGCATTAGAAACTGGATCATTTGCTGCACTGCTCAGGGCAATGTTAATATCATATACTCCAGCAGAAGCTGATTTATGAGGCATGGTGTTTGAAACACTCTGCTAGCCCTGAGCAGCTTACCAACAGGCAGTGTGTGTTGGGGGTGGGGTAGGGGGGCTCCAGGAGAGAAACACAGCTGATGTGGAATGTGTGCAGAGAGCAGGAACTGACACAGCCCTCTGATCCTTCTTTACAGATGGCAACAAGCTGAAGACCAGTACTGGACACAGAAGGGAAGAAAACAAAAGCAACGTTTAGTGGACTAACTTGAATCTGGGAGCTGGGAAGAAACTGGTAAGCACTCTGGAAATCATTGTGTTTAATTTACCAGTGAATAATTAAAAGAGCAAGTTAGTGCCAAGACTGAAAGTAGTAAAGGTCCTGCTGATGCAAAAAACAGTGTTGTTGCCTATGGCTGGTTAGCAAGGCGTACACGATTTTGTGTCGTCTATGGAGAGTTCTGTGTATAGCTGACCAACTTAGGTTTATTTTTTTCCCCTGCAGTACAACAATGAAAAGCCTGTAAACATGAGGATTTATGGCCTGAAATATGAGCTCATGGAATCAAATCCAACAGTGATTCCACAGCAGCATCAACTGGATGCGAGGGCTTTTTACCCATGTGCTTATTGAAGAAGTACAGTACAGTACATTGACTGTCAGATTGACTTGTGCCTCATCTTTAGATAATGCAACCAATTTACATACCATATGTGATGCGCTCAGAACAGAATATTTGAAGCTGCTTCATGTATGTAAATTAAAGTGGGATTACTAAAGTAGCAGGAACATTGAAGGGGGTCCATGCACTTTTGGTTGTACTTGCATCACAGCTTTTCAGTTGGTGTTTTTTGCTATTATTATTTTTAGCATGACTCAGAGGCTGTATTTGTAAGAACCTTGAAATGCAATGTTTAAGCCATCATTTGTGCAACCACAGCTTGGGGCTTAGTAGTAAATAAACCCTGCCCCCACTGGCATTTCACCTGGTGATATTTGTCCCATGTTATGCCCACTCCCATAGATTGTAACACAAGTGGGCAATGAAACTAATGTTGCTTGGTTAAAGGGGCCCATGGGAGAAGGGTGTACTGCCCACCTATATATTTTAATAACATGAAAAAAGTTTCAACTTGTTATGTTTTAAAGTAACCTGAGCTGCCCGATCAAACTAAACATTGCTGAGAAATGTGATTAGAAAGAGAACGGGATAACATCGTACCTCTCAGCTGCTATGAATTTGACACAGCGCTATGATTTGCACGCTGAAAGTTACCTTTGCTTTGCAAAGGTTTATAGATTTTCTTAATAATGTTAGCGCTATTTCTGGACACACAAGCTATTAAACCATGGAACTAACTTGATAGAAACAGTCCTTAATGTGACATATACAGTATGTGCTCACCATTTGTAGACATTATTCTTTAAAATAAGAAAGTGCTACACATTCTGGACATTTGTTATTCATTTTGAAGGCCAGTTCTATGCATTTTAATGCTGGGAGGTTAAGAGGTATGGATAGGTTTTCCACAAAGTTAACTGAGAAGTCCAACACACGCATATATTTTGTGTCTTATAAATTTCTCTAAAAGGAAAACAAACATTTTAAGTAAGTAGTAAGTAAGATTTATTTTTAGGGGCCCCATCCCAGAGGCTGTAGGTGCTACAAGTAGATAGGAAAACATACATCAGTGAATAAACATGAAAACAGAAAAAACAGATAATAAATTAGACAATTTAAAATCAGATTTAAAGAAAGTAAAATGATGCAGCAGTTTACTAATTTAACTATAAAAGTCTAAAAAAGCTTTTCTAAAAAGATGCACCTTTAGGTCCCACTTGAAAACCTCCATCGATGGGGCCTCCCTCAAGGGTCTTGGCAATGAGTTCCACAATACCAGGTCTGCCACCTTGAATGAATGATCTCCAGAGGATTTGATGCAAGCCCTGGGAACCACTGGGAGGCCCTTGGTAGAGGAGCCAAGCAAGTGCACAGGATGAGCAGGAGTCAGGAGGTCATTCAGGTATCCAGGGCTCAATCCATGTAAGGCCTTATTGGTGAGCAAGCCCATCGTAAAGATGATTCTCCACCTAACCATCAGACAGTGTAGTTCGTGCAGAGTCAGGGTCACATGACATGACCTCAGAAGGCCCTTCAGTAACCTGGCTGCTGTGTTCTGCACCAACTGCAGGTGCTGGAGAACCCCTCCAGTGACCCCGGGTATAGAGCATTGCAGTAGTTGAGCCATGATGTCTGAAACTAAATCTTGAAGGTGGAGTTACACTACATTGTTGTCAACAGTACTTTATAGTATTTGTTTGCAACTGGGTCCCTGCAAATGCACACTGAGCCTATGCTCTTTCCTAGATGCGAACTGAGGGAAGGTGACAAGAGAGCACTACAGTGAAAGTATGGTAAATACAGGAATGCATCAAATTTGTCTTGTCTTCCGCACTCCAGTGCCCTGTGCCCCTCTACCCATCGGACACTCCACAGGACTTCCATCTCCCCAGAATGCTAAAATGTTCTACCCCATCAGCACCATCAATAAATCTGTTTCAGAGAGAGAAATAAGTGCAGGCTTCATAACTAATTATAATACAACAGGCATTTGGGGTTCAGAAGAGAATACAGTGAAAGAACCTTGCCTGATACTGTATCTGCCAGTTAGAATGCCAGGTCCTGTTAAATAAAATTATCTGTCAGCAAAGCCAAACTTTTCTTGGAAAAATGATGCTAAGCCCTGTTCAGCAACATTAATGCAGCCACTTCCCCAGTACTGTAAATTTTACATATGGCAATGCTTCTGGACAAGACCCTGTGCAGAATGTTGTAATACTGTAGTACTTCATTACACTGATCAGGTAGCAGCATGTTACGGTTCACTAAAGTGATAGTGGAGGCAGACAGCATCAGCTCTAGCAAAGGCAGACTGGATAGACACCTGGATGAAAATGGCATTGTGGTATACAACAGCTGAACAGCATACAATAACTGAGGAGTAATTTATTTTATTTATTTATTTATTTATTTATTTTTATTTCACCAGGAGATGCTCCATTGAGCAAGCTCATTTTCAAGGAGGTCCTGGATGGACAAGATTATACAGACTCACAGTTTACAACAAATAGGTTTACAGAGTCATACTAATATCATTATATTAGTAGTCGTACTAATACAGCCACTGGCTAGTGGGAGAGCAAACTGCTGCAGCTGGACTAAAATCTCCATGCCATTTAATCTTACTTCCTATGTATTTCTATGTAAAAAGCAACAAAAAACAGTCTCAGAACTCCAAATCAATAGCTTTCCAACAACAACGATCAAACGCATCACATTTAGTATCTTACTGTACTTTGAACACTTTAATGGTTCAACCAGAAATTGAAACAAGTGTTAATTTATGGTTGGTCTCTCGCCCGCACCCCCACCCCAAGGTACTTCTTTGTTATCTAGCAACAGAATGCCAGCTTACTTAAAAACATAGAACATAGAAACAGTTGGCCAGAAAAAAGAACTGCTTGGCCCACCCAGTCTGCCCAAAGATTTCCTACGCTTTGAACCTCTGTAGATCCTAACTGGTTCCGGGTCCCTTCCCTCACTGCTTTTGTATTGTTATGCCCATATATCTATTCCACACATGTTTGAAGACAACTACTGTTCTAGCCTCTGCCACTTTGGCTGGCAGTTGATTCCATGCTTCCACCACCTTCTCAGTGAAGAAATATTTCCCACATCCCTCTTGAACTCCTGCCCCATTCCAACTTCATTGCATTTTCTCTAGTTGTGGTGCACACTCACCTGGAAGAGGCTCTCTCCTTCACCTGTTTACCTCTGTGAGGTAGTTGAAGGTCTCGATCATGTTATTCCTCACTCTCCAGTCTTCCAGAGTGTATTTGTTGAGGTTCTCTAGCCTCTTCTCATAGGGCTTCCCTGCAACCCTGCACCATCATGATTGTGCTTCTTGACCACTTCCACCCTGTCAGTGTCCTTCCAGAAGTTCAGCCTCCAGAACTATGCACAATACTCCAGCTGGAGGCATACCAGGAGTGGAGCAATGGGAGCACAACCTTCCTCCTCCTGCTGGTGATGCCCCTCCTGTACAACGCAGCATCCCAGTAGCCCTACCCATGGCCTTGTTACATTGTGCTGCTACCTTGAGGTCTTCCAATACAACAACTCAGAGGTCATTTCCTTGTCTAGTGACTGCCAACACCTCCCACTGTCTTACTCGACTCTGGGGTTCCTGTGCCCTAAGTACACGATTTTGCAGTTCTTGGCATTGAACCTCAGAAGGGGGCTGTGCTATTTGTGCCAGTTTTGATGTTGTTAGTTCTGGACCAGGTTGGTGCAAAGATTTCCCAGAGCATGAATACTGTAGGACTCTAATGCTTTTGGACAGCTAATAACATGACAATATTGGCCTTCTTTTAAATGTCTCTGCCTATGATATACAGAGTTGAAGTAAAGCACTTGATCTTCTGTACTTCATTATGTACAGTATATTTAGTAGGCTATGATACCTACCAGCATGTCATGTGCTGATTTCTATGAGGCACTGTGAACACAGCACTAACTACAGTACCACATATACTGTATGCTACACAAAAGTACTTTTAAACAAGAGGTTCTGAGCTGCATGATCTACAGGTGAGCTGATAAAAAAGGAACATGCAGTGCTTGGTCAGACTAGCTTTGTGGGGCTATGAAAGCTGCAGAGATGGTGGTATGTTACAAAGAACAGAGTGGCTCACAGTGTCCAGAGAAGCTGTGAAGCAGAACATTTCCTTTCCAGTGCATTAGGCACCTACTGTATACCTCCCATGTCAAAATGTGGCATTGGTATGTGTCTTTAACACCAGCATGATGAATGTTGGCAAGCAGGTCATGCAGGGGTGTCATCCAGTGTGGAAAGGTGCATTTTAGCTTTCTTGGTGGCTCAACAGCAGTGTGGGAGCCTGGGTTTGGAGTGACCTCAGGTTTCTTGCCGTTTCCAACCTCAGTGAAGAATTTCCTCCTGGGGAGTGCCTGGTGCATTTTGGTTAAATGACACCACTAGGTGGCAGGTTAATGAGTAAGACGTGTTGTCTAGCTTGGATGTTATCTGCAAATGCACTTCTGTAGTCACCGTGTGGTGGCTCAACATGGGTAGAACAATTATGGGAGGCAAGCATGCAGAGGATTTATAAACAAAAGTTGGCTGGTGCCACCAGGAGCTTGTTTTGCAGTGCTATTGCATACTTAATTGTAATTTGATACTGTAGTGTGTATATTGCTATTTGCCTTGTATTGCATATTGATTCATCTGGGTCGCACCTGAAAAAGGAGCATATATTCCAGTGCACTTTGCCCAGTTAAAAAACAAAATAAACTAAACTGCAGGTGAGTATACATGTGCAAGGGTGATCTGTTTGTGGCACCACCCCCCTCACCCTGCCCCATGCCAAGCAGTCCCTAGTATCCAGTGGCAGCTGCCCCATCCCTATCCAGTGCCAAGCAGTCCCTGGTGTTCAGTGGATATGATGTGGTTTGGGAAGATTGGAAAATGAGAAACTAGATGGCAAAAAGCCAAAGAGGTAAGTGGAAGGGCTATGCCAGTTGTTTTCAGAGGGTTCAGGTGTTTTGTGGCACTAGGGATAAGCTCCCATGTCTGCCCTAAATTATATGAATTGGAAGTCCTTAGTGGCGCTGGGGTGGGTTCTTGGTGTTGCATTAACTAATCCTGGTGGGGGGGGGAGTTATTCAGTGGCACTGGGGATGGGTTCCTGATGCTGCACGAGTTAGTCCTGGTGTGGTTGGGGGGTATTCAGTGGCACTAGGGATGCATTCCTGGTGCTGAATTAGTTAGTCCTGGTGGGGGTTATTCAGTGGCACTGGAGATGGGTTCCTGATGCTGCATGATCTAGTCCTGGTGTGGAGGGGGGTATTCAGTGGCACTAGGGATGTGTTCCTGATGCTGAATTAGTTAGTCCTGGTGGAAAGCACCAAGAGAGGTTGACAGTGAAAATGCCGACCTCCCCCACAGTGATGGCACAATACAGACGTCGGTATTGTGCCACCCATGCAGCGAGTGTTTCCTGTGGGGGGCTGCACCCCCCACACCCCCCACCCGAACTTTAGGATTATCAGCTCCATGTCAGAGTTGGTCCGGGGGGAAGTGGAACACTGGCGGAAAGTGAAACACAAAAAAAGGACTATTACAGTGACTGTCGCCGTAATGGTCTTTTTTTGTGTTTTGCTGTCAGGGTGTCGATGTGCAGGGGTGCACCAGTCCTGGTGGGGTTATTCAATGGCACTGGAGATGGATGCCTGATGCTGCATGATCTAGTCCTGGTGTGGAGGGGTATTCAGTGGCACTAGGGATGCATTCCTGATGCTGAATTAGTTAGTCCTGGTGGGGGTTATTCAGTGGCACTGGGGATGTGTTGATGGTACTGTATTAGCTAGTCCTGGTTGGAGGGGTATTCAGTGGCACTGAGAATACATTCCTAGTGCCACATAACTAGTCCTGGTTAGGTATCCAGTGGCACTGGGATGGGTTCTTCATGTAATATTAACTAATCCTGGTGTGGGGTAGTCAGTGGCATTAGGGATGGGTTCCTGGTACTGTATTAACTTGTCCTGGTGGGTGTATTCAGTGGCTCTGTGGATTGACTCATGGCACTTCATTAACTAGTCCTGGTGGGGTTATTCAGTCACTCTAGGGTGAGTTCCTGGTGCTGCATTAACTAGTCCTGGTTAAGGGTATTCAGAGGCACTAGGGTGGGTTCTTGCTGCTACATTAAGTAGTCTTGTGGGGATATTCAGTGGCACTTGGGATGGGACCTGGTACTGCAATAACTAGTTCTATTGGGGTTATTACATGGAACTAGGGATGGGTTCCTGGTACCACATTAACTAGTCCTTTGGGGCTATCCAGGGACTCTGAGGATGGTTTCTGGGTCTGCATTAACTAGTCCTGTTCGATGTTAGGTGGAACCCAGGGGTTTCCTAGTGCCACATTAGCTAGTTCTATTGGGGTATGCTGTGGCACTGATAATTTGTTCCTGGTGCTGCAATTAAACTGGGGAAGGTCAAGCTTACTCAAAGGCAGCAGAGTTTGGCTACTGATGTAGCATAGAAAGAGTTGGGGTGAGGGAGACAAAGATGTTCAACAGCACCAAGGATGAGTTTCCAGTGCCACACTGACTAGTTGACAGTGGGCGTGGGGAGTTTCAGTGGCACTAGGGTGGGCTCCTGATGCTGTACTGAAACTTTGGGTATAGTTGGGGTGTTTTGGGGACGCATTGGATGGGTCCTTGATGTTCCATTAACTAGCCCCTGGTAGGGTATTCAGTGGCACTGGGTATGGGTTTCTGGAGGTGTGTGTTTTCTTTCAGGTTGAGGAGGTACAGATAGCTAAAATACTGGCTTCAAAGGGACATTCTAAGAACTACGTCTGGAATGACTGCAGTACAGCTGGGGATCAGTAAAGAACGATGCACTTTGTTACTGAGGCAGGTGGCAATTATTGGCCTGGTATGACTAGTGTACCCCTGCCCCACTTCTATCGCCATTTCTGTAAATATTGCAAAGCTTGTCCAAGAAATCATAGGGATCTAAATGCCCTGCTGCCCCTGGTATGTTAGTGCGGCAAATACCAACACATGAGATCATCATCCAGTGACAATATTGTGACTTTTCAATTAACAATAGTGTAAACTATGAGTCTGGCTTTTGCTGAATACCAGCTTGATACACACTCACAGAATGTCACACAGTTTTATTGGCTAGTGCCCGTGGTTCACATTAAAACCCACTTCACTGGTTCTGATGAAATAATTGAAAAGTGTCAGGTCCCATAAAACCGAGTGCAAACTTTTTCAAGGCTGCCAGCACTCATCAGTTCTTCTGCCAGTCATATAGCCCTAGTTCATAGGAAACAATTACTACTGTTCTCTGTGATGCACAAGCAAATGAACTGAAGTAACTGGTGGATTGCAGAAAAAAATGTAAATGAAAGGGAAAGCATTACAGAGTAATAGAATGTGAACGTCGCCCCCACCCCCCGACTTAAGGGGGTTCCAGACAAAAAATAGTCAGCCTAGAGCAATTATGTACCCCTGTCTCATTTTGTCTCCTTTTTTTTCCTGCCCCCCCAAACAATGGGGTTCCCATGATTGTACCATCCCTCCCGCTGTGAGGGCAGATGAGCACGACCTTTGCAGCCCCCATCAATGCTGCTACTTTGTTAGCTGGCAGGGCTATACAAATGCTGTGCCTGCACTACACCTCCTGTGCCAGGGAGATGAGCCTCCCAGCTTGCTGTAGTAGTCAGTTCATACTTAGTGGCAGATATTTTTGTAGAATATTTAGATGTGATCGCCTCGGATGCCATATACTACAGACCCTACCCTCGAGGGAGGGAACTGGCCAGAGTTTTTTATTTGTGTCTGAGAATGGGGGTGCTACAGGGGTACCTCAAAGCTGCTGCTAAAAGGCAATAACTGATTTTAACATATACAGGTCATTGTCCACACAGGGGCAGTAGAGTGAAGCATAACAGAACTTACTGAATTTATTGAATTCTACATAGACCAACCATCAGTCCCCCTAGGAGGACAAAACACAGTTACAGAGACAAAACATTTCATTTCGTCTTTCTTTAAAGTCCCTGAATTTTAGGGAGCCCATTACACAATTCATATAATAGCCTTATCTTTCTCTCTTCTGTATAAGATGTGTCGTTTTGGGAGGGGTACATTCCCTAGGGCCGAAGGCTACAGCATCCTGTCTACACGTACTGGTCCCCTTTACCCATAACATGCAATACTTAAGAGGAATGGTGCCCAGATGAATGGGACAGAATGCTACAGTGTTACAGCTATCTACCCTCTGGTACACAGCTGGGGCTATAATTACTGTCCCGGGGATGCCCAATGTGCAAAGTTACCTCTCCATGGCTTCTAATACCCTACCCTCAGCTCCTGATTATAATGAGTAAACTTTCATGAGCCTCCCGGGGTATAGAAGTACCCCATGGACCACACTTGACACACATGTGGGCCTCCTCCTGGAGCATACTGCAGCAACAGGATTTCTTTCTTTCTTTCTTTCTTTCTTTCTTACTTTTTCCTTCCCTGTATTTCTTTTTGTCTCTTTCTCTTTTGTGTACTTAGTTCTCTCTATTTTTTTCTCTCACTTTTATTCTTTTTTTCTGGCATGCTGCCCCCGGCCAAGAGTGCCTCCCACCGCCCATGGAGGAGATGCAGCTGGTTTCTTTGTTGTTTCCTGTTCTCTTTTTCTTTCTTGGACAGTCTCTGCACACACTGAGCTAAAGGATTAGAAATGACCAAATGTGCTGGGGCCTCTCTTTTTTATAGGAGGTGGGAGTGGCAGGCATCTTCCCAGAATTTGCATGGCCAGCGGCACATTTGCAAGCAAGCACAGTGACTCAGCAGGCTAGCAGAACTGGGGGAAGGGGAGCCTGAAAAGTTCCAGGACTCAGGCACTGGTTTCACTCTGTTTACTACAGTATTAGTAATGCAGATTTAAACAGGGGTGGAGGGGATGAGAGCCTGGTTACATAGACAAAGGGAATTTTTTTAGGGCTCTGATCCTTGAGGAGTACAGGAATTTGAGAGTTCTGGGGATTTGTTTCCCCTAACTTACAACAGCAATAATCTAATCATTTGCAATGATGCATGGTTGTACAGTGTGATCAGGGCCTTAGGAACAGATGCTACCACCAGCAATCAATGTTTTATCCTCACAAAGGAAGGTTGCTGTAGTATTGCAGGCCTCAGACCAGTGGACAGTTAATTCCAAAGCAATGACCCAGCATGGCTGAACATGTTTAGTTTTCTAGGCGGCAAGTGATAGCTTCCACCTATTATCACCATGCATACTGTTTTAAGCAGATTTGAAAGATTATTGTTATGTTTAGTATGCGTGAGTCAGTTGCATGGCCCGAGTAGGGACAGGGCTGTACCCCCAATGTAACACTTGGGTACCTTTTGTATTTGGACCGCAACCTATTATAAGTAACATTATTATGTAACCTATGTGTACTCTATGTTTAATGTTCTGCACCTGTACTGTTCTCACTGTTGTAACCACACCATGTAACTCTGTCTACCCGCCCCCTGTGACGAGGTGCCTTTGTAAATAAGTCCATGACTCAAAGGTTGTAAAGCTGACTTTTCTAATAAATAAATAAATAAATATAGTGCCTGCTGAAGAGATTTCTGAAACAGCGCACCCCAAAGGATTTTGCATACCCATGATGCTTTTCACTTGATTCTTATCTTTTAGAATATATGCATATGCATTGGAGAGCCTACAAAAACTAAACAAATTGGAAATTATTAGCCTTTTGATATTATTCATGCATTCTACGTACTGCCCTTTTTGCAAACTGCCTCTGCGTCTCATGCATGTCATACCGACTGTAATGGGCCGGTAAGCAAAGGAGTAGAAAAGGTGTTTAACAGCTGGTTGCGTTGTTACATACTGCTGTAGTTTTCTGTGGGTGGCAGTGAGACATGAACTGATGATTCACTATCGGTGTTAAACCTGATTGTCAGTTGTTATTAGTCTACAATGAATCAGCAAAGCAACTCAAGTACGAGCGTGTGCCAGGTAAAAATCAATACAAGAAAAAAGAACCCGGCACCAAACTGCTGCAACATTGAACTTTATTGTTA
This sequence comes from Neoceratodus forsteri, assembly GCA_016271365.2. Classification (NCBI taxonomy): domain Eukaryota; kingdom Metazoa; phylum Chordata; order Ceratodontiformes; family Ceratodontidae; genus Neoceratodus; species Neoceratodus forsteri. The sequence goes on from CM057458.1 coordinate 238,787,786, forward strand.
TAATGATATTAAAAATACATACCACAGCAGAATCTGGACATTCAAAAACCTCAACTGGTTTTGAAGCTAGTGCGCCATGGGGGGGTTGTGTGGAAACCTAGAGCATTTAAACTGTGAATCTTAAAGTGATAGTGCATACTTTCATAAAATGATTATTAAATAACAATAAATATAAAGCACATATCTACCACAGGTTAAAAACAATGTAATATGCAGCAGGTCCATTCAGAAGTTGATTCCAGAAATTGTATGCCTATATGTTTATGCATCCTAACAAAATTGTCCCTGTAATTATGACTCTGCTGGTGTTAGAGGTACATTTACAGTATCTCTCAAATCCTCAGCACTCTCGAAAGAAATACAAAGACCAATTAATTTCTTAGTATATGGGTCTAAGCAACTCATTATTCAGGTATATCTCATTCACTTCTTAATAAAGGGCAAAATATCAAGCGATCGTTTAAACCAGGCTGGTCAGGGCACCTAATGTAAAACTCCAGAAGGACTCACATTTCAATAATTTCTTTTTTTTATATTTAAAGTTTCTTTGTTTTTCATAAATATATCGGAAAAGCAAACATGCAATGACAATACAAATAATCTCCACTCCCCACCCCAACCCAGACCCTCCCTTCCCCCTACCTCCACGTTTCAATAATTTCTGTGTTTCAGTCATTTCTGCTCCAAATTACCCCCTCAAGCTCCAACCCCCACCTTTTCAGCACCACAAAATTTGATTGTGTGAATAACACCCCCATCAACCCTCCTAGTTCTATAATGGTTGGTTAGTGCATTCAGAGTATCTTCTCTAGCTACTGTACTTAACTTTTCCCTAATATGAACTTTAAAAGGTCTAGTGATCACCCCCACATGAAAACCACCACACTGGCAAGTAGCCAAATATGCCAAATGAGTTGTTACTCAATTAAACAAACTCTGGCTAGAGCTGATAGGGCTGCAGCTAAGGAATGTATGTAAAATATTGAAACTTACCAAAGTTAAGAGCCTGTGTTAGCAAAATGTAATGTAGGCTCACACATGTGTTGTTTTGTAATATTTGTACATCAAATTTTCTACATAACTTTGTTATGATGTTGCCTCATTAAAAACGTCACAGCAAATGTTCAACTCATGCCTGAAAGGTGATTTCATGCAGTGACTGCAAAATCAACTTTCGGGACACAAAAACACATTTTGGGGAGAGGAGTTGAAAATGACAGTGATCACATTAATGAGGTGCCTTAAAGATATGACTACATTGAAAATTTAGTGTAAAAATATTGAATATCACCAAACTTATGAGATCGTTTGCATAATGTAGCATAGCTTCATAACTTTTGTGTTTTTAAATATTTTACACTAAATAAGAACATAGCCTTCTGATGACCCCACCTCATGAACAATGGCAGAGAACAGTTTTAACTCCTGCCTGAAAGGTGATTTCATGCAGGGACCATAAAATCACTTTTCGGGATGTGAAAAACATTTTGGCCAGGATTTGAAAAATGACAGCTATCACATTCATGAGGTGCTATAAAGATATGGCTATGTTGTAAATTTGGGGTAAAAATATTGAACATTACCAGTTATGAGCCTGCATTCACAGAATTCTATGTAGGCTCATAACTTCATTGTTTTTTTAATATTTGTACAACAAATTTAGAACATAGCCTTCTTATCACCCCACCTCATGAACAGTGGCAGATAAAACTTTCAACTCTTGCCCAAAAGATGATTTTATGCAGGGACTGCGAAATTACCCTTCGGGATGTAAAAAAACATTTTGACCAGGATTTGAAAAATGACAGCTGTGACATTCATGAGGTACTGTAAAGATATGGATATGTTGTAAATCTGGAGTAAAAATATTGAAAATTATCAAAGTTATGAGCCTGTGTTTGCAAAATTCAATGTAGGCTCATAATTTTGTTGTTTTTTTAATATGTTTACACCAAATGTAGAACATAGCCTGCTTATGACCCCACCTCATGAACAGGGGCAGAGAAAATTTTTAACTCCTGCCTGAAAAGTGATTTCATGCAGTGATCATGAAATTACCTTTTGGGATATAAAAATATTTTGACCAGGATTTGAAAATGACAGCTCTCATATTCATGGGGTGCTATAAAGATGTGGCTATGTTGTAAATTTGGGGTAAAAATATTGAAAATTACCAAAGTTACAAGCCTGTGTTTGCAAAATTCAATGTAGCCACATAACTTAGGACCTAACCTTGGAATAGCAAACTGTGTACTCTTCATGTCTTAGGACTAAACCTTGTAATCACTAACTGAATCTAATGAGTCCAGCCTGCATCTATTCTGGACCTGTTGTCTCACCCCTGTATTGTACTTGTCCTGTATTCTATGTAACTCCCCAGGTCACATCTGGAAATGAGTGGTCCCCACTCAGTATGCTTACCTGGTTAATCTCTTAAATAAATATATAAACTTTGTTGTTTGTTTAATATTTTTACACCAAATTTTCAACATAGCCATCTTATGACCCCACCTCATGAGCAACAGTGGAGAAAATTTTCAGCTCCTGCCTGGAAGGTGATTTTGCATAGCAACCACAAAATCACATTTTGGGACAGATTTATCTAACATCACTGTGGTGCCCCAAAAAAGATATGTTGAAAATCTGGGGCAAAAATAATGAAAAATGGACAAGTTATGCTATTAAGTTAAAAACCCCATTGAAATACATTGAAGTGTATACCTGATTTTCTCAGTTTGTGGTCCACCATTGAAGAGTGAAGACACATCTGCAGTCCAGAGAGGATTACGATGTTGGACCTCCAATCAGTAAGTAAGGGCTTGGTGGGTGTGGGGTGATGAGGACGGTAGGGTTGGAGTCTTGGCCACAAAAGACATTGATGGATGGTTTTCTTTCACAGGTACAAAAATTAGCAAAGACTGTGGATTTCACGCTGAGGGATTGGGTACCCCAGTACCACTATTATGTTTCTTGGAGGGAGGGGTGGGTGCAGAGAGGAGGGTTGGGTGGGGAGATTAAAATCCTTATTGTGATGCTGGGATTGTGCACCCTCTGTGTCACTCTTAAGTTTCTTGGGGGGGTGGGTGCTGAGAGGGAGGAGGTTGGATGTGGGGATATGGAAAAAAAAGACTTGGGGCATCCTGATCATGACTCTGGGGGACTGAGCACCCCCAGTGTCACTCTTATGTTTCTGGGGGGGAGCTGAGGGGTGCTGAGAGGGGGGATAGCTATAATTTAAAAGAAAAAATCAGTGATCATGGCATACTCCTGTCATGTCAGGGATGGCCGCCAACACCACTGTGCATGCGTTACTACTAGCCATGCACAATGGACTGCAGCGGCCATTTTTGACATGGCAGAGTGTGCCATGACCACCAATTCTTTTTAATTTTGAATTATAGATATCCCCCACCCAACTCTCCAGCTCAGCACCTAGCACCCTGCACCCCAGCATAAAGTGACACTAGGGTGCCCAACTCTTAGTGTCACAATCAGGATGCCCCAGAGTCTTTTTTTCCATATCCCCCCCAACCCTCTTTCTCAGCATCCACCACCGCACCACCCAGAAACATAAGAGTGACATTCAATCCTCCAGTGTCATGATCAGGACACCGCCAAGGTTTACAGAAAAAAAATAGTGCAATGCCCTTGAAACAAGGAGCAGAGTGCTCCAGAGATGCCAGGGATGTGGAGGTGACTGCACTCCATGTCCAACATATTATTCAGTCACAAGGAATGCTGACGTCCTTTTTCATAGCAAAAGGTCTGCAGGGTTCTGCCCACTGTAGCCGTAAAAAGGATCTAATTTCAAAAGTTTATCGACATTTACCATAGTAAAAGTGTTACATTTTAAAATGGATAGGCAAAAGTTGCAGTGGCCACAAATGTGGGTACTACATGGTAATGGTGATAACCAATTTCTTGGTGGTGGTAAAGATTTATTCTCTAACTGTAGGCTATGTACCAGCCTATTAATCAGGTTGGTAGTATGCCTTTACACCATCCTAGGACCTAGTGCAGTGGCTTTCCTAAGAGGAGGGTCTGTAGGTAAGATATCCCAGTTGTCCCTGACAATGATTTCATTTCCCCAGAGAGTCTATTGAAACTACTAACAAAGCTGAATCTTTCTGGAACCCTTTCTTTTGCTCTGACAGTGAGCAGCTCACACCTGTCTGTATTGAATGCTTGCTGATATACATCACTTGCAATTTGCTCATTATACCCCCTCTAGAAACCAGGAAGTGAAATGAAAGATTAGGACAGTCGTACGTTTATATTTTTTTAGTGATATGGAAGGATTTGTTTTTTTGGTGAAGGGGTTTCTTTATTTACTGGGTCTTCATCCATGGGTTATTGTAGGATTTACCCATGGGTAAAGACCCTCAGCAACCAATCACAATGTTGGAAAAATGGACCAAGGAAATAAAATGGAAGAATATAATGCAAAATGAGAAAGGTTACTAAGCCATTTCTCAGCACATTTTGAACTCTGATTAATGGTAGTGTATGATTGTTGTCATGTGTATGCTTCGTGCAGATTTTAAAGATAATATTTATGTTTAGTGTGTGTATGTTAGCTATGGTAAGTTCTGAGCAGGGACATGACCAACAGAATGCAATGCCTGTTAAAGAGATTTCTTATGCAACTACCCTGAAGGATTTGCATAGCTCACAAGGCTTGGCACTTGTTTTTATCATTTAGAATACCTTGTTTTTATCATTTAGAATACACACATGTAAAATAGATAGAGCTGCAAAACTAAATAAATGGAAAATTATCAGCCATCTGAAATTGTTTATACTGCATTGCCTTTTTGTAGACTGCCTTTGCATCTCCTGCATGTCATGCCAGCTGTAATGAGTCAGTAAACGAAAGGGTAGGAACATTTTAATGGTGGGATGCATTCAGAATACTGTTATGTTTTAGTGTGACTGGCAGCGATGACATGAACTGATGGCTCACTGTCGTTCTCGTTGGTGAGCAAGCAAACTGTCAGTCAATATGGCTCTACAAACAAGGAAATGAATTGAAAGAATATAATGCAAAATGAGAAAGATTACCTAGGATCCTCTCATCATCCTTTTGAACTCTGATTAATGGTAGTCATGACTGTTATCATGTGTACTCTTTTCAGATTTTTATGATAATGACTAGATTTTGTGTGTGTGTGTGTGTGCATGCGCATGCGTGGTGTGCGTGTGTGTGTGTGTGTGTGTGTGTGTGTGTGACTTTGCTGTGGTAAGGTCTAAGCCAGGACGTGGCCAGCAGAATGGGATGCCTGTTTTGCAAACTGCCTTTGAATCTCATGTGTCATGCTGACTGTAATGGGTCTGTAATTAGAAACATAGAATTTGGTGGCAGAAAAAGACCACTTGGTCCACCTAGTCTGCCCAGATTTTCCCTATCTATTCTGTCTCTGCAAACCCCATCTGGTCTCCATTGACCCTATCCACTCTCTGCCTCCAATCTAAAATATCCCTGTATCTATCTCATGCATGCATAAAGCACCCCCCCCCCCATTCTAACCTCCACTACTTCCACTGGTAGTCTATTCCATGTAAGTACTACCCTTTCAGTGAAGAAATAATTCCTGTCACTCTTGAATTTCCTCCTCTCCAGTTTCACTGCATGCCCCCGGTCCTGGTGGTGGTTTTCATTTGAAAGAGACTCACCACCTGTACCCTGTTCACACCTTTCAGATACTTGAAGGTCTTTATCCTGTCACATCTTTTTCTCTCTCCTCTCTTCCAGGGTGTACATGTTGAGATCCCTCAATCTTTCCTCATAGGGCTTTTCATACAAACCATGCACCATTTTAGTTGCCCTCCTGTGGACTGCCTCTACCCTGTCTTTGTCCTTTCCAATGTGTGGTCTCCAAAACTGAACACAGTACTCCAGGTATGGCCACACCAGCAAGCAATACAATGGAAACATTACTTCCCTCCTCCTGCTGGAGATATCCCTCCTGTACAACTCAGCATTCCAGTAACCATACCCACTGCCTTGCCACACTGCCCTACCTTGAGGTCATCAGATGTGATAACCCCAATGTCCCTTTCCTGTCTGGTGACTGTTAGTACCTCCCTGCACCCTGTACTCAACACCGGGGTTTTTGTGTCCTAGTTGCATTATTTTTGCACGTTTTGGCATTGAACCCCAACTGACTTGGAAATTCAGTGCCCAATCGAAAGAGTAGGGAGGGTTTTTAACAAGAGGCTAGATTCTCTACATTTTTCTGTGATGATATCAGCTGATGGCTCACTGTCATCCTTTGTTGGTGATCAAGCAAACTGTCAATCAGTATGGGTTTACAAACCAGGAAATGTGATAAAAAATATGATGCAAACTGAGACCCATGGGATTCAAATTATTATTATTACATTTCTTGTAGAGCGATAGACAGATATTTTACTTAAAAGCACCTTCCCAAAAAACAAGGTGCATTACATAAAAATTATATATTGAATCCAACATGATAATAAATAAAACTATAACTGATAAGAACAATGGGCCCTATGCAGAATGCTAACATGCTGCGTAAACCGGGTGCGTTGGCATCAATACACTTGAATGCAGTGGAGCGGGTCCTGTGGACCCCGTGGCATTCTATGAAACGGGTGCATGTCAGAACGCAGTCGCCCCTGCCACACAGACCTAATGCCGCGGGCTGTTCTAGACATGTCAGCACTATACGGTATTCACTAACCCGCTGTAGTGCTGGCCGCATGAGTGTGGAGGGTGGTGCCGGCACGCCAGCTGGCACCAGGCATAATCCGCATGCACCTCCATGTTCTTCATCCACTGGAGTGGCAGAACTATGCTATGGACCTCTGTGTAACTCCAGTCTACTAGCTGCAGGGGAGGGCTGAAGCAGCATCTCAGGCAAGCGCCCAGAGGTAGACCATATGGTGTCACTTTACGTGGCTGCCTCCAATTCTGTGCACCCATAGCATGGGTGCAAGGGATCCATTGAGGGACCTGGTATGGGCATTTGATTGGATGCCCAGTCGGGACAGCAGCTCCATCCCCAACCACCCACGCAACCCTGCATGCTAAGGGGGTATGGCTGCAGAAGGCACCCCACACCATCATGCATGCTGTGCAACCTGTGCCTGTCCAGAGCCATGCAGGTACACACGCAGGATATGCACCTTAGGTGCGTATAACCTGCCCATTAGTGCATAGGGCCCAATGTGCACAACATAGCAATTCAGTCTCCTACAAAAGCTTGAGAAAACAGCCTGGTCTTAAGTTTACTTTTAAAGATGGTAACCGAAAGCTGTCCTGGTGGTGCAGAGGGTTGCGGCATCTAGCCTTACCTCACGTCACGCCGGCAACCTGGGTTTGGGAACGACTTCAGGTCATCGGGAAGCTGGTCGGGGGGAGGGGCAGGAGTGGGATTGAGCCACCTATGGCCGTTCTTCCCTTCAGGGGTGGACGCTGTCCCTCCCATAGTCCAGTCACCACTGGGAGGAGGTCCGGTTGTGGCACAGGCAGAGAGGCAGCTAGTAGGGTGGGCGCCCAGTGCAGCCTGGTGCCGAGGCTCCACATGTGTATATTCAGCACCCCAGATGCGCATGGGAAAGGAAGGGACAAAAATGGATAAAAACCAAAATTGTAAATATAAAAAAAAAAAAGATGGTAACCGAAGGGGAAACACGAATATCTGTGAGCAAACCGTTCCATACTAACGGGGCTGCTACAGAGAATGCCCTCTTGCCAGCTGACTTTAGTCTTGAATTTGGAACCACAAACAGCCCAGTACCAGTGTGGCATAGCTCCTGGATACTGGGGAAGGTTGCAAGAAGCTCACTAAGGTACTGGGGTCCCAGTCCATTAAGGGCCTTATTAGTAAGTAGAAGTCATCGATCTGCCATCTCACAGGAAGCTGGTGCAGAGAGAGCAGTGCTAGAGTGGTATGATCACTTCTCTTTACAGATGTAACAAGCCTAGCTGCCACATTCTGCACTAGATGGAGATGGCAGATCTGACCTGCTGGAAGGCCCCAGTATAGCGCATTGCAATAGCCAAGGTGCGAGACAATGAAAGTGTGCACTAGTGTTAACAGATCATCGCAAGCAAGGTAAGGATGCAATCCTTCTACGTTCCTTAAATGATAGAAGCTACTCTAGACCACTGCTGACACCTGAGGGGCAAGGGTCGGTCCTTGGTTAAGAGTTGACCCCTAGAATGTGAACTACCTGCCTGGCCTGGAGTCTCTCTCGCCCAAACCTAGGGAGATCCAGGCTCTCCGAAATGGAAAACCTAAGGCGATTTGACCCCGCTAGCAACAACTCAGTCTTTCCAAAATGAGGGAGATCCAGGCTCTCCAAAATGGAAGACCTAAGATGATGTGATCCACCAACAACAACTTAAGCTTCAGCCCACTGTTAGCCATCCACCCACTGATCTCTGACAGAGAATTCTCAAGCACTCTTACAGAGGGGCCCTGTCTAGATTTAAATGAAAGATATAGCTGGGTATCACCCATATAGCAGTGAAAACCCAAGCTATACTTCCAGATCACATCTCCAAGTGGGAGCATAAACATTGTGAACAAAAGAGGAGACAAGCTGGACATTGCCAACAGAATTTAATGCTGGTTGAAGAGATTTTGTTTATACAGCTACCCCCCAAAAGATTAGCATGCTCATAATACTTTGCACTTTTTTGTTTGTTTGTTTTGTGTTTTGTTTTTCGCTTTAAAACACACATATATGCAGTGGCGAGATTTACCAAAACAAACATAGTGGAAAGTATCATTCTTCTTGTATTGTTTTTGCATTCAACATGCTGCCCTTTTTGAAAAAAAATCTTTTTGTTTCTCCTGCATGTCATGAAACATAGAAACATAGAAACATAGAATTTGATGGCAGATAAGGACCGCTTGGCCCACCCAGTCTGCCCATTTCCCTACCTAATGAATAAGCTGCAGATCCTAGTTAACCAGCAACTTACTTCTTCCTACCCCCACCAGCTAGAATTGCCTTATGACTGTCCCATGCATGCTTGAATTCCACATAGAAACATAGAATTTGACTGCAGATAAGAACCAAACATGCCAACTGTAATGGGCCTGTAATCGATAACAACTGCAAAACATCTGGTGCTCATGGTGCTGGTGAATGGTGCTACCACAAGGGATCGCTACCCCAAGACATATACATACTGCAGAAAGCAGTGCATATGCTAGGAAACACACAACAAGACTGAACATTGCAAATTGCAAACTGACAAAAAATTATTGAGAAAAATCTCATTGCAAGTGCTGACATGTAATTAACCCACCTTGTGGATGCCCCAGCACTTCATTCATTAGAGCTTCATCAGGGGTGCAGTAACAAGCCAGATTCATTCTACTTATAGTCCACTCCTCATTACATCACAGGTAACATGGTGATGCCACACGGTCAAGCTGTTTCTTGCTGAGTATAGATGTATAAAATAATTAAATGTCATAAATAGTAATTTGCTCATAACTTCTGAATTCAAGTAATTTTATAATGATTTTAACCTAAGCATTCATGATTTTGACTAATTTGAGTAATGTGTTTTCTGTAGTGATGTCATAATACTTGTTTCATTCATGTAAGGGTACAAGTCTTTATAATCTATCCTCCATTTCTTTTTAATATTTGTAAATATCATCACCATGTTACCTGTGATGTAAAGAGGTGGCTATAACTAGGATGTGTTTGACTTGTTACCTGTCCCCTGGTGAAGCTCTAATGCTTAAGCACTGAGTATCCACACGGTGGGTTAGTTGTGCGTCAGCACTCACGCTGAGCTTTTTCTCAATACATTTTTGTCAATTTTCAATTTGCAATTTTCTGTTTCATTGTGTTTCCTAAGGTGTGCATGGCTTTCTGCAGTGTGTATCTGTAATCAACAAACATAGAGTGTTTTTACCAAATGGATAAATTAAACAAATTAACTCTCAATATGGCCCCTATAATCTAGAAAATGTAATGGATAAAATGATTGAAATGTAATGTTGAAGAGACTGAATTAGGACAAAGAGAGAAGGGTAGCTTTCCACCTACTTGTAGTGTGTGACCTGTAGAGCAGTGTATATAGTGCTATTCATATACTGTATCCTAAAGTGATTTAAAAGCAGTTTAGTCACACAGGCTAACCTCACTGAGATGCCACATCTCATTTCCTGCTGGGACAGACTGGATGGGCCTAGCAGACCTTATCTGCCGATGGTTTCTGTATTTCTGTGTTACTGTTTTTGTTCTATGTTGCTGGTAGTTGTTCAAGAGGATTTCTTGCTGCTGTCTTTTGCTTAAACAAATTAACTCTCAGTATGGCCCCCATAATCAAGAAAATGTAATGGATAAAATTATTGAAATGTATTATTGAAGAGATTGAAGTAATTAGGGCAAAAAAAGAAGGGTAGCTTTCCACCTCTCATTAGCATCAATATTTTAATAAAATACTTGTAGTGTGTGACCTGTAGAGCAGTACATACAGGTATAGTATTATTCACATACTGCATCCTGAAGTTATTTAAAAGCAGTTTATTCACACAGGTTAACCTCACTGAGATGCCACATCTCATTTCCTGTTAGGACAGCCTGCCGCGTCAGTACCATTAATACGCTGACCTCATTTTAGTATAATTTTATTTTGTTAGCTTGATGCACTCACCAGAAATGTTACTTTCTTTGGTGACTCGAGCTAGGTAGCAGCACAATAACATTTAAAATATATTATTTTAGATATTTGAAATACATAAGTTTCTTCAGTAAAATTACATTTTATAGAATCAAGCAGCTAATCCTTAAGGTTTCAAACTGCAGTATCACTCATTTAATGCAAAATATTGCAAACTGACTAGAGACTTGGGCCGATGCACAGGAGACCTAAGCAGTAGAGTGTCCAGAAAGACAAAAACATCAGCACACCTGATATATGAAACTCACTAAGTAAGGTTTCCTACCCCAACTTTTTTATTGTGAAAATTCCACAGTAGGAGGCAGTAAATGGAATTTCAGCCTTGCTGTCTTAGATTCCCAGTATACCCTGTTCTCTCCATTCCTGCAGTAATGACAGGGTGACCAACCACAGCTCTGATGAAGGCATATCCCACTAATGCCAAATGTCAGCAAGTGCACATGTAGTCTAGTACATACATATGTTGCCCTCAACAGGCCAGGGCAACCATCAAGACCCATTGACCACTTGCCCTCAACATTCTTCCTCATGGCTTCTCCCCATAGAAGGGTCCCAGAGGTTGGTCTCTTGCACCCCTCCAAATGTACAGGATCTGATAGGTGGCCAGATCTATGTCATGGGGTCTGAGTGTATACTGGCTGCCATTTAAATTGCACCAAGGGTGTCTTAGTTTTGCTCCCCACCTTCCACACTCTAGATGGTGTTGCACTGTTGTGGAGGCCTTGGTTGCCACAGTAGAGTCTTGGGTGGGGAGCAGTAAGCTCCTTGATATGAGACGGGGTTGCTGCATTGCTAAATGTGGCTCCATCCCCTTGCTAGGTTGGGAAGCAATGTCATTAGCTGTGCTATCTCCCAGCCTGTCTATCCACTCTATGCACCCCATTTCAGCTCCTGAACCTAGGTTGCTGGCACAGCAATGCAATGTCCTATCACTGGGTCAAAAGGTGACCTTAGCAACCAGGCTTATGACATCCACTAGGATGGCAGAATATATAACATCTGTGCTTGGTTATCTACACTGGCTGTCTGTATGCTGGCACAGGCTAAACTTTGAGGTCTTTTTTGAAATGCAAAGCCCTGACTCAACTGTGCCTCTTTTACCTCCGTGATCATCTGTGCCTTCATGTCCCACCAGAATACTAATGAGGAGGTACCACTGGTGCTTCTCAGATCTAAGCTAAAAGCAGCAAGAGATCAGTCATTCTTGGCAGTGGCCCCTGTCCACTGGAATAATGCAGTACCATGTACCATAGTTAGCATACAGCCCCAATGCTAGAAAGTTTTAAGAATGGATTAAAAACAACTATGTTTGAGCAGCCATTTCTGTAATAATATACAGTATCATGCAATATTTACATATCTGTTTTCATTAATTGCCACCAATTGCAGGCATCAGTGTCTTGCATTTTAGTAATATTCATGGTACATGGACAATTGGAATAACTTTTCTCTCAGTGCATTCTTGCAGATCCTACACACTGCTGTCCTTTTATCCATTAGAGATCCTACACACTTGGGGTGTATAAATCCCCAATTTTGAATATTCACCAATCATTTGTATTTGGGGGTCCAAATTATTCATTATGCATGCTTCATTATTCATTTTTCAGATGCTGAAACTGGCTGTGAGACTACAAGATCTCCTGAAACTTCATGTCCAATCAGAGGTCACTTTGGAAGATCACTGAAGGCAGGTCAATCCTGCATCAATCAGTGCTGAGACACACTAAGTCATTGTTGCACTTAACTTAGATGGTTAATCACCCTTACACAGTAAAGCAAATGAGCACAGATGGAGTGTACTGTGCAGTCAGTGTTGCTAGACTCAGAATTATGATGTAGTGCAGATGTGACCACTAGATTTAAGGAGAAGACATAGGCTTTTGCACACACCAGTGTGTGGTTAAGGAGAGGTATGCATGCATGGAGCTTGCACTGCTCCAGATGTCTGAGATACAGTGTAAAAGTCCACCCCCACAACCTCTGAGAGTAGTGTGGCAACTGCATGTGAAGGTGCAGGTCCAGGTGCATGCATAGCACACACAGGCACCCAGGAAAAGCGCAGATGGTCCCCGTTGTCCAGTGGTCCTCCCAGCCCAATACCTTCCCCATGGCACCGTGCCTTACCCAGCTCACAGATATTTCCCCACCCACATCTGAGCCCTGCCTGATCCCGCATCAGGATGTAAGCCCCCTACACAACAAAACCCCTGCCCGGTCCCGATACCAACCCACCCCAACACACAAGTGAGTCCTGGCCCTGGTCCAGTAAGAGTGAACACCCCCCAACACACACATCAGTGTCCCCACCCCAGTCCAGTAAGAGTGACCCCCCCACACACACACATCAGTGCCCTTGCCCCAGTCTGGTACAAGTGAACCATACACACAGACATCAGTGCCCCCACCCTGGTCTGGTAAGAGGGAACCCCCACACACACACACATTAATGCCCCTGCCCTGGTCCATATGTCAGTGACCCCCACAACCAGAGCTCCATACCGGTGGACCCTGCCCAGTACTTCACATTTTGACCATCCCTGATGCCCAGTCCCGGCTCCCCTTCCCCCACATTGGTGATCAGTGACCCCCCACTCCCCATGGCACCAACAGCACCCCCATCCCCGTACCTCTAAATTGGTGCCATGGCGATGGACAGCGCAGCACCGCCCGCGACATCACTCACTGCCATCTCGACTGATGTTGGAGCATGCTGCCTAGTCATAGGCGTGCTCCTATAAATAGGCAGTGCATTTTCAGCATCAGTCGGATGGTGGATGGCTGAGGGTAGTGCGAGGATGTGTTGCTCACCATCCATTGCCATCGCATTGACTTACAGGTACAGGGAAGGGTGGTGGTGGTGTTGTCAGTGCCGTGGGGGTAGAAGGGCAACTGGCCACCAATGTGTGGGAAGGTGCCAGAATTGGGTGTCGGGTGATTGGATTGTGAAGTACTGGACTGGGTCTGCCAGGAGGATGGGCTCTGGTTGGTGGGTCATTGAAATGAGGACCAGGGTGGGGCACTGATGTGTGTGGGGAAGGTTCCCTCTTACCAGACCGGGGCAGGGGTACTGATGTGTGTGGGGGTGCATATTCATTCTTACCAGACCGGGGCCAGGGCTCAGTTGTGTGCTGGGAGGGTGGGCTGGCATACAGGACTGGGGTGGGGGTTCTGTTGTGGGGGGTTTACAACCTGATGCTGGGACTGGGCGGGGATACTGCGTGTGTGGGGCTCAGTGCATACAGCAGTTGTGGCAGGGTTCCCACTGCCGTACCCAGCACCCTCCTACGCACCCTCCCATGTGCAGCACTACATGCATTGTGAATGGCATATCATGTGGGCACACCCCCATCTCTCACCCTGAATCACCCTGGCGCATAGCTCTCTGGGCAGCCAGGGAATCGGGTGCACACCCAACCAGCGCACATTTGGTGAATGCTGCCGAGGATCCACAGGACCTCCACTGCTCAGCATTCCCGCATACATATGCCTAATCACCTGGTTTCTATGGCTCGGTGGCATAGTGCATAGGGCCCTATATTTGTAGGAGGTGGAACTGTCATCCATAAGAGGTGGAACTGTCCATATTATTGAATGGAGAAAGATGTCAGAGGAGATGGAACTGAGTTCCTATGGTTTCCTGCCCAGATTAACCTCTTGATGTGTTGAAAATATGAAATGTGAATCTGGTGAAAAAAATATGGAACATGACTGTAATGTGTTGGAAATGTGGAACATGAATCTGATGAAGAAGAATCAGCATGTCTGTATTGCTTTTCATATACATTATATTCCAAAGTATTAGCCACGTGGGACTGGTAGTGAAATGACTGTAAACATAGTGTCAGCCAGACATTTCACACATCAACACCCACAAATGTGGAATGTGACTGTAATGCATTGAAAATGTGGAATGTGACTGTAATGTATTGGAAATGTGAAACGTCAATCTGATGAAGAAGTGGAGCGTGGCTGTAATGTTTTAAAATGTGGAATGTGACTGTAATGTTTTGTAAATGTGGAATGTGAATGTAATGTGTTGGAAATGTGGAACATGAATTGGATGGAAAAATGTAGAAAGTGTCTAATGTGTTGAAAATATGGAACATGCCTGATTTAGTGTATTGGAAATGTGGAATGTGATTCTGATGAAGAAGAGTCGGCCTTTCTATAGCAGTTTTTATATACATTATCTCCCGAAGTGCAAGCAGTGTGGGACTAGCAGTGAAATGACTGTAAAAGTATAGTGGCAGCCAGCCATTTCACAAATCAACACCCACAAATATGGACTGTAATGTGTTGAAAGTGTGGAACATGAATGTGATGATAAAAATGAGGAACGTGACAGTAATGTGTTGAAAATGTGGAACACGTGACCATGAAACGCAGTGTCACAGCACAGTTTCCTTTGTGATAAAACAAATTAACTGCCATTGAAACTGTTGTTTTCTCAGTAACTCTCCTGCAGAATTCTGTAGAACTGGGTTTCACAACCTGATAGGCTTGTTTCAAACCCACCACCACAGGTTGCCTGGTAGTGGGGTCTGTGGCACTGGATGAAGAGGACGCATTAACATTGGTGGTATCAGTGGAAAAAATAATAAGAATCAGCATTTCACATACATTAAATGCCAGAGCGCAAGCAGTGTGGGACTGGCAGTGAAATGGCTGTAAACATATGGTGGCAGCCATTTCGCTCATCAACACCCACACACAGCCTTGTGTAATTGCATGAACTGGTTTTATTGAAAGGGAATGCTGGCCAGGACACTGAGTAAAACCCTTACAGCACAACACCCCTACAAGTACTGAATCGGATGCTAGCATTTATGGCATGAGCCCAATGCTAGTGTGGACAAAGATACATATTATTATTATTATAGTATTATTTGGTACTATATATTATATAATTATTATGTTATATTTATGCTATGCTATGATTATGTTATGGTATGTCATGGTATATGATTTATATATATCTACATCTATATATACATATATATATATATATATATATATACACACATCTCAGAACCACTTTCTACTGGACTGGGTTCTTGTTTCTTGCTACTCATCCACAATGTATCATTGATGCTGGATACCCTCCCTGATGCACTCAGTGACCATCACATGGTTTACTGTGTGCACAAAATTCACAGCCCCAGAGACCTCCCCAAAAATGATCCAAATCAGGTCCTTCCGATCAATTGACTTATCCTCACTACACACTGATCTGCTCTCCACTGGCTGGTCCCCTATCTCAGGGTTTCTCAAATGGTGAGGCCAGCCTCCCAGGGGAGGCCCCAACCTGTTCAAGGGGAGGCTCAAGCAAGCCTTAAAATGTACTATATTTAAATGTCAAGTTTTGGATGCTTTGTGAGAAAGGTTGCAGCAAACTGAAAGCAAATAATGGCATGCGAATTTTTGTACAAAATGGTTACCAGGAAAAAAATGCTCAACAAACACTTGTTTCCTGGTATGACATGGGGAAAGCTGAATAGAGGAACACAATTCTTGGGAACTATGCAAAACAAAATGCAAAATAAGGCAAATGAATAGGAACAAGGTAACAATGACCCATTATATTGGCTGCAGAAAAGCACAAATACAAAGGCTAAGCAGAGAGATACTAGGAGCAAGGCCAGGAGGAAGCAAAATGGTCCCCAAGAAGGTGTTTAAGAGCAGTGTAAAACTGACAAAGAAAACAGTCTGACTCATGGAGGTATTGCAAAGAGGGGAAAATAAGGCCAAAAGTCAGAAGTGTGGAGCGAGTAGGCTGACCTGGGGGGGAGGGATATAGAGAGGGAGAATAATAAACCCACACTTTTGCACTTTAATAATTTTGCAACTGTTCAACTGATTCAAATGAAATTCTGCATGTGCGGTTGGGGGTCAAAGGTCTCTTGATGTGGCAAGTTGCGTTCTGGTCGGATGTATGGTTACGGCGATACAGAGTGTCAAAGAATTTTTAAAATTACCATTTTTGCGCAAATTCTTTAGTGCACCATTTATCAGAAATGGCTCAGGGGGTTGGTTTGAAATGTTTTATGGTATATGGGAGTTAGGTCACAATTGTGCTTTTTGAAGGTTTGGTGAAAAAATGTTAATCAGTTCAAAAGTTATTAAAGTTTAAAGTTTCCCATCATTTCCTATGAGAAAAGTTAGCTGGCAGCCTCGACAAAGCTTTTACCATGAATGCAGTTTTTTTGCCATAAATGTGGACGTTTTGCCAGGCTACTGCCATCCTCTTTTCAGTTAGTGAGGCAAACAAATTCAAATATTTCAAAAATACTTGGGAGTTGGTAAACACCAACAGTTGTGTTTACTAACTGAGGGTCCAAGGAATCAAATTCTAGGATCAGTTGCCAAAAATGGCCAGAAATATGTTAATTCTAGTCCGTGACTATATTTGTGCCGAAATTACGGTACTTGTTTCATGAAACAAGGAATTTGTGCTGCAAATTGTGGCACAATCCCATTGTTTCGCTTGAGCAAGAAGGGTATATCACAAAACAGCTGCTGCAATTTGCGTACAAATACGGCCGGGAAAAAAATAATACTGCTGCTCATTTGGGGTGCAAACTGACCCCAGAATCTGATTCCTTAACCCCGTTTAGGTAAACAACTATTAGTGTTAACCTAATTCTAGTGTTACTTACCATTTATACACCTTCAAGGGGAAGGGCCAAGGCATGAGAATAATAATAACATTGTATGCCGAATATTGGTAGCTCCACAAGTAGTAACCCTGTCTCAGCTATGGTGCTTTCTTTATTAGCCAACATCAGGGGTCCCAATCCCCATGTTGGCATTTACATCCCTCCAGTAACTTTGGATACTGGGGAGCCCACACTCAGTGTCTCGATATTTTTTTTTTAAATCCTATAAATAAAAAGATGCAGCCCAGTGCTTTCTTTACTAGCCGACATCAGGGGGCCCAGTCCCTGTGTTGGCATTTACACACACACACACACACACACACACACACACACGCACACACACACTCTCAGTAGTGTGGGACACTGGAATCCCACTCCCAGCGTCCAGAAATATTTGTTTTATAAATCCTGTAAAGAAAAAACTGACCCTGATGTCTTTTTTTGTTTTGAATCCTGAAAAAGAAAATGGTCCTTCGTCATCCCTCTCCCAATCCTGACCATCCCACTGAGCACCCACCACCCCAAACACTCCATTGCCCTGTACTTATCACTGAGGTTGTCTGCTGTCATCTTTGTGGACACTTCTGCACTCTTCAAAGCCAAACCGCAAACTGAGGAATCAATGTAAGTGCTGTATAATGTTATTTCAATGGCATTTTGAACTTATGTTGATATTGTAGCCATTTTTTATATTTTTCACCAATCTCTCAACATGAACTTTTTGGGACCCATCTCATGAACACCATCACTGTCATTTCATTACTTGGCCCCAGAAGGTGATTTCGTGGTTGCTGCACAAAATCACCTTTTAGGACTGATTAACAAAATGACAGTGTCAGTGTTCATGAGCAGGGTTCCCCAAAAGCCCATGTTGAAAATTTGGTGAAAAAATTCCTAAAAATGGCCAAGTCATGCGTGTTTGTTGAAATCTTTCTATGCACATGCATAACTTTGGTAATTTTTAATATTTGGACTCCAAATTTTCAACATAGCCATTTTTCACACCACCTCAGCTGTCATTTTTAACATGCTGCCCAAAACTTGTTTTCGCACCTGTGTCATTTTGGCATGGAGTTAGAAATTTTCACATATGGGGTTTGTGAGGTGGGGTCATAAGAAGACATGTGGGAAAATGTGGGGTAAAATATGAAAAAATACCACAGTTATGACCAGTCTTTCAATTTCACTATGCCCACTCATAACTGCAGAAATGTAACATACTTTTACCCAGATTTAAACATAGCCTTCTTATTACCCCACCTCATGTATGTCACAGTTGTCATTTTGAATCCTGCCTAAAATGTGTTTTGCACCTGTGGCATGGAATGGCATTGCAGTTGTTACTAGTTATGTTTTGGAGTGGATTGGAAATTTTCTGTGCCGGTACATGAGGTGGTGTAATAAGATGGCTATGCTGACAATTTTGTTACTATTGGCATATAATAATAATAATAATAATAATAATAATTCTTTATTTATATGGTGCCTTTCTACAACCAAGGCTCCTGACAAAATGATTAAAAGTTGAATAATAAATTTAAAACATCACAAATAGTATAAAATACAAATAATACAAATAAAGCATGGGTTATATCAGGCACCATAAGCTTGTTTCCATAGGAGAGTTTGACAACCTATTTGAATCCTTCCAAGGCCATGCAGTCCTGTAACTGACAGGGTAGAGAATTCAAAGGGTAGGTGCAGCATGCATGAACGCTCGGGCTCCAGAAGATTTTAAGCATATCCTTGGAACCACTAGCAACCCCTCATCAGCCGAGTGGAGTGATCACTCAGGGCGGTAAGGGACCAGAAGCTCTTTCAGGTAGTCCAGGCCCTGTATGTTCAGGGCTTTACACATCAGAAGGCCAACTTTAAAGGTGATCCACCACTGTACTGGCAGCCAGTGCAGTCCTGCGCACTGTGGAGAAATATATGGGACCAAGTGGTTCCTGTCAATAGCCGCCATGTTCTGCACCAGCTGCAAGCGGCGGATATCCACCCTGGCAGCCCTAGGTATAGGGAGTTGCAGTAATCAAAGCACAAGGACACAAAGGTGTGGACCAATGTGGGAAGATCGCCAGATGGAACAAGATGCTTAATCCTGAGATATTCCTCAGATGGTAGAAAGAGGATTTGATGATGGCCAACACCTGCGAACATAGTGTCAGCCCTTCATCAAAATTACCCCAGGTTTCGCACCATTTAGAGGTCGGAATGGCATGCCCCCAAGACAAAGTCCCGAAGGCAAGCCCGCTCCGCCCCCCCATATCCGCACCTTGGTCCACAACCAACACCTCAGTCTTCTCCGAGTTCAACATCAGCCAGCTCGATTCATCCAATCTTGGATTTCTGCAAGGCAGTTATTAAGACTGAGAGAGCTCTATCCTGGTCAAGGTAAAGAAAGGTAGAGCTGGGCATCATCAGCATAGCAGTGAAACCTCAGCCCATACCTTCTTACAATGTCTCCGAGGGTAGCATGTACACTGCAAACAACATGGGGGACACCACTGATCCCTGAGGAACCCCACATGACAGAGGAACTGGGTCAGAGGAATAAATCCCAGCACCACCCCTGAGTCCTTCCAGTGAGGAAGGATATAAACCACTTGAGGACCATTGCTGACAGGCCACAGATGAACCTCAGGCGCTCAAGCAGAACCCCATGGTCCACAGTGTCAACACTGAAGGGAGATCCAGAAGAACCAAGATGAAGTGGTTCTTCTGACTCTCGCCATCAGAAGATCATTGAGCACCAACCAGTGCCATCTCAGTACTGTGCCTCTTTTGAAAACCTGATTGGAGAGGTTCATGGATGTCATTGATGGTTACATGGTTCTCCAATTGTACAGCCACTGCTTTTCAATCACCTTCCCTATAAAGGAAGGTTTGATATTGGTCTGTAGTTTTCATGGCAGTCTGGGTCCAAAGAAGCTTTTTCTTCAGGAGGTTACCACTGCCTCCTTTAGGGAGCTAGAAAACCACCTGTTTCAAGGAGCACCAGACTATCCATGCTAGAACCGGACCAATGATGTCACTACAACCAATAATCAGGGTAGTTGGTCCTGGGTCCAAACTACAGCACATAGGGTGCATACACTGGACAATCGCATGACATCCACGAACTCCGGCTGGTCGAAGGTACTCCAGAAAACTGAGGAGCAGCGATCGAGCACTGATCCAAAGCAATGCCCATAGAGTTTGCTGGTTGGATCGCCACCCTGATGTCAGCCACTCTAGTCACAAATAAACAAGCAATCTCGTTGTACTCTTCTTGTGAAAAAGCTTTTTGATCCTGTAGACAGGCTGGGTTGCACAGTCTGTCTACAGTTTGAAACAGCTGAGCTGGTCAATTCTGAGCGACTGCAATCTCCTTGGACAGGAGCTCTGCCTTCTTATGGGTGATTGAAGATTGATAGGCTTGATAATGGTCCATCAATATAAGGTGGTCGGCATCCAGGGCGGATTTCCGCCAGCATCTCTCTAACCTTTGTCCTAGTTGCCGCATCTCCCTCAAGGTCCCATCAAACCAAGGGGACCGAGGGCAAAGGGAGGGAGGATGAACACGGACATGAGTAATGACATCCAGGGCTGTAGAAATGGCCTTATTGTAGTCCATTACTATGGCCTCTGGGTCGTTGTTTGCCGATGGAAGTAATCAAAGGTCAAGTACTGCCGCCAGGCCTCGAGCTTACATCTCATAAACGGTGGAACCTAACCATATCCACAGGGGTAGGCCTACTAAGGTGGCACGGAAACTGAACTCCATGGTGTAGTGTTTGGACCATCCAACTGGTTCCACCCCTAAATCCAAGGCTTCTATCCCCAGGAGGAAGACTAAGTCAAGGGAGTGACCATGTTTATGGGTAGCAGTGGTAACAATCTGCAAAGGCCGAGAGCTGCCATCAGCTGGAGGAAGTGCTATCCAAATTGCAAGAGTCTGTCATCGACCCAGGCATTAAAGCCACCTAGAACCATCAGCCTGGGAGACTCAAATGCCATGTCGATCACAAGTCTGCCACTTCCTGAAGGAACCACTTCTCATCACTGGGTGGATGGTAGATGAAGGCGATCCTATAGCCTACACCTGCTACCACACTCAAATGACTCAATCTCCTCAACTGGTACACTTGTGATGCCCAGTTAGGCCTTGAAATAGACCGCACCCTCCGCCATGATCCAATCTCGAGCAGTGAATCACTGAGTACCTGGCTGGAGTTGCAGCCTCAATATGGGGCCAGAGTTCTCTTCAGCCAAGTCTCAGTGATGCAGGCCAGATCTGCTGTTCCCACAAGATCTGCAATAATTGCAGTCTTGTTTTTAATGGACCTGGTATTGCATAGCACTGCTCGAGCTGGATGAGCCTCTAGGGCCACCCGAACAACCTGCCCACTAAAATTGGTAGTGCCCTTGGGTATGGAAACCAGACATGGAGAATCACGATCTGAGTTCTATTTTACCCCAGGGCATCTTCTGGATCTTACAACCCTGATGTGATAACCATGCTCATTTAACCTCCCCCCTCGCACCCACCAACCCCTCTCCTGGGGGCCAGTGACCATCACATGGTATGGTTCAATTTGGCTACTACATCTAAATCATCCCATTCCAAGGCAAAAATATGGGACTTCAGAGGAGCTGACTTTGATAAGATGGCCAACAGAGTTAAGCTAGCCCTGGCAAAAAGAAACACAGGTGAGGGGTACAGGAAAAGTGGGCAAGCATTAAGATGCAATACTTGAAGCAACATCCCATTGTGTTAGACAGAAAAGGAAGTGCAAAGAAGAAGGAAACCACTTTGGTTCTCAAATACAGTAGCAGAAAAGGTCAGAGCCAAAAGGCTGGCCTTCAGGAAATATAAGGAACACAGCGGATGAAGATAGGAGGCATACCAAACTGCCCTAAGGGAAGGCAGTAAGGCAGGCAAAGTCCCAAACTGAGGAAACACTAGCACGAGCAGTAAAAGAAGGTGACAAGACTGTCTATAGATACATTAGTGAAAGGAAAAAGTCCAGAGGGGTATTGCTAAGCTTAATGGAGAAAAGGGAGCATGTGGAGAGGAGGACCCTGTAAAGGCATCTATCCTAAATAGATACCTTTGCTCAGTATTTACTGAAGAGAAGGTAGGGCAGGGCCCACAGCTCAGCATCATGGACACGGGGGGAGGGAGGTAGCACTACCCTTCACAAAAAGAAAGGGTCCTACAAGAGCTTGCTAAGCTCAGGGTGGATAAGGCAATGAGACCTGATGGCATACATCCCAGGGTACTTAAGGAGCTAAAGGTGGAACTAGCAGAGCCATTAGCAGAACTGTTTAGTGAGTCTCTGAGCACAGGAGAGGTCCCAGAAGACTGGAGAAGAGCTCATGTGATCCCGCTCCACAAGAGTGGTAGCAGGGAGGAGGCGGGGAACTACAGACCAGTCAGTCTTACCTCAGTAGTGGGCAAGATGGTCAGTGTCAGTGGCTCAGTAGGTAGCACACTCGCCTCTGAGGCCGGGAGATCAGAGGGCTGTGGGTTCAGTTCCCACATCTGGCACTTGGGTTAATATCCCAGTACTGACACTGTAGTGCAGCATGAGGGGGTGCTGCACTTCTGAGGTGCCGTCTTTCGGATGAGACGTTAAACCGAGGTCCCATCTGCCTGGATTGGTGGTAGTTCAGGTGGATGTTAAAGATCCCATGGCACTTATCGAAAAGAGTAGGGGAATTTCCCGTGTCCTGGCTAAATTTCCTCATTCACTAAAAATACCACCAACAGCTTAATCTGGTTCAAGGTCAGTTGGCATTCATCTGTATCCCTCCCCGGTCGTGCCTGAAAATAGGCAGGATTTGTCTAGTGCACTTACCGGTCAACAAAAGCTAAATAAAATAAAATAAATAAAATAAAGATTATGGAGGCACTCCTTAAGGAAAGATAGTACAACACCTGGAATCCATAGGGCACAGGATCCAAGACAGCATGGGTTTACAAAGGAAGGTCCTGTCAAACTAATCTCATAGATTTCTTTGACTGGGTAACCAGAGTGGTGGACCAAGGGAGCAGTTGATGTCGCCTACCTTGACTTCAGCAAAGCTTTTGGACACTGTTCCACATAGAAGATTGATAAATAAGCTGGGTAGGCTCGGGTGGTCAGAAGTTGGTCAACTGGGTGGCAAACTGGTTGACGGGCAGAAAACAGAGAGTGGTGGTAAATGGTATACAGTCAGAAGAGATGCAAGTCACAAGTGGGGTACCTCAGGGATCAGTTCTGGGGCCAGTCCTCTTCAACATCTTCATTAGTGACCTTGCAGATGGACTAGAGGGTAAGGCTTGTCTGTTTACAGATGACATCAAGATCTGCAACAGAGTAGATGATCCAGATGGGGTGGGCAGAATGAGAAGAGATCTGGATAAACTAGCAAAATGGTCAGAAGAGTGGCAACTGGGATTTAATGCAAAGAAGTGTAAAATCATGCACATAGGGAAGAGAAACCCTGAAGCCACCTATAGGCTGGGAGGGGAGTTGCTAGCAGTCACAAAGGAAGAAAGAGACTTGGGCATCATCATCACTGATGACCTGAAATCATCCAAGCAGACCTGTAAAGCAGTAGGTAAGGCTAGGGGGTGTTAGGGTGTATTAGTAGGGGTATCACAAGTCGTAAGAGGGAGGTAATAACCTCTTACAAGACACTGGTTAGGCTCCCATCTGGAGTACTGGCGCAGTATTGAGGCCACACCTTCACAAGGACATTAACAAATTGAGGCAGTCCAGAGAAGGGCAACCAAATGGTGCAGGGACTGCATCAGAAGACATATGAGGACAGATTAACAGAGCTCAATATGTATACCCTTGAGCAAAGGAGGAGAGAGGTGATATGATCGAGGCATTCAAACACCTTAAGGGCATTAACAAGGTGAAAGAGTCTAACATGTTTAAATATAAGAAAAATAGCAGGACAAGAGGACACAGCATGAGATTAGAGGGGGGCCGATTAAGGGGGAATGTGAGGAAATTCTTTTTCACAGAAAGGGTGGTGGATGCATGGAATGGCTTACCACAAGAAGTGGTGGCTATGAATACAGTGCAGGGCTTCAAACAGGCATGGGATAGGCATAAGGGAGCAATACAAATGAGTATGAATAGATAGGCCACTGACAGAGCAAAGGCTGATGGCACATTTAAAAGGCAGAAAAGAAATGGGCAGACTGGATGGACCTTTGTGGTCTTCATCTGCAGTCAACTTCTATGTTTCAATGTTTCTCCCCACCCCCGATGAGCAATACCCAGAGCTCTACAGCGCTGGTAGGTTATAAACTGCAAAGAGGGAAGATAAAGGACCAAAGGGCACAAGGGCGGAGGATGAATAGTGCATGACCGTGGGGCAGGCCTCCAGCACATTTTGATGACCACAATAAAATACACCAATCTACAAAATTAAAGAATAAAACCAAAATTACAAAACAACCCTAATCACTCAAATCAACTAAATATAATTAAAATAAACTTACAATACTTAAGTAAAATATAAATTCTTCAACCCTCACTTGTTGGGGGATAAACAGAATCTATAACCAAATAAAACATCATAAACTTAAAAAATGTACAATCAGCAAAACAAGCTCTAAGCCCAACCTCAAACCCCATACATAAATTAATAAAATGAATAAAATGCGTAGTCATTCAATCCAGGCCAGCAGGTGTAAACAATTCAGGGACTAAACATATGAATATTTTTAGGTAACCGGTAAGGCCCACTAAGCACAAGTGCCTGTTTTCAGAGGTGATCTGGGAGCACTAGGCGGTTAAGTGACTTGCCCAGAGTCACACAGTATGCAAGTGGAGGTTGTTAAAATCAAACTCAGGTCTTGTCTGCTGGAT
Source organism: Neoceratodus forsteri (assembly GCA_016271365.2). Taxonomy (NCBI): domain Eukaryota; kingdom Metazoa; phylum Chordata; order Ceratodontiformes; family Ceratodontidae; genus Neoceratodus; species Neoceratodus forsteri. The sequence continues at coordinate 238,812,982 of CM057458.1, forward strand.
GTACCAAGCTCATTCACACCTCATTCCTCTAACCTCTAGGCTATACTGCCAGCCCAATATGAATGGACCCAGAGGTCCCTGTGCTTCCACAGCTACATACATGTACATGTATGGGAGTGTAGGGCCCTCTACAAATAAGGACATGATTATGCTATCTCCAAAAGTAAGGAAATTCTTTGCAAAAAAGCTTTATTAATGCAGCAGTTAGAGTTCATGTTAAAGGGACAAATGTATGGAAATGTGTTTAGGGTTTCCAACCCTAACACCCAACCAACAATCAACCCCACCACCCCCACCCTCCACACACCAACAAGCATTGGGTTGTGCCTTGGGTCATTGACCTAACACTCACCCCATTCTCCTACGCTGTACCATCTCAGATCCTTACTCATGGAATGGGGTGAGCATTAGGGTCGATGACGCAAGCCACATCCTGACACCTGTTGGTGTGTGGAGGGTGAAGGGTGGAGGTGGGGTGGGACATTTCCATACTTTTGTCGCTTTAATATGAACCCTAACTGATGTATTAAGAAAGTTTTTTGCAGTGAATATATCATTATTTATTTATTTATTTAAAAGAGATTAACCAGAAAAGACATACTGAGCAGCGAAGCTCATTTCCATAGAAACATTGAAACATAGAATTTGATGGCAGATAAGGACCACTTGGCCCACCCAGTCTACCCACTTCCCTACCTATTGGATAAACTGCAGATCCTAGTTCACCAACAGCCTACCCCCCCATTAGAATTGCCTTATGTCTGTCCCATACATTCTTGAATTCCGCACTGTTTTTGACTCCACAACCTCTTCAGGAAGGTTGTTCCATGCATCCACAACCCTCTGTGAAAAATACTTCCTCAAATTAGCTCTGAGCCATCCCTCTGTCTTCAAATTGTGCCCGTTGTTCTTGCACATCTCTTTTCTGAAAGATGCTACCTTCTTGGATTTGTTGTTTCCCTTGAAAGTTTCTGTCATGTCCCCCCTCTCCCTCCTTTCCTCGAGGATGTACATATTGAGCTCCTTTAGTTTCTCTCTCTTCATATGTCTTCTGGTGCAGACCCTGCACCATTTTGGTTGCCCTTCTCTGGACAGCCTCCACCCTGTCTATGTATTTGAGGATATGGGGTCTCCAGAACTGCATGCAGTACTCAAGATGGGATCTCACCAACTGCCTGTACAGAGGGATAACAACTTGTCGTTTTCTACTGGTGATGCCTCTCCCTATGCATCCCAGTATCCCCCCAGCCCTCCTTATTGCCTTCTCACATTGCTTGCCCACCTTAAGGTCATCTGATATGAATACCCCAAGGTCCCTTTCCATTTTTGTTGTCAGTATCTCACCCCCCATTGTGTACTCTTCCCCTAGGTTTTCGTATCCCAGGTGTATTACTTTGCACTTCTTTGCCTTGAATCTAAGCTGCCATACATTTGGTCATTCCTCCAACCTTGCTAAGTCCCTTCTCATCCTTTCCACCTCACCTTGTGTATCAACCCTGTTGCAGATCTTTGTATCATCTGCAAAGAGACATACTGGCCTTCCAGTTCCTCTGCATTTTCACTTATAAAGACATTAAAAGGACCAGCCCCAGTACTGAACCCTGTGGTACCCCACTAGTAACCCCCCTTTCTTCACTGTGGACTTTGTTTACTATTACTCTCTGCAACCTGTTGTCCAGCCAATGTTTTACTCAGGCTACCACCCTGGGACCCACTCCCAGGCTGGCTAATTTGTTTATTAATCTTTTGTGAGGGACTCTGTCAAATGCCTTGCTAAAGTCTAGGTAGGCCATGTCCACAGCCCCTCCCTAGTCTACTACTTTGGTCACCCAGTCAAAGAAATTGGTTCCATGTCAGAACAGTGACTATAGTAAAGCAACTGGTCAAACAGCACCAACCCCAAATAGGCACAGTTGTACAAAACATCTTTTCTTGCAGGGAGCTTTGCTCCCCCGCACCCCCCTTTGTGGGGGACTGTGCCCCCCACTCCCCCCATTATATATTCCAACTCCAGGGGGGCACATCTTGGGGATGGGGGAAACACCAGTCACTAAAAATGTTGCCACTGTAATTCAAGTTGCCATTCTGACCAGCTGTCGTTGTTCAGTCGCCATCTTCACAGGCTACCAAAAAATCGATTAGATTTGTCTGACATGACCTTCCAGCTGTGAATCCATCCTGCCTTGGGTCCTGTACTCCACTGGCCTCTAGGTACTCAACAGTTCTTTTCTTCAGAAGTGATTCCATCATTTTCCTTACCACTGAGGTCAAACAGACAGGTCTGAAGTTTCCTGCCTCTGTCTTGCTCCCACTTTTGTGAAGGGGAATCACATCTGCCCTCCTCCAGTCCTTGGGTACCACATCATCCTCCTATGATTTGTTAAAAAGGGTAGTCAATTGTGTTACTAATTCTCCCCGTAGTTCTTTTAGAATTCTAGGGTGAATCCCATTAGGCCCCATTGCTTTGTCCACCTTCAGTTTTAGGAGTTCTTTCAGAACCCTTTCTTCTGTGAAAGGACTGATATCAACCCCCCATCCAGAGTGCTTCTATTGATTGGATTAGGTACCTCCCTCCTCTTCCTTTGTGAATACTGAGCAGAAGTATTCATTCAGTATCCTTGCTTTTTCACTGTCCTCTCTGCCCACCCACCCTCCTCTTTATTCAGCCTCAGTATCCCTCCCTTTGTCTTTCTTTGCTTCCTAATGTACCTATAAAGGTTTTATCCCTCTTAACTGAGTTGGCTTATCTTTCCTCGGTTTTGGCCTTGCTATGCCTGCCTTCCCCACTTCCTTTGCTTTAACTTATACAGTTCTCTGTCCTGCTCCTTCTGTGTTTCCTTATACTTCCTGAATGCTATTTTTTCTCCTAACCTTCCCCACCACCTCTTTGAGAAACCATAGTGGATTTTCTTTCATTCTGATTTGTTATTTGCTTCACACAAAGGCTTGTTGCCTCTGTGATGGCAGTTTTGATGTTTCCCCATTGTTGTTCCACCCCCCTTCTTGCCTTTCTGCTAGTGCTTTTCTGAGGCACTCTTCCATTTTGGCAAAATCAGCCCTTCTGAAGTCCTGTACCTTCACTTTTGTATGGCTTGACTCTACGGCTAAGTGTATCGTGCACCACACTATTTGGTGGCCACTTGTTCCCAAATGGCTACCCACTTCTAGATCTGAGATCCTCTCTCCATCCTCATTTGAGAGTACCAGGTCTAAGACTGCTCCCTCCCAACTGGGTTCCAGCACTAGCTGTCTGAGGCATGCCCCCTGAAGGGCATCGAGAATGGCCCTGCTCTTGGATGTGGCTGCAACAAAGGTGTTCCAGTTAACATTTGGCATATTCAGGTCCCCCATCAGCAATATCTCCTTTCTCTGGCATCCTAAGAATGCCTTCTATCATTTACTTGTCCATTTCTCCCCGAGACAGGGGTCTGTATACAACCCCTGTGCAGACTGTGGTGCCAATTCCAGTCTCCAGGGTGACCCACAGTGCCTCCTCTCCTCCTGTTTACCCTTAGTTCCGTTGCTTTGATCCTTTCCTTCCTTACATAGAGAGCCCTCCTCCTCCTCTCTACCCTCCCTGTCCCTCCTGTAGATTGTGTGCCCTGTTGACATCCCAGTCATGGTTCTTTGTGTACCATGTTTCTGTGACTGCCTCGATATCCAGGCATCCCACTTCCATCAAGGCCACCAGTTCAGGGGCTTGTTACCTAGACTGCGGGCATTGGTGCTCATTACCCTTCATTTTTGATGGCTTCACCCTTTTGCCCCATCTCTGTCCTTGTTGCCTTTGTCTTTTCTCCATTTATCCCTGCCCTTCTCCCTATCAACTTCTCTATATTGGTGTTTACCTCACTAACTACTCTGATTTTTTTTGGGGGGACTAGGATTTTCCTTCTCCTTTTTGGTGCCTCCTCCCTTGGCTAGTTTAAATGCTTGCCAATGAAGCATTTAAACCTATGATCTAGGATCCTGGTTCCCTTCCTGGACAAATGCAGACCATCATGCCAGTATGCATCCTGGGAGGGACATACAAGTAGAAGCGTAGCAATAACAGTACAACAATACACAGTATGTACAATAATAAACATTACGGGGCAAATAATAATGCAGGTTAAACATCAGACATGCAAAGTACCCAGCACATGCAAGAAAGTAATGTCAGAAATATAGGAAAGGGTAGGAGAGAGTGAGTAGAAGAGGAGAGAGAGAAATAGAGCTGGGGGGAAGGTAAAGTAGTGATGGGAGTAAAAGAGAGAGGAGAAGAGAACAGTTTATGGTGGGTTGGTGGGGGCATAGAGTGTTGAGGATTAGGAATGGGTAGAAAGGGTGATTACTGGGGGTGGGAGTGAATGAAAGGAAGTAAGGGGTGGGAGGAAGTGGTTGTGGGAAAGGGGAAGAAGAAGGATGAGGTGGGGTGGCGAGAAGTATAGAGGTTGGAGTAGATAAGGAGACGTGTAGGGCTATGGGACTAAGGGCATTTACAGGAGGGAGCAGCGTGATCTTGGAGAAGAGAGAAAATTGAGCGTTTGGAGGTGGCAGAGTGAATTGTTAGTAAAAGGGAGTTCCAAAGATTAGAAAGGTGGAAGGAGAAACCATACTGGCAAGCAAGGTATTTGCAAGAGGGGAGCAAAAGAGAATGATAACCTGAGTTATGGAGAGAGTACAGTACGTGGAGGGGGGCACAGGGGAGAGGAGAGAGATGAGGTAAGGAGGGAGTGAAGCCAAACAGAATTTAGAAATAAAGGAGGCACACTGGATGAGACAGTGGTCATTCAAGGAAGGGAGGGAGAGATCAATGTACAGAGAAAAGTGGTGAGTCCAGGGGGGACAGGCCAAGGCAAAATGGCAAAAGGAGTGGAAGAGGGGGTCCAGGTCTTCCTCCTGCACCCATCTTGCCCATAGAAGCACTGCACTGTTGGAGAATTTTGTGAGGAGGGGATCCAGTCTGGCCAGGGTGGATTTAGGTGCAGTGCCATAGACTGTCACCATAATCAACAATGGGAAGGATCATTTTAGTGATGATGTCCAGGCGGGCAGATATAGGGATACAGCTTTTGTTCATGTAAAGTGCAATGAGCCTAGGGTGGAGTTTTTTGTACATGGCATCTATGTGCTGAGAAAAACCAAGATGGCAGTCAAGCTAGACACTGAGATACTTAAATGAAGGTGTGTCGTCAATTCTTTCCCCATCGAGGGTGAGGAAGGTGGGGAGTGAAGGGAATCTAGAAAGCATCTGCCATGTGCCGAAACACATGGAGACCATTTTCTTACCATTAAGGGATAGTTGATTAGCCCTGAACCATTTCTGGACAGTGTCGAAATCAAGTTGAAGCCTGGATGTTAACACTGATGGAGATGAGCCAGAGGAAAACGGTACTGTGTTATCTGCATACATGTGAATGGATGCAGAGGAGCATACTGAGGGGAGGTCATTGAGGAATACGGAGAAAAGCAAAGGGCCAAGGAGGGAACCTTGGGGAACCCTGATGTGTATGGGTAGTGGGGGTTAGAGAGAGTCTCCAGTTCTCACTAATTGAGATCTACCTACAAGCTAGGAGTTGAACCACCTGGTTGAGGAGTCAGATAGGCCACTGATTTTAGCTTGTCCAGGAGAAGAGAGCGGGAGACAGTGTCTTTCGCTAGATTGACAAAGATGGCGGCATTGAGGAAGCCTTGTTCCATGCCAGAATGGATATAATCTGTCAGCCTGAGGAGAGAGGAAGTGGCGGAGTGATGTTTGCCAAAGCCAGATTGGAAGAGGGTGAAAAAGGAGGAGGAGGAGTCGGGGAAAGGGGAGAGTTGAGATCGAATTACGTGTTCTTGAAATTTGGATAAGGTTGGGAGAGAGAGATTGTGTGGAAATTGCCAGGAGAGGATGAGTCACCTCATTTAGGAAGGGGAATGACAGTTGCATGCCATGTATCTGGGACTGAGGCAAGAGAAAATGATAGGTTGAGCAGGGAGGAGATGAGCAAGGCAATAGCCGGTGCATAGAGGAGTAGGAGCTTGGAATCAAGCCCATCAAGGCTCCCTCCTTTCTGGGGGTTGAAAGCCAGGAAGGCGAGAAAGAGAACAAGGAAGTAGGGAGGGAGGAAGGAGAAAGAGGGAGGGGTGAGTAGCAGGGAGTGCAGAGAGGAGTGAGAATGCACAGGTGGTGAAATAGGAATTGAAAGCAGAGGGGACAGAAGGAGGGTCTGAAATGGAGTACCCACCTTGAGAACAGGAGAGGGGTACTAGGTGGGTAATGAGAAGAGGGCGTGTATTACTTTCCAGAATTTGGAGGGGTTGCTAAGACTGTTCTGAAATGCGGAGGAAAAGAACTCAGCCTTAGCTAACCTGGTGGCTCTAGTACCAGAGTTCCTCAAAGCACGGTACTTGTCAAGGTTAGCTGGAGAGCTAGAGGATTTGTAAGACTTCCATGTCAGGTCACGTGCATGGAGGCAGGCCAAACGTTCAGCCGAGATCCATGGAAGGTGAGAACCTCTGACCCTGGTTTTCCTGGGTTGGGCATGCTATCCTAGACTGGTAAAAATGTTGATTGGAAATATTGTATGGCTTGATTGATGTTACTGGCAGCAGAGATAGGGTAGGAGTTCTCACACTTTGTCATAATGAGCCTCCCCCAAGCCTTGGAAAAGATCTTGAGCCTCCCCCAATATAGAAATAATTTTGGGCCTCCCCATTGTTAGAACAACAATCATATTTTGTGCATTACAGGAAGAATACAATGAAGTACATGTGAGAAGCTGAGTTTTACCATTGAACCTTAATTATAGTAGTGCTACCGTGCCACTAAATTTATATATATATATATATATATATATATATATATATTATTTTGCAAAGAACTTCATTAATGCATCAGTTAGGGCTGAAGTGACCATAAGGAAACACTCATATTCCATCCCTGCCATCAGACCAACAGGTGGGGTGTTTGAGTCTATTGGCTCCTAACTCTAACCCCATTCCATGTGTAAGAAAGCTGACATGGCACAGTATAGGAGAATGGGTGAGAGTTAGGCCCAATGACCCCAAGGCACATCACATCACCTGTTGGTCTGTGCAGGTGGGGTGGTGTGGTGGGTGGGGGGTGTTAGGTCTCAACCCTAATGCCTCATTTCTCTACTTTTGTCACTTCAACCCTAACTGATGCTTTAACAAAGTTTTTTGCAGTTAATTTTCTTGCTTTGTGAGCAAGTGTAATCTTACCCTTATATGGTTTTTTTTGCAATTAATTTTCTTACTTTTTGAGCAAGTGTAATCTTACCCTTATATGGTTTTGGGAACGTAGGGCCCATGGTATCAAGTTCATCTATCCATAAGTGTACAGACATTGTAATGAACTGTCATCTCCCATCCCAGTATTACATAACGGATGGCCCAGCAGTCCCATTACTGCATAATACTATCCATATGTGGGAGCACAGGGCTCCCACCTACTTATAATTGTAAAGACACAGCACAGGCCTAGACACATTTGAAGTAACCCTTTTGCTGCAAATGGCACAATATCTCAGAAACCATAGCAACCTTGGAAAAAATTCCACTGCAGTTGTAATCGTGGATTGGTAACCTGCACGCATGCTTAATACTAAGCTGCATTTAATGAAAAATTTGTATCTCGATCCATTTTCAAGATTTAGGCACCAAAGGGTGCCACATTCGCCACAATGTTATCCTATGGGAAATTTCTCAATTTCAGAATGTCATAACTATGTAACCGATGCAAACGTTTACACCAAACTAGCATAAGTCACATCTCTGGGGCATCCCCATTCTTCCCTACATATTTCAAGTCAAAAGTCCTAATCATTTCTTTGCAGTGAAGTGGCAAAGAAACAGCAACCTTTAAAAATCCCTGTTCGTGAGCTGTCAAAATCCTTGTTTGTGATCTGAATCCCTGTTCGTGTGGTGTCAAAATCTATGATCATGAGCCAATCCCTGTCCATAAGGTAGGGCCACTGGTCATCCCCTCACAAACAAGGATTTTGACAGCTCACAAACAGGGAATGGCTCATGAACAGGGATTTTGACACCTCACAAGCAAGGATTTTGACAGCTCACGAACAGGAGTTTTAGGGCCATCTGGTCATCATCTCATGAACAGGGATTTTGACTGCTCAGGAACAAGGATTTCTTATGAACAAGGATTTTGACAGCTCACGAACAGGGATTTTGACACCTCATGAACAGGGATTCCTTTTTAGAATTCCTGTTGGTGAGCTGTGAAAATCCCTTTTCATCACCCGAATCCCTGTTCATGAGGTGTCAAAACCTTTAGCTCGTGAGAACTCCCTGTTCGCGAGATAGGGTCATCTGGTTGTCATCTCATGAACAGGGATTTTGACAGCTCATGCACAAGGATTTCTCACGAACAAGGATTCTGACAGCTCACGAACAAGGATTTTGACACCTCATGAACAGGTATTCCTTTCTCTGGGACAGCCCAGATTCCAGTTGTCTCAGTGGCAGAGCTGGAGAGCACAATCAGAATGGTATTCCGGGCAGCATGGGTTCAAATCCCAGCTGGGGCACTTACTTCTTTCTCACTTCTGTTTGTATGTGTTCCATAAATATGCACACTGCACTCCTGTGTGATTGTTACAAGTAAATATTTGTGTTGCCATTGGGTTGTGCATTTGAGAAAGAGTAATGTGCTCAGGGATAGCCCAGGTTCCAGTTGTCTCAGTGGAACAGCTGGTTAGTGCAATCAGAATGGTATTTTTGGTGGCCTGGGTTCAAATCCCAACTGAGGTACTTACTTTTTTGTCAACTCTGTTTGTATGTGTTCCATAAATATGCAGAATGCATTGCTGTGTGATTGTTATAAGTAAATATTTGTGTTGCCATTAGGGTGTGCATTTGAGAAAGAGTAATGTGCTCGTGGACAGCCCAGGTTCCAGTTGTCTTACTGACGCAGCTGGTTAGTGTAATCAAAACAGTATTTTGGTCAGCCTGGGTTCAAGTCCCAGCTGAGGCACTTACTTCTTTCTCACCTCTGTTTGTACAGGAGGCATTCATAGCCAAACAGGAGAACAAATGCACATTAAAAAAAATGTATTTTCTTCCCCCCAAGTGGCTAGTTTTTCCATACACTGTAAAATACAATGCCTGAGTAACGGTGGTCAACCACGGACGTAATCACCTCTCACGGTTGCCATGACAACTGTAAACCTCTCGAGCTGCGCTCTTGAGGTTTACTTGGTTGTCCTGGCAACTGCCTGAGGTGATTACATCATGGTTAACCACTGTTACTCAGTCATTATCCTCTATGTCAAACCTGAAATTTTGCACTTTAATAACTTTGCAACCGATCAATAGATTTGCACAATTTTTTTGGTATGCATTATCCTGTGGAGTAGATCTCTTGATGTGGTAAATTTTGTTTCTCTCCGATGTGCAGATTCTGAGATCCAGATAGTGAAAAAAGTAAAAACAAAGACCACAAATTTTTGCAGTTTTTTCCTCATCGCCATCGCAGACAGATGGTGTTCAATTTCTGCATGATTTTTGTAGGGTATAAAGAAGTTTGGTAGAAGAACAGACAGTGAAAATGTTGCACAATAATATTAATTCATTTTAAAGTCATTAAGTTTATTAGTTCCCATTATATCCTATGGGATGTTGCTGAACATTCCATTTCTAGGATTGAGATCTTTTTCGTGAAGAATTTCATCTTACGAAGAAGGATTGAGTCTGGCAAGAGCATTCCTTCTTCGCGAGATTTGAAATCCCTCTTCAGTGAGAAAAAATCCTTGGTCGCGAGCAGCCATCTTGTTTTTTTTTCCTCCCACCAACTAAAAAATGTGTAAAATACATAAATCTGTTGTCATTTTAAAAAACTAACACCAGAACCTAGCTAAATGGGCCCTGTTTAACTAGATTCTGACCTTTGCTTTTTAAAATAACTGCCAGAAATGCCTTTTCTGGGTACCCGAAATCTGGAGTGCCCAGCTTAGTGAAAGGAGCCTTCAGCCCCATTTTCCCTGGTGTCTAGTTTAACACCTCACTTCCTGATGTGTTTCCGGAATTCATTCCCTGGTGTCTAGGGGCCCCCCACCCTCTGATTGCTGTCTCCTGCTTGCTTTCTTTAATTTATAAAATATTCCGACATCAGGATGCCCACTCCCAGTGTCGGATAACCCCTGCCCCCCCGCAGCTCCACAGATGGGCCGCCCAATCCCTGTGTCAGCATTTAACTGTCAACCCCCTCCACCCAGTAGTATGGGACACTGGGGAGCCCATACCCAGTGTCCAGAAATCTGTTTTAAATATATGTATCACTGAAAAAAAGAAAACAGTCCCTCATTGTCCCCGCCACCCCTCCCCATCCTGATCCTCCAAATGAGCACTTCCCACCCCAAACCCCCCTCACCCTATACTTACCACTGGAGGTCAAAGGCTGTCATCTTCTGTGGACCGGGACATGTCTGTACTCTTCAAAGCTGAACCGCAAACTGCAGAATCGAGGTAAGTGCCATATAATGGCTGCCAAAGGCATCCTGAACTTATGTTGATATCTTGGCCATTTTGGGGAATTTTGACACCAGATTTTCAGTATAGCCTTTTTGGAGACCCCACCTCATGAACACTGCCACTGTTATTTTGTTACTCAGCCCCAAAAGGTGATTTTGCAGTAACTATATGGAATCACCTTTTGGGACCAATTAATGAAATGACGGTGCCACTGTTCATGAAGTGGGGTCCCAAAAAGCCTATGGTGCAAAAATACCCCAAAACACCTGAGTTATGCATGGTTGTTGAAATTTTACTATGCACGTGCTTAACTTTGGCAAATTTGAATATTTACACTCCAAATTTTCAACATAGCCAGTTTTTCACACCGCCTCATGGGTAGGGAGAATGGGAGGAGTAGGGAGGGAGGGCAGGGACAGTAGCTCAAGCTGTGGATCCTGCAATATGAGCAGACTTGATAGACCAAATGGTCTTCTTCTGCTGGCTTCTTCGTATGTTTATATGAACAGTATAGCTGTCATTTCTCACATCCTGCCCAAAATGTGTTTACGCAGCAGTGGCATGGAATGGCGCAGTTACTGCACGAAATCACCTTTCAGGACTGAATAATGAGATAACAGTGCCAGTGTTCATGAGATGGGGGTCCCAAAGAGGCCATGTCGAAAATTTGGTGCAAAAATGTCTAAAAATGCTGGAGTTACATGTGGTCATTGCAATTTTTCTATGCATGCACATAACTTTGGCAATTTATCATATTTTCACTCCAAATTTTCAACATTGCCATTTTTCACACCACCTCATGAACAGTACAGCTGTCATTGTTCAAATCCTGCCAAAAAAAAAATTTCTGCACCTGTGGCACAGAATGGTGTTACAGTTGTGCAAAATTGCATTTTGATGGGGATTTGAACATTTTCTGTACTTGGTACATGCGGTGAGGTGATAAGAAGGTTATGTTGAACATTTGGGGTGAAAATTACTTAAGATGGCACAGTTAAGACTATGTGTTGCAATTTTGCTATGCCTGCTTGTAACTTGATGCGTTGAAGTGTAGGGTCCAGAGACCCCTGTGTTTCCACAGCTAGCTACATATGCACATTTGTGGAGGATAGGAGCACAGGGTTCAGTTTGGCCCCTGTGCTCCCACAGTAAAATAAAGATACTATTATACTATCTCAAAAAGTAAGGAATAAATTACAAAATACTTCATTAATGCATCAGTTAGGGTTAAAGTGACAATAATAGGGGGGTGGGGATGGAGTGGTAGGGTTGGTAACCCTAACACCGAATTTCCAAACTTTTATCACTGTAATATCAGCCCTAACTGATGCATTAATGGAGTTTTTTATTGAGTGTGTATATATATATATATATATATATATATATATTCATCTACACTTAGTCATTTTATAATTTGCCTTATAAACATGACATGTACTAGTTATAGTATACTAGCTGACATGTAATTTTGAACCACAGGTCTGAAAACACATCTCATCCAGGAGTTAAAAAATGACACTGAGGCAGTGGGCAAAAATGGTTATGCTGAAAGTCTGGAGTCAGAATATTGAAAATTAGCAAAGTTATGAGTGAATGTTGAAATACTGTAACATTTAGTTACTATCTGTTCCAAAACCTGGGGCATCAGCATCATAAGTGGTAGCCCTTGGTCATCAGGTGGGGTCTCAAAAAGTCTGTGTTGAAAACTTGGGGACAAAATATGCAAAAATGACAAAGTTATGCATCAAAGTTCAAAACCCTATTGAAATACATTGAACTGCACTTACCTTATTTTCTCATATTGCAGTCACCAGTTCCAGCAGCCAGACATGTCTTCAATCAGAGAGTGGATCTTCACACTGGGACATGTTCAGGTGAGTGAGAATGTGTGGGCGGTCCATGAGGGTGTTGGGTGGTGGATGCTGACTGGGAGGTTGGGGTGGGGGCATGGGGGTCGGATTGGCGAGGGATCATTTTCTGTTTTACAGGTTAAAAAAAAACATTGAAGGATGGTTTTCTTAATTTTAGGGATATGCTGACTCTTAGGATTGGGCACCCCAGTGTCGGGCTCACGTTTTGCAGCACTGGGGAGGCACCCCAGTGCCTCCACCTACATAAGGGGATAGGTCTGCCCCAACCCCCTCCCAACAGTCACATTACAGCAGTATATGTTTGGGGGGGGTGAATTGCAAGTTCTGAAATCTAACATTGTTACTGCACACATCAGTGACCTGCTAATGCATTAAAACAAAAACCAAAACTGAACCCGATGTGCACTACCAGGAAGTTATGTACATACAAGATTAAGATCGGGCTCAAGAATCTGTTAATGACACTTAACTGTCATCAAGGCACAGGTCAGGAAGCACAGGAAAACCAAGAGCAGTTTTCAAAACTCGCAAATAGCTTTTTATTATTAATAACTGCAAAATAAAAATTAAAAATTGTTTGGTAGAACTATTTACAATGGCAGTACAAACATAGAAAACTAAGTTCTTCTTCTGAGTTTTTCTTCTCAATTTCCAGTCTCAGTCTCTCAGTCTCTGTCTGTCCCTTGCACATTTATTGTTGCTCTTTTTATAAGTCTTTACCTGGGAAACTCGTTAAGAAAACAGCATACTTCTCACACAATGTTCCTGTAAGTTTCCTATAGTCTTGCAGGTGCAGCAAAAAGAACATTGTGACCTAGAACTGACCTCTTGTTGACAGCTCTGGAAATATTTTTCAAGCCAGCATCTCAGGTTAACCCCTTGAATTCCAGTTTTTGCAATCATTTCAACAGCAAAACTATGTACAGTTTTAAACAAAGGGATCCCAGTATCAGTGACATTTCCACATAAAGATTCACAAATATTTTTATACTTGCAGGGGAAGAGAAGACAGAAATAGCAAGGGAAGGCAGAGAGATAGCGAGAGGTGGAGAACTGCAAAACTTTTGGAGTGATCAGTTCCTAGGTCTCACAAGAAAATTTGGTTGCGCAACCACACAGACAAGAGACAGAATAGGAGCGGATAGAAAAGATCCTTGCATTTAATTCTTTCTGCATAACAAATGGGACAGAGCCTTATTCAACCCTGTCACGACAGTTTTTTGGTTTCAAAGCTTTTCAGCTCATAGTAAACAGAACTTACAAACATCTGAATCTGAAGCAGTTACATAGATTTTAAACATGACATAAATAAAATATTTAATTACTGTCTGAAAGAGACTGACTGGGCTGAATTAACAGTTAATATTTGCCATTGATCTTGAAAGCCGATCAGCTGCTTGCTGACCCACTTCATGGAAATGAAAAGACGGAAGCCCCCTCTGATAGGCACGGCGTCGGTCCTTTGAATTACACAAAGTTTCCACGCTGCAAGTAGTGAGTAGTGTCACAACCACGGTGTGTGGTCATTGGTCTAGGCAGCCAAGCCCCTTCCAACTTGAGCTGCAATGAGCTTGACATTGACACACTTCTGAAATGCTGTTTATTGTAACAAAATGTTTATTTGCGTACGCACAAGCAAATGTAATAATAATGAAATAAAATATTTTCGTTTAAAATTTCTTCTTAGGCATGAAGCCACAGACTTAGAGCAATGTCTTTCTTGAGTGCACACACCGTGCACAAATACACAGACAGTACACACGATAATGACATGTATTACAACAACAAGAACAGAAGTTATGTCTAGGTCAGAAACATTTACTGTAAAATAATTTTGTGCAGTGACTACATACTGAGTGTTGCTCTGCACTGGGCTTATGACCTGCTGCTTGTTGCTCTTGCTGTATACCTGCTGCAGCTTTGTGGGGCTGCCAGACCAATTACATTTTATTGCACTTTCTCTGTCTGCTACGGCTATATTCCTCACAGGAAGATAAAATTTAACTGAAATTATATTATTATGAAATATAGTAGGGGTGCTTTTTCCTTAAATACTAGGCCTGTTTCTACTCTGCAAGCAAAAGCAAGCAGTCATAGCCTGGCCGTTAGGGCTTGTTTAGTTACTGTTGTCATCATTTTGTAAAACTGTTTGCTGTTAACGAACTCGCCTTAAGCAATGGTTTACCAATAAGTTTAAATGCACTTGTTAATCTTAATCTCACATGTAGTCCTATACTTGTTGTATGTTTTTAGTCTTGCATAAGTTATGTGTCTGTTTTTTGTACTGTGTTTCATTCTTTGAATTATTGTAACTTGTCATCTGTGAAAATGGTCAAGTTCTGCTAATCAGAGTTACAAGTATAAAAAATAAAAATGAAAAATGAAATTTTGCTGCCCCTTTTTTGCATACAGTTATTTACTGTGAAAGAGCAATCTAACGTCAACCACTTGTTCAAATTAACTGGTAAGCAGAAATTGTGACAGTTTTGTTCCTTTCCTAAATCCCAAGCTAGAGGAGAGGTTACATTTTTTCACACTTCTGTGTAATAATTAAAATTTTCAGTGTTTCTCAGGAGAACATAAAGTGTGATTTCCCCCTAAAAGTGAACAAAAAAAAAAAAAAGACCCACTACTTGGCCAGGCCTGTTTCTGCTCCACAAGCAAGAATCAGTCACAGCCCTGGTACAAATCCTCCTTATTTTGGCATAATGATAAAGAAGATCTCATTAGGTGTAATAGCATAGAGAGGCTTCACTCAGTCAGCAGTTTCCAATATCAAGTCATTAATTTTGTTCCATTACAACCACACATATTAACACAGGATGGTAGGACAAGACATTAAGACATTAATGTCTCAGTCACAGTGGCAGGAGTGGCCTGGGTCAGAGTGGCAGGAGTCATCTGGGGCACAGGAGCAGGAATAGTCTTGTTCATGGTGGCAAGAGCATTCTGGGTCACAGTGGAATGAGTGGTCTAGGTCACAGTAGCAGGAGTGGTCACAGTGGCAGGAGTGGTCACAGTGGCAGGAGTGGCTTGCAGGGCCACAGTTGCAGCAGGGGTTGGGATGCTAGTAGTCGCATTTGATAGGTGGTGGATCAGAGCAGTGGTAGTTATTAAAGAGTAGGTTCACAGTTCCCTTCCCCCCAAACATATAAATCACAGCTTACCTGCCCTGAAATGAGACATGACAAGAAGCTTAACTTATTTCTGGCTGTATTTTCGAGAAAAAAGCTTGTAACTTTCTCTGTGCCAGCCCACAACCAAAACAGACCTAGTTCCTTATTTGGCTCACACACACCCCCTGCACCTGCACACACACACACACACACACACACACACATTTCATGATGTTGTTAAATGAACAGCTTAGGATGTATCTCCATAGCATAGACTATTATAGGTGCAGTTTTTAAAGGCTTATTTTTATACTTTTGAGTGCCAATTTTGACAAAGGAAGGGCACCACTCAGCTAACAAGGTCCTTGATAGTTGAGCGCCTTTATTTGTCAAAATCAGCACACAGAAGTATAAAAGAAAGCCTTTAAAGACTGACCCTATTATAGTCTATGGAGCCCGTCCCTGTGCTGTTCATTTAACAACATCACGAAACGCGCTTGCATGGGGGCGTGTGTCCATATGATGAACTAGGTCTGTTTTGGTTGCGGGCTGACATGGAGAAAATTGCAAGATTTTTTCCTGAAAATACAGCCAGAAATAAATTAAACTTCATGTCATAATCTATTTTGGGGCAGGTAGGCTGCCATATATGTTGGGGAAGGGGAGAACTTCACAAGTAAGAACCTGCTCTTTAATGAGGATGTTCTTGTCCTGGTGGTACTTGTGGCAGTGGCAAGGGATGAAGAGGGCACGTTCACATTGGCAGTATCACTGACAGTTGATAACACAACAGTGTCCTCCTAGCAGCACTAGTAGTACTTTGAATGGTACTTTTACTTTTTTCCCTGGTGTCAGCCAATGACACACTGTTGCTGGGAAGATTGCAGGCTTTGATGTGGTTGCAGTGAATGCACCCTGAGCATCACTCTGCAGTGCACTTACCCTCTCCTGTTGCTTGCTGCTCTACACCTTCTGCAACTTAGCTGGGGCTACTGGACCATTTACATTTTCCTATGTCTTCTGTCTGCCACAGCTGTATTCCTCACAGGCAGATGTAATCAATTTAAATTATATTATTATGAAATCAAGTCACTCAAGTGCCACAGAACATAAAAGCAGCTAACTGAAGTTTTGGGGAGTCAGCCAACAAGTCCCATGCTGCCAGGCAGCTGTGGTGCACTCACACTTGCTTAAGTGGCCGTGGAGGGACCCAAGCCTGGGTTCCTCACAGGAGGTGTGTGATATTAAATTTAAATTACATTTATAATGAAATCAAGTCACTGAAGTCCCTGTAGCAATACAGAGTTGACATGTCCCACTCACTAATAATCAACCCTGACTAAAGTCTCTGAGAAAAAACATTTATTTATTTTTATTTATTTAAATCTCAAAATTACATAACATTTGAGTCAGGGACTCATTTCCAAAGGCTCCACGTCAGAGAACAAGCAAGATTACAATTAACAGCTGGATACAGAAAGTTACAGTAATAACAGGCCAGTAATACAAGGGGGATAGGAACATTTCAGGTGGGTGAACAAGAGGAATAAATGTTGCAATAACGTCAAGGGAGAGAGCCAGCAGACAATAAACAACAAACTTTGGATACTAGTAAACAATGGTTAAGAGACAAGGTAGAGCAACTGATGGGAGGACAGGACATATTAAACTCAAATTAGTGCAGGCAGTAAAGAAAGACTAATATTGACAAAAACATTATAGCTTATAGTCTAAGAGGATGTGGTCATTAATATTGTACTCAGTATACAACCATTCTGACCTAAGGGTAACAGGTAACAGTCTAAGGAGACATAGTCATTAGGGATAAGAGGAGCAAGGTTTGGATGGAGAGATTAGAAGGATGTGGGCAAGATTAAGTGCAGTCGCATGTGGTAATGGATAATAGGTGCTGCCGAAGTTGGGATTTAAAGGTTCCCAATTTTTGTAAGGCCACGATTTCTGGTGGCAGGCTATTTAACCATGCTGGGGCCCTGTACATGAAAAACTGTGGTTCTGTGTCATAACGTGACAAATCCACTGCAAACATCGGAACAGTCTAGCAGGAACAGCGCATACCAGGAGGGCAAGCGGTGTGTACACTGAATGGTGCAAGGGGAACACACCGCAGCAGGTGATGGCACAAAGGGGGAGCACAGGGACTGCACGGACGGTGAATCATGACCGCCAAAACAGCGACTGGTATGCCAAAAAAAAAATGCCACCACCACCACCATTACACAACTCAAATGGACAGGGGGAAGGCAAAGAGCGGACAGGACAGGGTCACCAGTGCATGACATGCAGGGACCAGGATGGCACGAGGGGGGCACTGTGGGAGGAACGACACCAGCAGTTGCAGGAGACCATGGCACAGCAACTGTGCAGGGATGGCACACACACAGCCACAGAAAGGTGGTTCAGTGGGGGCACTGCATTGAGTGCCACAGCAGCCCCACAGTAGGGCATGGACTGGCAGTGTGCTCAACAGTGTGCGGTGATGGTATGCTGCCACGGGCACACCTGGTTACACTTGCATCTGAAAGTTGTAGGCGAGTCCACGCAGATAGTCGGGTGTGCTCTGATTACCATGGTCCCCCCACGATCACCTCTGTCCATTGAATAAGGTCATGGTAGCACCTCATTTGTGCCACCACACTCGCGCCCAACAGCAACTGCTCCATACACATGGCTGTGAGGTGATCCTCCTCCTGGAGGCACTGAAGGAAGTGCCAGAGAGGTGGTCTGCTGGCGCCCATCCTGGTACAGAAGGCATGGTGCCAGCCCTCAATGGCATTGTTGGTTCGGGCAATGGCCATCCAGGGTGGGCTGGTACATGTTCCACTGCTGGACAGGGAATATGGGGTGCCTGTGGGCAGACCTGCCCACTGCCCTGCCCACCCAGGTGTTCTCCATGTGCTCTAGGAGGGCCAGAGCAGCTCAGCATTGTCCCGGTAACAGGGCTACTCCAGGAGTACACCATAGGCACCCACTACGGTGTCCACTGGCACGTATGCCAGTGCAAGAAGCATGCGGAGATTAAGGGTGAACTCCGCATCACTGGCGTAATGGGCACGCAGGTTAGGTATCTGCTGTACCCTGCACCACAAGGCCTGGCAGAAGTAAAAATAGCAGAATGCTGCTGTGAATGCCCTGCAGGCGGTGCGCTCATAGTCCAGCATGGCCATTGCAGGGCATGCATCGCCAAGTAGCCACCGCAGCTCTCCAAACACAGCTGTGTACATGCATTCAGTCCGGGATGACATCAACACATTCACTTCCGGTGGCATGACGCCCATGCACAGCACGTGGATGGTGTATACCTGGGCAAACTGTGGTGGTACTCAGCAAGAGGTGCCATCCATAAACCAGTCACTACAACTGGCCAATTACTGCAGGGACCTCTGTGTGGTGAACAGCAGTACATGGTCATCCCTTGGTCCACTATCATGCTGCAGGAAAAGGTCACCACCCGGTGTGACAGCATACTCTAGGGACACTGCCAGGTCATGCAGTGAGGTTGGTGACGGCGGACCCCCCCCGCGCTCCTGCTGAACATGCTGCACCATGTGCTTCAGCTGTTGTAGAGCTGGCAGGTGACCCACGATGGTGTCTGGCACCCCTGTGGTGCACTGTGCCACCACCTGAGCTGTGCTCTCCATACTGGTATGCGCTCAGGCATGCACATTGAACAGCACCTCTCGAATTCCAGCTATCCCTGCATCAGAGGCATGATTGTGCAGCTGCCCAGTGTACACCACCAAGTCCGCCTCAATGTGCACCCTGGCTGAACAGCTGTGGCGGTGGTCCTGTATGCACCACCAGTAAGTCTTGTGTTTTACCTCCTTATCCCTGCTGTATAGGTATCAGCTGTGGAATAGGAGTAGTTTGCCTTTCTGGCTTGTAATAAATCTACACTCTGTCATGGTGTAGGTGGTCCCTATATGGGTGGCCTCTGTTTCCGTGTTGTTCCCTGTTATAGGAGTGTGCGCTGCGTGGGTCCACCCACCTGGGTGGCGTGCACTGCCACACGCCATGGTCCAGTGGCAGTAAAAGGGT